>JAQNBH010000018.1:36507925-37107925 GCA_028752905.1 Cladorhizidae sp. MBARI D1340-BT2 | reverse complement strand
GTGGAAAGGTTAATAGAGGTAGTGAGGAAGGCCTTATGGGCAAGTCATTTAGAGATTGAAAGCCTATTATTAATGGGTGTGGTTTTATAATTGGAGAACCTATGCGATGCGACCAGGCAGATATTGTGAACTGCTCGAAGCAACACGAAGGCCTTGCACCATAAGGTGAACTGGTCTTACGAGTGCTCACACAGACAGAGTTTGAAGTTACATAAACATAATTATTATTACCTCACCTCCTGATTGTTGGGCAATCTTGAACATTTGCATCACTACTCCCCAGCTCTGCACAACAACTGGACTACAGTTATGTCAAATAAACCTGGATGTTTGTACCTCACCTTTGTGCATATCATCTTCTACACTGCCTCCCCATGCTAGTGTGTAGCTTTCATCTTCTACACTTGTTCCCATGCTAGTGCCTACCACACACTGCGTCCACGGCTAATTCTAGCATTTAATGCAACATCTAAAATATATATATAGATGATCTATAACAACAATATGTGCTTATGCATAAATAACACAAACTTGAATGCTTTCCTTGGACCTCTCATGCATTTCATATGCCATTCTTCCCTGTTTCTGTTTGTGTGATTCAGCTCCTGTTGTCTTCTTCAGATATGCAGGCTTGTGTAACAAGGTCCGTACGGTATCGGCCTTCCACCGACATTGCATTTTAGCCGAGCCCATAGCTTTCACAGTTTTTGGCTTGCTTTTAAAACACCAGTCTTCAAAGTGCTTGTTGCAGAGTGTAGAGTACTTCATTGGCTTCCATTTCTTGCTGATGCCACTCCACTTCTTCCTTAAAACAGGCAAGAATTTATTTCCATGTACTGCTACAGCACAGCTGCCACAAACATAACCACAATTACGTAATAACCAGGCAATGTACAGACCACAGAACTAGCCCAGGGTAGTATGGGTTCCTCCTTTGGTGTCAATTACTCACACCCAAAATAGGCTCTAGCTCTTATTTCTCCAAAAATACTCTGGAAATATTTTCCCTCAGGCTTCTGTGCAACAACAACAACAACAAAAACAACAATGATAGCATTTCAGTTATCCTTTAATTAATATGTTATTATGGCTGCCCCCTTAATTATTATGACTTTCAGATCCCTTTTAATTATTATGGCTTTGTTTGTTTGGCTTTGTTTGTTATTTCAGTTCCCCTTTAATTATTATGGCTTTGTTTGTTATTTCAGTTCCCCTTTAATTATTATGGCTTTGTTTCTTTTCTGGCACATTAGCAATGATCTGAGCATTGATGTCATTTGATGTTTGTAATGGCCCAAAGAGCCTGTTTCAGGTGTTCGTGTAGTAATAAGATAGTCCTTTTCATCATTCTGATGTCAGCTGTCAGCACGGGGACAATAGCAATTTGTTCCTAGAACATACCTGCCATCTCTGTGCCTCAGTGCGGTAGGCAACTGGGATAATCAGGAGTTAACAGGCGTGACCAACATATGTCAGCCACAGCAGTTTGATTTGGAAACTTCACCACCCCCACAAAATGTATTTAGCTGAAGTGGCAGAGTCATCGTTGCAGAAATGACTTTTCAGCTATTGTGGGGTGGTGGTGATGGGTGGTGGTGAAATCTCATCAACAAAAGTTTAATCAGTGAAATGACATTGAAATAATGAGTAGAAATGTTGCAATTATCGATAGACAAACATGATCATTGTTTTACTGAATCTTGTGCATGCTGGGGTAATCATTTCCTTTGAAGTTCTGTGGTCACTAAATATCAGTGGTCTCTAGCTAGGCCATATTCTACTCTCTGGCCTGGTCAGCAATATGTTGTTCTTGTTTTAGACTTAGTTGCAGTTGTGACGGTACCCAAGTTGGATGGGGGAGACAGTGATGCTAGATCCGGGCCTCCTCCTAGGTCGCAATTGTCGTTCTCACTCCTCCCACTTGCAGATGCGTCAAGTCTCCAGCAGTCCGATGTCCTGGCATGCTCTCACACCAGATCATGTGTGCTCACACATCTCAGAATTGCCTTCCCGCACAAGAATGAATATAATATGTATGATGTGTTTTCAGCAATCGTACATGTAGCAAGCGTTCCAGCATCATAGAGATTTTGTCCAGCCCATACATGAAGCTGACGAGGTCGATCCATTTGCAGACATTCCATTTGCAGACAAGAAGGGGGCTGAAGTAGACCACTTTGAAGTTTCAGGTAACCTGAAGATCAAGAACAGTAGCTAGAGTAGAGGCAGCAGCTGGACAATGAAACAGCCAGCAAATCCTCTCCTAGAGCAGTTTATCTAGACTAACTGCATTTCAAAAATGATCGCATGAATGCGAATAACATGGTGTGCGTCACTTAGAATCTGTTAGTAATCCAAACTTGAGAGCTCTGTACTTGGTTACTAAAACCTCGTAGAACTTTGCACAAAACTTGGGTTAAATTCCTAACATAAAGGGTAAAATAAAGGGTTAAATTTCCAACAAATGATAAAATAAAGGGTTAAATTCCTAACACAAAGGTTGAATGTTGTGCACATGTCAACCTGTGGGATGACAATGGGCTGGGTGGGAAATCAGCAAGGCAGTCCATGTGAATGGTTGGATACCAGCAAGATGGCTCCATGTGAATGGTTGGGGAGCAAGATGGCTCCATGTGAAAGGTTGGGACCAGCAAGATGGCTCCATAAAGGTTGGATACCAGCAAGATGGCTCCATGTGAAAGGTTGGGTGCCAGCAAGATGGCTCCATGTGAAAGGTTGGGCACCAGCAAGATGGCTCCATGTGAAAGGTTGGGGACCAGAAAGATGGCTCCATGTGAAAGGTTGGGCACCAGCAAGATGGCTCCATGTGAAAGGTTGGGGACCAGCAAGATGGCTCCATGTGAAAGGTTGGGTACCAGCAAGATGGCTCCATGTGAAAGGTTGGGGACCAGCAAGATGGCTCCATGTGAAAGGTTGAGTACCAGCAAGATGGCTCCATGTGAAAGGTTGGGTACCAGCAAGATGGCTCCATGTGAAAGGTTGAGTACCAGCAAGATGGCTCCATGTGAAAGGTTGGGTCCAGCAAGATGGCTCCATGTGAAAGGTTGAGTACCAGCAAGATGGCTCCATGTGAAAGGTTGGGGACCAGCAAGATGGCTCCATGTGAAAGGTTGGGTCCAGCAAGATGGCTCCATGTGAAAGGTTGAGTACCAGCAAGATGGCTCCATGTGAAAGGTTGAGTACCAGCAAGATGGCTCCATGTGAAAGGTTGAGTACCAGCAAGATGGATCCATGTGAAAGGTTGAGTACCAGCAAGATGGCTCCATGTGAAAGGTTGGGTCCAGCAAGATGGCTCCATGTGAAAGGTTGGGTCCAGCAAGATGGCTCCATGTGAAAGGTTGGGTCCAGCAAGATGGCTCCATGTGAAAGGTTGAGTACCAGCAAGATGGCTCCATGTGAAAGGTTGAGTACCAGCAAGATGGCTCCATGTGAAAGGTTGGGTACCAGATGGCTCCATGTGAAAGGTTGGGGACCAGCAAGATGGCTCCATGTGAAAGGTTGGGCACCAGCAAGATGGCTCCATGTGAAAGGTTGGGGGCCAGCAAGATGGCTCCATGTGAAAGGTTGAGTACCAGCAAGATGGCTCCATGTGAAAGGTTGAGTACCAGCAAGATGGCTCCATGTGAAAGGTTGGGTACCAGCAAGATGGCTCCATGTGAAAGGTTGGGTACCAGCAAGATGGCTCCATGTGAAAGGTTGGGGACCAGCAAGATGGCTCCATGTGAAAGGTTGGGCACCAGCAAGATGGCTCCATGTGAAAGGTTGGGGACCAGCAAGATGGCTCCATGTGAAAGGTTGGGCACCAGCAAGATGGCTCCATGTGAAAGGTTGGGGACCAGCAAGATGGCTCCATGTGAAAGGTTGAGTACCAGCAAGATGGCTCCATGTGAAAGGTTGGGTACCAGCAAGATGGCTCCATGTGAAAGGTTGAGTACCAGCAAGATGGCTCCATGTGAAAGGTTGGGTCCAGCAAGATGGCTCCATGTGAAAGGTTGAGTACCAGCAAGATGGCTCCATGTGAAAGGTTGAGTACCAGCAAGATGGCTCCATGTGAAAGGTTGAGTACCAGCAAGATGGATCCATGTGAAAGGTTGAGTACCAGCAAGATGGCTCCATGTGAAAGGTTGGGTCCAGCAAGATGGCTCCATGTGAAAGGTTGGGTCCAGCAAGATGGCTCCATGTGAAAGGTTGGGTCCAGCAAGATGGCTCCATGTGAAAGGTTGAGTACCAGCAAGATGGCTCCATGTGAAAGGTTGAGTACCAGCAAGATGGCTCCATGTGAAAGGTTGGGTACCAGATGGCTCCATGTGAAAGGTTGGGGACCAGCAAGATGGCTCCATGTGAAAGGTTGGGCACCAGCAAGATGGCTCCATGTGAAAGGTTGGGGGCCAGCAAGATGGCTCCATGTGAAAGGTTGAGTACCAGCAAGATGGCTCCATGTGAAAGGTTGAGTACCAGCAAGATGGCTCCATGTGAAAGGTTGGGTACCAGCAAGATGGCTCCATGTGAAAGGTTGGGTACCAGCAAGATGGCTCCATGTGAAAGGTTGGGGACCAGCAAGATGGCTCCATGTGAAAGGTTGAGTACCAGCAAGATGGCTCCATGTGAAAGGTTGGGTACCAGCAAGATGGCTCCATGTGAAAGGTTGGGGACCAGCAAGATGGCTCCATGTGAAAGGTTGAGTACCAGCAAGATGGCTCCATGTGAAAGGTTGGGGACCAGCAAGATGGCTCCATGTGAAAGGTTGGGTACCAGCAAGATGGCTCCATGTGAAAGGTTGGGGACCAGCAAGATGGCTCCATGTGAAAGGTTGAGTACCAGCAAGATGGCTCCATGTGAAAGGTTGGGTACCAGCAAGATGCCATGTGAAAGGTTGAGTACCAGCAAGATGGCTCCATGTGAAAGGTTGGGTACCAGCAAGATGGCTCCATGTGAAAGGTTGGTGACCAGCAAGATGGCTCCATGTGAAAGGTTGGGTACCAGCAAGATGGCTCCATGTGAATGGTTGGGGACCAGCAAGATGCCATGTGAAAGGTTGAGTACCAGCAAGATGGCTCCATGTGAATGGTTCATGTACCTCCTGCATCAGACAGCTTGGCCATGTCCCTAGCTTAAGGAGTCTTAGGATGTCGGATGAAAGCTGAAGCTCCTCGTGACATTTATGTGTCAGAGGCCATCAAGTTGTGTGTGCTTCTCGAATTTCTTATAATTTTAGCAAGGGGCTAAAGTTATTGGAGCCGGGTAGTTCCTAGCCTACAACTCTTCTCTCATATGTACATTTAGGTATCTTCTTGAGGACCTGTTGTTGGTATTTGTTGCTTGTCAATTTTGTTGTTGGCTGTTAACTAATTTCTCAGTTGAGGTTTTCTGTGGATGGTTGATGGCAAGTACCTGCCAATGATTTGGTGATTAGTTGATGGAGAGACTGTGAGGAGTCCAAGAACCTGCCAATGTCTTTTGAGGTGTTGTGGGTGGACCCTTTGTTGAGGTTTTGAATGAAGTCATGGAGTCTCATTCTCTCATGGCCTCTTGTCTTGGAGAGCTGCACTGGTAAGAGCTATAGTGCTGCCATTACCAGTGCAGTCAGGTCCAGGGCCTAGAGGATTAATAATTATAGCAAAAACACTCCCTGTTGTGTAGCTGGCATATTCAGGTGTTATCCCCATTTCCAATGGGAGGGAGGGAGGGAATTCACTAGAAGTGGTCCCAGTCTCCTTGCTACATCTAACCTTCATGTGTGTAGTTCACAAGGAGCTAACAATGGTGCTCAATTGAGGGGCTTGCAGATGACCTCAGCGGTATCTTCTTGAGGACCTCTCTATTGCAGAGCAAGCTCTCCAAGACCGAGGAAGCCATCTCACTGTGATATCCCTAGCCATGTAGGCAGGCAACAATGACACCCCACAGCAATGACTGTTTGGTGTGGTCTGATTGCACCACTTGCACGTGTTGCTTGTGGCTCTAACAATAGGAAACCTCACCAACTTATATCATTACACCACAAACAGGCTACAAACAGGAGGAGTGGCTTTGCAGTGTTCCTGCCCAGCCTCCTCTGCCCAGCTGTGCATACCAGGAAGTGTAATGATGTCTGGGTTATGTATTTCATTCACTAGGACAGCTCTTAGTTAGCTTGTATTAAGTGGTCTTTGTGGTTATTTAGACCTAAGATAAACTTAACAGTGGACTCTGTAAGTAGAGTGCCTATTTGTACATACCACACCTCTCAGCATGTCTGCCACCTCTTCATGCTCCCTACTTATGACACACCCTCTTCATGCTCCCTACTTATGACACACCCTCTTCATGCTCCCTACTTATGACACACCCTCTTCATGCTCCCTACTTATGACACACCCTCTTCATGCTCCCTACTTATGACACACCCTCTTCATGCTCCCCACTTATGACACACCCCACATCCCTTTTCTTGCTCCTTCTTATGACACACCCCTATTAATCTCTACTTGACACCCCCTTCTTCATACTCCCTACTCTCCAATTCCTTGCAGGAGGACAACAAGGTGGTTGAGACCATGTACATCCCAGGTCCATCGCAGCAGTACCTGAAGAAAGACTTCAAGGTCATCAAAGACACGGTGGAGAAGGAGGAGCCTATGCGACACAAGCAGCTGGCCGTTAAGAGGGTGCTCAAGTCTGAAGCCACCACGGTCATGGTCGACCTCATCATTTGCCAGAGCAAAGATGACATCTCAAGGATGTATACCAGACTCATGTGCGTCAGGGAGAGTGTGGGAGTGAGTGAGGTAGTGTGTGTCAGGGAGAGTGTGGGAGTGAGTGAGGTAGTGTGTGTCAGGGAGAGTGTGGGAGTGAGTGAGGTAGTGTGTGTCAGGGAGAGTGTGGGAGTGAGTGAGGTAGTGTGTGTCAGGGAGAGTGTGGGAGTGAGTGAGGAGGTAGTGTGTGTCAGGGAGAGTGTGGGAGTGAGTGAGGTAGTGTGTGTCAGGGAGAGTGTGGGAGTGAGTGAGGTAGTGTGTGTCAGGGAGAGTGTGGGAGTGAGTGAGGTAGTGTGTGTCAGGGAGAGTGTGGGAGTGAGTGAGGTAGTGTGCGTCAGGGAGAGTGTGGGAGTGAGTGAGGTAGTGTGTGTCAGGGAGAGTGTGGGAGTGAGTGAGGTAGTGTGTGTCAGGGAGAGTGTGGGAGTGAGTGAGGTAGTGTGTGTCAGGGAGAGTGTGGGAGTGAGTGAGGTAGTGTGTGTCAGGGAGAGTGTGGGAGTGAGGTGGACTAGTGTGTGTCAGGGAGAGTGTGGGAGTGAGTGAGGTAGTGTGTGTCAGGGAGAGTGTGGGAGTGAGTGAGGTAGTGTGTGTCAGGGAGAGTGTGGGAGTGAGTGAGGTAGTGTGTGTCAGGGAGAGTGTGGGAGTGAGTGAGGTAGTGTGTGTCAGGGAGAGTGTGGGAGTGAGTGAGGTAGTGTGTGTCAGGGAGAGTGTGGGAGTGAGTGAGGTAGTGTGTGTCAGGGAGAGTGTGGGAGTGAGTGAGGTAGTGTGTGTCAGGGAGAGTGTGGGAGTGAGTGAGGTAGTGTGTGTCAGGGAGAGTGTGGGAGTGAGTGAGGTAGTGTGTGTCAGGGAGAGTGTGGGAGTGAGTGAGGTAGTGTGTGTCAGGGAGAGTGTGGGAGTGAGTGAGGTAGTGTGTGTCAGGGAGAGTGTGGGAGTGAGTGAGGTAGTGTGTGTCAGGGAGAGTGTGGGAGTGAGTGAGGTAGTGTGTGTCAGGGAGAGTGTGGGAGTGAGTGAGGTAGTGTGTGTCAGGGAGAGTGTGGGAGTGAGTGAGGTAGTGTGTGTCAGGGAGAGTGTGGGAGTGAGTGAGGTAGTGTGTGTCAGGGAGAGTGTGGGAGTGAGTGAGGTAGTGTGTGTCAGGGAGAGTGTGGGAGTGAGTGAGGTAGTGTGTGTCAGGGAGAGTGTGGGAGTGAGTGAGGTAGTGTGTGTCAGGGAGAGTGTGGGAGTGAGTGAGGTAGTGTGTGTCAGGGAGAGTGTGGGAGTGAGTGAGGTAGTGTGTGTCAGGGAGAGTGTGGGGGGGGACTGAGGCAGCATTTGAGTGGACTGTGCCTGCATGTGTCATGATCGGGAGAGGAGGACAGAAGGGATTAGAAATGCGCACATCAACTATTTGCTGACATTATAAGTGATTACATCATAGGTGGTACCATCATAGGTGGTTACATCATAGGTGGTACCATCATAGGTGGTTACATCATAGGTGGTTGCCTGTCATGGGACTGCTTTGCAGCTCAAGTGTTAATCACAACTACCACACGCCAGCTGGGAGTGGATGTTCTGTAGTGTCTGGACTTTTGTTCACTGGCTGTAGCAGGAAGCCAGTCTGTACCAATGATACAGTTGAAGTGCTTTGGCATAGTTTCCAAAACTTATCCAGCAAAGGGTATGAACATAATATCATTCCTACAGTAATGGGATAGTTAACCCATAAATGTGATAGAGTAGGCCCCTACACAGTGTAGCAGTTGCCACTTACTAGTGAACAGCACAGTGGTTGCCACATACTACTACAGGACTAGTGAGCAGCACAGTGGTTGCTACAGGACTAGTGAGCAGCACAGTGGTTGCTACAGGACTAGTGAGCAGCACAGTGGTTGCTACAGGACTAGTGAGCAGTACAGTGGTTGCTACACACTAGTGAGCAGCACAGTGGTTGCTACAGGACTAGTGAGCAGTACAGTGGTTGCTACACACTAGTGAGCAGCACAGTGGTTGCTACAGGACTAGTGAGCAGTACAGTGGTTGCTACACACTAGTGAGCAGCACAGTGGTTGCTACAGGACTAGTGAGCAGCACAGTGGTTGCTACACACTAGTGAGCAGCACAGTGGTTGCTACAGGACTAGTGAGCAGCACAGTGGTTGCTACACACTAGTGAGCAGCACAGTGGTTGCTACAGGACTAGTGAGCAGCACAGTGGTTGCTACAGGACTAGTGAGCAGCACAGTGGTTGCTACAGGACTAGTGAGCAGTACAGTGGATGCTACAGGACTAGTGAGCAGCACAGTGGTTGCTACAGGACTAGTGAGCAGCACAGTGGTTGCTACAGGACTAGTGAGCAGTACAGTGGTTGCTACAGGACTAGTGAGCAGCACAGTGGTTGCTACACACTAGTGAGCAGCACAGTGGTTGCTACAGGACTAGTGAGCAGCACAGTGGTTGCTACAGGACTAGTGAGCAGCACAATGGTTGCTACACACTAGTGAGCAGCACAGTGGTTGCTACAGGACTAGTGAGCAGCACAGTGGTTGCTACAGGACTAGTGAGCAGTACAGTGGTTGCTACACACTAGTGAGCAGCACAGTGGTTGCTACAGGACTAGTGAGCAGCACAGTGGTTGCTACAGGACTAGTGAGCAGCACAGTGGTTGCTACAGGACTAGTGAGCAGCACAGTGGTTGCTACAGGACTAGTGAGCAGCACAGTGGTTGCTACACACTAGTGAGCAGCACAGTGGTTGCTACAGGACTAGTGAGCAGTACAGTGGTTGCTACACACTAGTGAGCAGCACAGTGGTTGCTATGGGACTAGTGAGCAGCACAGTGGTTGCTACAGGACTAGTGAGCAGCACAGTGGTTGCTACAGGACTAGTGAGCAGCACAGTGGTTGCTACACACTAGTGAGCAGCACAGTGGTTGCTGCAGGACTAGTGAGCAGCACAGTGGTTGCTACAGGACTAGTGAGCAGCACAGTGGTTGCTACAGGACTAGTGAGCAGCACAGTGGTTGCTACACACTAGTGAGCAGCACAGTGGTTGCTACACACTAGTGAGCAGCACAGTGGTTGCTACACACTAGTGAGCAGCACAGTGGTTGCTACAGGACTAGTGAGCAGCACAGTGGTTGCTACAGGACTAGTGAGCAGTACAGTGGTTGCTACACACTAGTGAGCAGCACAGTGGTTGCTACACACTAGTGAGCAGCACAGTGGTTGCTACACACTAGTGAGCAGCACAGTGGTTGCTACAGGACTAGTGAGCAGCACAGTGGTTGCTACACACTAGTGAGCAGCACAGTGGTTGCTACAGGACTAGTGAGCAGCACAGTGGTTGCTACAGGACTAGTGAGCAGTACAGTGGTTGCTACAGGACTAGTGAGCAGCACTATGGTTGCTATGGGACTAGTGGAGTGCATCATATGGAATGTAACGATGGCAAAGTTTCAGGTTAATCCATGTGTCATGAACTTTGCAGAGGAGAGAGGTGTGGGTGAAAATTGGTTTGAAGACCTGGGAATTATCTCATACTCACGGCATGTGCCTTTTTTACTCCACTGGCCTCCACTCATCGCCTTCCTTGTCCTTATAGGCCAAGCACGCTTTCAAATACAATACATGATCAGGTTAGGAAATACACATTTCAGACTTTGAGGCTTGGCAGGCGTTTATAAAGGAGACCATTTTTGGCAAGGCAGGCCTGGAGAGTGACACCTAAACTACCCCAGACACCATCGGGTGGACATGACCTCATCACACCCATAAAGCCAGCCAAGAGGGAATAACCCCCCAGGAGGGGGCTCCGTCACCAAGCACTGGAGTTGCCCCCATACGAGGCCAAATAGCTGGTCGGAAGCAGTCCCTAGATGAGTGTACGGTTGCAAGGTTTGTACAATAAACAAATGCCCCACTAAATTGCCCCCCATCACAGCAGCATAACACATACATGTATGTACCTTGTGGGAGCATAAATACATTATCTGTGGCAAGATGCAGCTCCTCGGACAAGCCAACACCTACGAGGCATAAGAAATGGAGGCACTGAAGACACAAAGCTGGGCCCTGTGCAACTGGGGGAGTGTCTCATAGCCCATCATCCACAGAGCTAGCTTGGGCCCCGCAAGATGGTGTAGCTGCTTAGCCTTCCTCCCCACGAGACTGAGTGTGGAGGAGGACAGAGACAACCTGCAGCCTTCCTCCCAGGAGAGTGAGTGTGGAGGAGAACACAGACAACCTGCAGCCAGAGACAACCTGCAGCCTTCCTCCCAGGAGACTGAGTGTGGAGGAGGACAGAGACAACCTGCAGCCTTCCTCCCAGGAGACTGAGTGTGGAGGAGGATAGAGACAACCTGTAGCCTTCCTCCCAGGAGACTGAGTGTGGAGGAGGACAGAGACAACCTGCAGCCTTCCTCCCAGGAGAGTGAGTGTGGAGGAGGACAGAGACAACCTGCAGCCTTCCTCCCAGGAGACTGAGTGTGGAGGAGGACAGAGACAACCTGCAGCCTTCCTCCCAGGAGACTGAGTGTGGAGGAGGACAGAGACAACCTGCAGCCTTCCTCCCAGGAGACTGAGTGTGGAGGAGGACAGAGACAACCTGCAGCCTTCCTCCCAGGAGACTGAGTGTGGAGGAGGACAGGAGACAACCTGCAGCCTTCCTCCCAGGAGACACAGTGTGGAGGAGGACAGAGACAACCTGCAGCCTTCCTCCCAGGAGACTGAGTGTGGAGGAGGACAAGAGACAACCTGCAGCCTTCCTCCCAGGAGACTGAGTGTGGAGGAGGACAGAGACAACCTGCAGCCTTCCTCCCAGGAGACTGAGTGTGGAGGAGGACAGAGACAACCTGCAGCCTTCCTCCCAGGAGACTGAGTGTGGAGGAGGACAGAGACAACCTGCAGCCTTCCTCCCAGGAGAGTGAGTGTGGAGGAGGACAGAGATAACCTGCAGCCTTCCTCCCAGGAGAGTGAGTGTGGAGGAGGACAGAGACAACCTGCAGCCTTCCTCCCAGGAGAGTGAGTGTGGAGGAGGACAGAGACAACCTGCAGCCTTCCTCCCAGGAGACTGAGTGTGGAGGAGGACAGAGAAACCTGCAGCCTTCCTCCCAGGAGAGTGAGTGTGGAGGAGAAGCTGCAGCCTTCCTCCCAGGAGACTGAGTGGAGTGGGACAGAGACAACCTGTAGAAAATGGAAGCAAGGACAGTGAGGGAGGACAAGAGAGACCTTGCTAACAGAAGTACTATGACAATCTCACTGCCGGATCACAATCACTGGACATACTTGTTGACACATGCAGCTGCTCTACACGGGAAGTTTAAAGACGGTAGTCGACAGCTGATAGGAGATGTCAAGACAGTGTCAAGCTAGTTGGATAGGAACCTACTGGGTTATATCCCGTGCTGGATAGGAACCTACTGGGTTATATTATGCCCCGTGCTGGATAGGATCCTACTGGGTTATGATAGGAACCTACTGGATGATGGCTGAGGGTGGCCACCTTGTGCTAGTAGATGGCTGAGGGTGGCCACCTTGTGCTAGTAGATGGCTGAGGGTGGCCATCTTGTGCTAGTAGATGGTTGAGGGTGGCCACCTTGTGCTAGTAGATAGATGGCTGAGGGCGGCCATCTTGTGCTAGTAGATGGCTGAGGGTGGCCATCTTGTGCTAGTAGATGCTGAGGGCGGCCATCTTGTGCTAGTAGATGGCTGAGGGAGGCCACCTTGTGCTAGTAGATGGTTGAGGGTGGCCATCTTGTTCTAGTAGATGGCTGAGGGAGGCCACCTTGTTCTAGTAGATGGCTGAGGGTGGCCATCTTGTGCTAGTAGATGGCTGAGGGTGGCCACCTTGTGCTAGTAGATGGCTGAGGGTGGCCATCTTGTGCTAGTAGATGGTTGAGGGTGGCCACCTTGTGCTAGTAGATAGATGGCTGAGGGCGGCCATCTTGTGCTAGTAGATGGCTGAGGGTGGCCATCTTGTGCTAGTAGATGCTGAGGGAGGCCCCTTGTGCTAGTAGATGCTGAGGGCGGCCATCTTGTGCTAGTAGATGGCTGAGGGAGGCCACCTTGTGCTAGTAGATGGTTGAGGGTGGCCATCTTGTTCTAGTAGATGGCTGAGGGAGGCCACCTTGTTCTAGTAGATGGCTGAGGGTGGCCATCTTGTGCTAGTAGATGGCTGAGGGTGGCCATCTTGTGCTAGTAGATGGCTGAGGGTGGCCATCTTGTGCTAGTAGATGGCTGAGGGCGGCCATCTTGTGCTAGTAGATGGCTGAGGGTGGCCATCTTGTGCTAGTAGATGGCTGAGGGTGGCCACCTTGTGTTAGTAGATGGTTGGGGGTGGCCATCTTGTGCTAGTAGATGGTTGGGGGTGGCCATCTTGTGCTAGTAGATGGCTGAGGGTGGCCACCTTGTGCTAGTAGATGGCTGAGGGCGGCCACCTTGTGCTAGTAGATGGTTGAGGGTGGCCATCTTGTGCTAGTAGATGGCTGAGGGCGGCCACCTTGTGCTAGTAGACGGCTGAGGGTAGCCATCTTGTGTTAGTAGATAGCTGAGGGTGGCCATCCCTTAAGCAGACACAAAGTGGCTTTCTGACCCTCTCTCCCCTTTAGCTAGGAAGAATACTGCAGAAAAACAGAGCTGGAAGGTTCAGAATTAATCAAGATGGCAGGGGTTGAGGATGACTGCTGATGCGAGGGGATGAGGGAACGAGGATGAAGATGAGGGGGAGTTGGCTAAGTCTGTTGTATTCATGGTACATGTGTCACTCACAATGATTGTTACAAGGCTTCATTGACTACCATTTTCCATTCCATTATTGAGCGTGTGGGAAAAAATAGCATTTTGAACAAAACAAAGACATGACTGTGACCATATGATGCTTGTGTGTGGCACTCTCCAGACTATGCTGCACTAGATATGGTGCTGGTGTGTGGCACTCTCCAGACTGTGCTGTGCTGCACTAGATATGGTGCTGGTGTGTGGCACTCTCCAGACTGTGCCGTGCTGCACTAGATATGGTGCTGGTGTGTGGCACTCTCCAGACTGTGCTGCACTAGATATGGTGCTGGTGTGTGGCACTCTCCAGACTGTGCTATGCTGCACTAGATATGGTGCTGGTGTGTGGCACTCTCCAGACTGTGCTGCACTAGATATGGTGCTGGTGTGTGGCACTCTCCAGACTGTGCTGTGCTGCACTAGATATGGTGCTGGTGTGTGGCACTCTCCAGACTGTGCTGCACTAGATATGGTGCTGGTGTGTGGCACTCTCCAGACTGTGCTGTGCTGCACTAGATATGATGCTGGTGTGTGGCACTCTCCAGACTGTGCTGCACTAGATATGGTGCTGGTGTGTGGCACTCTCCAGACTGTGCTGGGCTGCACTAGATATGGTGCTGGTGTGTGGCACTCTCCAGACTGTGCTGGGCTGCACTAGATATGGTGCTGGTGTGTGGCACTCTCCAGACTGTGCTGTGCTGCACTAGATATGGTGCTGGTGTGTGGCACTCTCCAGACTGTGCTATGCTGCACTAGATATGGTGCTGGTGTGTGGCACTCTCCAGACTGTGCTGCACTAGATATGGTGCTGGTGTGTGGCACTCTCCAGACTGTGCTGCACTAGATATGGTGCTGGTGTGTGGCACTCTCCAGACTGTGCTGCACTAGATATGATGCTGGTGTGTGGCACTCTCCAGACTGTGCTGTGGTGCACTAGATATGGTGCTGGTGTGTGGCACTCTCCAGACTGTGCCGTGCTGCACTAGATATGGTGCTGGTGTGTGGCACTCTCCAGACTGTGCTGCACTAGATATGGTGCTGGTGTGTGGCACTCTCCAGACTGTGCTGCACTAGATATGGTGCTGGTGTGTGGCACTCTCCAGACTGTGCTGTGCTGCACTAGATATGGTGCTGGTGTGTGGCACTCTCCAGGCTGTGCTGCACTAGATATGGTGCTGGTGTGTGGCACTCTCCAGACTGTGCTATGCTTCACTAGATATGGTGCTGGTGTGTGGCATTCTCCAGACTGTGCTGTGCTGCACTAGATATGGTGCTGGTGTGTGGCACTCTCCAGACTGTGCTGGGCTGCACTAGATATGGTGCTGGTGTGTGGCACTCTCCAGACTGTGCTGCACTAGATATGATGCTTGTGTGTGGCACTCTCCAGACTGTGCTGTGCTGCATTAGATATGGTGCTGGTGTGTGGCACTCTCCAGACTGTGCTGTGCTGCACTAGATATGATGCTGGTGTGTGGCACTCTCCAGACTGTGCTGGGCTGCACTAGATATGGTGCTGGTGTGTGGCACTCTCCAGACTGTGTTGTGCTGCACTAGATATGGTGCTGGTGTGTGGCACTCTCCAGACTGTACTGCACTAGATATGGTGCTGGTGTGTGGCACTCTCCAGACTGTGCTGTGCTGCACTAGATATGGTGCTGGTGTGTGGCACTCTCCAGACTGTGTTGTGCTCCACTAATATCTACCATCCTATTTAAACCACAGTTGTCTTGAAGTATGCACCCTGTCGAGGTCAAGAATAATAGACAACGCACCCTCACAACAATCCCCCCCCCCCCCCCCCCTGGGGGTTGGCTGCTAGGAGAATGCTCATTGTTTGGTACTAGTTTACTTACTGATTTGTGTTGTAAGCAATACCAACTTTAATGATGTGCAATGACCTACTACTGCTATGCATGGCAGTGTCTGACCTACGTTCCTATACTGCTATGCATGGCAGTGAGTGACCTACGTTCCTATACTGCTATGCGCATGGCAGTGAGTGACCTACGTTCCTATACTGCTATGCATGGCAGTGTGTGACCTACGTTCCTATACTGCTATGCATGGCAGTGAGTGACCTACGTTCCTATACTGCTATGCATGGCAGTGAGTGACCTACGTTCCTATACTGCTATGCATGGCAGTGTCTGACCTACATTCCTATACTGCTATGCATGGCAGTAAGTGACCTACGTTCCTATACTGCTATGCATGGCAGTGAGTGACCTACGTTCCTATACTGCTATGCATGGCAGTAAGTGACCTACGTTCCTATACTGCTATGCATGGCAGTGAGTGACCTACGTTCCTATACTGCTATGCATGGCAGTGTGTGACCTACGTTCCTATACTGCTATGCATGGCAGTGTGTGACCTACGTTCCTATACTGCTATGCATGGCAGTGAGTGACCTACGTTCCTATACTGCTATGCATGGCAGTGAGTGACCTACGTTCCTATACTGCTATGCATGGCAGTGTCTGACCTACGTTCCTATACTGCTATGCATGGCAGTTAGTGACCTACGTTCCTAACCTACGTTCCTATACTGCTATGCATGGCAGTGTCTGACCTACGTTCCTATACTGCTATGCATGGCAGTTAGTGACCTACGTTCCTAACCTACGTTCCTATACTGCTATGCATGGCAGTGTCTGACCTACGTTCCTATACTGCTATGCATGGCAGTGTCTGACCTACGTTCCTATACTGTTATGCATGGCAGTGTCTGACAGCACTCAGATCAATAAGTCTTCGTTTGGAAGCCCGTGAAGCTGTACAAATGTACAAATGTACTTACTTTACAAACAAATACACAATTAGCTTTTGAACATGTAAAGCCTCACTCATCAATCAAGTATTTTTTACTAGTGTTCTGGTTAGTGGGAGGGTGGGTAGGATTGATATCTCTAGCCTGCAATGTGACAGTTAGTGTTCTAGTTAGTGGGAGGGTGGGTAGGATTGCCATGACGGGTACTGATATCTCTAGCCTGCAATGTGATAATTTGTGTGCATCCAATGGAGTAATTTGTTGTGTGGACTACATGACAATGCAATGAATACCGCTGTAGAGCAGGTCAAAGGTGGAGTCATTTGGTATGTGTGTTTGTTTCAAGCTTTTGAGAGAATGGTTAGTAAGTTTACAGTCCTACAATAAGATGGCTGGCTCTAGCCACACTGTGGAGAAGTTCTTCAGTAAGTCCTACAATAAGATGGCTGGCTCTAGCCACACTGTGGAGAAGTTCTTCAGTAAGTCCTATAATAAGATCTACTAGCCACACTGTGGAGAAGTTCTTCAGTAAGTCCTTCAATAAGATGGCTGGCTCTAGCCACACTGTGGAGAAGTTCTTCAGTAAGTCCTACAATAAGATGGCTGGCTCTAGCCACACTGTGGAGAAGTTCTTCAGTAAGTCCTATAATAAGATCTACTAGCCACACTGTGGAGAAGTTCTTCAGTAAGTCCTTCAATAAGATGGCTGGCACTAGCCACACTGTGGAGAAGTTCTTCAGTAAGTCCTATAATAAGATGGCTGGCTCTAGCCACACTGTGGAGAAGTTCTTCAGTAAGTCCTATAATAAGATGGCTGGCTCTAGCCACACTGTGGAGAAGTTCTTCAGTAAGTCCTATAATAAGATGGCTAGCTCTACTAGCCACACTGTGGAGAAGTTCTTCGAGCTTCAGATGATGAAGAGCTCAACTGGGACGATAGTGACTTAGTGACAAATGTTCTTCTGGGCACTCGATCAAGAACAGGGCTGTTTTGATTCAGAATTGTCTATCGAATGAAGCCGTTTGGTTTATTGTCTGTGCATGACCACAAGCCTGAGGTGGAGAATTAGAGCTGTGCATGACTGTCAAGACTAACGTCTGACCAGCATCATAGCTATTTCATTGGTCTGTTGATTTGGTGATGTAAGTTTTGTGTACAAGTTGTGTGTAAATGCAGTTATTGCATTGGTGTCATGTGTTTTCATGTTTGCTCAATAGACCTGAGGTGGAGAATTAGAGCTGTGCATGGCCACAAGCAGTTATAGACCTGAGGTGGAGAATTAGAGCTGTGCATGGCCACAAGCAGTATAGACCTGAGGTGGAGAATTAGAGCTGTGCATGGCCACAAGCAGTATAAACCTGAGGTGGAGAATTAGAGCTGTGCATGGCCACAAGCAGTATAGACCTGAGGTGGAGAATTAGAGCTGTGCATGGCCACATGCAGTATAGACCTGAGGTGGAGAATTAGAGCTGTGCATGGCCACAAGCAGTATAGACCTGAGGTGGAGAATTAGAGCTGTGCATGGCCACAAGCAGTATAAACCTGAGGTGGAGAATTAGAGCTGTGCATGGCCACAAGCAGTATAGACCTGAGGTGGAGAATTAGAGCTGTGCATGGCTACAAGCAGTATAAACCTGAGGTGGAGAATTAGAGCTGTGCATGGCCACAAGCAGTATAAACCTGAGGTGGAGAATTAGAGCTGTGCATGGCCACAAGCAGTATAGACCTGAGGTGGAGAATTAGAGCTGTGCATGGCCACAAGCAGTATAAACCTGAGGTGGAGAATTAGAGCTGTGCATGGCCACAAGCAGTATAGACCTGAGGTGGAGAATTAGAGCTGTGCATGGCCACAAGCAGTATAAACCTGAGGTGGAGAATTAGAGCTGTGCATGGCCACAAGCAGTATAGACCTGAGGTGGAGAATTAGAGCTGTGCATGGCCACAAGCAGTATAGACCTGAGGTGGAGAATTAGAGCTGTGCATGGCCACAAGCAGTATAAACCTGAGGTGGAGAATTAGAGCTGTGCATGGCCACAAGCAGTATAGACCTGAGGTGGAGAATTAGAGCTGTGCATGGCCACAAGCAGTATAGACCTGAGGTGGAGAATTAGAGCTGTGCATGGCCACAAGCAGTATAGACCTGAGGTGGAGAATTAGAGCTGTGCATGGCCACAAGCAGGCAGTATAGACCTGAGGTGGGCTGTGCATGGCCACAAGCAGTATAAACCTGAGGTGGAGAATTAGAGCTGTGCATGGCCACAAGCAGTATAAACCTGAGGTGGAGAATTAGAGCAGCTCTTTTTGTAGATCTTGCCCACTGGATTGAGGCATCGCTAAATCCTCACTTGTCTCCAAGAAAATGAGGCAGCTTAAGATATACCTAATCATCTTCTTTATTAGATTACACACTTGCTATTGTTGTACGAGCCATGTAGTTGCGTGACCTGTGCATGGGCGTGGGCAAATTGAGGGTGAGCTCTTATTTTAGCATGAAATTTGGGCATGTGCATAATGAACTATCATTCCTCATTTTAGTGACGACATTCTAAGTGTCGTTATTCATCAGCTACTAGAATTTCCTCTTCCTTCTTTGTCCCTCGAGTTGGGATCAGCACTAGTCTTCATTGTGTAGTTTCTCCCTTACTGGCAGTAGTTACTGCCGCACTGGTTGTTGGCTGCTCAGACTAGAGGTTGATGGCTGCTCCACAGGTTGATGGCTGCTCAGACTAGAGGTTGATGGCTGCTCAGACTAGAGGTTGATGGCTGCTCGGACTAGAGGTTGATGGCTGCTCAGACTAGAGGTTGATGGCTGCTCAGACTAGAGGTTGATGGCTGCTCAGACTAGAGGTTGATGGCTGCTCAGACTAGAGGTTGATGGCTGCTCAGACTAGAGGTTGATGGCTGCTCAGACTAGAGGTTGATGGATGCTGCACTGGCTGCTGGCTGCTCAGACTAGAGGTTGATGGCTGCTCAGACTAGAGGTTGATGGCTGCTCAGACTAGAGGTTGATGGCTGCTCAGACTAGAGGTTGATGGCTGCTCAGACTAGAGGTTGATAGCTGCTGCACTGGCTGCTGGCTGCTCAGACTAGAGGTTGATGGCTGCTCAGACTAGAGGTTGATGGCTGCTCAGACTAGAGGTTGATGGATGCTGCACTGGCTGCTGGCTGCTCAGACTAGAGGTTGATGGCTGCTCAGACTAGAGGTTGATGGCTGCTCAGACTAGAGGTTGATGGCTGCTCAGACTAGAGGTTGATGGCTGCTCAGACTAGAGGTTGATAGCTGCTGCACTGGCTGCTGGCTGCTCAGACTAGAGGTTGATGGCTGCTCAGACTAGAGGTTGATGGCTGCTCAGACTAGAGGTTGATGACTGCTGCACTGGCTGTTGGCTGCTCAGACTAGAGGTTGATGGCTGCTGCACTGACTGTTGGCTACTCAGACTAGAGGTTGATGGCTGCTGCACTGACTGTTGGCTACTCAGACTAGAGGTTGATGGCTGCTGCACTGGTTGTTGGCTGTTCAGTAAGAGGTTGATGACTGCTGCACTGGCTACTGGCTGCTCAGACTAGAGGTTGATGGCTGCTCAGACTTGTAGAGGTTGATGGCTGCTGCACTGGTTGTTTGCTGTTCAGCAAGAGGTTGATGGCTGCTCCACTGGGTGCTGGCTGCTCAGACTAGAGGTTGATGGTTGCTGCACTGGTTGTTGGCGGCTGCTCAGACTAGAGGTTGATGGCTGCTCAGACTAGAGGTTGATGACTGCTGCACTGGTTGTTGGCTGCTCAGACTAGAAGTTGATAAGATCATCTTCTGAGACGTCCATCTTCAAGAAATGTCGCAACTTTTGAAGGACATAATGATCACTTGATTCGCTGCCTCGATGGACGTCCTTCAGCCATTTTGCTCTCTCAGAAACACTCTGTATCTATGACTGCACATGTTCCACAATCCTTTCTGGATTTGGCTCATCTAGGGTGCAGTTGACTCACGATATGGCAGCTCTTTGTGATTACTTAGTCTGTGCTCTTGCTTACCTACTGTGTAGTGGTTGTGTCATTGATAACCTTGACCTGCACACGATCACTTTGATAACCCTTACCTGCACACATTTAAACAGCAAAAAACCGTGGCAAAAACTGGCAAAACCTTTTTGCCAGTAAAAAATGTCAAAAACCTACAAATGCTTGTTTAAAGTGCTCAAGCATATTTTGCCGTGTACTATGTACGACACCACATGAACCTCAGCTATCTATGGGAGCTAACAAAAATACATTTTGAGACAAGTGCAACAATGACAGCATTCAGTGTAAATTACTTTTATCCAATAGGAATATATAATCAAATTGGTATTTTAAGGCTAAAATATATCCACTATTCTGCTTCACACAAACTAGTACTTCAGTTCTTACTTCAGTTCTTTAGGTCCTCTCAGCATTCTGTAAACAAAGTTACTGTGCCTTGGCAAGACCAAGTCTGTTACTCAGCTTAGTCAGGATGAGTCTGAAGCACCCGCTCCAGTGCAGCTGATGATGCAAGTGCTGTTTGCAGAGTCACCATGAAGTCTACAAAGCCATCAGGGAGGTCTGTAGACTTGGAGCCCACTGCTTTCCACCAGGTGACTGGATTCATCATCCTGGCTACTAACTTTGAAGTCCATCCTCAAAGGCTCTGAAAGAATAAATTTTGATAAGATTTTCTTGAGTGTTTTCTAACAAATTGTAGAAAATTCTGGTTTATGCTGGTTTGTGCTGGCCGGTTTGTGCTAGCCGGTTTGTGCTGGCCGGTTTGTGCTGGCTGGTTTGTGCTGGCTGGTTTGTGCTGGCCGGTTTGTGCTAGCCGGTTTGTGCTGGCCGGTTTGTGCTGGCTGGTTTGTGCTGGCCGGTTTGTGCTGGCCGGTTTGTGCTGGCCGGTTTGTGCTGGCCGGTTTGTGCTGGCCGGTTTGTGCTGGCCGGTTTGTGCTGGCCGGTTTGTGCTGGCTGGTTTGTGCTGGCCGGTTTGTGCTGGCTGGTTTTAACCAGTTGGCCAAACCTATTTTTGTGGCGGTTTTTACCATGGTTTTTACTGGTTTTAACCACCCAACAATCCTGGCACTCAATCACTTTGATAAACTCAATCACTTTGATAACTCTTACCGGCACTCAATCACTTTGATAACTTACCGGCACACAATCACTTTGATAACCCTTACCTGCACACAATAACTTTGATAACCCTTACCTGCACACAATCACTTTGATAACCCTTACCTGCACACAATAACTTTGATAACCCTTACCTGCACACAATAACTTTGATAACCCCTACCTGCTCATAGTCACTTTGATAACCTTACCGGCACTCAATCACTTTGATTCCTTACCGGCACTCAATCACTTTGATAACCTTACCTGCACTGGTTTATTCTGGTTTATGCTGGTTTATGCTGGTTTGGTTGATGCTGGTTTTAGCCGGCAGTCAATCACTTTGATAACCCTTACCTGCACTCAATCACTTTGATAACCCTTACCGGCACTCAATCGCTTTGATAACCCTTACCGGCACTCAATCACTTTGTAACCCTTACCGACACTCAATCACTTTGATAACCCTTACTGGAACTCAATCACTTTGATAACTTACCGGCACTCAATCACTTTGATAACCCTTACCTGCACTCAATCACTTTGATAACCCTTACCGGCACTCAATCACTTTGATAACCCTTACCTGCACTCAATCACTTTGATAACCCTTACCGGCACTCAATCACTTTGATAACCCTTACCGGCACTCAATCACTTTGATAACTTACCGGCACTCAATCACTTTGATAACCCTTATCGGCACTCAATCACTTTGATAACCCTTACCGGCACTCAATCACTTTGATGACCCTTACCTGCACTCAATCACTTTGATGACCCTTACCTGCACTCAATCACTTTGATAACCCTTACCGGCACTCAATCACTTTGATAACCCTTACCGGCACTCAATCACTTTGATAACCCTTACCGGCACTCAATCACTTTGATAACCTTACCGGCACTCAATCACTTTGATAACCTTACCTGCACTCAATCACTTTGATAACCCTCACCGGCACTCAATCACTTTGATAACCCTTACCGGCACTCAATCACTTTGATAACCCTTACCTGCACTCAGTCACTTTGATAACCCTTACCGGCACTCAATCACTTTGATAACCCTTACCGGCACTCAATCACTTTGATAACTTACCGGCACTCAATCACTTTGATAACCCTTACCGGCACTCAATCACTTTGATAACCCTTACCGGCACTCAATCACTTTGATAACTTACCTGCACTCAATCACTTTGATGACCCTTACCTGCACTCAATCACTTTGATAACTCTTACCGGCACTCAATCACTTTGATAACCCTTACCGGCACTCAATCACTTTGATAACCCTTACCGGCACTCAATCACTTTGATAACTTACCGTCACTCAATCACTTTGATAACCCTTACCGGCACTCAATCACTTTGATAACCCTTACCGGCACTCAATCACTTTGATGACCCTTACCTGCACTCAATCACTTTGATGACCCTTACCTGCACTCAATCACTTTGATAACCCTTACCGGCACTCAATCACTTTGATAACCCTTACCGGCACTCAATCACTTTGATAACCCTTACCGGCACTCAATCACTTTGATAACCTTACCGGCACTCAATCACTTTGATAACCTTACCTGCACTCAATCACTTTGATAACCCTCACCGGCACTCAATCACTTTGATAACCATCACCGGCACTCAATCACTTTGATAACCCTTACCGGCACTCAATCACTTTGATAACCCTTACCTGCACTCAATCACTTTGATAACCCTTACCGGCACTCAATCACTTTGATAACCCTTACCGGCACTCAATCACTTTGATGACCCTTACCTGCACTCAATCACTTTGATGACCCTTACCTGCACTCAATCACTTTGATAACCCTTACCGGCACTCAATCACTTTGATAACCTTACCAGCACTGAATCACTTTGATAACCCTTACCTGCACTCAATCACTTTGATAACCCTTACCGGCACTCAATCACTTTGATAACCTTACCAGCACTGAATCACTTTGATAACCCTTACCTGCACTCAATCACTTTGATAACCTTACCTGCACTCAATCACTTTGATAACACTTACCTGCACTCAATCACTTTGATAACACTTCACTTTGCACAATCACTTGTTAACAGGCTATTTTTTTGACAATATTTAATTGCCGGACCTTGTGGCTAGCCAGTGTGTGGTGTGTGCGTGTGTGCGCATTCTTTTTAACCCCTTCGAGATGACTGAGTGTGTGATCATTATTTGTACTCTGTCCTCCCTATAATTTTACAACTGATTACCCCTTACCCAACAAAGCAAAGCCAATGACTTCAACAATAATCAACTTGAAATCGCCGAAACGTCGAGACAGCAAATTTCAAGTTGATTATTGAGAAAGTCATTGCAATTCGTTGTCACCTGAGAGTTTGTTGAGAAAACAAACAACAACACAACAACAAAACAAAACACTGGTTTATACACCATTCTCAAGGCATTCTCTTCCAGCTGTGCTTGGCTTGTACTTAAACCAGAACTGACCATCTCTTTGCTTGGTTTGTATTTGAATCAGAGCTCTCCTTCTGTGACAATATTTTTGTCTTGACAATCTTGCTCCTCGTTCTACTTCCTCACTGTCTGTTCCTCTTCTCTCTCCCTGTTCCTTACTGTCTGTTCCTCTTCTCTCTCCCTGCTCCTCATGTCTGTTCCTCTTCTCTCTCCCTGCTCCTCATGTCTCTCTCCCTGCTCCTCATGTCTGTTCCTCTTCTCTCTCCCTGTTCCTCATGTCTGTTACTCTTCTCTCTCCCTGCTCCTCATGTCTGTTCCTCTTCTCTCTCCCTGCTTCTCTCTCCCTGCTCCTCATGTCTGTTCCTCTTCTCTCTCCCTGCTCCTCATGTCTGTTCCTCTTCTCTCTCCCTGCTCCTCATGTCTGTTCCTCTTCTCTCTCCCTGTTCCTCATGTCTGTTCCTCTTCTCTCTCCCTGCTCCTCATGTCTGTTCCTCTTCTCTCTCCCTGCTCCTCATGTCTGTTCCTCTTCTCTCTCCCTGCTCCTCATGTCTGTTTCTCTTCTCTCTCCCTGTTCCTCATGCCTGTTCCTCTTCTCTCTCCCTGTTCCTCATGTCTGTTACTCTTCTCTCTCCCTGTTCCTCATGTCTGTTACTCTTCTCTCTCCCTGCTCCTCATGTCTGTTCCTCTTCTCTCTCCCTGCTTCTCTCTCCCTGCTCCTCATGTCTGTTCCTCTTCTCTCTCCCTGCTCCTCATGTCTGTTCCTCTTCTCTCTCCCTGCTCCTCATGTCTGTTCCTCTTCTCTCTCCCTGCTCCTCATGTCTGTTACTCTTCTCTCTCCCTGCTCCTCATGTCTGTTCCTCTTCTCTCTCCCTGCTCCTCATGTCTGTTCCTCTTCTCTCTCCCTGCTCCTCATGTCTGTTCCTCTTCTCTCTCCCTGTTCCTCATGTCTGTTCCTCTTCTCTCTCCTGCTCCTCATGTCTGTTCCTCTTCTCTCTCCCTGCTACTCATGTCTGTTCCTCTTCTCTCTCCCTGTTCCTCATGTCTGTTCCTCTTCTCTCTCCCTGCTACTCATGTCTGTTCCTCTTCTCTCTCCCTGTTCCTCATGTCTGTTCCTCTTCTCTCTCCCTGCTCCTCATGTATGTTCCTCTTCACCCTCCCTGCTCCTCATGTCTGTTCCTCTTCTCTCTCCCTGCTCCTCATGTCTGTTCCTCTTCTCTCTCCCTGCACCTCATGTCTGTTCCTCTTCTCTGTCACTGCTTCTCATGTCTGTTCCTCTTCTCTCTCCCTGCTCCTCATGTCTGTTCCTCTTCTCTCTTCTTGCTCCTCATGTCTGTTCCTCTTCTCTCTCCCTGCTCCTCATGTCTGTTCCTCTTCTCTCCCCCTGCTCCTCATGTCTGTTCCTCTTCTCTCTCCCTGCTCCTCATGTCTGTTCCTCTTCTCTCTCCCTGCTCCTCATGTCTGTTCCTCATGTCTCTCTCCCTGCTCCTCATGTCTGTTCCTCTTCTCTCTCCCTGCTCCTCATGTCTGTTCCTCTTCTCTCTCCCTGCTCCTCATGTCTGTTCCTCTTCTCTCTCCCTGCTACTCATGTCTGTTCCTCTTCTCTCTCCCTGTTACTCTTCTCTCTCCCTGCTCCTCATGTCTGTTCCTCTTCTCTCTCCCTGCTCCTCATGTCTGTTCCTCTTCTCTCTCCCTGTTACTCTTCTCTCTCCCTGCTCCTCATGTCTGTTACTCTTCTCTCTCCCTGCTCCTCATGTCTGTTCCTCTTCTCTCTCCCTGCTCCTCATGTCTGTTCCTCTTCTCTGTCACTGCTTCTCATGTCTGTTCCTCTTCTCTCTCCCTGCTCCTCATGCTTGTTTCCTCTTCTCTCTCCCTGCTCCTCATGTCTGTTCCTCATGTCTCTCTCCCTGCTCCTCATGTCTGTTCCTCTTCTCTCTCCCTGCTCCTCATGTCTGTTCCTCTTCTCTCTCCCTGCTCCTCATGTCTGTTCCTCTTCTCTCTCCATGTTACTCTTCTCTCTCTCTGCTCCTCATGTCTGTTCCTCTTCTCTCTCCCTGCTCCTCATGTCTGTTCCTCTTCTATCTCCCTGCTCCTCATGTCTGTTCCTCTTCTCTCTCCCTGCTCCTCATGTCTGTTCCTCTTCTCTCTCCCTGCTCCTCATGTTTGTTCCTCTTCTCTCTCCCTGCTCCTCATGTCTGTTCCTCTTCTCTCTCCCTGCTCCTCATGACTGTTCCTCTTCTCTCTCCCTGTTCCTCATGTCTGTTCCTCTTCTCTCTTCTTGCTCCTCATGTCTATTCCTCTTCTCTCTCCCTGCTCCTCATGTCTGTTCCTCTTCTCTCTCCCTGCTCCTCATGTCTGTTCCTCTTCTCTCTCCCTGCTCCTCATGTCTGTTCCTCTTCTCTCTCCCTGCTCCTCATGTCTGTTCCTCTTCTCTCTCCCTGCTCCTCATGTCTGTTTTCCTTCTCTCTTGCCTGTACAAATCCCTTCTCTTCTATGTGTACTTCTTACTCTATTTCACTTAAAGGTGATGAATAGGAAAGCAAATTAATGTAATCATTTCCCATCATGCAAAATGATTATAGTGCTGAACTGAGAGGTTTACTCAGTCTCTCAACAAGGGCTGGTTTGTAGGCTCACATACGCCTTTAGCTTCAAGTATGCAGCATGAATTTCTACTTGCTTTAATCATTGTTATTGTTGTTGTTGTTGTTTTGTTGTTGTTGTTGTGTTGTTGTTACTTTAGGAAAGTAAATGGCTGTCGTATTGCCTTCCGCACGGCAAAGTATGTGGCACCTGTTGACAAAGACTTATCCTCCTCCATGGGTGGACTTTCCATCTCAGGAGGTGTGTCACACGAGTCAGGGGAGTCTCGAGGGAAGACCAAGCTTGATGCGTACTACCCCATCACCACCTCCCCCATCACCACATCCCCCATCACCACCTCCCCCACCACCACCACCACTCACCACACTGACCTCACCAGTTACTGCCCGTCTCCCATCCTTGGACCCAAGGACAAGGGCGGTGTGAAAGTGAAAGTGGCTAACACATTGAGATCTGCTCCACTCCCTCCAATTTCTTCCTCCCAGTCCCAACCTCCACCACCCTCACAGGAAGCACCACCCTCACAGAAAACACCACCCTCACAGGAAGCCTCCTCACCCGTCTCCTTCCCCGTATCATTCACAGATGCCGTGGATAGCAATGAACCATCTCGTCCTAATGCAGGTCCTCATGCAGGTACAGTGGACCACACCTCTTACCCACCTCCATCACAACCTGTACCCGCCTTCCAACAGGCCACACCCACTGCTGTGACCTCTTCAGCGAACCCCTATGGCACCACTCCTCTGCCATATCAGATGAATCCTGGACCTTCACATGTGACACAGCTCTACCCCATGGGCTACATGGGAGCAGCAACGTATGGCAGTGGCCAACCTTCGGGCGGCCAATCAGGAGGTGGTTACAACCCATCTGTCCCTCCACCTTCAAATGCAAACTATAATACTGGCATAGGATTTAGTTTCGCAGGAAGAGGAGGCACACAGTTTCCAGTGCCGTTTGATCCTTATAAGCAGCAGCAACAGCAGCAGCAACAGCAACAACAACAGCAGCAGCAACAGCAGCAGCAACCTGGTTACCCCGCCCTCCCTGGTTATGGCCACCCACCGAGCCAGAATAAACAGAGTTCCAGTGGTGGTCAAAATTACGGTTTCAACCTTTGAAATAACTTGGTTTCAACATTTGAAATAACCCATATAAACTCAAATAACTCTTATCAATTTTTGAAATAACTAATGTGGCTGTTGGCATTTTTTTGTTTTTTTGTTTGTTCCGCTATTTAATTTTCATTTAAAAGGTTCAAGGTGGGGGAAAGGCCTCAGAAAAAAGACAGGCTTATCAATTTATAGGAGACATGAAAATTACCCGAGAATGCTCGTGAGTCTTCTTAGGTTTTCGCGCTGGCCAGGTAATGGCAGTTTGAGCTCCACCCACTAAGGTGCTTAGTCAGCAGAATCTGCTTTTGTTGCATTGGGAGATTCGACGCCTCGCTCTGGATGGTATGGCGGAGAAAGAGATAGCTATTCTGTCTGTCAACATCACGAGGGGACTTACTGACAAGCTGGTGGAGAGGAGAAAAGCTGCTGCTTTGGAATTGGAAAGGTATAGCTAACTTATCTAGCTTTAGGAATATGACAAGCGTCGGGTCGGATGCCAGGGTGAGTTGTTCAGTGGGCTGAGGTAGACAGCTAGGCTAGCGATAGTGCAGAGTTTGAAGCATGGAAAGAGACCTCATCCTTTTATCCTAATGCCAGGGTAGACAATGGACAACCCAATATTCAAATACAGATATTTTACCTGTGCTATAATTATTTAGAATGGTGAAGGATCTAGTCTTGTCTAACGACTCCAGCCAGATCAAACATGTCATCTACACTCTAGAGCACGACTTCACTCTCTCCTCCAACCCAAACAGTCGCAAGGGAGGCCTAGTTGGTCTTGCAGCCGCCTCCATTGCACTTGGTCGAGTAAGCTTCTCTTTGCACAGACAGAGAATTACATGTGGGAGAGAAGGACTCAAGTCTGGTCAGCAGTATGCCTATGATTTGTGTTAGGGAAACGTTGCCTTTTGCAAAACCCTAGCAGTGCAACACCCAAGCAACACCGATACAACATGTGCTGATGATCAGAACCTTCTCTTCCCCTGGTTTAGTGGGTTGGAGTTAAAATGATCTTTACCATTCTAAATCCCGTTCTTTGACAGGCATCAATAGGAGTCCATCTGCCCGAGCTTGTCCAACCTGTTTTGACATGTTTTGAGGACCAGGATGCTCGCGTGCGCTACTATGCATGCGAGTCACTGTATAACATTTCCAAGGTGGCTCGAGGAGCTGTCCTTGTGTTCTTCAACAACATCTTTGATGGATTGTGCAAGGTCAGACCACCCTTATCCTCTACCCTACACCTTTGAATACCTTCCAAATTCTTCTCACCTTTATTACAGACTGTAAATTGTAATACATGTAGACATCAAGTATGTTTGTGTGTGCATGTGTACATTTCCCAACTGAAAACATCTTATACTAGCATAGTGTACCCAGCTCCCCTAGTCCTGTGTTTCCAGCCCCCTTAGTCCTGTATTGCCGGCCCCCCTAGTCTTGTATTGCCGGCCCCCCTAGTCTTGTATTGCCAGTCCCCCTAGTCTTGTATTGCCGGCCCCCCTAATCTTGTATCCGGCCCCCCTAGTCTTGTATTGCCAGTCCCCCTAGTCTTGTATTGCTGGCCCCCCTAGTCTTGTATCCGGCCTCCCTAGTCTTGTATTGCCGGCCCCCCTAGTCTTGTATTGGCGGCCCCCCTAGTCTTGTATTGCCAGCCCCCCTAGTCTTGTATTGCCGGCCCCCCTAGTCTTGTATTGCCATCCCCCCTAGTCTTGTATTGCCGGCCCCCCTAGTCTTGTATTGCCGGCCCCCCTAGTCTTGTATTGCCGGCCCCCCTAGTCTTGTATTGCCAGCCCCCCTAGTCCTGTGTTGCTTCCCCCCTATTCTTGTATTGCCGGCCCCCCTAGTCTTGTATTGCCAACCCCCCTAGTCCTGTGTTGCTGCCCCCCTAGTCTTGTATTGCCGGCCCCCCTAGTCTTGTATTGCCGGCCCCCCCTAGTCTTGTATTGCCGGCCCCCCTAGTCTTGTATTGCCGGCCCCCCTAGTCTTGTATTGCCGGCCCCCATAGTCTTGTATTGCCGGCCCCCCTAGTCTTGTATTGCCGGCCCCCCCTATTCTTGTATTGCCGGCCCCCCTAGTCTTGTATTGCCAACCCCCCTAGTCCTGTGTTGCTGCCCCCCTAGTCTTGTATTGCCGGCCCCCCTAGTCTTGTATTGCCGGCCCCCCCTAGTCTTGTATTGCCAGTCCCCCTAGTCTTGTATTGCCGGCCCCCCTAGTCTTGTATTGCCAGCCCCCCTAGTCCTGTGTTGCTTCCCCCCTATTCTTGTATTGCCGGCCCCCCTAGTCTTGTATTGCCAACCCCCCTAGTCTTGTATTGCCGGCCCCCCTAGTCTTGTATTGCCAGCCCCCCTAGTCTTGTATTGCCGGCCCCCCTAGTCTTGTATTGCTGGCCCCCCTAGTCTTGTATTAACGGCCCCCCTAGTCTTGTATTGCCGGCCCCCCTAGTCTTGTTTTGCCAGCCCCCCTAGTCTTGTATTGCCAGCCCCCCTAGTCTTGTATTGACGGTCCCCCTAGTCTTGTATTGCCGGCCCCCCTAGTCCTGTGTTGCTTCCCCCCTATTCTTGTATTGCCGGCCCCCCTATTCTTGTATTGCCAACCCCCCTAGTCCTGTGTTGCTGCCCCCCTAGTCTTGTATTGCCGGCCCCCCTAGTCTTGTATTGCCGGCCCCCCCTAGTCTTGTATTGCCGGCCCCCCTAGTCTTGTATTGCCAGCCCCCCTAGTCTTGTATTGCCGGCCCCCCTAGTCTTGTATTGCCGGCCCCCCTAGTCTTGTATTGCCGGCCACCCTAGTCTTGTATTGCCGGCCCCCCTAGTCTTGTATTGCCAGCCCCCCTAGTCTTGTATTGCTGGCCCCCCTAGTCTTGTATTGCTGGCCCCCCTAGTTTTGATTGCCGGCCCCCCTAGTCTTGTATTGCCGGCCCCCCTAGTCTTGTATTGCCGGCCCCCCTAGTCTTGTATTGCCGGCCCCCCTAGTCTTGTATTGCTGGTCTTTCCTTTTCAGCTGAGGGTCTAGGAACACAACAAACTAAATTTCTTCCACCAGAATGTAATTACAGCTTCTGTAAATGGATGGAGTTGCTGTCAACAGAAGGAACGGATGACAATGTGAGAGGAGCCGTGTAGCTCAAGTCATAAATGGAGACAGAAAAGTTGCTTTCTGCATATTCTCTCTGGGCTGGGCTGCCCTCTCCATACAACAGGAAAATGGGAACCAATTTCTGAATCTTTGGGATCAATTCCATGAGAGTTATAGTGACACAGAGTCCATCCTGAAAGGCATGTGTGTCTGAACGGAAAGGAACTCCATATGAACTGATCAACCACTCACACTATAGTGGTGGCCAGCAACTTCCAGTGTTCCCAGACCCTCTTTCCTCCCCACAAAGTAGGTGAAGTGTCATTTCTGCAGTACTAGTCTGGAATAGTAGCTTGGAATATAGTAGCTTGGAATAAACATTACTATGGTAAGGTGGAAAAAAAATACCATGGCAAGAGCTAACCTTAGCTTAGCTTTCCTCCTCATGCAGTACATGCAGTAAATAAAAACCAGGAGTGTGATGCTCCTACACCAATACCCTTATCCTCCACCTCACTACATGTCAGCACATGTGCCTATATTTCCTACCCATTATCCTCCACCTCCTCACCACATGTCAGCACATGTGCCTATATTTCCTACCCATTATCCTCCACCTCCTCACTACATGTCAGCACATGTGCCTATATTTCCTACCCATTATCCTCCACCTCCTATGAACTCACATTTCACCTCACATACATTTCATGTTAACCAGTTGTCATGTGACTCTGATGCCAATGTCCGCTATGGGGCAGAGCTTTTGGACCGGCTGATGAAGGATGTAGTGTCAGAGAATCCTCACTTTGACATCGACAACTTCATCTTGCTTCTCAGGTCAAGGATATACACCAAAGAGGGCTATGCTCGGCAGTTTCTAGTTTCCTGGGTAAGCTAATGTACTTCATACCACATGACACGAGACCAACTGCAAACACTGGTTGTAAAGCTCCATTAAGTTCAGTCTCATAGAGAGATGACCCTTTACCTATTCTACTTGGTTGAGAGCCGGGAAGGGTCTGGCACACTTGACGTAGAGTGTTTTGTTCCGAGTGCAACCCAATCGTGGTGCTCTTGAGATTATGCGTGCAGTATGACTTGGTCAGTGATGTCCTGAACAAACCAAGCATAGGTGAGTGTCCCTGACACTTTCCTCCCCTCCCCCTCCCCTCCCCCAATCTAAAATACTCTAGGTCGGTGCCCCAGACCCTTCCCCCCCCCCCCAATATAAAAGAGGAACTGTCTCCTATTCGAAAGGTAGCATTTCTTTGTGTGTGTCTTCCTCCCATTCTTGGCCACCAGCAGACCTATAGATGTGATAGAATCCATAAGGCTCTGGCTCTGTTCAACTGTTGGCCATCTCTTCTAGCCAGTTCCCAGCACACAGGAAGCTGATGTGTCTCACATGGTGGCCATGCCTGTGTCTGTGGGCACCTGCTCAGTGGTGACAGCCTTGTATTTGTAGCTAACAGTTTGCAGTATACTATAGCAACTAATGTTTATGCTACTCTGCACGTTCTTGACGAGAGGAGACTCAGAACATAACACTGTCAACAATTCTAGTTAAAAGATATATAGCGCATGCTCTGCAGCTGATTGCAGCATGCACAATGTCTATAACTGATGAATGGATGGGTTTGACATGGTGATTTGGCTTTGTCACCATCCTCGTAGACCATCAGTTCCCCACCAAGATCACTCTGTTTTACAGAACAGGGAAGTACTATATATATATACACATATACATACATATATGTGTGTGTGTGTGTTGCTATGCGATTAGATTTTTGTACTACTAGAGCACACTTGATGCCCACCATTCCACACCCCCACATCCCTTTTTGTCACAGTCCTCTCAAACCCATCGAATTTTTCAGGAGTGCTAGGTCTATATATAGAGTCTGTATGAACTGTGAGGGTGTGGCTCACTAGTCTAAGCACCTGGCATGCTCTAACTGCCACAATAAGGAAGGAAGGCTGATTGGAAACTGTCTTGTGGTGCTGAAGAAAACATCTTTTGGAGACCTTTATGCTATTTTATTGCCATCTCGATGGCAGAAAAGTCATTTCCCTCTCCTGGTGTGCGTAGCTGCTCCTGGAGGGGATATTTTGGTCCTTTTGGAGAGGTTTAATATTTGCAGTTTTCACCGTTAGCACGCAAAAGACACTCTATTGAAAGTCCTGACTGTATGCAGGCTGCAGCTAACATTCTATCCACGGTCGTGACTGTAGAGAGCATTGGCACTATTGGTAGGTCAGGCAGGCGTATCCATTCTTGCCTCAACATTTCCTAGGACATCCTGTGAGTCTCTGGTGATGATGACCCACTATCCATCTCACATCCTAGAATACTTAGCTTCCTGTTGGCTAGGGCTAGGGCTATAGCAAGGCACTGACTCTGATAACACAGCGTCAACATGGCATGGAATGTGCCCACTTGTGTCATGTGCAGGAAGAAACTTTATAATCACCATCTCAATAATCAACTTCAAATTATATTCTCTCGAAGTTTCGACCAGATGCTCTAGCCTTCATAAAAAACTTGTTAGAAAAGATGTTTCCAAGGCAACATAAGACCAAGAGGCCTTGCTCTTCTGACTGCCTGCTCGACCTCTCCACTAATAGAATCAACAACAACAACCAAGAACAAACAACTATATATGGAATCAAGAAGAAGGTGGGTTAGGATGGTGGTTTTCAGCAGATGAACATCAAACACATGGGCATACTGTACATTCTCATTTCATTTGGGAAGTTGGTTAGTCCAATGTAGTGGTTTGCTTTTCAATGGCATCACACTTTTGTAAACAGTAGATCTCCTTTTTTTAAAAATCAGCTTAAAACTTTTGTCAACATACCCAAGTAGTGAAATGTTTGCAAAAAACAACAAGATAAAAAGAGATGTCTGCTATTTGCATGTCAATCCTCTACTGCTAGGACCATAGCATTTGAGGACCTTTACCTTTTAAAATAGGACGATTGTTCTACATGATTAAAAAGGTAAAGGGTCGTCTATGTCTACATGGGTACATGCTTGCTTCCTTTCAAGTCAATTCATGTTTGTTTGTTCAGGCCCTCCCCAAGCAGCTACTTAGTCTAGCCTCAGTATACAGTATATACCTAATATACTGCCATGCTACAGGTGTGTAGTCCTACCTGTACTGTCATGCTAGTTGGTGTGTAGTCCTACCTGTACTCATGCTAGTTGGTGTTAGTCCTACCTGTACTGCCATGCTAGTTGGTGTGTAGTCCTACCTGTACTGCCATGCTAGTTGGTGTGTAGTCCTGTACTGCCATGCTAGTTGGTGTGTAGTCCTATCTGTACTGTCATGCTAGTTGGAGTGTAGTCCTACCTGTTGCCATGCTAGTTGGTGTGTAGTCCTACCTGTACTGCCATGCTAGTTGGTGTGTAGTCCTACCTGTACTGCCATGCTAGTTGGTGTGTAGTCCTACCTGTACTGCCATGCTAGTTGGTGTGTAGTCCTACCTGTACTGCCATGCTAGTTGGTGCGTAGTCCTACCTGTACTGCCATGCTAGTTGGTGTGTAGTCCTGCACTGCCATGCTAGTTGGTGTGTAGTCCTACCTGTACTGCCATGCTAGTTGGTGTGTAGTCCTACCTGTACTGCCATGCTAGTTGGTATGTAGTCCTACCTGTACTGCCAATGCTAGTTGGTGTGTAGTCCTTGACATGTCTATTGTTAGTGACTTCAAGAATTTGGTGGTCAAAGTTACTATATATATCACAAAATCGAACAGAAATTCCTGCCCCCCCAAATAGGACTTACAACTCCTGCACGTGCTGGCCATTAGTTTGATATTTCTTCCCCTCCCCCCATCCTACAACTCCTCCCCCCATCCTACAACTCCTCCCCCCATCCTACAACTCCTCCCCCCATCCTACAACTCCTCCCCCCATCCTACAACTCCTCCCCCATCCTACAACTCCCCCCCCATCCTACAACTCCTCCCCCCATCCTACAACTCCTCCCCCCATCCTACAACTCCTCCCCCTAACCCACAACTGAGTGGATTTTCTTTGTCTATCTTTCATAGTCTGGGTGGAGGCAGGTTGAAGTAGGTTGACAGTAGCTCTATGGGGACACACACTGGACCAGCATCACACTGGGTGGAGGCAGGTGGAAGTAGGTTGATAATAGCTCTATGGGGACACACACTGGACCAACATCACACTGGGTGGAGGCAGGTTGAAGTAGGTTGACAGTAGCTCTATGGGGACACACACTGGACCAGCATCACACTGGAGGTGGAAGTAGGTTGACAATAGCTCTATGGGGACACACACTGGACCAGCATCACATTGGGTGGAGGCAGGTTGAAGTAGGCTGATAGGGGACACACACTAGGTGGAGGCAGGTTGAAGTAGGTTGACAGTAGCTCTATGGGGACACACACTGGACCAGCATCACACTGGGTGGAGGCAGGTTGAAGTAGGTTCACAGTAGCTCTATGGGGACACACACTGGATCAGCATCACATTGGGTGGAGGCAGGTTGAAGTAGGCTGACAGGGGACACACACTGGGTGTAGGTGTGGGAAGCTTGGTATAGTAACTGTGTTGTCTGTAGGTGTGTATAAGGTCTAAATAAAGAGCCACACTGCAACACCTTCAAGTAGGCCTGGGAAGGGGTACTGAAATTAAAAATAAGTTTTTCCCCTGTCTACTACCACACATGATACAGTTTGTGGGCAAGTTTAAGGCTGGAAGCAGCTGCTATAGTACAGCAGCTGCTATAGTACAGCAGCTGGTTAGAATACCAGCTGTGGGAAGACACCCACCCACTTATCCAAGATCTTCACAGGAAAACTCATGTTAATCCCCTCTCTAATTATACAAGCTTTGACCTTTGATTATTGAAAGCAGCTCACTGCCCTCTTCAGATATTAAAATAAATTTCGACTCACCCTGTATATGACTGACATGAGACTTCCACCACTCGTTACCTCTAGGCCTCTAAATCACTGCTGAAATCACACCATTGTTACCTCTAGGCCTCTAAAGTCACCTGGGATGTCCTTATGGAATTTAGCAGCTGTCACAATGACTGGTAGGTCATTTAGTCCTCCCAATCAAGCATGGAGGCTGCTCTAATTATAGCTCCCCATCTTGTGTGCATTTAGTCCCATGTGTTCGACCCTTTACCTACCTTGTGGGGAGAGAAGAAGGTCTGGGAGTATATAAAGTTCTCTCCACCACTATAGTGGAGGTCACTACATACTTGTGGTGTTGAGGCACATGGTCTTCATGGCGTGCTATAGTGAGGTGTTGAGGCACATGGTCTTCATGGCGTGCTCCACAACACTCCACTCCAACATGGAGGAGAAGCCAAAGGTGCTGGAATCAGAACTTAGCTTGCTTCTCCCTCGTCACCCAAGGAGCGTCACAAGCCAAACTGAACATGCCAAAAGATGCATTTTTTCTCGTCTCCACATATGATACTTCAAAATACACCTCCCACATTTCCTTATTCCTGATGAAGGCAAGAGCGTCAGTCGAAATTTCGAGAGAGTAGAATTCAAGTTGATTATCGAGAAGGTCATTGAATTGCTGGCAACTCATTACATTAGAGCAGCTGGTAATTGCATTCCAGCGGAATAAATTAGGATGCAGACCCTTCACTGGAAGGGGAGGGATCAGTAACACCAGACCTGGTGCCCTGTCCTGGTGCAAGTGTTCTATGTGAGGTGCAAGTGTGCTATGTGAGGTGCAAGTGTTCTATGTGAGGTGCAAGTGTGCTATGTGAGGTGCAAGTGTTCTATGTGAGGTGCAAGTGTTCTATGTGAGGTGCAAGTGTTCTATGTGAGGTGCAAGTGTTCTATGTGAGGTGCTAGTGTTCTATGTGAGGTGCTAGTGTTCTATGTGAGGTGCTAGTGTTCTATGTGAGGTGCAAGTGTTCTATGTGAGGTGCTAGTGTTCTATGTGAGGTGCAAGTGTTCTATGTGAGGTGCAAGTGTTCTATGTGAGGTGCAAGTGTGCTATGTGAGGTGCAAGTGTTCTATGTGAGGTGCAAGTGTTCTATGTGAGGTGCAAGTGTTCTATGTGAGGTACAAGTGTTCTATGTGAGGTGCTAGTGTTCTATGTGAGGTGCTAGTGTTCTATGTGAGGTGCTAGTGTTCTATGTGAGGTGCTAGTGTTCTATGTGAGGTGCAAGTGTTCTATGTGAGGTGCTAGTGTTCTATGTGAGGTGCTAGTGTTCTATGTGAGGTGCTAGTGTTCTATGTGAGGTGCTAGTGTTCTATGTGAGGTGCTAGTGTTCTATGTGAGGTGCAAGTGTTCTATGTGAGGTGCTAGTGTTCTATGTGAGGTGCAAGTGTTCTATGTGAGGTGCAAGTGTTCTATGTGAGGTGCAAGTGTTCTATGTGAGGTGCTAGTGTTCTATGTGAGGTGCTAGTGTTCTATGTGAGGTGCTAGTGTTCTATGTGAGGTGCAAGTGTTCTATGTGAGGTGCTAGTGTTCTATGTGAGGTGCAAGTGTTCTATGTGAGGTGCTAGTGTTCTATGTGAGGTGCAAGTGTTCTATGTGAAGTGCAAGTGTTCTATGTGAGAGTGTTCTATGTGAGGTGCAAGTGTTCTATGTGAGGTGCTAGTGTTCTATGTGAGGTGCAAGTGTTCTATGTGAGGTGCAAGTGTTCTATGTGAGGTGCAAGTGTTCTATGTGAGGTGCAAGTGTTCTATGTGAGGTGCAAGTGTGCTATGTGAGGTGCTAGTGTTCTATGTGAGGTGCAAGTGTGCTATGTGAGGTGCTAGTGTTCTATGTGAGGTGCAAGTGTTCTATGTGAAGTGCAAGTGTTCTATGTGAGGTGCAAGTGTTCTATGTGAGGTGCTAGTGTTCTATGTGAGGTGCTAGTGTTCTATGTGAGGTGCAAGTGTTCTATGTGAGGTGCAAGTGTGCTATGTGAGGTGCAAGTGTTCTATGTGAGGTACAAGTGTTCTATGTGAGGTGCAAGTGTTCTATGTGAGGTGCAAGTGTGCTATGTGAGGTGCTAGTGTTCTATGTGAGGTGCAAGTGTTCTATGTGAGGTACAAGTGTTCTATGTGAGGTGCAAGTGTTCTATGTGAGGTGCTAGTGTTCTATGTGAGGTGCAAGTGTTCTATGTGAGGTGCAAGTGTTCTATGTGAGGTGCTAGTGTTCTATGTGAGGTGCTAGTGTTCTATGTGAGGTGCAAGTGTTCTATGTGAGGTGCTAGTGTTCTATGTGAGGTGCAAGTGTTCTATGTGAGGTGCTAGTGTTCTATGTGAGGTGCTAGTGTTCTATGTGAGGTGTAAGTGTTCTATGTGAGGTGCTAGTGTTCTATGTGAGGTGCAAGTGTTCTATGTGAGAGTGTTCTATGTGAGGTGCAAGTGTTCTATGTGAGGTGCTAGTGTTCTATGTGAGGTGCTAGTGTGCTATGTGAGGTGCAAGTGTTCTATGTGAGGTGCTAGTGTTCTATGTGAGGTGCAAGTGTTCTATGTGAGGTGCAAGTGTTCTATGTGAGGTGCTAGTGTTCTATGTGAGGTGCTAGTGTTCTATGTGAGGTGCAAGTGTTCTATGTGAGGTGCTAGTGTTCTATGTGAGGTGCAAGTGTTCTATGTGAGGTGCAAGTGTTCTATGTGAGGTGCTAGTGTTCTATGTGAGGTGCTAGTGTTCTATGTGAGGTGCAAGTGTTCTATGTGAGGTGCAAGTGTTCTATGTGATGTGCTAGTGTTCTATGTGAGGTGCAAGTGTTCTATGTGAGGTGCTAGTGTTCTATGTGAGGTGCAAGTGTTCTATGTGAGGTGCTAGTGTTCTATGTGAGGTGCAAGTGTTCTATGTGAGGTGCTAGTGTTCTATGTGAGGTGCTAGTGTTCTATGTGAGGTGCAAGTGTTCTATGTGAGGTGCAAGTGTTCTATGTGAGGTGCAAGTGTTCTATGTGAGGTGCAAGTGTTCTATGTGAGGTGCAAGTGTTCTATGTGAGGTGCAAGTGTTCTATGTGAGGTGCTAGTGTTCTATGTGAGGTGCAAGTGTTCTATGTGAGGTGCAAGTGTTCTATGTGAGGTGCAAGTGATTCTATGTGAGGTGCAAGTGTGCTATGTGAGGTGCAAGTGTTCTATGTGAGGTGCTAGTGTTCTATGAACAAATTGTTGTTGCAGTGTGTTGTTTAGTAGTCGGCCGTGTGCCTGGAGAGAGTGTGAGTCTAGTTAATTAAGTTATCACTTCATGTGACAGAAAGCCACCAGCTGTTGTTGTGATGAGGCAAGAACAAGTTTGTGAATTAGAAATGTTCCAGGCCAGGTCACATATTTGCTCTCTCCCTGTTCATAACTATCTTCAGACTTTCGTCATCATCTCTCATATGCAGTCACACCCTCCTTCACACTTGAGGAGCGTGTTGTGTGTGTGTGTGTGCACGTCTGTGTAGTCTCGGGGAATGGACGGTCTGACTTATTCTTTTAAATGGCTAAATCCAAAATCCTCCCCCCCCCCCCCCCCCCCCCCCCCCCCACCTGGCATATAAGTGGGTATGAAATATAAAGTGCATCTTTATTTCATAAGCACAGGTGGCACTGTTGTCTAGCCAGACCTAGAGGTGGCACTGTTGTCTAGCCAGACCTAGAGGTGGCACTGTTGTCTAGCCAGACCTCGAGGTGGCACTGTTGTCTAGCCAGACCTCGAGGTGGCACTGTTGTCTAGCCAGACCTAGAGGTGGCACTGTTGTCTAGCCAGACCTCGAGGTGGCACTGTTGTCTAGCCACACCTCGAGGTGGCACTGTTGTCTAGCCAGACCTCGAGGTGGCACTGTTGTCTAGCCAGACCTCGAGGTGGCACTGTTGTCTAGCCAGACCTCGAGGTGGCACTGTTGTCTAGCCAGACCTCGAGGTGGCACTGTTGTCTAGCCAGACCTCGAGGTGGCACTGTTGTCTAGCCAGACCTCGAGGTGGCACTGTTGTCTAGCCAGACCTCGAGGTGGCACTGTTGTCGAGCCAGACCTCGAGGTGGCACTGTTGTCTAGCCAGACCTCGAGGTGGCACTGTTGTCTAGCCAGACCTCCAGGTGGCACTGTTGTCTAGCCAGACCTCGAGGTGGCACTGTTGTCTAGCCAGACCTCGAGGTGGCACTGTTGTCTAGCCAGACCTCGAGGTGGCACTGTTGTCGAGCCAGACCTCGAGGTGGCAATGTTGTCTAGCCAGACCTCGAGGTGGCACTGTTGTCTAGCCAGACCTCCAGGTGGCACTGTTGTCTAGCCAGACCTCCAGGTGGAACTGTTGTCTAGCCAGACCTCGAGGTGGCACTGTTGTTTAGCCAGAACTCCAGGTGGCACTGTTGTCTAGCCAGACCTCGAGCTCTAGCACGTAAAACTTGTTATGTGTGAGCTTTTTTGCTGACATGGGTCAGCCTACAAAAGATTAAATTTTATCTTGGCCAAAGGTGGAAGGAGCCATTGTTATTGGCCACAAGGCCTCATCTCTGGTGTATCTGTGGTACAAGGTCGAAGGATGTGGTAAACTCAGAGGGAATGATGGCATGCATCTCTTCACACTCGTGCAAACAGCATCAGGGTTCCATTTAGAAAATTTTCCAAGGGGGGGGGGGGGAAATGGAGGAATCTGGATTTTAAGGGGGGGGGCATGATGGTTAAAGATGTGACAAAGTTTCTAATGAATTTTAATAATACAATTTCCAGGGGGGGGGGGGGGGGGGGGGGCAAAAAGGTTCCAAGGGGCCCTGCCCCCCCCCCATCTAAATGAAACCCTGAGCATATGACGATGAAGACACTTTGGCGTGGACATTGAAGGGGCAGGGACAAGGCATGTCTGGAGGGGGAAAGGAAGGGGATGATAGCTCTTGACGTACAGATGGGCGAGACGATTGCCTGGGGTGTGTTTTGCATAGAGTAATGGAAAGAGCAACTTGACTATCATGGTTGTACTTGGTTGCTGGGGCTGCTGCTAGGCCTACCTTCTAGAGTGGGAGTGATACTTGACTGTCATGGTTGTTCTCGGTTGCTGGGGCTGCTGCTAGGCCTACCTTCTAGAGTGGGAGTGATACTTGACTGCCATGGTTGTTCTCTCGGTTGCTGGGGCTGCTGACCTTCTAGAGTGGGAGTGATACTTGACTATCATGGTTGTTCTCGGTTGCTGGGGCTGCTGCTAGGCCTACCTTCTAGAGTGGGAGTGGTACTTGACTGCCATGGTTGTTCTCTCGGTTGCTGGGGCTGCTGACCTTCTAGAGTGGGAGTGATACTTAGACTATCATGGTTGTTCTCGGTTGCTGGGGCTGCTGCTAGGCCTACCTTCTAGAGTGGGAGTGATACTTGACTGCCATGGTTGTTCTCTCGGTTGCTGGGGCTGCTGACCTTCTAGAGTGGGAGTGATACTTGACTATCATGGTTGTTCTCGGTTGCTGGTGCTGCTGCTAGGCCTACCTTCTAGAGTGGGAGTGATACTTGACTGTCATGGTTGTTCTCGGTTGCTGGGGCTGCTGCTAGGCCTACCTTCTAGAGTGGGAGTGATACTTGACTGCCATGGTTGTTCTCTCGGTTGCTGGGGCTGCTGACCTTCTAGAGTGGGAGTGATACTTGACTATCATGGTTGTTCTCGGTTGCTGGTGCTGCTGCTAGGCCTACCTTCTAGAGTGGGAGTGATACTTGACTGTCATGGTTGTTCTCTCGGTTGCTGGGGCTGCTGCTAGGTCTACCTTCTAGAGTGGGAGTGATACTTGACTATCATCTGCTAGGCCTGGCACCCCCCTAGAGTTGGGGTGGTACTTGACTATCATGGTTGTTCTCGGTTGCTGGGGCTGCTGCTAGGCCTAGCACTCTTCCCAGGCTGGGAATGAAGGATCTCTTAGGACTCCTTGCAAGATGTTTTCTTAGTCTAGCTCACCCGCAGCTGTCACTCCTCGAACTCCTGCACATAAAATAGAGCACACCTTACTATAAACCACACCCACAAGTTGATATCTCTTAGTCAGCATCACTTAATCATGCAGGTTGTAAGCGTGGAGATCCTTACCCATCTAGTCTCAAGTGTGTATGCTTTTTGGCCGAACTCTCTAGTGCCTCAGCTAAGACTCACATTGACATCTTCTCGGCATGTGCTAAAAAGTAATTTAGGCCAACTAGCTCCGAAAACACTTCCAGCGTGCCTTGAATCCTTCACTTGGGTACAAATCTGCATGCCTAAAAGCTGTAATAACTGCAAAATAATTTTGAAATACATCTTCAACTCATCTCTCTCTCTCTGTTGTGTGCATTGCATAACTTACATACAATAGGTGCATTCATAACGATTCTAATACCTGAAGACTTCAAATTTTCAAATGCCTTGCAGTGACTATAACCTGTTTCTTCATTGCAGAAAGAGGTGTGGGTAGGTATTGTCAACAGGTAGGTTCGTTAATGGTAGGTTCGTTAATGAGTTCACATGTTTATTGCAAGGATTGGAGCAGTCAGATGATTTAGCGGTGATAGATTCTTCAAACAATATTACAAGTGAAAAGCTTGCAACCATGCAGCACTGTATGTGTGTGCACTGTAGCTATACAGGTGGCCTAGAAGAACATCTGCTAAGTGCGCATGTTCTGGAGTTAGAATGAGACTGGCAGCTGACGAGTTCTTTCTCTATCAGGATTGGAATTGCCCTGAAGGCATAAGTACGCTGGCTGGTTGAAATGTTGACAAATAAAAAATTAAGCTGATAGAAAAAGAACCAATACTGTTTGCAGTTCTGGAGTTCTCCTGTGCAGCTAGTACCCTTGAAGGCACTAACTTAGAAGACTACTGCAAGCTCTGAGTGGACTCCACAGAACTTGGAAGACTAAGTAGTACTGCAAGCTCTGAGTGGACTCCACAGAACTTGGAAGACTCCTGCAAGCTCAGAGTGGACTCCACAGAACTTGGAAAATCACTGCAAGCTCAGAGTGGACTCCACAGAACTTGGAAGAGTACTGCAAGCTCAGAGTGGACTCCACAGAACTTTGAAGACTACCGCAAGCTCAGAGTGGACTCCGCGGAACTTGGAAGACTATTGCAAGCTCAGAGTGGACTCCAGGGAACTTGGAAGACTACTGCAAGCTCAGAGTGGACTCCACAGAACTTGGAAGACTATTGCAAGCTCAGAGTGGACTCCCCGGAACTTGGAAGATTACTGCAAGCTCAGAGTGGACTCCACGGAACTTGGAAGACTACTGCAAGCTCAGAGTGGACTCCAGGGAACTTGGAAGACTACTGCAAGCTCAGAGTGGACTCCACAGAACTTGGAAGAGTACTGCAAGCTCAGAGTGGACCCCACGGAACTTGCATGACCGACTGCTCAACTACTAACAAACAAGCAATCAAAATGAACAAGAAACAAGATCGAAACAAGATCAAAATGTTCGATTTACGAACAAACAAACTCTATTGGACAGACTTGTCGGAAACAAGATGGACCATGTAGAGTTAGATGACCCTTTACCAGTTAGACGACCCTTTACCACATAACCTACCAATACCGAATTGAATTTAAATAATAATAACGTGTTTCCCCCCTCTTTGTTGACATCTCTTTGTTGACAAGTCTATCCAATTATCCGTTTATTGTTTTATGTTCAAGTTTTAGTAGTACCATAGGTCAAAGTTTAAAGCATGTCTTCTGTTTACTGTTTGTTGGTTTGTGATAATTTAAAAACAATTATCTAGCCCCAGCCTTAGCCCCAGCCCTAGCCCCAGCCTTAGCCCCAGCCCTAGCCCCAGCCCCAGCCCCAGCCCCAGCCCTAGCCCCAGCCCTAGCCCCAGCCCTAGCCCCAGCCCTAGCCCCAGCCCCAGCCCCAGCCCCAGCCCCAGCCCCAGCCCCAGCCCTAGCCCTAGCTTTATTATTATCATTAATTAGTTTTTTTGGATTATTTTTTGCCACATCCAGTTCACATGCTGGATGCGTGAGCCTGGGTGTGGTTTGTACATGTGGTGAATAGCTAGCTACCGGTATATAGCAGGCCCACGCGAGTCTTAGCATCTCATTATTCCTGATGAAGGCTAGAGCATCTAGTCATTATTCCTGATGAAGGCTAGAGCATCTGGTCATTATTCCTGATGAAGGCTAGAGCATCTAGTCATTATTCCTGATGAAGGCTAGAGTATCTAGTCACTATTGCTGATGAGGCTAGAGCATCTAATTATTCTTGATGAAGGCTAGAGCATCTAGTCATTATTCCTGATGAAGGCTAGTCATTATTCCTGATGAAGGCTAGAGCATCTAGTCATTATTCCTGATGAAGGCTAGAGCATCTAGTCATTATTCCTGATGAAGGCTAGAGCATCTAGTCATTATTCCTGATGAAGGCTAGAGCATCTAGTCATTATTCCTGATGAAGGCTATATAGAGCATCTAGTCATTATTCCTGATGAAGGCTAGAGCATCTAGTCATAATTCCTGATGATCATAATTCCTGATGAAGGCTAGAGCATCTAGTCATTATTCCTGATGAAGGCTAGAGCATCTAGTCATTATTCCTGATGAAGGCTGGAGCTTCTAGTCATTATTCCTGATGAAGGCTAGAGCATCTAGTCATTATTCCTGATGAAGGCTGAGCATCTAGTCATTATTCCTGATGAAGGCTAGAACATCTGGTCATTATTCCTGATGAAGGCTAGAGCATCTAGTCATTATTCCTGATGAAGGCTAGAGCATCTAGTCATTATTCCTGATGAAGGCTAGAGCATCTGGTCATTATTCCTGATGAAGGCTAGAGCATCTAGTCATTATTCCTGATGAAGGCTAGAGCATCTAGTCATTATTCCTGGCTGGAGATTATTCCTGATGAAGGCTGGAGCATCTAGTCATTATTCCTGATGAAGGCTGAGCATCTAGTCATTATTCCTGATGAAGGGTAGTCATTATTCCTGATGAAGGCTGGAGCATCTAGTCATTATTCCTGATGAAGGGTAGTCATTATTCCTGATGAAGGCTGGAGCATCTAGTCATTATTCCTGATGAAGGCTGGAGCATCTAGTCATTATTCCTGATGAAGGCTAGAGCATCTGGTCATTATTCCTGATGAAGGCTAGAGCATCTAGTCATTATTCCTGATGAAGGCTAGAGCATCTAGTCATTATTCCTGATGAAGGCTAGAGCATCTGGTCATTATTCCTGATGAAGGCTAGAGCATCTAGTCATTATTCCTGAGAGCATCTAGTCATTATTCCTGATGAAGGCTGGAGCTTCTAGTCATTATTCCTGATGAAGGCTGGAGCATCTAGTCATTATTCCTGATGAAGGCTGAGCATCTAGTCATTATTCCTGATGAAGGCTAGAGCATCTGGTCATTATTCCTGGTGAAGGCTAGAGCATCTAGTCATTATTCCTGATGAAGGCTAGAGCATCTAGTCATTATTCCTGATGAAGGCTAGAGCATCTAGTCATTATTCCTGATGAAGGCTAGGGCATCTAGTCATTATTCCTGATGAAGGCTGGAGCATCTAGTCATTATTCCTGATGAAGGCTAGGGCATCTAGTCATTATTCCTGATGAAGGCTAGAGCATCTAGTCATTATTCCTGATGAAGGCTAGAGCATCTAGTCATTATTCCTGATGAAGGCTAGAGCATCTAGTCATTATTCCTGATGAAGGCTAGAGCATCTAGTCATTATTCCTGATGAAGGCTAGAGCATCTAGTCATTATTCCTGATGAAGGCTAGTCATTATTCCTGATGAAGGCTAGAGCATCTAGTCATTATTCCTGATGAAGGCTAGAGCATCTAGTCATTATTCCTGATGAAGGCTAGAGCATCTAGTCATTATTCCTGATGAAGGGTAGTCATTATTCCTGATGAAGGCTGGAGCATCTAGTCATTATTCCTGATGAAGGCTAGAGCATCTAGTCATTATTCCTGATGAAGGCTAGAGCATCTAGTCATTATTCCTGATGAAGGCTAGAGCATCTAGTCATTATTCCTGATGAAGGCTAGAGCATCTAGTCATTATTCCTGATGAAGGCTAGAGCATCTGGTCATTATTCCTGATGAAGGCTAGAGCATCTAGTCATTATTCCTGATGAAGGCTAGAGCATCTAGTCATTATTCCTGATGAAGGGTAGTCATTATTCCTGATGAAGGCTGGAGCATCTAGTCATTATTCCTGATGAAGGGTAGTCATTATTCCTGATGAAGGCTGGAGCATCTAGTCATTATTCCTGATGAAGGCTGAGCATCTAGTCATTATTCCTGATGAAGGCTAGAGCATCTGGTCATTATTCCTGATGAAGGCTAGAGCATCTAGTCATTATTCCTGATGAAGGCTAGAGCATCTAGTCATTATTCCTGATGAAGGCTAGAGCATCTGGTCATTATTCCTGATGAAGGCTAGAGCATCTAGTCATTATTCCTGATGAAGGCTGAGCATCTAGTCATTATTCCTGATGAAGGCTAGAGCATCTGGTCATTATTCCTGAGAGCATCTAGTCATTATTCCTGATGAAGGCTGGAGCTTCTAGTCATTATTCCTGATGAAGGCTGGAGCATCTAGTCATTATTCCTGATGAAGGCTGAGCATCTAGTCATTATTCCTGATGAAGGCTAGAGCATCTGGTCATTATTCCTGGTGAAGGCTAGAGCATCTAGTCATTATTCCTGATGAAGGCTAGAGCATCTAGTCATTATTCCTGATGAAGGCTAGAGCTTCTAGTCATTATTCCTGATGAAGGCTAGAGCATCTAGTCATTACTCCTGATGAAGGCTAGGGCATCTAGTCATTATTCCTGATGAAGGCTGGAGCATCTAGTCATTATTCCTGATGAAGGCTAGGGCATCTAGTCATTATTCCTGATGAAGGCTAGAGCATCTAGTCATTATTCCTGATGAAGGCTAGAGCATCTAGTCATTATTCCTGATGAAGGCTAGAGCATCTAGTCATTATTCCTGATGAAGGCTAGAGCATCTAGTCATTATTCCTGATGAAGGCTAGAGCATCTAGTCATTATTCCTGATGAAGGCTAGAGCATCTAGTCATTATTCCTGATGAAGGCTAGAGCATCTAGTCATTATTCCTGGTGAAGGCTAGAGCATCTAGTCATTATTCCTGATGAAGGCTAGAGCATCTAGTCATTATTCCTGATGAAGGCTAGAGCATCTAGTCATTATTCCTGATGAAGGCTAGAGCATCTAGTCATTATTCCTGATGAAGGCTGGAGCATCTAGTCATTATTCCTGATGAAGGCTAGAGCATCTGGTCATTATTCCTGATGAAGGCTAGAGCATCTAGTCATTATTCCTGATGAAGGCTAGAGCATCTAGTCATTATTCCTGGCTGGAGATTATTCCTGATGAAGGCTGGAGCATCTAGTCATTATTCCTGATGAAGGCTGAGCATCTAGTCATTATTCCTGATGAAGGCTAGAGCATCTGGTCATTATTCCTGATGAAGGCTAGAGCATCTAGTCATTATTCCTGATGAAGGGTAGTCATTATTCCTGATGAAGGCTGGAGCATCTAGTCATTATTCCTGATGAAGGGTAGTCATTATTCCTGATGAAGGCTGGAGCATCTAGTCATTATTCCTGATGAAGGCTGAGCATCTAGTCATTATTCCTGATGAAGGCTAGAGCATCTGGTCATTATTCCTGATGAAGGCTAGAGCATCTAGTCATTATTCCTGATGAAGGCTAGAGCATCTAGTCATTATTCCTGATGAAGGCTAGAGCATCTGGTCATTATTCCTGATGAAGGCTAGAGCATCTAGTCATTATTCCTGAGAGCATCTAGTCATTATTCCTGATGAAGGCTGGAGCTTCTAGTCATTATTCCTGATGAAGGCTGGAGCATCTAGTCATTATTCCTGATGAAGGCTGAGCATCTAGTCATTATTCCTGATGAAGGCTAGGGCATCTAGTCATTATTCCTGGTGAAGGCTAGAGCATCTAGTCATTATTCCTGATGAAGACTAGAGCATCTAGTCATTATTCCTGATGAAGGCTAGGGCATCTAGTCATTATTCCTGATGAAGGCTGGAGCATCTAGTCATTATTCCTGATGAAGGCTAGGGCATCTAGTCATTATTCCTGATGAAGGCTAGAGCATCTAGTCATTATTCCTGATGAAGGCTAGAGCATCTAGTCATTATTCCTGATGAAGGCCAGAGCTTCTAGTCATTATTCCTGATGAAGGCTAGAGCATCTAGTCATTATTCCTGATGAAGGCTAGAGCATCTAGTCATTATTCCTGATGAAGGCTAGAGCTTCTACTGAAACCTTGAGAGAGTAAAATTCGAGTTGATTATTGAGTAGGTCATTTTAATTTGTTACGTCAACTGAGAGTTCGTTGAGGGCATATCCACTTATACAAACCAACAATCATGGTGCTGCAATTTATCTACTGGGTTCTATATTGCATGTATATTATATTGCATGTATACTATATGGCATGTATATTATATTACATGCATACTATAATGCATGTATATTATATTACATGCATACTATATTGCATGTATATTATATTACATGCATACTATATGGCATGTATATTATATTACATGCATACTATATTGCATGTATATTAATACTATATTGCATGTATACTATATGGCATGCATACTATATTACATGCATACTATATGGCATGTATATTATATTACATGCATACTATATTGCATGTATATTATATGCATACTATATGGCATGTATATTATATTACATGCATACTATATTGCATGTATATTATATGCATACTATATGGCATGTATATTATATTACATGCATAGTATATTGCATGTATATTATATTACATGCATACTATATTGCATGTATATTATATGCATACTATATGGCATGTATATTATATTACATGCATAGTATATTGCATGTATATTATATTACATGCATACTATATTGCATGTATATTATATTACTTGCATACTATATTGCATGTATATTATATTACATGCATACTATATGGCATGTATATTATATTACATGCATTTGCATGCATGCTATATTACATGCATACTATATTGCATGCATGCTATATGGCATGTATATTATATTGCATGCATATATCACATGTGCTTTTGCAGTAAATCAGCTGTAATTAGACATTGCATTGTGTTAATTCATGTGTGAATCAGTTAATTCTTGTGTAAATCAAGTGTAACTAGGAGGCACATGTCCTACCAATCAGCTGTAATTACAAGTTACATGGTGTAAACAAGTGCAGCTCTATTCCATAGCAGCTTTTCATTTTTGACACTGTTGTTGTTGTTGTTGTTTATTATTATTTTTATTATTATTTTTATTTTTATTTTTATTTCTCTCACTTAACAGATAATGTTTTTGGATTCTGTTCCGGACATTCACATGCACGAGCACGTTCCGGAGTTCCTTGACGGCATCTTCTGCATTCTGGGGGACAGTCGGGACGAAATCAGACGAATGTAAGGTCACGAAAATCTGCCCCCCCCCTCCCACAATGAATTCAGTCTTGTTGTTCCTCCCCCCCCCTCCCTCCTATTTGTGTGTCCATGGGCACGGAAGGACGGAGGAGACGCTAGGGGAGCTGCTGAAGGAGATCCAGCAGAACCCGTCCTCGGTCAGGTTTAATGCCATGGCAAACATCCTTGCTGTCCACTGCCAGTCCGAAGGTAAGTTGGGAAACTGGAAACTTTGTTGATGGACAAGTCCCAATACAGTGTCTGCTCTTTGCTGGCGTGCATGCTTGTCCTTGTAAACTTGTGCGTGCGTGCGTATCCTTGTAAACTTGTGTGTGCATGTCCTTGTAAACTTGTGCGTCGTGCGTGTCCTTGGATACTTGTGTGTGCGTGCGTGCGGTGCGTGTGTGCGTCCTTGTAAACTTGATTGGTTAAGGGGGCGGTTTCCCTGTTTAACAAAAAAACCGTTTGTCCTCTTCGTGATTGCCATAGCTTTTTTCCTCTTTCCACTATGTAGATAATTTTGTTATCAAAGTGTTGCTTATTCTGTCTTTTTTCCAATGGTATCTGAAATGTCTATATACACACATTTTATTAGAAGATACAAGTGACATACCAAGATCCCTACCACTCAAGCGTTTGGCAGACCTAACTCAACACCACTAGAAGATCTTGCGCTCAAATTTGTTTTGTGGCTTCCTGAAACACATGGCTGTGATTTGAGCGAAGCCAATTTGGCTTGTGCTGGACTGTTGGTCAGTTGCAATTGACCGAATGGGTTGAACTCATTAACACCAAAAGGTCGTCTGTTCTAATGACCATAACTTGGCAATGCTATTTTTTTTAAAGGTCTGATTCGCTCAAATTACAGAACACACAAAGAGCTTTCAAATGACATCAACAAATATTTTTTTGTTTTTTTTGGTTTAACTGTAACAAAGTTATGTTCGCCAAACACTATTTTTAAAGGATTTTTCATGATTTGTAGAATCTGCTTACGTAAAGGGCACGAAGACATCCAAACACTTTCACCAAAAACTGAACGCGAGGCGACTGGAAATGCTGCGTGCGAACCAGAGTTATATATTCAGGGCCTCTGCGCGAAGGGCAGGAAATGACTCAGCAGAAATTTGGGTACCTTTCAGTGGCAGATGAGCTTCCAGGTATAAGCAGTAGCGATTTTATGGCGCCGAAAAACTTACCTTTCCCATAAGCCTTCTCTGTGCGCGTCTCTTCCAATTTTGAATCGAGATAAGTGAAATTGCATGGACAAAAAGAACCATAACTTTGAAATGGATACTCCAATGCCTCTAAAACTTTGGAAATGGCTAGTAGATGCTTACAACAACTTATAAATGATAACATTTTTAAAAAGGGGGAAAAATGGGGAAACCACCCCCTTAATGCAGAACCTGTGAAGACTAATTAACAATGTTAACAATGTTGCAGGAAATACTCTGCACCGTCATGTATTTGAGGGGTTAATGTTCGTAATTGTCACGGTGCAGAAGAGCAGCAGAGCAGGTGTGACTTCCACTGTAGGCCACACTCTCCTCACTCTCCACAGACACTTCCCCCTCATATCCTTGTGTTGATCCAGGAATGTTTGACCTCTGGGGGGCATTCCTTGAAATTGGATGAATTTGGACAAAAGTGCCTGTTTTTTACTTTTTGTGTAAGTGTTGGAAATTCCCTGGATTTTTGTAGCACGCGTGTTTCTCACATGTGCAGACATGCACACTCTGTAAATAAGTTAGGCTGAAATGAGGGAGTACAGGTTTGACAACTACAGTGTGACTATGATGACTACAGTCTGACTCTGATGACTACAGTCTGACTCTGATGACTACAGCGTGACTCTGATGACTACAGTGTGACTCTGATGACTACAGTCTGACTCTGATGACTACAGCGTGACTCTGATGACTACAGTGTGACTATGATGACTACAGTCTGACTCTGATGACTACAGTTAACTCTGATGACTACAGCGTGACTCTGATGACTACAGTGTGACTCTGATGACTACAGTCTGACTATGATGACTACAGCGTGACTCTGATGACTACAGTGTGACTCTGATGACTACAGTGTGACTCTGATGACTACAGTCTGCCTCTGATGACTACAGTGTGACTGATGACTACAGTGTGACTCTGATGACTACAGTGTGACTCTGATGACTACAGTGTGACTCTGATGACTACAGTCTGACTCTGATGACTACAGTCTGACTCTGATGACTACAGTTAACTCTGATGACTACAGTTAACTCTGATGACTACAGTTAACTCTGATGACTACAGTTAACTCTGATGACTGATGACTACAGTGTAACTCTGATGACTACAGTGGACTCTGATGATTACAGTTAACTCTGATGACAGATAACTACAGTGGACTCTGATGACTTTGCTAAATATTAAATTGACAGACCAAAGAACCATAACAAGTGTGAATCCATGAAGTGCAATGCTCAGGATCTGTCTCCGTCTCTCTCTGTGGTCCTCTCACATAACTTGCGTGCAACAGGTCCATCCTTTAGAACTCGAGGCCCATAGGACTCCTAATGTTCCAGTGCACGTCCATAGGACTCCTAATGTTCCATTCGAGGCCCATACGACTCCTAATGTTCCACTCGAGGCCCATACGACTCCTAATGTTCCACTCGAGGCCCATAGGACTCCTAATGTTCCACTCGAGGCCAACAGGACTCCTAATGTTCCACTCGAGGCCCACAGGACTCCTAATGTTCCACTCGAGGCCCATAGGACTCCTAATGTTCCACTCGAGGCCCATAGGACTCCTAATGTTCCACTCGAGGCCCATAGGACTCCTAATGTTCCACTCGAGGCCCACAGGACTCCTAATGTTCCACTCGAGGCCCACAGGACTCCTAATGTTCCACTCGAGGCCCACAGGACTCCTAATGTTCCACTCGAGGCCCACAGGACTCCTAATGTTCCACTCGAGGCCCACAGGACTCCTAATGTTCCACTCGAGGCCCACAGGACTCCTAATGTTCCACTCGAGGCCCATAGGACTCCTAATGTTCCAGTGCACGTCCATAGGACGCCTAATGTTCCAGTGCGCACGTCCACAACTTTGTAATGCATTTCTCAATTGTGGAGTATAACAGTTGGTAAGGATCATCATTCAGTGCATTGGTCGATGATACAATCAAGCTAATGCATGTGCTTTATACAAGCTGAAGAAAATGACTCACGCTCAGTTCTGCTATTCTGTTTGTGGAGTTCTCGCTGCTGGGAAACCTTTACCAAGTCCAAACGAGGCTGTAGCTGATCCTCTACCAAAACATCTGCTGTAGTGGAGTTCTCCTGTGCAACTGTTACCAAGTCCTTGAAGGAGACTGTAGCTGATCCTGCACGGGTACAGTCAGCAACAGCAACAAGACTTGGCATCATGTGCTCATCCTACAACAATAAAGCTATGGGAGTTGGACTTGTAGAAGTCAGACTCGGTGAGGTCCTCCACCACTTCAACCAGACAACAAAATAAACAAACAATCAACTACATTGGCAACAGACTAGTTGGTTGACCCTTTACCATATATAATCTGGCATGGGTGCACAAGGTAAAGGATCGCCAATATGTTTCCTTGGTCATCATAAATGTTGGTTTTTAAATAAGAACAAGTGTGTGTATATATAGGGGAGTGTAGTATATATGGGGGTGTGGTGTAGATTTGTTTGAGCCTACTCTAATATGGCTGACAGGTTAATATCTGGCCTAAAACTCGGTGGTGTTCTGAGCATCCTAAGGAGCGAGTGGTTTTGGCTGATTTTAGCTCCCAAAACACTTCCCGCGTGCCTTGAACCCTCGCAAAGGCAGTCAACAAGACTGTCAAAAACCGCTAAGTTAATCTTGAAGATCTTGTATGTATTTATGTATCGATCTCCTCCTCCCCCCCCCCCCCCCCACACACACACACTTGAGCACAATAATTATGAATATTCATGATCATAATTTTACTACCAGAGAACTCTAAATTACATTGCAATGATAATTCCGTTTCTTGATTCAGCAAAATAACAAAATCAGTATCAGTAGTAAAGTATCTACAGGTTTTCATTTCATACCAATACACAGGCATGTGTGTATACTCTAGTAATCTACTTATGATGCATGTGTCTATGTGTATATATGAATACATAGGCATGTGTGTATACTCTAGTAATCTACTTATGATGCATGTGTCTATGTGTGTATATGAATACACAGGCATGTGTGTATACTCTAGTAATCTACTTATGATGCATGTGTCTATGTGTGTATATGAATACATAGGCACGTGAGTATACTCTAGTAATACTACTTATGATGCATGTGTCTATGTGTATATATGAATACATAGGCACGTGTGTATACTCTAGTAATACTACTTATGATGCATGTGTCTACATGTATGTATATATGAATACATAGGCACATGTGTATACTCTAGTAATAGACAATTGGTCTTCTAGGTAAAGGGTCCTGGGAATATTTGTGGTCTACTTGTTTCAATATTTTTAAAGTCAATCCTGTGTACATATTTTAATTATCTTGTTTCTAATTACACATGTAGGCAAGCCGCCCATCCTTTAAGAAGTAATCAGGGTAACTCCAGACCTAACCAATCATGGTATTCTCTGCCATGTTTAGTACACACACATGTCTATCTTGTCAAAATGGTGTCAAAATGGGCACATTCAGTTCCTTTTTAACATTATGAAACTGTTTCTACTCACTACAGGCATGAGTGCCTTTTGTAACTGAAAGAAGCTCTTTGTGGGGGAGGGCTAGGGAAGTATCCATGAATAAGTAGTCTACCTAGTGATGTTGTCTCAAGAGCTTCTCAGTAAACCAACTCATCACTTCCTAGCAGTGACATGCAGCAGCTGTTCAATTGCAAGGCTCAGTATTGCACACACAAATGTGTTTATTTTGTTGATGACCATTTACCAAGCTTGAGTTTCGATAGAATGACTGGACCTATTGCACGCAAGTTGTGTGTGTGTGTGATGGTGGTGGTGATGGTGGGGGGTGGGGGTAAGAGATAGGTGCATCGATACATAGATCCTTGAAGACCGTGATGGTTATGGGGGTTTCCAATTTGCTACCTTAGGAAGAAGAAAAATCGGCCCAAACCAAACACCCACTCTTGAAGATACTAAGAAGCTGCCAAAGTTTGTTTTAGCTGAGGGATGGCTGGAGGGTTGAGTGTTTCTTTCACTGCGATGAAGACCACATTGGCAATAAGCTGATTGGAAGAGAAGTCATTAATGTCAGCTGGAAACCATACGAGTTTGAGATTGAGTTGTTGGTTTTGTTTTGCAAGCTAGTGTTCATGCCGCCATTTTGAAATAGGAATCAAGTCAATGTAGGAGGTGCTAGCACGCCCCCCTCCCCCCGGATATAATAACTTTCACTTAAAGGGAGGGAAAAGTCACTTCCACTAGTCGGAGTTCCACTTATCAGCGCAATGTATATGTGTGACCCCTAAACTATTACTTTGACCTCTAGCTTGCTCGCAGTGGTTTGTATTTCTCTGCAGTATGTTGGGTGTGGCACATGCTATGGGGGGACGGGGGGGGGGGGGGGGGGCACATGTTTGAAGGTGTGTGGTGGGTTGGCTCTTGTCTGGGGGACAGCTGTGAGGAGGGTGGAGCAGTTCACCTCACCACTTGCATGGTGAACACGGGGACAGCTGTGAGGAGGGTGGGATTTTTTTTTAAATGGCGACATCTAGCAGAAGGCACTGCAATCATCTGATGCTCTTCTTGTTCGTACTTACTCTCCTGTTAAAACTGAGACTATTCTACCACCAGCTCTTTTCAGAGCCAAACATCCGCTGCACGTGCTCCAACCAGCTACATCATTTCCTCCACTGCCATCTCGCTCCTCACAACCGTCCCACTCACTAAGTACTTGATTCTCATTTCTTCCTCAACAGTCTTCGACGCATCCGTAGACGCAAACGCCGTCATATTACAAGTTCTACCTGTTCTTCCAGCGCGGCTAACATTGGTTGCCTATACTGGCCCTCTCGGGGGACGTGGAAACCAATCCTGGCCCTAGCGCCCCTAGACACAGTTATGTGTCGGAACACCTGCAGAAGAGGGAGACATGATCCAGCGTGACACCTGCTCCTGTTGGTCTCTCTACAATTGTGTCAACATTTCAATTACTCTAGCAGAAACATACCCATCTTCTTGTCCTCACTGTATCAAATCCTCAGTCCTGCACTCATCCACCATTGCTAACCTACCCCGTGTCCAGACCCTTGTACTCCTGCTGCAAAACACCTTGGATTTAGTGTCTACGCCAATTCAAGCTGAGCTGGACAATATCTGTGAAGCTGTTTCCTTCCTGTCTTCGGCCCTGCCACCTTCCACGTCCTGCGCAGTTATCCCAGTAAGTGTTGAACAATCCTCTTCCCCTAAATCTCTTCCTGTTCCTCCAGTTTCTTCTAATATGCATGGTCAAGAGTCCCTCAAGTCAACCCCTTCCACCTGTTCCACTCACGGAACCGAAACGGCATCAGACACTTTTTTATCCTGCTACCGTCCCACCCCAAAGCTGCCAAACCTTCCTCGCCGAACTGGCCACCGTTCACACAAGCCCTCTCTGCTACCTACTCCCCTCATCCTCTATCACCTCAACGCACAGGCCTGCCTCCCTTCTACCCACCCCTGCCACCTACTCCCATTTATCCCCAACCAACTCCAGGGCTTCCCCTTCAGGTCCCTGGCATGAGAGGCCAACATCAGCCCTCAACCAAGGCTACTCCCCTTAAAGTCTCTGGCCATTGAGCCCTCCACAAAACACCTCTCACTCCCTTCTCCACCACCCCAACCACCTCCCTCCCAACAGCCATCTGCACCCTCGCTGCTCATCCTCACCTAACCTTACCACTTCTTGGTCTACTATCATCTCTCTTAGTGCCACACCTCCTGTCCTCTCCCGGTTACCAGCAGTACCCAAATACCAGCAGTACCCAAAACAACCACAAATGACCTGAAGGTATTCTATTTTATGCACGCAGTCTTCTTCCCAAATTTGATGAGCTTATAACATTGTCATACCTCTATAAACCCATTGTCATACCTCTATAAACCCATTGTCATACCTCTATAAACCCATTGCCATACCTCTATAAACCCATTGTCATACCTCTATAAACCCATTGTCATACCTCTATAAACCCATTGTCATACCTCTATAAACCCATTGTCATACCTCTATAAACCCATTGTCATACCTCTATAAACCCATTGTCATACCTCTATAAACCCCACATAATTTCTATAGTTGAAACATGGCTCTCCCCAGAGGTCTCTGACTCTGAAATTGCTATTTCTAACTGCTGCTCTTTTAGACTAGATGGAAATAGACATGGTGGAGGTATCATAGTCTAGGTCAAGTCGAGTCTTCTTGCCTCCATCATCTCTCTCCCATCCATCTCTACGCTTGAACTTCTACTTATCTCGATTAAGCTTCCAAATTCATCCTTCATTTTTGCCACATCTTATCGCCCACCTTCATCACCTGACCATCTTGATCACTTACTTGCCTCACTTGCTGCTCTTCCCTCCATCCCCCACCTTTCCACAAAGGAACTTATTCTGCTTGGGGACTTGAATGTTAATTTTTTTGTTACCTTCACCACTTCTCGATAAGATCCACGCAATATCTGACCTTTTTTCTCTCAATCAAATTATCCACTATCCGACTCACTACTCCCATACTGGTATCCTCTCCATCATTGATCTTGTGTACCTACCCTCCACCCTTACTCCCATACTGGTGTCCCCTCCATCATTGATCTTGTGTACCTACTCTCCACCCTTACTCCCACCTGCTGTCTCTCCTCCTGTATCAAACTCCGACCACAACTCCATCCCCTTCTCCCTCCCTCTCATTTCTGATACTCCATCTCCCTCACCTCCTCATCGAGTCTGGTTATATGACAGAGCAGACTTCTCTCAAGCTAACGCCCTAATTAATATAATTCCCTGGGACACCATCCTCCCCCCCCCCTTTAGACTCTGAAGTCTCTTGGCTCATATTTAAAGAACTCCTTACTCACATCATTCCCTCTAAGCTAGTTACCCTACAACCCGCAGTACCCCTCCCTGGATCTCCTACTCCATTCTCAAACAAATCAAAATTAGAAATAGATTATACTCCTCTGCCAGGTCACTCAGATCTGCTGATGCCTCAGCAGCCTATCGCCGTTGCCGTAACCACACTCTTTCACTCCTCCATTCAGAAAAACACTTCTTCCAAAAACTATCATCTTCTCCCAACTCTAGTTAGGTAAAAAAACATCTTGCATTCCATCTCTTACTTACCAAGATCAAACTTGTGCTTCCCCTCAGTCTAAAGCTGAGGTTATAAATCACTTCTTCTCAAGCTGTTTTAATAAGTCTTCTCCACCCCCTCTGTAATCACACACCATCTCCTCCACCCTTCCCTTGCCCACCCGAGCTCCTCTGCTCACTGGACGAGATTGTAAGTCTTCTAACCTGCATTCCCTCTGAGAAATCGACTGGCCCTGATTCTATCTCTGCCAGAATGCTTAGATCCACAGCTGCATCCATATCAATTCCTCTTTCTTTATCTTTAATTCCTCCCTCTCTACTGGTGTACTACCCACTGACTGGAAGCATTCCTTTGTAGTTCCTATCCCCAAAACATCTCCACCCTCGTCTTTCCCCAAGGATTATCGTACCATCTCATTATCCCTAATAAGCAAGGTATTAGAACGCCACATATTTAACTACTTACATGAACTTATCACCTTACAAGATGTTTTGTCAAACATTCAGTTTGGATTTCTCCCAGGTCTGTCTACTGAAATAGCATTACTTAACGTAACTCAATCCTGGTTTGCTTCCCTGGACGCCCACAAGTCTGTCTGTGCAGTCTTTCTAGACATCAAGAAAGCTTTTGATTCTGTGCTCATAGACCACTCCTAAACACTCCGTCCTCACTTAATATTTCTTCTCACCTCCTCTGTTGGCTCACTTCCTATCTTACGGCCAGGTCACAGAGTGTCGCTATCTCTGGTGCTCTCTCTTCTTCGTGTCATGCATCCTCTGGAGTACCTCAAGGATCTATTCTTGGTCCTCTTCTCTTTGTTCTTTACATCATCGACATTGCAAAGCTCCCACTCTCGACATCTACACTTACTCTCTATGCAGATGACATCCTCCTCTCCCATCAACTCTCTTCAACCTCTTCCTTAGATTCAGTGCAATCAGACATTGACATTATATCATCATGGCTATCTTCCTGGCTATCTTCCTGTCTCGTAATAATTAGAGCAAGTACATGATGATCTCTCGTAAACACCTCGCATCCTCATACTCCACTGTATTAGTCCTCAATAGTACTCCCCTTGATCTCGTCACTTCATTTACATACTTCTGCTGTAATTCATGACCACGCGTACATACGAGCAACACCCTTCATTCGGGCAATCCTGGGCGTCCCCCATGAAGTTCAGCTAGCACCGCCTGTCTTCCAGGTGTGGGCACATGTAGCTACCCCATGGCACACATTCTTCGTAGAGTGACACACCTCGGCTTTCCTGAAAAAGAACGGAGCTGATTGACTCTGGAGTTACTTTCACCTGTAACCTCTCCTGGAACCTGCACATTAGCAAAGTACGCACTAAATCAAGGAAAATAATAGGACTATTTTATCGCAACTTTTACCATCACTTATCCTCTCATGTGCTAATTAAACTTTACACAACAATAGTTCTCCCTCGTCTAAGTTACTGTTCCTCTGTTTGGTCACCTCCTCCCTCTTCTTGTAATTCAAAGTCCTTAGAACGCGTTCAGCACTTTGCACTCGGACTTTGTACTCATCAATGGACTTCTGACTATCTCTTCACCCTTAAACTTCCTACACTCTCAAGTAGACGTGCTCGGGCCAAGCTCCTTCTAATTTACAAAACAATAAACAATTACATCCATTTTCCTCCAGACTCAATCCAATTAGCTCCTACCTCCGCTCATGTCTTCTCGCCAATACCACCCATCGAACATCATAATCCCATTCTCCCGCACTGCATCCATGCAGTCTTCCTTCGTTCCCTTTGCCACAGCTGGAACTCACTCCCAACCTCCATTAGATCCTCGTCCTCACTCTCTTCCTTCAAACGATTTATTAAACAATTCCTCGCCTAACTTCAACCTTCCCCCCCCCTCTCTACATTATCATATCATATTATCATATTATCATATTATCAGGTTATGTAAGACTCTAATTAGCTTTTGCTACTCATTTATCAAAAAAACAAAAAAAACAGTTCACCTCGCCACTTGCATGGTGAGGGTGGGGATCCCACACACCAACTGCCCAGCTGCTCTCTGTAAGATGCTCACTAATCTTGTCAACTAATGGTCAGTGTCCCGTCATGTGACCTGCACACACCGAGAGCATATGTGTTGGCCAACACCGCTGCAACACAAGCCTGGCCATGGAGAACAAGAGAAGTGGGAGAACAAGAGAAGTGCCCATGAGCTTAAGCCTGGGCATGGAGAACAAGAGAAGTGTCCATGAGCTTAAGCCTCAAGAGAAGTGTCCATGAGCTTAAGCCTAGGCATGGAGAACAAGAGAAGTGCCCATGAGCTTAAGCCTGGGCATGGAGAACAAGAGAAGTGTCCATGAGCTTAAGCCTGGGCATGGAGAACAAGAGAAGTGCCCATGAGCTTAAGCCTGGGCATGGGGAACAAGAGAAGTGCCCATGAGCTTAAGCTTGGGCATGGGGAACAAGAGAAGTGTCCATGAGCTTAAGCCTGGGCATGGGGAACAAGAGAAGTGCCCATGAGCTTAAGCCTGGGCATGGGGAACAAGAGAAGTGCCCATGAGCTTAAGCCTGGGCATGGGGAACAAGAGAAGTGCCCATGAGCTTAAGCCTAGGCATGGGGAACAAGAGAAGTGTCCATGAGCTTAAGCCTAGGCATGGGGAACAAGAGAAGTGCCCATGAGCTTAAGCCTGGGCATTGAGAACAAGAGAAGTGCCCATGAGCTTAAGCCTGGGCATGGAGAACAAGAGAAGTGTCCATGAGCTTAAGCCTGGGCATGGAGAACAAGAGAAGTGCCCATGAGCTTAAGCCTGGGCATGGAGAACAAGAGAAGTGTCCATGAGCTTAAGCCTAGGCATGGAGAACAAGAGAAGTGCCCATGAGCTTGCCTAGGCATGGAGAACAAGAGAAGTGCCCATGAGCTTAGCCTAGGCATGGAGAACAAGAGAAGTGTCCATGAGCTTAGCCTAGGCATGGAGAACAAGAGAAGTGCCCATGAGCTTAAGCTTGGGCATGGGGAACAAGAGAAGTGTCCATGAGCTTAAGCCTAGGCATGGCTCATGAGCTACTTAGCTATCTCTTTTCCATTCGTCACGACTGATGAAGCTCTGTAGTCATACTAAACACATGCACGTGTGTGTGTGTGTATGTGTGGGTGGGTGTGTGTGTTCATGGGTGCCTCCTTCTTTTCAACAATTGTGATGCTTGAAAATGGTGTGATCATCTTGTCGTCGATGGCGTTGAGCTTCTTGTAGTGCTGTAAGAGCATGGCTTTGGAGGGAGACGACGCGTCCCAGATAAAACCTTCCTCTATCTCTCCCGATGTTAGCCTTCAGAACAGAGTTGTGGGCGAGTCAGAATTCTTACCTTTGACCTCCAACTTGATTTTATTGACTTATCTTATAAATGGATGGAGTGAGTGAGTTGAGAATATAGAAAGCCATCGATCGCCATAGTAACTGGAAATATGTAGCGGCAAAGGGGCAAAATTTTGTTGTATACAGTAATCTAAACAGTAATCTAAACACAATGTACGGTCAAAGGCTACCCAAGCAATAGTTACTGCACGTACTGAGCCTGCGAACACCTCGTCCAGATCTTGCACGACTTGATTATGAAGTGTTTTATTCTGTCGTAGCATGGCAACCAACCAGCAAGTGGTAGTATTTCGGGTTCAACTCGATTGCATCACCTATGCAGCTAATTAACTTGTCAGCTTTCTGGTCCGCAGTCATGATTGATGTAGGCCTTCGTATTTCATCGTAGACTCGTTGTTCAATGAAGCCTTTCTGGTACGGAAATAATGATATCTCTTCATCCCTTGCACGACATGGTTATGAAGTGTTTTATTCTGTCGTAGCATGCCAACCAACCAGCAAGTGGTAGTATTTCGGATTCAACTCGATTGCATCGCCTATGCAGCTAATTAACTTGTCAGCTTTCTGGTCCGCAGTCATGATTGATGTAGGCCATTCGTACTTCATCGTAGACTCGTTGTTCAATGAAGCCTTTCTGGTATGGAAATAATGATATCTCTTCATCCCTTGCACGACATGGTTATGAAGTGTTTTATTCTGTCGTAGCATGGCAACCAACCAGCAAGTGGTAGTATTTTGGGTTCAACTCGATTGCATCACCTATGCAGCTGATTAACTTGTCAGCTTTCTGGTCCGCAGTCATGACTGATGTAGGCCTTCGTATTTCATCGTAGACTCGTTGTTCAATGAAGCCTTTCTGGTACCAGAAATAATGATATCTCTTCATCCCTTGCACGACACGGTTATGAAGTGTTTTATTCTGTCGTAGCATGGCAACCAACCAGCAAGTGGTAGTATTTCGGATTCAACTCGATTGCATCACCTATGCAGCTAATTAACTTGTCAGCTTTCTGGTCCGCAGTCATGATTGATGTAGGCCTTCGTATTTCATCATAGACTCGTTGTTCAATGAAGCCTTTCTGGTACGGAAATAAATAATGATATCTCTTCATCCCTTGCACGACATGGTTATGAAGTGTTTTATTCTGTCATAGCATGGCAACCAACCAGCAAGTGGTAGTATTTCGGGTTCAACTCGATTGCATCGCCTATACAGCTAATTAACTTGACAGCTTTCTGGTCCGCAGTCATGATTGATGTAGGCCTTCATATTTCATCGTACACTCGTCGTTCAATGAAGCCTTTCTGGTACAGAAATAATGATATCTCTTCATCCCTTGCACGACATGGTTATGAAGTGTTTTATTCTGTCGTAGCATGGCAGCCAACCAGCAAGTGGTAGTATTTCGGGTTCAACTCGATTGCATCACTTATACAGCTAATTAACTTGTCAGCTTTCTGGTCCGCAGTCATGACTGATGTAGGCCTTCGTATTTCATCATAGACTCGTTGTTCAATGAAGCCTTTCTGGTACAGAAATAATGATATCTCTTCATCCCTTTTTATGGTAAGCGTCAACTGTTTCGTACTTGGCAAACTTGCAGAACTCTGCGCTCTTGTCTGCCATCTCAGATTAAAGCATCTCAGATTAAAGCATCTCAAATTAAAGCCAGCTGACACCTTGTGAGGAACCATGCCCTGCGATATGCTAGGCTTAGTCAAGACAGGGTTCACGACCTCTTTTACGCACTTGTTTGCAACTCACCTGAGAACAAATTGAAACAACGACAGCACCCGGCAGACTGGGTCACATGACAGGACCCGGAAGACTGGGGCACATGACCCGGCAGACTGGGGCACATGACAGGACCCGGAAGACTGGGGCACATGACCCGGCAGACTGGGTCACATGCACACTGATGCAGGCTAGGCTTCTTTTTCTTCTTATTAGACTTGCAGCTGTTGAGGAGAGCCATCTCAGTACATCATCGTCTATTTCATGCAACCCAGATTCACCCCTCGGTGGCCGGTGGATGCGACATTTGTTCATGATGTGGTCGATCGTCTGTTCTGGTGCTCCCCACACACAGGCTGCACTGTCAACCAGTCCCTAGGTCTTCATGGTGGCATTGAAGCGACCGACACCGGTTCCCAGGTCTTCATGGTGTGACCGACACCAGTCCCCAGGTCTTCATGGTGGCATTGAAGTGACCGACACCAGTCCCCAGGTCTTCATGGTGGCATTGAAGCGACTGACACCAGTCCCCAGGTCTTCATGGTGGCATTGAAGCGACCGACACCAGTCCCCAGGTCTTCATGGTGGTATTGAAGCGACTGACACCAGTCCCCAGGTCTTCATGGTGGCATTGAAGCGACTGACACCAGTCCCCAGGTCTTCATGGTGGCATTGAAGCGACCGACACCAGTCCCCAGGTCTTCATGGTGGCATTGAAGCGACCGACACCAGTCCCCAGGTCTTCATGGTGGCATTGAAGTGACCGACACCAGTCCCCAGGTCTTCATGGTGGCATTGAAGTGACCGACACCAGTCCTCAGGTCTTCATGGTGGCATTGAAGCGACCGACACCAGTGCCCAGGTCTTCATGGTTGCATTGAAGTGACTGACACTGACACCAGTCCCCAGGTCTTCATGGTGGCATTGAAGTGACCGACACCAGTGCCCAGGTCTTCATGGTGGCATTGAAGCGACTGACACTAGTCCTCAGGTCTTCATGGTGGCATTGAAGTGACCGACACCAGTCCCCAGGTCTTCATGGTGGCATTGAAGCGACTGACACCAGTCCCCAGGTCTTCATGGTTGCATTGAAGCGACCGACACCAGTCCCCAGGTCTTCATGGTAGCATTGAAGCGACCGACACCAGTCCTCAGTTGATTCAGAGTGATCCATTGCTTGCGGGGAAGATCTTGACTTTTCACACTTCCCTGGACATCAACGAACAGGTGGAGTCTTGATGGCATGGCCGCCTGCCATTGGGCCTTCCAGCTGTCTTTTAGCTATGTGTTCTTCGACATGTCAGATGGTACGCTGTGCAGGAGATGTAGGGCTGCTTGCTGGAATGGCTAGGCGGAGCGGGTGATGTATGGCTTACACGACATCATGTAGCTGGTGGTTTGGATCCCTCTCAGCCTTGCGGGAAAGGGCTAGCATTGAGGTGTTGTGGCTGAGGCTCGGTGGGGCAGATACCAGAGAGAATCGGCAGTTGGTTGACGTGTGTTGGGTTTAGGCAAGCAGAGATGGTACCCATGATGGCGCTGTATATGGCAAGGAAATACGAATATGCAGACAATCTGGCAATCCTCTTGTGCAGAACATCATGGGAAGCTGTAGAAGCCAGCTTGAATGAGGACATGAAGATTCTGTCCTTATACCTCGAGAGATGGAGGCTCAAGCTGAGTGTAAATGAGACTGTGTCGACGATGCCACCTCAACAACAAGGAAGCCACACACGAGCTCCATGTCCTGGTGAACAACACGCACTTAGAATTCCAAGCGGCCCCAACCTACCTCGGAGTGAAGCTCGATGGCATGCTGACGCACCGACAAAGCCTGGAGAACCTGAAGGTTAAGGTGGCATCTCGAGTGGCCCTCATAAGACGTCTAGCAGGTACGACGTGTAGTGCAGATGCCAACACCTTACGCATCTCTACGCAGTCGCTGGTTTATTCTGCTGCTGAATACTGTGCGCCCATCTGGAGCAGAAGCAGCCACACGAGGAAGCTGGACACAGAGCTAGGCACTGATGCAGGGCTAGGCACTGATACAGGATTAGGAACTGACACAGGCTTAGGCACTGACACAGGCTTAGGCACTGACACAGGCTTAGGCACTGACACAGGCTTAGGCACTGACACAGGCTTAGGCACTGATGCAAGCTTACAGTAGGTGCTGATACAGGCTTAAAGTAAAAACCATCAGATTATAGTAATTACACCTTCTCAATAATCAACTTCAAATTGCATTCACTCGATGTTTCGACCAGATGCTCTAGCCTTCAATCAGGAATAATGAGACGAGGGAATACAATTTGAAGTTGATTATTGAGAAGGTGATTATAATGTTATTATGTCAATTGAGAGTTCATTGAGAATGTGTTTAAAGGGAACCTACGGTGGAAGAATCACCACGTGTTCAGCATGAGATGCTGTGATGAGGAAATTCTACCAGCAAGTTTAAGGATGAAGCCTCCCATTAAGACCAGGGAAGGGTACAGGGTAGCGGAGAGAGCTAGCAAAGCGTTCCTATCGGAGAGAATTCGCCGTTCCTACAGAAAAGCAGTGCCTAACAGCCGAGTGTGAAGATCTGGAAGCCAAACGGGAACCAGCTGGGAAGTGTGATCAGAGGATTCAGGCCCTTTCCAGGGGAGCAGAAAGCAGAAACATCAAAAGAAGCTGGAGACACTTTTGGAGAGAAGGAGATCGAGAGAAGTGAAGTTTCAACCCCAAGACTTGAACAGATGGTTGGTAAATCTGACAGAAAAGAACCTTTCTCCAACTCAGGAAGAAGTGTTTGCTTTGGATCTTTGTACCTGCTCCAAAGAGTCTACCTCTGATGGATACCATAGCTGCAGTGGAAGAGATGTCAGTAAGCTGGAGGATAAGAAAGCACATGAGCTACGAGGAAGAATATGTGGAATTTTGGGGAGAGCAAGAAAACCGAAGGACAACCTGACGAAGGAACAGAGAAGGCAAGAGCTTGTAATCTTACCAGCAGTCGAAGGGAAGACAACAGTTCTGATGACAAAGGAAAGGTGTACATTTCAAAGCTGACAGGAATGCTGGAAACCAAAATATGGAATACTGAAGAAGGATCCTACCAAGGCACAGGAAAGCTAGGTGAATCGTGTGTTAAAGAATACGGAGAAGACGGGAGAAATAACAACTGCATTATGCAGTAGAATTAGGGCCACTGGAAGTAGACCACCACTGATTTATGGGCTCCCTAAGATACATAAACCTGAGGTTCCCCTTAGGCCTATTGTGTCTTGTATACGTGCACCATCGTATAATCTTTCCAAGTTCATAGCATATTTGATATCACCTCTGGCTGGAAATACAAGTACATATGTCAAGGATTCTGGGCAATTTATCAAGCATATTCAAGATGAATGTTTGGCACAGGATGAGTGTCTTATCAGTTTTGATGTTTCCTCTCTTTTTACAAATGTTCCCATTGATGAGGCTGTGGAAGTAATTTTTGAAATGTTGACGAAAGATGAGAGCTTGCGTGAGAGGACTACACTAGGTACTAACAGGATTTCTGAACTGTTGGAGTTGTGCCTGAAATCCACCTACTTCAGGTATCAAGAAAAATACTACGAGGGTGCAGCAATGGGCTCTCCAGTACTGCAGTGGTAGCCAACCTTTATATGGAATTCTTTGAGGAATTGGCACTCGTAACTGCCCCACTGAAGCCAAGGGTTTGGAAGAGATACGTGGATGATACCTTCTGCATTGTGAAGAAGGGAAGTGAGCAGGAACCATCTGAGTAACATCAGGCCATACGTAAAGTTTACCATGGAGCTTAAAGTGGACGGATCGTTGCCCTTTCTGGATTGCCACATACACAGGAAGGAAGATGGAAGGCTAACTGCAACTGTTTACAGAAAACCCACGCATACCAACTAGTACCTTGATTATAGATCACATCATCCTATCCATGTCAGAAGAGGAGTGGTGAAGAGCTTCTATGATAGAGTATATAGTGACTGAGAAGGAGGACCTTTGGAAGGAAGATTATCATTTAAATATGGTCTTTATAGAGAACGGTTATCCACAAGCCTTCATCAACCTTTCGTCTGCAGATACATCTAAACGCGGAAAGGAAGATGAGTACACCAGTAGTGGGCATATAATGTTCTCCACAACTAGAGTTCGGAGGACACCTTGCCCCACAGAGATCTAGCACTCTGTGTTGAGGCTGGCCCCCACAGATCTAGCTGTGTGAGGCTTGCCCCCACAGATCTAGCACTCTGTGTGAGGCTTGCCCCCACAGATCTACATGTAGCACTCTGTGTGAGGCTTGCCCCCGCAGAGGTTGTCCATAAGACTTGGCAGAGAGCACGTCCCCCTTCCTAAATCCTGTGTACACCCCTGGAAGGGTTGCAGATGTATATATGCAGAGGACCGATGAGTGCTGGCCATACGTGGAGCAAGTTAGACACATGGTAAATTAAGACTCTCTACTCTTAGAGGCTGCTTCTTGCCTTACTCTATTAGAGGTTGCTTCTTGCCCTACTGTATTAGAGGCTGCTTCTTGCACTACTGTATTAGAGGCTGCTTCTTGCCTTACTCCATTAGAGACTGCTTCTTGCCTTACTCTATTAGAGGTTGCTTCTTGCCTTACTCTATTAGAGGCTGCTTCTTGCCCTACTCTATTAGGGAAAAACTCATGGTTGCTGAAGTGGCAAAATTTAAATTTACAGAGGCATTTTCCACGTTCCCGAGGATAGCAATCTAATTATACCAGATGTTCAGGAAATGTTGAGGGTGACCTCAAGAGATGATGAACAGAAGCCTCGGAAACAAAATGAACTGTCACTAACAAACAATTACATATGAGTTCTGAACAGTCAGAGCACACATGTCCAAGATGACGTTGGAGCATTTTGTCAGAGATGAAACACCCTCACTCGGGTTGGCATCCTGGTCCAAATGGGCACCCTCATGATTATCTCCATTGTCCTTCCCACAGGGTTGAACTGGGCATTTATACGAGTATGATGTGAGGCTTAGGAGCTTCAGGTGCACGAGGAACCAGTTGGACTATGGTCTAGGTCAAAGTGTGGTTTGAGCCAGCTACTACTATTAGCACTGTTCCCAACAGCAAGAGTGTGATTGAGGTGGGAGGTGTGGTCACCACTGTTCCCAACAGCAAGGGTGTGACTGAGGTGGGAGGTAGGCTGAGTCAGCTAGGAGATTTTGAGAAGCTTGGATAGAGCGAGAATATATTTTTCAGGGTGGGAAGTGGGAAGTGTGTGGGAGGGAGATAATTTTTGATGTGAGATTTGAGCCGGAAGTTGATTCCATGAAGCAACATCGACTAATAAGATGATTGACTCAACATCATGAGGAGGAAAGAGATAATAGTCGACAGCTGAGGAGTCCTCGCCGTGCAGCCGAGGGAGTCCTCGCCGTGCAGGGGAGGGAGTCCTCGCCGTGCAGCTGAGGGAGTCCTCGCCGTGCGGCTGAGGGAGTCCTCGCCATACAGCTGAGGGAGTAGCCGAGGGAGTCCTCGCCGTGCCGCCAAGGGAGTCCTCACCATACAGCTGAGGGAGTCCTCGCCATGCAGCTGAGGGAGTCCTCGCCGTGCGGCTGAGGGAGTCCTCGCCGTGCAGCCGAGGGAGTCCTCGCCATGCATTCGAGGGAGTCCTCACCATGCAGTGTTTCATCGCACAAATAGCAAGCATTAAATGGAGTCTGTAGATCTGTATCAATTGACACGTGGCATGGCCAGTGAGTTACCTGATTCCTAACCCTCTCGACCTTCATCACTTCCCTCACAGGCCATGGCAGTTTCGTATCCGAGTAACTGGCAAGAAGAGCTTTCCTACAACAGGTTAGTGCACGCAAGCTCTGCTTGTAGCTTAGCTGGAAGGCATGCCAGCCCCACCATCCACTAGCTCCTCCTCTCCAGACTCCTGACAACGTGGAATTAAAAATTGCGCACAGCTAATGGAAACAGAGAAGCGTCTGAAACATAACAATATTATTGATGAAGACTAGAGCATCTAGTCGAAACGTCGAGTGAATAAAAATTGAAGTTGATTATTGAGAAGGTGATTTTAATATTAGTTGCGTAGACTTTCAATCCATAGGAGCTTATGGTATATTGTAACTTGCGTCATAGGAGCTTATGGTATATCGTATTGTATCTTGCGTCATAGGAGCTTATGATATATCGTACTATTGTATCTTGCGTCATAGGAGCTTATGGTATATCGTACTATTGTATCTTGCGTCATAGGAGCTTATGGTATATCGTATTGTATCTTGCGTCATAGGAGCTTATGGTATATCGTACTATTGTATCTTGCGTCATAGGAGCTTATGGTATATCGTATTGTATCTTGCGTCATAGGAGCTTATGGTATATCGTATTGTATCTTGCGTCATACATGTAGGAGCTTATGGTATATCGTACTATTGTATCTTGTGTCATAGGAGCTTATGGTATATCGTATTGTATCTTGCGTCATAGGAGCTTATGGTATATCGTACTATTGTATCTTGCGTCATAGGAGCTTATGGTATATCGTATTGTATCTTGCGTCATAGGAGCTTATGGTATATCGTACTATTGTATCTTGCATCATAGGAGCTTATGGTATATCGTACTATTGTATCTTGCGTCATAGGAGCTTATGGTATATTGTATTGTATCTTGCGTCATAGGAGCTTATGGTATATCGTATTGTATCTTGCGTCATACATGTAGGAGCTTATGGTATATCGTACTATTGTATCTTGCGTCATAGGAGCTTATGGTATATCGTATTGTATCTTGCGTCATAGGAGCTTATGGTATATCGTATTGTATCTTGCGTCATACATAGGAGCTTATGGTATATCGTATTGTATCTTGCGTCATACATGTAGGAGCTTATGGTATATCGTACTATTGTATCTTGCGTCATAGGAGCTTATGGTATATCGTATTGTATCTTGCGTCATAGGAGCTTATGGTATATCGTATTGTATCTTGCGTCATAGGAGCTTATGGTATATCGTACTATTGTATCTTGCGTCATAGGAGCTTATGGTATATCGTACTATTGTATCTTGCGTCATAGGAGCTTATGGTATATCGTACTATTGTATCTTGCATCATAGGAGCTTATATCATGTGTCAGTGTTGTTGTTGTTGTTATTTCTATGCTGCTGTAGTGCGAGTGATCCAGTTCACAGCCCTGACATGGCTCAAGGTGTTCCTGAACTTAGCCAAGCGTTCCATGATGGTCTTCACGGCCAACTTTCTCGTCTCCATCCTTCCCTGTGTGGCCTACGACTCCAACAGAGCAAGTATCCTATAAATGTACAGAGCAAATGCCCTATAATTACATATACGGAGCAGGTATCCTATAAATATACAACAGAGCAAATGTCCTATAATTATACAGAGCTAATTAACAGAGCAAGAATCCTATAAATATACAGAGCAAATATCCTATAGTTATACAGAGCGGGTATCCTAGGTATAATTAATCTACAGCCAAGCACTACTTGACGATAACTTCTCCATGCGAAGAGCTGTTCAAAGGGAGAGTTGCAGCAGGTCTCTGTGGTAGACTCTGTGAGCCTGTCACTTCAGACTGGCTCAGGTAGCCATGCGTGTGAAGGCAACCTGCACAGTGATCGAGTGTGGCAATGCTGCCAGCTCAGGTAGCCATGCATGTGAAGGCAACCTACACAGTGATCGAGTGTGGCAATGCTGCCAGCTCAGGTAGCCATGCATGTGCACAGTGATCGAGTGTGGCAATTGATTTCTCTGCGAACTTTATACATGTCCTCTCTGTTGAATAGATCAAGCTTTACCACACCCACTTATTTGTTTAACCACACCCTAGCATGTTACAGCCACACCCTAGCATGTTATAGCCACACCCACCACCATGATATAACCAGAACAGGTTATAACCAAATTACAATGACCTTCTCAATAATCCACTTGAATTTTGCTCTCTCGACGTTTTGACGAGATGCTCGAGCCTTCATCGGGGAATTATTTTGGTTATGTCAACTGGAGTGTTTGTTGAGAGGTTATAAAAACCCTCACCAGACACCCGTCAATATGTTCTAGCCACACCTACTCACGCTTGTCCACTTGTTAGGCTTCCTTAACCCCTTAAGATATCCGGGACACGGCACTGGAAGTGAACAATCAGCTCAAGCAGTTTATCCTGCCAGAAGATGACGCTGACACCATCACCGACGAAGAAGACAAGCTCAGTGACATGATAGCAGCTTTTCACGTCACCAAGCCCATCCGAGCTACGCCCTCAGGCTGCACCTCTCCATACTATCACACGTTGTACAACACCACCGCCATCGCAGCCTCCGCTATCATGGATGCCAGAAATGGACAAGGGAGTCTGAAAAGTGGTCTTTCTAGCAAGATTAGTCAAACTGTGCCAGAGTGTTGCCAGCCCTCTGGCCCTTCCTTCACTACCTCCACCACTGCCTCTGTCACTGCTAATGTCAGCGTGGATGAGGGAGGAGCGGAGGAGGTGGAGGAACAGATGAAGCTGCACCTTCTCTCCGTGCTGGCCGTTCTAATTCCTCACATGAAGTTCCCTCACCAGGAGACACGGAAGGAAACGCTGCGTTGGCTCATGTGGCTCCATCAGCAGCTGCCACGCCGGGTAAGTCATCTGAGTCTTTAAAATAGGTCATTAGAGCCTAATAAGTCATTAGAGCCTAATAAGTCATTAGAGCCTGATGTCATTAGAGCCTAAGTCATTAGAGCCTAATAAGTCATTAGGAGCCTAATAAGTCATTAGAGCCTAATAAGTCATTAGAGCCTAATAAGTCATTAGAGCCATGCAAAGTCATGTCATTTATCTCTAGAGGGATTTGTGTGTAGGTACTTCTGAGCTAAATTGAGATTCCCATCTTGTCGCAGCATATTTGAAAAGTTCCCCCCAAATATCACTTGTGCTCTTTAGTAGAGCAAAACAAACGACCCACAATTAATAGTAGCACGTGCAGAGTCTGAAGTCATCGTACATGTGGAAACATCTACCATTTGTCCAACCATAGCACAGTAAGGAAGTAAGCACTCCGCAATAAGGGTTAAGGGAACATTCCCTTGGATCTGGGATACCCTTCTTTGGAAATGGCTCGAGATTGTGATCATAAATTTCCACATGTGTGCCCCCCTATAATTTCACAAACTCTGGCTTCTGATTTCCCCCCGCCCCCCCTCCCTCCCAACCCCTCTACATAAATTCTGAATGACGTTCAGAAGGCCAGAGTAGAAGCAGGGACCTCAGTTATTCATGTGTGCCCCAACACTCCCTTGGAGGGTGTTCGTGACATTACCTCCACTGATTCATGGCGCTATACCTCTCCAGGTCTACAAACAGGCTAGCAAGCTGTTTTCCCCTCTGCTGGAGATGCTGATCGACCATTTCGATGTCCAGTATGACAAGGTAGTGCGGATGGCACTCCAAGTAGTGGCAACACTCTCCTTCTCCAAGGGAAGTGCTCAACCGGTGAACTGCGATAAGACCTCGCCCTCCACGCAGGAGGTTAAGGGGAAGGATTCTATTATATTTCCACTCCGAGGGGGGAAGCAGCAGCAAGTGCTGCCGGCCAAGCCTCAGAGTCTGCTGCAGCTGAACAAGTACTTCCACATGTTCATGGTGGAGCTGCTGAAGCTCTTTGACTCCAACAGAACACTACTGGAGACCAAAGGAAGTTTCATCATAAGGTCAGTCTAATAACCATAATGAGGCTCTCAGCTATTTGATGAATGCTCTCAGCTATTCGGTGAATGCTCTCAGCTATTCGGTGAATGCTCTCAGCTATTCGGTGAATGCTCTCAGCTATTCGGTGAATGCTCTCAGCTATTCGGTGAATGCTCTCAGCTATTCGGTGAATGCTCTCAGCTATTCGGTGAATGCTCTCAGCTATTCGGTGAATGCTCTCAGCTATTCGAGTAATGCTCTCAGCTATTCGATGATTACTCTCAGCTATTCGATGAATACTCTCAGCTGTTAAGGCTCTCAGCTGTGAAGGCTCTCAGCTGTGAAGGCTCTCAGCTGTGAAGGCTCTCAGCTGTGAAGGCTCTCAGCTGTGAAAGCTCTCAGCTGTGAAGGCTCTCAGCTATGAAGGCTCTCAGCTATGAAGGCTCTCAGCTATGAAGGCTCTCAGCTATGAAGGCTCTCAGCTATGAAGGCTCTCAGCTATGAAGGCTCTCAGCTATGAAGGCTCTCAGCTATGAAGGCTCTCAGCTATGAAGGCTCTCAGCTATGAAGGCTCTCAGCTATGAAGGCTCTCAGCTATGAAGGCTCTCAGCTATGAAGGCTCTCAGCTATGAAGGCTCTCAGCTATGAAGGCTCTCAGCTATGAAGGCTCTCAGCTATGAAGGCTCTCAGCTATGAAGGCTCTCAGCTATGAAGGCTCTCAGCTATGAAGGCTCTAGCTATTGAAGGCTCTCGGCTATGAAGGCTCTCGGCTATGAAGGCTCTCGGCTATGAAGGCTCTCGGCTATGAAGGCTCTCGGCTATGAAGGCTCTCAGCTATGAAGGCTCTCAGCTATGAAGGCTCTCAGCTATGAAGGCTCTCAGCTATGAAGGCTCTCAGCTATGAAGGCTCTCAGCTATGAAGGCTCTCAGCTATGAAGGCTCTCAGCTATGAAGGCTCTCAGCTATGAAGGCTCTAGCTATTGAAGGCTCTCAGCTATGAAGGCTCTCAGCGATGAAGGCTCTCAGCGATGAAGGCTCTCAGCGATGAAGGCTCTCAGCTATGAAGGCTCTCAGTATTACTTATGATGCATGTGCCTATATGAATGTGTATGTGTGTGTTTATGTCCGCCATTTTTAAATGAGCAATATACAGAGTACTACTATACTTCCCAAATGCACATGTCTATGTATTCATATAGACACATAGACACATGCATCATAAGTAGTATTACTAGAGTATACACACATGCCTATGTATTCATATACACACATAGACACAGGCATCATAAGTAGTATTACTAGAGTATACACACATGCCTATGTATTCATATATACACATACACACATGCATCATAAGTAGTATTACTAGAGTATACACACGTGCCTATGTATTCATATATACACATAGACACATGCATCATAAGTAGTATTACTAGAGTATACACACGTGCCTATGTATTCATATATACACGTATTCATATACACACATAGACACATGCATCATAAGTAGTATTACTAGAGCATACACACGTGCCTATGTATTCATATACACACATAGACACATGCATCATAAGTAGTATTACTAGAGCATACACACGTGCCTATGTATTCATATACACACATAGACACATGCATCATAAGTAGTATTACTAGAGCATACACACGTGCCTATGTATTCATATATACACATAGACACATGCATCATAAGTAGTATTACTAGAGTATACACACGTGCCTATGTATTCATATATACACATAGACACATGCATCATAAGTAGTATTACTAGAGTATACACACGTGCCTATGTATTCATATATACACATAGACACATGCATCATAAGTAGTATTACTAGAGTATACACACATGCCTATGTATTCATATATACACATACACACATGCATCATAAGTAGTATTACTAGAGTATACACACGTGCCTATGTATTCATATATACACATAGACACATGCATCATAAGTAGTATATATTACTAGAGTATACACACGTGCCTATGTATTCATATATACACATAGACACATGCATCATAAGTAGTATATATTACTAGAGTATACACACATGCCTATGTATTCATATATACACATAGACACATGCACCATAAGTAGTATTACTAGAGTATACACACATGCCTATGTATTCATATATACACATACACACATGCATCATAAGTAGTATTACTAGAGTATACACACATGCCTATGTATTCATATATACACATACACACATGCATCATAAGTAGTATTACTAGAGTATACACACGTGCCTATGTATTCATATATACACATAGACACATGCATCATAAGTAGTATATATTACTAGAGTATACACACGTGCCTATGTATTCATATATACACATAGACACATGCATCATAAGTAGTATATATTACTAGAGTATACACACATGCCTATGTATTCATATATACACATAGACACATGCACCATAAGTAGTATTACTAGAGTATACACACATGCCTATGTATTCATATATACACATACACACATGCATCATAAGTAGTATTACTAGAGTATACACACGTGCCTATGTATTCATATATACACATAGACACATGCATCATAAGTAGTATTACTAGAGTATACACACGTGCCTATGTATTCATATATACACATATACACATGCATCATAAGTAGTATTACTAGAGTATACACACGTGCCTATGTATTCATATATGCACATAGACACATGCATCATAAGTAGTATTACTAGAGTATACACACATGCCTATGTATTCATATACACACATAGACACATGCATCATAAGTAGTATTACTAGAGTATACACACGTGCCTATGTATTCATATACACACGTATTCATATACACACATAGACACATGCATCATAAGTAGTATTACTAGAGCATACACACGTGCCTATGTATTCATATACACACATAGACACATGCATCATAAGTAGTATTACTAGAGCATACACACGTGCCTATGTATTCATATACACACATAGACACATGCATCATAAGTAGTATTACTAGAGCATACACACGTGCCTATGTATTCATATATACACATAGACACATGCATCATAAGTAGTATTACTAGAGTATACACACGTGCCTATGTATTCATATATACACATAGACACATGCATCATAAGTAGTATTACTAGAGTATACACACGTGCCTATGTATTCATATATACACATAGACACATGCATCATAAGTAGTATTACTAGAGTATACACACATGCCTATGTATTCATATATACACATACACACATGCATCATAAGTAGTATTACTAGAGTATACACACGTGCCTATGTATTCATATATACACATAGACACATGCATCATAAGTAGTATATATTACTAGAGTATACACACGTGCCTATGTATTCATATATACACATAGACACATGCATCATAAGTAGTATATATTACTAGAGTATACACACATGCCTATGTATTCATATATACACATAGACACATGCACCATAAGTAGTATTACTAGAGTATACACACATGCCTATGTATTCATATATACACATACACACATGCATCATAAGTAGTATTACTAGAGTATACACACATGCCTATGTATTCATATATACACATACACACATGCATCATAAGTAGTATTACTAGAGTATACACACGTGCCTATGTATTCATATATACACATAGACACATGCATCATAAGTAGTATATATTACTAGAGTATACACACGTGCCTATGTATTCATATATACACATAGACACATGCATCATAAGTAGTATATATTACTAGAGTATACACACATGCCTATGTATTCATATATACACATAGACACATGCACCATAAGTAGTATTACTAGAGTATACACACATGCCTATGTATTCATATATACACATACACACATGCATCATAAGTAGTATTACTAGAGTATACACACGTGCCTATGTATTCATATATACACATAGACACATGCATCATAAGTAGTATTACTAGAGTATACACACGTGCCTATGTATTCATATATACACATATACACATGCATCATAAGTAGTATTACTAGAGTATACACACGTGCCTATGTATTCATATATGCACATAGACACATGCATCATAAGTAGTATTACTAGAGTATACACACATGCCTATGTATTCATATACACACATAGACACATGCATCATAAGTAGTATTACTAGAGTATACACACGTGCCTATGTATTCATATACACACATAGACACATGCATCATAAGTAGTATTACTAGAGTATACACACGTGCCTATGTATTCATATACACACATAGACACATGCATCATAAGTAGTATTACTAGAGTATACACACGTGCCTATGTATTCATATATACACATAGACACATGCATCATAGTAGTATTACTAGAGTACACACACGTGCCTATGTATTCATATACACACATAGACACATGCATCATAAGTAGTATTACTAGAGTATACACACGTGCCTATGTATTCATATATACACATAGACACATGCATCATAAGTAGTATTACTAGAGTACACACACGTGCCTATGTATTCATATATGCACATAGACACATGCATCATAAGTAGTATTACTAGAGTATACACACGTGCCTATGTATTCATATACACACATAGACACAGGCATCATAAGTAGTATTACTAGAGTATACACACATGCCTATGTATTCATATATACACATGCATCATAAGTAGTATATGAGTATACACACATGCCTATGTATTCATATATACACATGCATTATAAATAGCTACCTGATTTTGTTGAAGGGCTGTGCTCCATTGTCACAAGAGTAAGTTTCTGAGGAAACCAACTCATGTGCAGCAGCTTGCTACTCAGCTGTGGCTGAGTGATGTGTGTTTTGTAAACCGACTTTGGGTATCGAGAAATAGATTAGTCGCTCGATGCATTGGACAGTTTGGAGTATCCTGGGAAAAAATTATGAATAGGCCAACACCCACAAGTTATGTGTGGGGATGAGGTGGGAGATAGTCTCTACATGTATGGAGGGGGGTAGATAGATAGATAGATGTCTCTACATGTATGGAGGGGGGTAGGTAGATAGATAGATGTCTCTACGTGTATGGAGGGGGGTAGATAGATATCTCCTTGAAGAATTTAATGTTTATAATGCTTCTTCATTGGCGGTAACATTTTGTTGAAGCTACTGTAGGATACTAAGAAGCTGCCAAGTGAGTTTTAGCTGAGATATAAACTATCTTTGTGTGTGTGTGTGTGTGTCCGCCATTTTTAAATGGAGCAATACATAGGGAGCGCTACTATACTTCCCAAAGGTGTGTGTGATTAGTGGAGCTGGCTAGCAATGGCCTTACAAACCTCTGCTGTCATGGAGGAAAGTGTTGGTCTATGACTCTGACTGGTTGCCCTTCAATGAGAAAGGCTCTATATGTGTTGTGAAACATGGCCGCTCCTCACCTTCCATTCAACACACTTGTACAAAAACAAAGAGTCGTGAAGATAAAAACATCACAACAGCACACACCATTAATGTCGGCAAGTAGCTCTTCCTTTCACTGTATTGATGACCAGTTCTCTATGAATGGAAAGATTTGCAAAGCGATCTTAGGATGGCAATGGGCACCTAATGATCTGCTATTAATGACAATGGAGACCATGGATATCAACTATTAGCCCACGACAGCTTCGTTTTCATTCTCCAAGACCACACTTGCTATCTAATTTGGTGTTTAGAGCTCTATGGAGTAACAATTAGCAAAGCTAAGATGTTACCTCTTTAGCCTGAGCTGAGGTGTCTCTTTAGCCTGAGCTAAGTGTTGCCTCTTTAGCCTGAGCTAAGTGCTGTCTCTTTAGCCTGAGCTAAGGTGCTGTCTCTTTAGCCTGAGCTAAGGTGCCTCTTTAGCCTGAGCTAAGTGCTGTCTCTTTAGCCTGAGCTAAGTGCTGCCTCTTTAGCCTGAGCTAAGTGTTGTCTCTTTAGCCTGAGCTAAGGTGTTGTCTCTTTAGCCTGAGCTAAGTGCTGTCTCTTTAGCCTGAGCTAAGTGCTGTCTCTTTAGCCTGAGCTAAGTGCTGTCTCTTTAGCCTGAGCTAAGTGTTGCCTCTTTAGCCTGAGCTAAGGTGCCTCTTTAGCCTGAGCTAAGTGCTGTCTCTTTAGCCTGAGCTAAGGTGCCTCTTTAGCCTGAGCTAAGTGTTGCCTCTTTAGCCTGAGCTAAGGTGCCTCTTTAGCCTGAGCTAAGGTGCCTCTTTAGCCTGAGCTAAGGTGCTGTCTCTTTAGCCTGAGCTAAGTGTTGCTTCTTTAGCCTGAGCTAAGGTGCCTCTTTAGCCTGAGCTAAGTGCTGTCTCTTTAGCCTGAGCTAAGGTGCCTCTTTAGCCTGAGCTAAGTGTTGCCTCTTTAGCCTGAGCTAAGGTGCCTCTTTAGCCTGAGCTAAGGTGCCTCTTTAGCCTGAGCTAAGGTGCTGTCTCTTTAGCCTGAGCTAAGTGTTGCTTCTTTAGCCTGAGCTGAGGTGCCTCTTTAGCTGAGGTGTTGCCTCTTTAGCCTGAGCTGAGTGCTGTCTCTTTAGCCTGAGCTAAGTTCTGTCTCTTTAGCCTGAGCTAAGTTCTGTCTCTTTAGCCTGAGCTAAGTGCTGTCTCTTTAGCCTGAGCTAAGGTGCCTCTTTAGCCTGAGCTAAGTGCTGTCTCTTTAGCCTGAGCTAAGGTGCCTCTTTAGCCTGAGCTAAGTGTTGCCTCTTTAGCCTGAGCTAAGGTGCCTCTTTAGCCTGAGCTAAGGTGCCTCTTTAGCCTGAGCTAAGGTGCTGTCTCTTTAGCCTGAGCTAAGTGTTGCTTCTTTAGCCTGAGCTGAGGTGCCTCTTTAGCTGAGGTGTTGCCTCTTTAGCCTGAGCTGAGTGCTGTCTCTTTAGCCTGAGCTAAGTGCTGCCTGTTTAGCCTGAGCTGAGTGCTGCCTCTTTAGCCTGAGCTAAGGTGCCTCTTTAGCCTGAGCTGAGGTGTCTCTTTAGCCTGAGCTAAGGTGCCTCTTTAGCCTGAGCTAAGGTGCCTCTTTAGCCTGAGCTAAGTGCTGTCTCTTTAGCCTGAGCTAAGTGTTGCCTCTTTAGCCTGAGCTAAGTGCTGCTTCTTTAGCCTGAGCTGAGTGCTGTCTCTTTAGCCTGCCTCTTTAGCCTGAGCTAAGGTGCCTCTTTAGCCTGAGCTGAGGTGCCTCTTTAGCCTGAGCTAAGGTGCCTCTTTAGCCTGAGCTAAGTGTTGCCTCTTTAGCCTGAGCTAAGTGCTGTCTCTTTAGCCAGAGCTAAGTGTTGCCTCTTTAGCCTGAGCTAAGTGCTGTCTCTTTAGCCAGAGCTAAGTGTTGCCTCTTTAGCCTGAGCTAAGTGCTGCCTCTTTACTGAGCTAAGGTGCCTCTTTAGCCTGAGCTGAGGTGTCTCTTTAGCCTGAGCTAAGTTTTGCCTCTTTAGCCTGAGCTGAGGTGTCTCTTTAGTCTGAGCTAAGTGCTGTCTCTTTAGCCTGAGCTAAGTGCTGTCTCTTTAGCCAGAGCTAAGTGTTGCCTCTTTAGCCTGAGCTAAGTGCTGCCTCTTTAGCCTGAGCTAAGGTGCCTCTTTAGCCTGAGCTGAGGTGTCTCTTTAGCCTGAGCTAAGGTGCCTCTTTAGCCTGAGCTAAGGTGCCTCTTTAGCCTGAGCTAAGTGCTGTCTCTTTAGCCTGAGCTAAGTGTTGCCTCTTTAGCCTGAGCTAAGTGCTGCTTCTTTAGCCTGAGCTGAGTGCTGTCTCTTTAGCCTGCCTCTTTAGCCTGAGCTAAGGTGCCTCTTTAGCCTGAGCTGAGGTGCCTCTTTAGCCTGAGCTAAGGTGCCTCTTTAGCCTGAGCTAAGTGTTGCCTCTTTAGCCTGAGCTAAGTGCTGTCTCTTTAGCCTGAGCTAAGTGCTGTCTCTTTAGCCTGAGCTAAGGTGCCCCTTTAGCTGAGCTGAGGTGTCTCTTTAGCCTGAGCTAAGGTGCCTCTTTAGCCTGAGCTAAGGTGCCTCTTTAGCCTGAGCTAAGTGCTGTCTCTTTAGCCTGAGCTAAGTGTTGCCTCTTTAGCCTGAGCTAAGTGCTGCTTCTTTAGCCTGAGCTGAGTGCTGTCTCTTTAGCCTGCCTCTTTAGCCTGAGCTAAGGTGCCTCTTTAGCCTGAGCTGAGGTGCCTCTTTAGCCTGAGCTAAGGTGCCTCTTTAGCCTGAGCTAAGTGTTGCCTCTTTAGCCTGAGCTAAGTGCTGTCTCTTTAACCTGAGCTAAGTGCTGTCTCTTTAGCCTGAGCTAAGTGCTGTCTCTTTAGCCTGAGCTAAGTGTTGCCTCTTTAGCCTGAGCTAAGTGCTGTCTCTTTAGCCTGAGCTAAGTGCTGTCTCTTTAGCCTGAGCTAAGTGCTGTCTCTTTAGCCTGAGCTAAGTGCTGTCTCTTTAGCCTGAGCTAAGTGTTGCCTCTTTAGCCTGAGCTAAGTGTTGTCTCTTTAGCCTGAGCTAAGTGCTGTCTCTTTAGCCTGAGCTGAGGTGCCTCTTTAGCCTGAGCTGAGGTGCCTCTTTAGCCTGAGCTGAGGTGCCTCTTTAGCCTGAGCTAAGTGTTGCCTCTTTAGCCTGAGCTAAGTGCTGTCTCTTTAGCCTGAGCTAAGGTGCTGTCTCTTTAGCCTGAGCTAAGTGTTGTCTCTTTAGCCTGAGCTAAGGTGCTGTCTCTTTAGCCTGAGCTAAGTGCTGTCTCTTTAGCCTGAGCTAAGTGCTGTCTCTTTAGCCTGAGCTAAGTGTTGTCTCTTTAGCCTGAGCTAAGGTGCTGTCTCTTTAGCCTGAGCTAAGTGCTGTCTCTTTAGCCTGAGCTAAGTGCTGTCTCTTTAGCCTGAGCTAAGTGCTGTCTCTTTAGCCTGAGCTAAGTGCTGTCTCTTTAGCCTGAGCTAAGGTGCTCTTTAGCCTGAGCTAAGGTGCCTCTTTAGCCTGAGCTAAGGTGCCTCTTTAGCCTGAGCTAAGTGCTGTCTCTTTAGCTAAAAGAAGTGAACAGGGAATAGGAATAATGATCAAATTCAGGATTATTATTATTATTATTATTATTTTAAATTTATTGTTGTTGTTGTTTCTGTTGTTGTTGTTGTTGTTGTTATTATATTCTAATACTCTACTACTATTATTACTGTTAAGTATTATATTATTATTATTATTATATTATTATTATTATTATAACTATTACTACTACTATTATTATTATCATTATCATTATCATTATTTATTATTATCATTATCATTATCATTATCATTATTATTATTATTATTATTATTATTAGCCGATACCCGCAGAGCCTCTGCGGTTATTTTCCCCCCTCCCAATTAATGCTAGGAGCCACTAATAGCAATTGCTATACACATGCACCATCTGTAGTATAATATGTCTCAAGTGATGTAGCTATACTAGCTGTGCTATGATGTTATAAAACACCTCCATTAAGAGAGAAAGCTTTTCCATGCAGGCACTGGGCCCAGGGGGGAAGTTCACATGGTGAGGACTTTCACTTGTACTTCAGCTCTCTCCGGACATCTCTCTCCTTGTCTGCTAATGCTGCTCTCACTAGTCTCTGCCTTTCTCTGTTCAGCTCTCTCCAGACATCTCTCTCCTTGTCTGCTAATGCTGCTCTCACTAGTCTCTGCCTTTCTCTGTTCAGCTCTCTCCAGACATCTCTTTCTTGTCTGCTAATGCTGCTCTCACTAGTCTTCTGTTCAGCTCTCCAGACATCTCTCTCATTGTCTGCTAATCTGCTCTCACTAGTCTCTGCCTTTCTGTTTAGATCTCTCTGGATGTTTCTTTGCTTGTGTGACAATGCTGCTCTCTCTCTGTTATATATTCTGCTACTTTCTCTTACATCAATCACTCTTCTCCGGCTCTGTCTCTAGCTCCACCTCTGTCTCTCACCTTGTCTAGCTCCTCCCCTGTCTCTCACCTTGTCTAGCTCCACCTCTGTCTCTCACCTTGTCTAGCTCCTCCCCTGTCTCTCACCTTGTCTAGCTCCTCCCCTGTCTCTCACCTTGTCTAGATCCTCCCTGTCTCTCTGCTGGTCTAGCTCCTCCCCTGTCTCTCACCTTGTCTAGCTCCTCCCCTGTCTCTCTGCTGGTCTAGCTCCTCCCCTGTCTCTCACCTTGTCTAGCTCCTCCCTGTCTCTCTGCTGCTCTAGCTCTATCATGCACTTGCGGCATTTCGCAGGTTAATGACGACAGTTGCTATGTGTTACACTGCACATGCTCAGTAGCAGGACACACACAAGCATATTTGCTATTGCTCATTAGTCATAAGCCTTTGATATTCCTTAATTAATGGTATACCTAATTAATGTTTGTTGTCTCAATTATTTTTCCAGGCACATCATGCCCTACCCCTATCTTGTGGTCACATCATGCCCTACCCCTCTCTTGTGGTCACATCATGCCATACCCCTCTCTTGTGGTCACATCATGCCCTGCCCCTCTCTTGTGGTCACATCATGCCCTACCCCTCTCTTGTGGTCGCATCGTGCCCTGCCCCTCTCTCGTGGTCACATCATGCCCTACCCCTCTCTTGTGGTCGCATCATGCCCTACCCCTCTCTTGTGGTCACATCATGCCCTACCCCTATCTTGTGGTCGCAGCATGCCCTACCCCGCTCCTGTGGTCGCAGCATGCCCTACCCCTCTCTTGTGGTCGCATCATGCCCTACCCCTCTCTTGTGGTCGCATCGTGCCCTACCCCTCTCTCGTGGTCACATGCCCTGCCCCTCTCTTGTGGTCGCATCGTGTCCCACCCCTCTCTTGTGGTCACATCGTGCCCCACCTCATCTCTTGTGGTCACATCATGCCCTACCCCTCTCTTGTGGTCGCATCGTGTCCCACCCCTCTCTTGTGGTCACATCGTGCCCTGCCCATCTCTTGTGGTCACATCATGCCATACCCCTCTCTTGTGGTCACATCATGACCTACCCCTCTCTTGTGGTCACATCATGACCTACCCCTCTCTTGTGGTCACATCATGCCCTACCCCTCTCTTGTGGTCGCGTCATGCCCTGCCCCTCTCTTGTGGTTGCACCATGTCCTACCCCTATCTTGTGGTTGCATCATGCCCTACCCCTCTCTTGTGGTCGCATCATGCCCTGCCCCTCTCTTGTGGTCGCATCATGCCCTACCCCTCTCTTGTGGTCACATCATGCCCTGCCCCTATCTTGTGGTCACATCATGCCCTTAGGTTCCCTTGCACTCATTAGAGGGAATCATTTTCTGTTTCATTAACTTTTAGAAAATTTTCTGAATTTTAAAATTATCTTCAAGAAAAGAAGTGCGATGATTGCAAATGGAACAGAATATAGTCTTCCTTGAACTGCTCGGCACATTCCTTCCTCTGCTGATGCACAGCTAACAGGTGCACTTTGCTTGGCCCTCTTGGCTCTGGCAGGGGATGAATCTGCCATCTCTCCCTTCCAAGTGACACAGATGCTATAACCCTCTGAATGCTGGGGGTCCATTTAATTTCCAATTTCCACTAGCAGGGAAGATTTTTTAAATCTAAGATTTCATTATCAAGCCTAAAGGCAGAACTCTACAGTTAGTTATCCTTTGGACAAGTGCTTAGAGGAGAGTCAGAAGCCACACCCTCCCAGTGTGATCTAGCTACAAACCATAGCTGTAGCTATGGCAACTGCTGGGCTTGGGAATATGCAAGCCACTAATTTCTACTTCATGAGATACCAATTCCGTGAATTCCTCTCGTTTTGGTGATCACGGGAGGGAAATGATTGCCCCTACACTCACAGCATCTTGCCCAAGTCCTCTCCTAGGAACTGCCCCTGCAATGATAACCATGTTCAGTCTCATGTAAGCACTGCCCCTCCTGTTGTAACCACACCCTCTAGACCACACCCTCTAGCTGTAACTGTCAACTTTATAGCTGGAGTGGACTGGTAACATTGAGCAGATTTGTTGCTTCTTACTTGTATGATGAATTGGTGACTGTTCTTTCCCCTATCCCACCCTGTGCCACGCCCCTCTACCTATGGGCTGCCAGGCAACTGTGCATATATGTGGACGCCCACGCAGTGTATTGTACGCTCTCCGAGATCCTCCGTGACGCCGATGATGCGCTTCCCTTCGCCTCCCACATGGTACAAGTCCTCAATATGATCCTCTTCACTGCAAATGAACTCTATGACCTCCGAGTACAGCTCAACGATCTTTCCACACCTGTACGGCACAGGTGTTGGTAATTATTATTATTATTATGAGGGGAGGGGACAGGAGAGACGAAGGTTGTGGGGTGTGGTCTCAGAGGAGGAGAGAGGAGAGATGGTTAAATAATGAGGAGACGGAAGTGTGGGGAGGGTCTGAGTGGAGGATATTGGGAGGTGGGTAAGTGGAGGGGGATGTTGGGGGTGGGTGGGGGGGGGGGAGTGGGAGGAGATGGTGGATGGAAGGTAGGTGAGTAGGGGAGGATGGTGGGGGAGTGGCATGGTACGGGGCAGGGGAGGATGGTGGGGGAGTAGTTGGGGAATTCGAGAGGGAACTTGACAGTTGACCTGTTTTGTTGTTGTGATGTTCCTAAAGTTGGTTGGTCATGATGCAACAGCTGCTGTCTGGCATGCCCTCACCACATGTGCAGTTGGTTGGTCATGATGCAACAGCTGCTGTCTGGCATGCCCTCACCACATGTGCAGTTGGTTGGTCATGATGCAACAGCTGCTGTCTGGCATGCCCTCACCACATGTGCAGTTAGTTGGTCATGATGCAACAGCTGCTGTCTGGCATGTCCTCACCACATGTGCAGTTAGTTGGTCATGATGCAACAGCTGCTGTCTGGCATGCCCTCACCACATGTGCAGTTAGTTGGTCATGATGCAACAGCTGCTGTCTGGCATGCCCTCACCACATGTGCAGTTGGTTGGTCATGATGCAACAGCTGCTGTCTGGCATGCCCTCACCACATGTGCAGTTGGTTGGTCATGATGCAACACCTACTGTCTGGCATGCCCTCACCACATGTGCAGTTAGTTGGTCATGATGCAACAGCTGCTGTCTGGCATGTCCTCACCACATGTGCAGTTAGTTGGTCATGATGCAACAGCTGCTGTCTGGCATGCCCTCACCACATGTGCAGTTGGTTGGTCATGATGCAACAGCTGCTGTCTGGCATGCCCTCACCACATGTGCAGTTGGTTGGTCATGATGCAACAGCTGCTGTCTGCATGCCCTCACCACATGTGCAGTTAGTTGGTCATGATGCAACAGCTGCTGTCTGGCATGCCCTCACCACATGTGCAGTTGGTTGGTCATGATGCAACACCTGCTGTCTGGCATGCCCTCACCACATGTGCAGTTAGTTGGTCATGATGCAACAGCTGCTGTCTGGCATGCCCTCACCACATGTGCAGTTGGTTGGTCATGATGCAACACCTGCTGTCTGCATGCCCTCACCACATGTAAAGCTGAGGCCACAAGAAGAAGATAATTCATACCTCATGTTTGCTGATATTGTGGCCTGCATCAAGTGCCAGACAGTCTTACATGCAGAAGTAAAAGAGGTGAGGGGGTGGAGAGGTGAGAGGTGTGTGTGGGGGGGGGGGGGGGGGGGGGGAGGTGAGCGAGGGGAGGAGGGAGAGGTGAGGGGAGAGGTGTGGGAGGGGGGGAGGGTTAGAGGAGCAGAGGAAGGAAAATGCATCTTGGAACACTGGAAGGGTTTTGGTGGAGTTCATGCCACACCCCCAGCCACACCCCCAGATGAGGAGGAGGCTCTTGTCACTTCCAGTCACACGCACACACATACGAAGCCTAACAAGTCTTCCTATTTATTCCTCTTTCTCCTGCCCTTTGACCTCTGCCTTGTGAGAAGCAAATACCCGACAACAAACCAAACAGCAAAACCTTTCAAGTGGTCTGTGATCTATTCCATCCCTTACCCGTAAAATACCTCCACCATCTACACGCGCACACATCACAGGAGAGCTGGATTCTCTTTGTCACCCTTTACCGAAGCTGGTGCCACAACCCAGTCACCACGGTGGCCATCTGTCTCCTCACACAGAACTACGACCACGCCTCCAACCTTGTCCAGCGCTTCACCAACATTGAGATCACAGCGAGCCTCCTCATCGAGATCGACAGATTGATACAGCTCATTGAAAGTCCAATCTTCTCCTTCTTGCGGCTGCAGCTGTTGGTACCCCAGGAGCACGCGTCTCTAGTGCGGACTCTGTATGGTCTCCTGATGCTACTCCCACAGAGTACCGCCTTCAACTGCCTCAAGCAGAGGCTGAGCTGCGTGCCCGTCATCATGGAGGTGGAGCAAGAGACCAAGTCACGGAGGAGAAAGTAAGCATTGGTGGGGGGGTTGTGGGGAGGGGGGTGGCGGGGTAGATGTTGAATTTTAATATGGGGGTTCAGCGATACAGTTACGGAAGATAATGCTTACTTCCTCCACCAACATTGCGATTCCTTTGATTGCCAAAGTGCATCACGTCCAAGCTAGTACACTTCCATCCCAGTCAATATTATGATTCATTTGAAGTGAAGCCCTCTTAAGCCACCTGGCCCTGGTGTCTGCCACACTGTGTGTGTGTGTGTGTATGTCTAGGACCAATGTGTATGTGGTGTCGGGCCAGAGCTGAATGCAAGGCTTCTTGTGTGGCGAGCTGGAGCTCCTCTTGTGTGGCGAGCTGGGGCTCCTCTTGTGTGGCGAGCGGGAGCTCCTCTTGTGTGGCTAGCTGGAGCTCCTCTTGTATGGCGAGCTGGAGCTCCTCTTGTGTGGCGAGCTGGAGCTCCTCTTGTGAGGCAAGCTGGAGCTCCTCTTGTGTGGTGAGCTGGAGCTCCTCTTGTGTGGCTAGCTGGAGCTCCTCTTGTGTGGTGAGCTGGAGCTCCTCTTGTGTGGTGAGCTGGAGCTCCTCTTGTGTGGTGAGCTGGAGCTCCTCTTGTGAGGCGAGCTGGAGCTCCTCTTGTGTGGCGAGCTGGAGCTCCTCTTGTGTGGTGAGCTGGAGCTCCTCTTGTGAGGCGAGCTGGAGCTCCTCTTGTGTGGCGAGCTGGAGCTCCTCTTGTGAGGCTAGCTGGAGCTCCTCTTGTGTGGCTAGCTGGAGCTCCTCTTGTGAGGCGAGCTGGAGCTCCTCTTGTGTGGCTAGCTGGAGCTCCTCTTGTGAGGCTAGCTGGAGCTCCTCTTGTGAGGCGAGCTGGAGCTCCTCTTGTGTGGCGAGCTGGAGCTCCTCTTGTGTGGCGAGCTGGGGCTCCTCTTGTGTGGCGAGCTGGAGCTCCTCTTGTGAGGCGAGCTGGAGCTCCTCTTGTGAGGTGACTCCTCTTGTGTGGTGAGCGGGAGCTCCTCTTGTGTGGCGAGCTGGAGCTCCTCTTGTGTGGTGAGCGGGAGCTCCTCTTGTGAGGTGAGCTGGAGCTCCTCTTGTGTGGCGAGCTGGAGCTCCTCTTGTGAGGCTAGCTGGAGCTCCTCTTGTGTGGCTAGCTGGAGCTCCTCTTGTGAGGCGAGCTGGAGCTCCTCTTGTGTGGCTAGCTGGAGCTCCTCTTGTGAGGCTAGCTGGAGCTCCTCTTGTGAGGCGAGCTGGAGCTCCTCTTGTGTGGCGAGCTGGAGCTCCTCTTGTGTGGCGAGCTGGGGCTCCTCTTGTGTGGCGAGCTGGAGCTCCTCTTGTGAGGCGAGCTGGAGCTCCTCTTGTGAGGTGACTCCTCTTGTGTGGCGAGCTGGAGCTCCTCTTGTGAGGCGAGCTGGAGCTCCTCTTGTGAGGTGACTCCTCTTGTGTGGTGAGCGGGAGCTCCTCTTGTGTGGCGAGCTGGAGCTCCTCTTGTGTGGTGAGCGGGAGCTCCTCTTGTGAGGTGAGCTGGAGCTCCTCTTGTGTGGCGAGCTGGGGCTCCTCTTGTGTGGCGAGCTGGGGCTCCTCTTGTGAGGCTAGCTGGAGCTCCTCTTGTGAGGCTAGCTGGAGCTCCTCTTGTGAGGTGAGCTGGAGCTCCTCTTGTGAGGTGAGCTGGAGCTCCTCTTGTGTGGCGAGCTGGAGCTCCTCTTGTGTGGCTAGCTGGAGCTCCTCTTGTGAGGCGAGCTGGAGCTCCTCTTGTGAGGCGAGCTGGAGCTCCTCTTGTGTGGCGAGCTGGAGCTCCTCTTGTGTGGCGAGCTGGAGCTCCTCTTGTGAGGCGAGCTGTAGCTCCTCTTGTGAGGCGAGCTGGAGCTCCTCTTGTGTGGCGAGCTGGAGCTCCTCTTGTGAGGCGAGCTGGAGCTCCTCTTGTGTGGTGAGCTGGAGCTCCTCTTGTGAGGCGAGCTGGAGCTCCTCTTGTGAGGCTAGCTGGAGCTCCTCTTGTGTGGCGAGCTGGAGCTCCTCTTGTGAGGCGAGCTGTAGCTCCTCTTGTGCGGCGAGCGGCGAGCTGGAGCTCCTCTTGTGAGGCGAGCTGGAGCTCCTCTTGTGAGGCAAGCTGGAGCTCCTCTTGTGTGGCAAGCTCCTTGCCAGGAATTTGTTATGTATATATGTGTTCTTATGTGTTGTCTTCAGGTGCCCAGCTTGTGCATGTTGCACAACCAGATGCCCTGCAACACAATGGCTGGCTGGTTGCGAGACAGAAATGCATGTTGAAACTAAGGGTTGAAAGGGGAGGGTTTCGTTTGAAATATGTACTTGGAACTTCCCCTGAGGATGGGGGGAAGTGCTGTAAGAGCAAGACCATGACGTGTTTCTTGCTGGTTGACAGACTTGTCAGCAGGGGAAGACCATGCAATAGCTGACAAGGATTTCAGACACGAGGTCATCCATCAGCAATACTTGCTGGCTGACAGGAGAGGACTGAAAGGAAGACCGGACAGAATCTAACAAGAACTTCAGACGTTTTTTTGTTGATATTTTGCACTCTTGATCTCTTGGTGTTCATTAAGTCCATCATTAGTTAGTTATCTCTCCTCTTATTAAACTACATGCAGTCAGTAATCTTTCCTCTACAAACCAAATTTCTAGCCAATTCTCTCTGTGCTTGTTGTCCAGGGAGACAGCAAGGAATTGAATGAGCTTTTAGCTTGCAGGCGTGATATAGCTTCTACACTGACGACCTTCCTGACTTGAGCTATTCATGATGGATGGAATAGCTTATGTCATAATGAAACTTCAGTATCCTAGCTAAATATTAACTATCCAACTCCTGTCCTGTTCCAACTCCCATCAGCCCTTTCCGGGCCGCAACTAAGCTAAAGGGCCACTAGAATTGTTGCATACTTTGTTAGCTAGCTAAGTGCTCTTCTTGCTTCTTGTTCAATGTTTATGCTACAATTAGCACTCTTGTTGCTGTTGTTGTTGCTGTTGTTGTTGCATGTACTTCAATTGCCTTCCCAAAGTTATCTAGCCGTCTTGCTTATAATAATGATCTCTGCCTCTCCCAAAGCTTTCAACTGGAACTACATACATAGAAGGTGCAGTAGCACTTGTCTCCAAGTCAACCTCCTCTGTATCATGAGAGACAACTACATGTATGTCTGTGTATATATATATGTGCATTTATATATGCATATATACATATGTATGTGTGTATATGTGTGTATATGTGTGTGTATATGTATGTGTATGTATGTATATATGTATATATATGTGCATTTATATATGCATATATATGTATGTATGTATATATGTATGTATATATGTCAGTGTTTACATTTTACCCAGGTAAAACCTGTCTAACCCAACCCAGTGGGTAAAACCTGTGTTTTAGGTATTTCGACCAGGTTTTACCCCTATTTTACCCGGGTTTTACCCAGGTATATATTACCCAGTGATATATTTGTAGCCCTGTCACAGCCCTGTCCCAGAGCCACAAGTGTCTGGGTGGTGGTGGACACCAGGGCTATTTAAAAGGCAAGCAAATTAAAAGGCAAGCAAATACCACAGGTCATCATTCACTGCTTACAGTTTAGTAAGTGTACTGCAATTACAAAAATGAGAAAGCCCAGAAACTCGTCTTCTGCCACAGGCTCCTGCGAGGACCTCAGGAGATTGACTATTAAATCTGTTTAACTTGCTCCCATGAATCTTGTTTAAATGTTAAATTAAAAATATAAACTCTAGTAGGCAACCTTGTCACTTGGTAAATAAATGCTGAGTGAAACACAGCTCCTGTTTTTGTCTAGTTCTTTACAGTTGCCATTTATTGAATGTCTTACTTCCTGATTACAGAGTTATAATATCTTTACAGTTTATAATAAATCTATTGTGTCTATTATTTTATCCTGGGTTGTATCCATGTTTGAGTAAAACCTGGGTAAAACCCGGGTAAAACCCGAGTAAAAGGTATTTAACCCAACTTGGGTAAAACAAGCTCTGATATATGTATGTATATATGTGGCTATATATGTGCATTTATATATGCACATACATATATGCATATATATCATACATATACAAGAAAAACTGGTTTGTTTAAAATTACTAGTCAAAGAAGAACTGAAGCAAGAATTAACCTGTGGACAGCCACCAGCGTGGACAGCCACCAGCGTGGGACAGCCACCAGCGTGGGACAGCCACCAGCGTGGGACAGCCACCAGCGTGGGACAGCCACCAGCGTGGGACAGCCACCAGCGTGGGACAGCCACCAGCGTGGGACAGCCACCAGCGTGGGACAGCCACCACCAGCGTGGGACAGCCACCAGCGTGGGACAGCCACCAGCGTGGGACAGCCACCAGCGTCCAGCGTGGACAGCCACCAGCGTCCAGCGTGGACAGCCACCAGCATGGATAGCCACCAATTTTTACAGGACCCTCACTAATGAACTCAAAATATAATACAGATTTTTTAAATTTTAACAGTATTATAATTGGGGAGCAAAGCGATCCCACACTGGGGGGAGGGGGAGTTGGATGGGAACCCTGGTGGCTGTCCACGCTGCATGGCATATCTCCTCCCTATTAGGACAATTTTTGTTATCTTCTGTCATGCTGATTAACTTTTTTTTGTCTTATAATTTCTCTTTTTTTGTGTTTATCATCTTCTATGGCTGCTTCTTTCCCGGAGATGTAACAGATTATGGTTTTGATGTATTCCTGTGTACGTAAGTATTAACTGTACATATTGTCCACCTGTAAATAAATATGGCGGGCCATCCCACATTAAATAATGCGGGCTTACGTAAATCGGGAACGGTTGTCATAGTGAATAGAACGAATGAGAGAACTCCCCACAGCAGCATGGCCTGGACTGGCTGTACTACGTAAAAGTGAGAACAGGTTGCCACAGTTTATAGCTGACATGACCCCTTACCAGATGTCATCGTGAAATAGGACAAACCAAGACCCTAATAACCTCCGCAGGCCCTCCAAACCACCTCCCACGCAGGCCCTCCAAACCACCTCCCACACAGGCCCTCCCTCACACTTAACCACCCTCATTGACATACACCATAGATATCGTACCAAGACAAATTTTTTGCTACACTGGCAGCTGAGTATGGATGGGCTGTATGGCCGACAGGAAGGAATGGTGGTGATAATGGACTGGACTAGTTACTCAGTTCATAATAAATTATGCTCAAATTTTTTAAAGCCATATTATATGCTCGCCTTCATTATATTAATAGGTAAAGGGTCTTGTGAATGTTGGGTGTCCACCCATTGGGTGCTTGCTTCATCTGACTGGCAATCCAATAGAAATTTTATGTTAAAAAATCTGTCTTTTTTCTTTTCTTATCTTCAAGCAGCTACTTATGTACAAGAAGTTACTCAGTGTAAGTTACTCAGTGTAACACCAGAACTAACCACGTTGAAGGTCTGTGCTCTGTGCTGTTAATTACTTAAAGTGTGTTTATGAAATTGATGATATTTTACCAACTTTAGATTAGTTATTGTGTAACCTTGAAGCCGTTTATATATATTATAAGCTTTGTTTTTTTGTCTGCCATTTTAAAATAGAGTGCACTCCCCCCTCCCATAATATCTCTACTTGATACATGCTCGCTGTAGTATTTTCTTGTAGGCATGTTGTTACTGTTGTTATTGTAGCTCTACTATGCTACGTCATTAACCCTTTCACCGCTGACTTTCCTGGACATTTTTCCTAAAGTATACCAGATACCAAAAAAAATCATTTTAAAATCAGCAATCCATTCATATCAGTTGTAATTTTGTCATGTGATAGCACCATTGTTTATAAACAATGTGATCTCATTAGTTAACCACATTATCAACCACAAAATATGAATATCATTATGCTAAATTTCTCTATCAATATCTAACATTTAATCAACAAAAAATGTTTATAATATATTTACTCATTTAGTTAGCATTTAGTAAACATTAGTCATAATAATTTAGGCATATAGCAATATATAGCGGAGGGTTTTTGACAAAATTTGATCATATGATTCTATAGCCCAGCAATACAATGGTTTATTATGTTATTGAAATTCAACTATTTGAGAAAGAACATGCAAATACAAATATGTAGATACTTTAGCTAACCTGAGAAGGCTTCCTGATCAATTTCATTATAACTAGAGAGCTGGTTATAGCAAAAGGAAGAATCCTGAGGGTTTAAAGTAGGGTCAACTACAGCGCTAAAGAATGCTGCTGCACGATCAGAACTTGCATTTCCAAGGTAGCCACATATTTCTTCACCTTCTTCTTCCTCTGATTCATCCTCAGTGAGAGCAAAATTCTCGCTAGAAACCAGGGAAAGTACTTCTTTAAGCGTTAAACATCCACTCATTTTTAGGTCGTCAAAACCGCGAACCGTCGGTAGTTGCACGTAATTTTCGCTAACTAATCGGGCGTTTCCGGATGTAATTTTTGGACGTCATATAGAGTAATAGTTGCTCTTTCCGGTGGTATGCAAATTATGACTAGGCCAAGCGATCGATTTATTAGCGATTTTTAAAGTCCATTACGCCATATGGCGCTTACAGCGGTGAGAGGGTTAACTACCATTTCCCAAGACAACAGAAGCAGTTCTTTTGGATGGTGAAGCAGTTAGCAATTTATCGACAGCAGTAAAGCTGCCAAGAAGACTAGAAGTGACTTAAATGTGTGGTGTAGATGTTGTCAATCCAGGCGACCGACTGTTAGTGTAGTAGAATAAGCAATTTATCACACTCGTCATGAAATAGGTCTCATTTCACTTGCAACTGTATTTTTACCCGTTTTTGGCTCATGAAAATATATGACTTGCTTGTGAAGTAACTCCCCATATTCACATATTCTACTCTGACCCATCTAATAATATATGGGGGGTCACTGTGAAGTGAGGGCTAGGCACCCACCAGCTGGGTCCCTGTGAAGTTGGGGTCTAGGCACCCACCAGCTGGGTCCCTGTGAAGTTGGGGTCTAGGTACCCACCAGCTGGGTCCCTGTGAAGTTGGGGTGTAGACACCCACCAGCTGGGTCCCTGTGAAGTTGGGGTCTAGGCAACCACCAGCTGGGTCCCAGACAACTCGGTGTCCAAATTCTGTTTGACAATTATCACTAATTTTAAGTTATCAGTAGCCACTAATTAATTGGATTGAGTGCATGTGCTAATAACCAGATAGTTAATGAACACCAGCTGAAGGTGACAGATGACAAACTTTGAGAGTGAAGGTCAACTTGTGTAGTCTTGGGGTTGATCTTGATGAGAGCCTGCACAAGGTATCTCCAGGAAAGCTTCTGAAGGATGTGGGAAGGGAAGGTAGGAACAAAAACCATCTGAAAGTGATTGTGCAAATGTGTTGCCATGTAAATTAATACTTATTTCTAATCTAAACCCTATTTCTAACTCTTATCTAAGCCTTATTTCTAATCCAAGCCTTATTTCTAATCCAAGTCTTATCTAGCCTCTTTTGTGTTATGGTAACTATCAGTGCCATGCTTACCCGTTTCAAATATAACAGTGTGATGCAGTGTAACAAGCATTGTAGTAGAGAACAGATGCACGGTCAGGAAATTCTGTTGCACAGCTCTCCAGTGCGAGGAGAGACTCAGACGTTCAGAATTAGCGTGGCCTCTCAAGTGTAAACCAGTCTCTCTGCGAGTGAGTGACCTTTGAACCGCTTTGTGTCAACTGTGCATGCACTTAGCCGAAATGAACAAGACTTGTTGCTAGGATATAGAGGAAGTTGATGATCAATCATGATTTGGTTGCCAGGATACATAGGAAGTTGGGGTTAGAAGGTCAACTTCTCACATCCTAGTTGGGACAATCACCAGTAAACCGTGCTCAAACTACTCCCTGTACTGATTCAAAAACTACTCCCCCTGTACTGATTCAAAAACTACTCCCCCTGTACTGATTCAAAAACTACTCCCCCTGTACTGACTCGAGAACTACTCCCCCTGTACTGACGAGATACTAACCCTCTAAATATGGATTAAAAACATGGTTGGCTAAACCCACATCAATAAAAATCTAGACTAATTTGAAGTGGGCATGAAATACCCTGTCTAAACATGGCTAGGTATTGGACATTCAAAAATAGAAATATGTACACAAGCTATCTCAAGTTTCAATGGTTGATTTTTTGGGAGTGTTATGTTACATCTAACAATGCCATTGTTACACTGGCTAAAAAGGGACACAAGTTCATCACAATATAATACACACCATGTCCATGTTATGAGAAAGAAATTTGTCCATGTTTAAATAAAAACAAAAAAGATTGACCTGATTGATAAAAAGGTGATAAGTTAATATATACATATAATAGAGTGCAGGAATTTGCTTACTGACTGATGCAAGTGCAATGAATGAGTGGTTCAATTTCTATACATCATCATTATTGCATGTCTTCACACATTCTGCATTGCTGATGGTAGGTCTACTACATGTTGCCATGTTCATTTCTGCTTCATCTCTAATGTTAGAAGAGATCACATCAGAATCTTTGTGGAGCTTACGTACAGCACTTTTGTTGTTGCAAAGACTGTTGGACTGTGAACACTGCAGAATAGGGGCCATGGCCTGGGCGAACTTCAGAGCTTCTTCCTCCAGCTGATGTATTCTTCCTAATTTGTCTTGTATGTGTTGCTGTGGAAGTTTTATTATAAAATTTGGGATACAGAGTAGAATAGCGGGCTAAATATGTTACTTTAAATTATAATTTACCTTTCTTCTCTCTTCCGCTAGCCTTTGTTTTTTTGCAATGATTTCTTCTGATAGCTTTTGCTTGCCCAAGAGTCTTGCTGACGACAAATGCTTGGGCATTCTTTTGGGATTCTTGGGTTCTTCATCAAACTCCACTGTAAATGTCACTGCTTGGGACTTGGATAACCCATCGTATGCGTCGGAACCTCTTGCTTCCATGGTAGTCAATAAATATTTGAATTCTGAATCAAGAGCAAAAAAGACGCTTAAAAACGGAACAGCGCAAGGGGAAAAATGGGGAGGGAAAAAAAAAGGCCCTGACCGGATTTGAACTGGTGATCTCCTGTTTACTAGACAGGCGCTTTAACCAACTAAGCCACAGAGCCAACTGAGGGATTTTATGGGGAAAAACAGTATATTTATTTATACGTTCTCTTACCATTACAGGCCACATCGAGCTGTGCCATCAGGTGTCAGCTTCGAGGAACTACTCGAGTACTTCGTTAATCTTCAACAGAAACACACCTTGGTGCGCAGGAAGGAAAGAGATAGCTTCCACAATTTGAGAACCAAACTCAATGGAGACGGTCAGAAAAACTGACTGGATTCGTCACTTGTATGGCTCCACCTTTCACTAGCTAGCAAGTTGACGATATCTCGAGTCCGTATTTAAAAAATATAATTTTTTCGAGTTCTGTTCACTATCTTGACATTCACTGATGTGTGTAACTCAACAGGTTTTACTAGAGATATTATTTTGTTTGCAGTGAGTGGTTTATATATAAACTTCCTGTGATATAATTATGACTGCAAATGTTTTACAAACCACTTCCTGTACTTGTACACTGCAATGATTATAACACACACAATTCACAGAGCAGAAGAGAGCTGTATTGAATCGTCCATCAAGGAGTGGTAAGTGTCCTTGTAGAGACTGTGTTTAATGGAGGATAAGGCCATCCTGCCCAGCCCATCCTTGCCAGCCAGTTGCTGTCCAGCTGCGATAGCTTTCTCCTTCAGCTGCTCCACAGGACAGATCTCATTGACCATTTTACCAGAAAGAGCTTCTTCTGCATTATAGCGCTTTCCCAACACTAAGGCCTGGTGCTGCTCAGAATGGGGGACTTTAGATCTGGATTGGGGTGGGGGAGGTGACAAAGAAAGGTGCATATAAAAAATTGTTTTGTTATCTGATTCCTGCTGCACGCATTATCAACTTCATGCACCCCCCCTTTTTGTGTCAACAATTCCACACTAAACCAGTCAGGCTGAACAACTTAGTGCTGCCAAAGTAAACGACTTGCGCTCGCTCCCCTTACTGGACTGGACATAAAATGGTAATTATTTTTCAAAGCCCCAGCCTAGTTTTACAAGTCCTTGCAAGCATAGCACCACCCCCACCCAGTCTTACAAGCAGAGAACTCCCACCCAGTCTTGCAAGCACATCATCCCCACCAGCAGAGAAGTCCCACCCAGTCTCAAGCACAGCACCCCCACCTAGTCTTGCAAGCACAGCACCCCACCCAGTTACTGCTGTTTCTGGAGAGAGCCAGCCATTCCTTGAAACACTAAACCACAATGTGAAAGATTTTTGCTGGTGATGTTACTGATTGGTCCATATAGTAGTTAGTACCAAGTGCTGTGGTCGGCAAATGATGAAGGGCCCCCCCCCCCCGTTACATAATTCCTGGTGATGTTATGTCCCATTAACTTTGCAGGGCAGGGCACGATAAGCATCAGGTGACTGAATAATTAGCCAGATATGGATGGATTCACATCATAGTGTTGGCGGGACACACAGAGTCATTACATTCAAATGGTCTACAAAGAGTGACAAGGTCTGCTGGGAGCAAGAACATGCCTGTAATTATAATTACATTCATGAGAGCTCTTTGTTTGCTGCTGCTCTTGAAGCCTGCCACCATGATTGATGTTCACTTCATCTTGCGTGATTGTTCATCCTGGTTTGTTGCATCATCTCCACTTTTTATTTTATTCGTTTTTAATTGGAGGCAGTCAAGCATGTTATTATTATAAAATCAACAACGCACACACTGTTGCGCAACAAGGGAATGATTTATTCATGTCCCTACTTCTCATGAATATGCATGTCCCTACTTCTCATGAATATGCGTATCCATTACCACTTCTCATGAATATGCATATCATTACTACTTCTCATGAACATGCATGTCCATTACCACTCCTCATGAACATGCATGTCCATTATGTATGTCCATTACCACTCCTCATGAACATGCATGTCCATTACCACTCCTCATGAACATGCATGTCCATTACCACTCCTCATGAACATGCATGTCCCTACTTCTCATGAACATGCATGTCCATTACCACTTCTCATGAACATGCATGTCCATTACCACTCCTCATGAACGTATCCATTACCACTTCTCATGAATATGCATGTCCATTAGTACTTCTCATGAATATGCATGTCCATTAGTACTTCTCATGAATATGCATGTCCCTACTTCTCATGACTATGCATGTGCATTGCTACTTCTCCCATCCTTCTTGATTGTCCACCACCCACAGTGGAAATCAAGAAGGGGAGGTATAGCTTGATCAGGTGTAGTAGATATTACCAGCTTTGAGGAAGCTTCTCGTGTGTCATGATTAGAATCTCGAAAGCTGCTTTGCCAAGAAGTAAGCTGTCTTCATGAGGCTACAACAGTCTTCTAATGATGGCTGACCTGACCTGACACTGTGCTATGTTTTCTCTTTCCACAGTATGCTGGTGCTGCTTGCTTGAAGGCTGACAGTCCAAGCTCTTGACAGTAGCCACTCGCAAGCTCTTGACCGTGCAGCCACACGCAGCCACTCGCAAGCTCTTGACAGTGCAGCCACTCACAAGCTCTTGACAGTGCAGCCACTCGCAAGCTCTTGACAGTGCAATCACTCACAAGCTCTTGACAGTGCAGTGACTCACAAGCTCTTGACAGTGCAGCCACTCGCAAGCTCTTGACAGTGCAGTGACTCACAAGCTCTTGACAGTGCAGCCAGAGCTCAAGATTTAAATTATTGTAAAAACCAGTGCTCCAATGTGATTGGGTTATCCATCCAACAAAATACAGTCCTGCCTATATTGCACGTCACCTTGCAGCTCTGGGTCGGAATGTGCCACCTTGCAGCTCTGGGTTCTGACACAGACATGAGGAAACCACAAACATGAAGGGTGTGAACGTGAAGCCATTGAGACACCACACTCACCACAGGTGACAGTCTCCCTGCATCCTCGTGAATGGGCAAGTGTTCACTTAAAGAAAACACAACAAATCTAACAACTACTTAGCATTTGCTTGAAGACTATTCTGTCGTCTTACAGCTGAACGTGCTTCTTGTGTGCCAATCAGACATCTTCATTTCAAGTTGAATGCTTTAAAAATTGCAAGACAGACATAAGGAGAATTGTAACTGGCACTTCCTCTTGTGTGAGCCTGCAGATGATCTCGCTGGAGCAGCTGCTAAGCCTTTCCTTGCCCTGTTTGTTATGACGTAAGTATCGAGAAAATTGTCGATGGTTGCCTCTTCATGGTGCGCCAGCAAAACAGTTAGCGTACACACAGCATGCAACGCAGCTCAGATATCCAAGTGAAAACCTTCTCTTAAGTTGTGAGACTATTACTGACAGCAGCTTCTGGCGAGTTCGTACGGCTGACTGGAGCAAAGTGTGTAGGATCCATGGTGAGTCTTGTTCGGGTGGAGCATGGCCAGCAATGCAACTTGAGGAAGATTTAGAAAATGAATATAACATAAACAAGGGGAACTTATATTTCCTGTTAGTGCAACTGAAGGATTCTCTGTCAAACAGTTCCCCCGAATACTACTACACTCAGGAAACAGTTACAACTCCTTGCACAAATAAGGCGTTCACTTCCTTCGTGCAGCGCGTAGATTCTGTAGATCATTACCTGTTTGCATGTCACTTTCTAGCAAGAGGTCTCCACCCAGTGTGTGTCAACCTACTTCAACCTGCCTCCACCCAGTGTGGTGTTGGTCCAGTGTGTGTGCTATGGTCAACCTACTTCAACCTGCCTCCACCCAGTGTGGTGTTGGTCCAGTGTGTGTCCCCATAGAGCTATTGTCAACCTACTTCAACCTGCCTCCACCAAGTGTGATGTTGGTCCAGTGTGTGTCCCCATAGAGCTATGGTCAACCTACTTCAACCTGCCTCCACCCAGTGTGGTGTTGGTCCAGTGTGTGTCCCCATAGAGCTATGGTCAACCTACTTCAACCTGCCTCCACCCAGTATGATGTTGGTCCAGGGTGTGTCCCCATAGAGCTATGGTCAACCTACTTCAACCTGCCTCCACCCAGTGTGGTGTTAGTCCAGTGTGTGTCCCCATAGAGCTATTGTCAACCTACTTCAACCTGCCTCCACCCAGTGTGATGTTGGTCCAGTGTGTGTCCCCATAGAGCTATTGTCAACCTACTGTACTTCAACCTGCCTCCACCCAGTGTGGTGTTGGTCCAGTGCATGTCCCCATAGAGCTATTGTCAACCTACTTCAACCTGCCTCCGTCCAGTATGATGTTGGTCCAGTGTGTGTCCCCATAGAGCTATAGTCAACCTACTTCAACCTGCCTCGGTGTTAGTCCAGTGTGTGTCCCCATAGAGCTATTGTCAACCTACTTCAACCTGCCTCCACCCAGTGTGGTGTTGGTCCAGTGCATGTCCCCATAGAGCTATTGTCAACCTACTTCAACCTGCCTCCACCCAGTGTGGTGATCCAGTGTGTGTCCCCATAGAGCTATAGTCAACCTACTTCAACCTGCCTCCACCCAGTGTGGTGTTAGTCCAGTGTGTGTCCCCATAGAGCTATGGTCAACCTACTTCAACCTGCCTCCGTCCAGTATGATGTTGGTCCAGTGTGTGTCCCTATAGAGCTATAGTCAACCTACTTCAACCTGCCTCGGTGTTAGTCCAGTGTGTGTCCCCATAGAGCTATAGTCAACCTACTTCAACCTGCCTCCGTCCAGTATGATGTTGGTCCAGTGTGTGTCCCTATAGAGCTATAGTCAACCTACTTCAACCTGCCTCGGTGTTAGTCCAGTGTGTGTCCCCATAGAGCTATAGTCAACCTACTTCAACCTGCCTCCACCCAGTGTGATGTTGGTCCAGTGTGTGTCCCCATAGAGCTATGGTCAACCTACTTCAACCTGCCTCCACCCAGTGTGGTGTTGGTCCAGGGTGTGTGCTATGGTCAACCTACTTCAACCTGCCTCGGTGTTAGTCCAGTGTGTGTCCCCATAGAGCTATAGTCAACCTACTTCAACCTGCCTCCACCCAGTGTGATGTTGGTCCAGTGTGTGTCCCCATAGAGCTATGGTCAACCTACTTCAACCTGCCTCCACCCAGTGTGGTGTTGGTCCAGTGTGTGTTCCCATAGAGCTATTGTCAACCTACTTCAACCTGTCTCAACCCAGTGTGATGTTGGTCCAGGGTGTGTCCTATGGTCAACCTACTTCAACCTGCCTCCACCCAGTGTGATGTTGGTCCAGGGTGTGTCCCCATAGAGCTATGGTCAACCTACTTTAACCTGCCTCCACCCAGTGTGATGTTGGTCCAGGGTATGTCCCCATAGAGCTATTGTCAACCTACTTCAACCTGCCTCCACCCAGTGTGATGTTGGTCCAGGGTGTGTCCCCATAGAGCTATGGTCAACCTACTTCAACCTGCCTCCACCCAGTGTGGTGTTGGTCCAGCCATAGAGCTATTGTTAACCTATTTCAACCTGCCTCCACCCAGTGTCGTAAGAGTCAAGTTGGGAAACCTACAGCTTCTCCAATCAAAACAAGGAACTAACTCTTCATCCCAACTCTTTCATCAGAGCTTCCGTGCTGTCGCTGTGTCTTGGGAAGGGAGACCACATCAAAGGTCTCGACTCCACACCTAGCCATGTGTGGAGCACCTGAAGGCATATTTGGTGATGGGTTCATGGTGGTGCTCAATGAAGCAGCTCATGAGGTATTCTAATGAATAAGTATTACATGTTAGTCTTGACTAGAAACTAGCTTTCATCAGTGACCTCACATAACGATGGAGGAGACCTGGAGTCTGATGACACTAAGTGTGGTGTCTGTGCTAAAACCTGTTACTGAATGGCCACGTCAGGAAAGGGTGTGGTCTTTAGAGGCAAAGATCTTGGCAAGCCCACCCATTGAGATTACAAGTAGAACACGGTGAAGCGAGAATGCACTCTGTACCCTGTGCATTAATGTTTGTTTGATTTTGTGCTATACATATATGCACATTGAACTCAAAAAGCATCTTCCTTCAACGTTGCTTATACTCTTCCTTCAACGTTGCTTATACTCTTCCCTTCCTTCAACGTTGCTTATACTCTTCCTTCAACGTTGCTTATACTCTTCCTTCAACATTTCTTATACTCTTCCTTCAACGTTGCTTATACTCTTCCTTCAATGTTGCTTATACTCTTCCTTCAACCAACATTGCTTATACTCTTCCTTCAACATCGCTTATACTCTTCCTTCAACATTGCTTATACTCTTCCTTCAATGTTGCTTATACTCTTCCTTCAATGTTGCTTATACTCTTCCTTCAACCAATGTTGCTTATACTCTTCCTTCAACGTTGCTTATACTCTTCCTTCAACATTTCTTATACTCTTCCTTCAACGTTGCTTATACTCTTCCTTCAATGTTGCTTATACTCTTCAACGTTGCTTATGTAGCTGCACCTTCCACGTCATCAGAATCATGAGTCAGAGGACCCCCTTGGCTTCCTAATGCCTCCTCCTCCCCCAAGCTTGTGGATGCTGTCAGGTCCTGCGGCTCCAGATGAAATGGACACTTGATAACGAGCTTCCCAATGGAAGATCAACTTTCTTCACACATGTTAACAATCTCTCAACAAATTCTCAGTAGACATAAATTCCTGATGAAGGCTAGAGCAGGTAGTGGAAATGTCAAAAGAATAAATTTGAAGTTGATTACTGAGGTCAGTAAAATGTCAAAAGAATAAATTTGAAGTTGATTACTGAGGTCAGTAGAGAAGGACCGCCCAACTCCCAACAGAGAGCAGACTAATAGCTGTAGCTGGAATTTTTGAAATCCTGAGACTCAGATTAATTTTGGGAACAGGAAGTGCGTACATCTCTCGTTACTCCGAAGTCATTTATGATATGCATCTCCATTCCTTTGATGTTGGAAGGAGTGCTTTACACGAGCTGCAGGTGGGAGCAGACACAAGCACTGCCAATCAGCCAGCCATGATGGAAGGAGTGCTTTACACGAGCTGCAGGTGGGAGCAGACACAAGCACTGCCAACCAGCCAGCCATGATAGAAGGTGCTTTACACGAGCTGCAGGTGGGAGCAGACACAAGCACTGCCAACCAGCCAGCCATGATGGAAGGAGTGCTTTACACGAGCTGCAGGTGGGAGCAGACACAAGCACTGCCAACCAGCCAGCCATGATGGAAGGAGTGCTTTACACGAGCTGCAGGTGGGAGCAGACACAAGCACTGCCAACCAGCCAGCCATGATGGAAGGTGTGCTTTACATTGCTGACTACACAGAAATACCAAGAGGAGGTCTTACTGATGGCGGAGGGGCCGGGCGGGATGGAGCATGAAGGTATGGAAGGAGGAGTGGTGAGGGAAAGGGGTCTATTCCAACAATGCAGTGACGGCAGTTCAGCGAAGCAGCTGGCACTATCAAGTTGACAGACAGTGATTCCCTAGGATCGCTGCCATATATGGTGTGTATATCTAAATAATGATCCTTGCCATATGGTGTGTATATATCTAAATAATGATCACTGCCATGTGGTGTACACACACACACACCATCTTAGAAAATCTCTTTCATGTACAGCTTCTTTGACGTTCACTTTTGCAGATCCCCCCCCCCACACACACCAAATAATTTCCCACCAATATTTTGGCGACATTGTCTGTGAAGGAGCTGCTCTCGTGTGTGGCCAAGGCCCCACCCTGGAGTGTCTAGGCCCCCATCCTGGAGGGTCTGGTCTGGCCCCCATCCCAGCAGGTGACTCCATAACACATAACAATGGTCAAGGGAAAATGTGCATCGTGAGCCAACCCTTTACGATTGTAGTGAATGCAACTGTGTAAGATGGCATCACTTGTGCCATGTCTTAGTGGCCAGGGGTCTGTCAGGCATCACTGTGCCATGCCTCTTAGTGGCCAGGGGTCTGTCAGGCATCACTGTGCCATGCCTCTTAGTGGCCAGGGATCTGTCAGGCATCACTGTGCCATGCCTCTTAGTGGCCAGGGGTCTGTCAGGCATCACTGTGCCATGCCTAGAGCTTAGTGGCCAGGGGTCTGTCAGGCATCACTGTGCCATGCCTCTTAGTGGCCAGGGGTCTGTCAGGCATCACTGTGCCATGCCTCTTAGTGGCCAGGGGTCTGTCAGGCATCACTGTGCCATGCCTAGAGCTTAGTGGCCAGGGGTCTGTCAGGCATCACTGTGCCATGCCTCTTAGTGGCCAGGGATCTGTCAAGCATCACTGTGCCATGCCTCTTAGTGGCCAGGAGTCTGTCAGGCATCACTGTGCAGTGGCCAGGGGTCTGTCAGGCATCACTGTGCCATGCCTCTTAGTGGCCAGGGGTCTGTCAGGCATCACTGTGCCATGCCTCTTAGTGGCCAGGGATCTGTCAGGCATCACTGTGCCATGCCTCTTAGTGGCCAGGGGTCTGTCTGGCATCACTGTGCCATACCTCTTAGTGGCCAGGGGTCTGTCAGGCATCACTGTGCCATGCCTCTTAGTGGCCAGGGGTCTGTCAGGCATCACTGTGCCATGCCTCTTAGTGGCCAGGGGTCTGTCAGGCATCACTGTGCCATGCCTCTTAGTGGCCAGGGGTCTGTCAGGCATCACTGTGCCATGCCTCTTAGTGGCCAGGGGTCTGTCAGGCATCACTGTGCCATGCCTCTTAGTGGCCAGGGGTCTGTCAGGCATCACTGTGCCATGCCTCTTAGTGGCCAGGGGTCTGTCAGGCATCACTGTGCCATGCCTCTTAGTGGCCAGGGGTCTGTCAGGCATCACTGTGCCATGCCTCTTAGTGGCCAGGGGTCTGTCAGGCATCACTGTGCCATGCATCTTAGTGGCCAGGGGTCTGTCAGGCATCACTGTGCCATGCCGGTGACCTGAAGTAAGCTTTAACTAGATAGTATATACTAGCAGAGGCAGCTGCACTCTGTTGTGGGAGTGTTTCCAGGCAGGTGCAGGGGTGGCTGAGGGGAGCAGTGAATTTGTTTGAACGGCAACTACGCAGAAGCTGGGAAATGGGTGTGCCTTTAGTGCGGGGACACACCTTGCTCTCCAGGCCGAAAAAAGCTGTTAGATTTAAAATGGGCACCGGCCATCCCCCAGTGTGCTGGATCCCTGCCTAGTTGCAGTTCAAACCAGAACAAATTCATTGTTCCTCTCAGCCACCCTTTACCACAGAATATAGAGCACATATTTTGCTGCATACAGAACATAGTTAAACCACTTACAGTAAATGACCTTGACCACATACTAACTTGACCACATACTAATTGTACAGTACACAAACTTTCCATGTGCGGGTTCTAGATGATCACTCTGGCCAGGTCAGCTTGGGGTCAGAATCTTGTTGTGCAAATAATGCCATTGCTAATTAGTTCCGCAGCCCAGAGGCAAGGCACAAACCAGTATGTGAAGGGAGTCTTGGCAAATGACGACCCCATACCAACATATGGTGGACAACAGATGACAGTAGATGACCCCATACCAACATATGATGACAGCAGATGACCCCATACCACCATATGATGACAGCAGATGTCCCAGTACCAACATATGATGACAGCAGATGGCCCGGTACCAACATATGATGACAGCAGATGACCCCATACCAACATATGATGACAGCAGATGGCCCGGTACCAACATATGATGACAGCAGATGGCCCCATACCAACATATGATGACAGCAGATGGCCCAGTACCAACATATGATGACAGCAGATGACCTCATACCAACATATGATGACAGCAGATGGCCCAGTACCAACATGGCCCGGTACCAACATTGCTGAGTTCTCTTGCAGCAGCTCTTTGGGGAGACCTGATTGAAAGAGAAACCTGCAATGATTGTTATTACTGCAAGTGCTGCAGGCCGAATATTTGATGCACAATTATACAGGCACGCAGATGTGTCTATTCACATTGGCACCTACAGTCACAGGTGGCTAACTCAAGGCAACACTTATCCAGTAGCTTACATAGCTAAGCCTCAAGGGAAATGAAACTGGCCTTCCAATCACTACACCACTGCAGGGAGAAGGCTACCAGCTTCTTATGCTACTTTGAAATGTCTGAGGAGACAACCTCTGGAGATGAGGTAACTGAGGGCAGCAGTGTTGTGAGGAGACAACCTCTGGAGATGAGGTAACTGAGGGCAGCAGTGTTGTCAGAGGAGACAACCTCTGGAGATGAGGTAACAGAGGACAGCAGTGTTGTCACAGGAGACAACCTCTGGAGATGAGGTAACTGAGGGCAGCAGTGTTGTCACAGGAGACAACCTCTGGAGATGAGGTAACAGAGGACAGCAGTGTTGTCACAGGAGACAACCTCTGGAGATGAGGTAACTGAGGGCAGCAGTGTTGTCACAGGAGACAACCTCTGGAGATGAGGTAACTGAGGGCAGCAGTGTTGTCACAGGAGACAACCTCTGGAGATGAGGTAACTGAGGGCAGCAGCGTTGTGAGGAGACAACCTCTGGAGATGAGGTGAACTACAGCAGCAGTGTTGCGTGAGGAATCTGTGGTGGCTGGCTTGACCTGGCAAGGACAAGAGGAAGCAAGATTGAGGAAAGTGGCTTTACAAGAAGTCACTATAATAGAGCATGGGTGCAATGCAAGGCAGGGATCTTGGATGATAGAACAAAGTGGTTGATCACTTCATCAGAATTATGACTCACAACATACTGTACATTGACTTGCAGCTTTAGCCTTCCACAGTAGCGAAGTTGCAGACACTCCGTACCTGCTACTAGAACAGCACTGAAAGATATCACTTTCATAAGTCATTCATTTATTTCCTGAGAAGCTAGCCAAGCCTCCCTCCAGGACAGGGGGTCCCTCAGAGCCAAGCCCCCTTCCAGGACAGGGGGTCCTTCAGAGGCAAGCCTCCCTCCAGGACAGGGGGTCCCTCAGACCCAAACATCCCTCCAGGACAGGGGTTCCCTCAATCCCTCCAGGACAGGGGTTCCCTCAATCCCTCCAGGACAGGGGTTCCCTCATAGCCAAGCCCCCTTCCAGAAAAGGGGGTCCCTCAGAGCCAAGCTCCCCTCAAAATGGAAAGAGCCACAAATTGCATGTGGGTACAGCAATAAAAATTTAATGAGCTGACCATCTGTTGGCCTCCTTTCTGACGAGTGTTCAGTGCCAAGGTTCAGCTAGCTGACATCTATTGGCCTACTTTCTGATGAGTGTTCAGTGCCAAGGTTCAGCTAGCTGACCATCTATTGGCCTCCTTTCTGATGAGTGTTCAGTGCCAAGGTTCAGCTAGCTGACATCTATTGGCCTCCTTTCTGATGAGTGTTCAGTGCCAAGGTTCAGCTAGCTGACCATCTATTGGCCTCCTTTCTGATGAGTGTTCAGTGCCAAGGTTCAGCTAGCTGACCATCTATTGGCCTCCTTTCTGATGAGTGTCCAGTGCCAAGGTTCAGCTAGCTGACATCTATTGGCCTCCTTTCTGATGAGTGTTCAGTGCCAAGGTTCAGCTGGCTGACCATCTATTGGCCTCCTTTCTGATGAGTGTCCAGTACCAAGGTTCAGCTGGCTGACCATCTATTGGCCTCCTTTCTGATGAGTGTTCAGTGCCAAGGTTCAGCTAGCTGACCATCTATTGGCCTCCTTTCTGATGAGTGTTCAGTGCCAAGGTTCAGCTAGCTGACCATCTATTGGCCTCCTTTCTGATGAGTGTTCAGTGCCAACTAGCTGACTATCTATTGGCCTTCTTTCTGATGAGCATTCAGCACCAAGGTAGGTACAGCTAGCTGAGTTTCACCTGTTTGTTGCTGAAGGAATAGCACTACAGCTAGCTTACAGTTCTCACAGTAGATGAAGCCACTCCTGACAAGCAGGTTGCCTCCACCTTACTGCAGCTATTTGCTTTAAACTACTGATCCTACTCAGAGGAGTCAGAATGCACACGTGTTGTTTGGTCCTCTAGGCAACAGCCATGTAAAGCTATAGCATTAGATCACACTCCAGTTAGAGAGAGAACAATGTGTGTACATATATAAATATATATATATGTATATATATATGTACACACAATATATATGTACACACAATATATATGTACACACAATATATATGTACACAAAATATATATGTACACACAATATATATGTACACACAATATATATGTACACACAATATACAGTATATGTACACAATATATATGTACATAATATATATGTACACACAACACACAATATATATGTACACACAATATATATGTACACACAATATATATGTACACACAATATATATGTACACACAATATACAGTATATGTACACACAATATATATGTACACAATATATATGTACACAATATATATGTACACACAATATATATGTACACACAATATATATGTACACACAATATATATGTACACACAATATATATGTACACACAATATATATGTACACAATATATATGTACACAATATATACAAATGTATGTACACTTATTATATATATACACACATTATATGTATATATATATATGCTCCAAGGTTTCCACTGATTGTGTATGACAACTAAGGCAGTTTTGGTTTTACTATCTAGGTCAGTAATCTTCAGTAGACATTTGTTGGCATTGGAAGTGGAGAAAGAGAACTTCGAGTGTGGGATGTGATTCCAGTGAAGATGAAGGAGAACTACTACCTTGGCTAGCTCTGCCATCAGTCACCTTCCCCTCCCCCATCATCACCCTCTCCCATGAGGTGAGCAAGTGCTTGCCTCAATACATACCTGTGTGTCTTGCCAGTGAGTTTGTGGAAAGTGATGCTGCCTGCATCTGTTCCTAAAGGAAATGAGCCAAGAGATCTCTAAAGACTATTATTTGTAACGTACAGTACGTGACTATTTTGATCAGCAAAGTAAGAAAAAGCGGTCCACTCATCCAAGTTGTGTAAGAAGACTGATGAACCCACTCGTCTATCAGATCACACTCACTGCCAACCATGTCAGCTGCATAAGGGAAAGCTGGAGGGAAGTGTCTTGATCTCCACATGCGTAAGAGATACGAGGGACCAGAAAATGTGAAACTTGTTGGTGCCTCTGATGCTATTCCACATGAAATATATGAGCATGTGGAATTTATGAGAAGTAGCACCCAACACTGTACAGGCCATGGCAGGCTCTGAAGGAGAAGGCATTCCATCCACGTGGAATATATGAGAAGGAGCACCCAACACTGTACAGGTCATGGCAGGCTCTGAAGGAGAAGGCATTCCACGTGGAATTTATGAGGAGCACCCAACACTACACAGGTCAGGGCAGGCTCTGAAGTAGAAGGCACTGACTGTGGAAATTATTAGGAACAGTTGGTCTAGGATATGAGAAGGTAACGACACACTACGTGCCACACGCAATTCAGCAAAGATGCAAGTTTCTGAGAAGAGGGAGAGGCCATCAAAGAGAAGGAAGACCTGTTGCATGTGCAGATGAAACCTTGGCCAAGTCACATGATGGGAATGAGAGGCCAAGTCACATGATGGACATGTGAGGCCAAGTCACATGATGGACATGAGAGGCTGTGGGCGGAGCATGATAATGCAGCAGGTGAAGCAAAAGGAGGCGTATGCAAGCCAACAGGTAAAGGGTAGCAAACCATTATGCATGCCAACAGGTAAAGGATCCTACCATTACACAAACCAACAGGTAAAGGGTATGCAGACCATTATGCAAGCCAACAGGTAAAGGGTGGCAGACCGTTACACAAGCCAACAGGTAAAGGGTAGCAGACCGTTATGCAAGCCACAGGTAAAGGGTAGCAGACCGTTATGCAAGCCAACAGGTAAAGGGTTGCACACCATTGCATGCCAACAGGTAAAGGAGCATACCATTACACAAACCAACAGGTAAAGGGTATGCAGACCATTATGCAAGCCAGCAGGTAAAGGGTGGCAGACTATTATGCAAGCCAACAGGTAAAGGGTAGCAGACCGTTACACAAGCCAACAGGTAAAAGGTGGCAGACTATTATGCAAGCCAACAGGTAAAGGATAGCAGACCGTTATGCAAGCTTTACAAGTAAAGGGTAGGAAACATTATTAAACATTATTATGCAAGCCAACATAAGGGTTAACAGACTATTATGCAAATTAACAGGTAAAGGGTAGTAGACATTATGTAAGCCAGCAGGCAAAGGGTAGGAGACTATTATTATGCAAGCCAACAGGTATTATGCAAGCCAACAGGTATTATGCAAGCCAACAGGTAGTATGCAAGCCAACAGGTATTACGCAAGCCAACAGGTAGTACGCAAGCCAACAGGTAGTACGCAAGCCAACAGGTAGTACGCAAGCCAACAGGTAGTATGCAAGCCAACAGGTAGTATGCAAGCCAACAGGTAGTATGCAAGCCAACAGGTACTATGCAAGCCAACAGGTAAAGGGTAGCAGACAATTATGCAAGCCAACAGGTAAAGTTAACTTCTATTATGCAACCAGGAGGCAAAGATGGATGAATGGATTGAAGGAGGGCACTTCAGTGTAAGAAAGTTACTTGAGACTATCATGATGATATGAATTCTGAGGGTGTGTGACTTGAGGAGTGTCTCCGCAACCAGCTGGTGCGTAATAGTCAACCAAACCCACTTACAGTTCTAGATAATGCCGCCAGAAGACTTGAAACAGCACCAACAACTAATAGCAGGAAGAGAGAGACACAGGAAGTGGGAAGGAAGTGGGCAACTCACAGCAGAGCCTCCACATGCTCTGCAGTGTGAGCTTCGCACTTGTCCTCAGCCCAAGTACGTAGTTGAGGAGCTTGGCAGAGCATTTAGACATGACGCTGCATTGACCTCCATGCCATCGGGAGCCGAGTCCTATAGAGTGATGATTTGCAGGTGAAAAGTCATACACCAAAGATCTCAGTCGCAATAAGGTATTCTCTCTGTATGCCTCAAAGCTCTGACTTGTATGAAGGTTTCAGAGCAGGGGCTGAACAATGCAGGAACAACAGCAGTCATGTTAGAGATGAAGCAGAGGATCACTGTGGGATTGCTGATAATTTACAAGCAGAAGATATTGAGGAGTTTGTGATTGGTGTGGTAGGAGAATCAGGTGAGTCAGCTGAGGATGTAAACAACAGTCGAGTCTCAGACGGCAGCATTTGCAGGACGGAGAAGAGATCACAATGCTTGATCACGTGCCACACATCTGTGACTACTGCACAGTTATTCGCATAATAGCTATGTCCTTGCAGACCACTTGTTTCTAAGTGCTGTGTATCTTCTCCATGGTCCGAAGCACTGGGCCTATCACCATATAGCCGATGAGTTGTGAACTTAATCATGCAAGGTTGGGTTCAGCAAGTGATGAGTGGGTTGGGTTTGGCAAGTGACGAGTGGGTTGGGTTTGGCAAGTGACGAGTGGGTTGGGTTTGGCAAGTGACGAGTGGGTTGGGTTCAGCAAGTGACGAGTGGGTTGGGTTCAGCAAGTGACGAGTGGGTTGGGTTCAGCAAGTGACTAGTGGGTTGGGTTTGGCAAGTGACGAGTGGGTTGGGTTTGGCAAGTGACGAGTGGGTTGGGTTCGGCAAGTGATAAGTTGGCTGGTCTTTGCTGCATATCAATACAAGGATGCACTTTGCATTCATTGCCACAAACGTTCGCAACTTTGAATGTTCAAAGAGAAACTCACACTACCACATCCGGTCTAGCAAAGAGAAACTCACACTACCACATCCGGTCTAGCAAAGAGAAACTCTCACTACCACATCCGGTCTAGCAAAGAGAAACTCACACTACCACATCCGGTCTAGCAAAGAGAAACTCACACTACCACATCCGGTCTAGCAAAGAGAAACTCACACTACCACATCCGGTCTAGCAAAGAGAAACTCACAACATCACATCCGGTCTAGCAAAGAGAAACGCACACTACCACATCCGGTCTAGCAAAGAGAAACTCACACTACCACATCCGGTCTAGCAAAGAGAAACTCACACTACCACATCCAATCTAGCAAAGAGAAACTCACACTACCACATCCGGTCTAGCAAAGAGAAACTCACACTACCACATCCGGTCTAGCAAAGAGAAACTCACATTACCACATCCGGTCCAGCAAAGAGAAACTCACACTACCACATCCGGTCTAGCAAAGAGAAACTCACACCACCACATCCGGTCTAGCAAAGAGAAACTCACACCACCACATCCGGTCTAGCAAAGAGAAACTCACACTACCATATCCATTCTAGCAAAGAGAAACTCACACTACCACATCCGGTCTAGCAAAGAGAAACTCGCACCACCACATCCGGTCTGGCAAAGAGAAACTCACACCACCACATCCGGTCTAGCAAAGAGAAACTCACACCACCACATCCGGTCTAGCAAAGAGAAACTCACACCATCACATCCGGTCTAGCAAAGAGAAACTCACACCACCACATCCGGTCTAGCAAAGAGAAACTCACACTACCATATCCATTCTAGCAAAGAGAAACTCACACTACCACATCCGGCCTAGATAGATAATTACATTTATTGATGTTGCTGCCAGTAATGAGGTAATGGTAATGAGGTAATGGTAATGAGGTAATGGATTCTTACCTGAACAGGTTAATGTAGTTGGCCGGAATAAAATGACCGTTCTTCACTTCTGGGAAGCAGAACCACCCTTTACCTGTCCTCATGATCATATAGTCATGGCTGATGGCCAGAAAGGCTCCAGCAGCATATGTGTGGCCTGGGGCAATGTACCACTATCATCATCCATATAACACACAGGTTCACATCACATAGCAGGGTTTCATTTAGGGGGGGGGGGGGGGGGGGCGCCTTTTTGCCCTTGGAAATTGTATTATTAAAATTCATTAGAAACTTTGTCACATCTTTAACCATCATGCCCCCCCCCCCTTAATATCCAGATTCCTCCAGTTGCCCCCCCTTGGACAATTTTCTAAATGAAACCCTGCGTAGGCATCCCCACACCATCTACACACGGGGACACATCATAGTCACAACCACTCTACACATCCACACACATCACATAAGCACACTCACACATCACACATGCATGTATAGGCCCACCCACACAATCTACACACAGGGACACATCACAGGCACAACCACTCTACACATGCACACACATCACATAAGCACACTCACACATGCATGTATAGGCCCACCCACACTTCATCCGCACAGGCATACATCACACCCAAACATAGGCATGCCCACTCATAGGCATATCAAACAAGCACATCAAGCACATCTACACAGGCACACACACACACACAAGCATGCTCACCATTCAGAGCTGCCACAGTGACCAGAGGGAAGGTAAGGATGCGAGCAAACAGCTTCTGTGTGTTGATTGAACATTCATGCAGTTCCTCTGGATTCAAACCCGATATCCACTCCAAGTCCAGGCCCAGGGAGAAGAACTTGCCTCTCCCCATGGTCACCATGCAGGTAGCATCATCATAGCTGCAGCCAACCAGTGTACACATGAACAATTGGTATCATACACACGCATGCACACACACACTCACATGCCTGCTTACAATTAGATAGCTAATAAGTCCATGTGCTCCAATCATTATACAGATTTTTTTTTTTTAAGAAAAAACATTATCAATGAACTCTCTGCAGGTATATATATATATATATAGTAGAATAATCAACTTAAGATTTTCTATCCCGATGTTTGGGCTAGATGGTCTAACTTTCATCCATACATTTGTGAAGAAGCCTTCATCGGCATATTTTTGAAGGCTGGAGCATCTAGCCTTTATCCCATTATTCTTAAAGAAGGCTGGAGCATCTAGCCTTCATCCCATTATTCCTGAAGAAGACTGCAGCATCTAATCTTCATCCCATGATTATTCCTGAAGAAGGCTGGAGCATCTAGCCCTGGACTGCCACTGCCAGGTGCAGTACTGCCTCTCTGGACAGCCAATGACAGGTGCAGTGCTGCGCCTCTCTGGACAGCCACTGACAGGTGCAGTGCAGTCTCCCTATAATTCAGCACTAGCTAGGCGCCCATTCTCCGTTTGCACATGCGCAATAGCCAACTCAATTGTAAAACGAAACTTTTATGACAATGATAATGAAAAATCTTTCTGGTTTTTCAGTTCAGGGCCGTAGCCAGCGGTCGAGTTTTGACCTTGACCCGACCAACTTTTGGATGGAACTGGAAAAAAAAATTGTTTATTATTATTTTATTTTTTCCCAATTTTTATTGTTATTTTTTTTTTGTAGGATAGTGAAGTTCAAAGTTCAAAGGGTACATCCACGTGGCAGTTGAACTGCTGCCTCTGTTTTGTTGATGCTAGAGTGTTAGCTGGTCATTATGGCCACTTGCTTTCGTTCTCAGTCTTGTGATCAAGGTTTTGATGTTCCTGACAAGCCCCATCAGCTTCTGAGTTTTCACTACCCAAAGAAGTTTTGGTGCAAAAAAAAATACTGTAGCTTTCAGCCTGCATGGTACTCAAAGTGGCCATTTTTGCATTACGTGGAGTCCAAGGATGTGGTACTCCGCCATACCTGTTCGTTAGGTTTCAAGCTAAAGACGTTCACAGCTATTTGCAAGTCTGACAAGCCATTTTATTGTCCTAGGCTTGACAAGCATGAGCTGGAAATGAAATCATTAAGGGACCTGGTAATGAACCTAAACAGCCATTTAACAAGAGTCTCAGATGAGCTAGCTCTTCTTAAAAAAACAGAGAGCATCAACCCTGACTGCAGTGGCAAGCATAGGTTGAGGCCCTAGCTAAGCAACTGCAGTCTCTAACAGAAGTTTTTAAATCAACAAACCATGTTCTGGATACAGCACCTACCGAATTGAACGTCCCAAATCACTCAAAGTCGGTTGCAGTATCAGAACGGAAATTCAATGTACTTATCTTTGGTATGAAGGAAAATGATGAAGGAACACATAAATATATACAAGAACAAAATAATCCTACCAGTGCCACTGATATTCTGTCTTCACTAAACCCTCTTGTTACTACAAACTCGATACATGATTGCTTCAGATTGGGTAGATACAGTGTTGATTGTGAACGTCCAGTCTTGGTGAAACGTTTGAGATCTTACGATGCCAAATCCGTCTTGGCTGATAGGAAAAAGTTGATGGCAATGCCAGGAATATCAATCAAGCCTGACCTTTCACCCGAAGATTGTAAAATAGAATCTCTATTACTAAAGGAAAGACACTCTTATAAACTTAGAAAACCATAAAAATTAGGGGCAATTCATTGCTGGTCACAGCTAGGCATGGGTCAGTCATTAACTCCACATTCAAAAAGATCTCTGCTGCTCCACCATATGCAGACAAACCAGAACCTAAATCTTCATCAGATCCAGCCGCCAATAACCCAGTCAGAGCAGATCCCAAAAGCAATATGGCTTCAATGGATCAAAAAGGGTCGCAAAGTAGCCAGAGTGAAGTAGCTCAAGTTGAATCCAGCTCCTGTTTACCCACTGAATCGGCAAATCCTACATGTGAGGCTCATTTTTTGGAGGTAAGCCCACCATAAGGCGGGTAGCCACTCAAATCTCTCTATACTCTACTATAATGCACGCAGTATCCTACCCAAACTTGATGCTGTGAAGGCAGATTGTCAGATTTACAATCCTATGGTGATGTGTGTAGTTGAAACATGGCTGAATGATGACACAAATGACGATGAGCTTTCTATTATGAACTACGTGAGACTAGACAGAAACCATCATGTGGTGGTATACTGCTAAGGATCAAAGATAGCATAACATTCAACTGCCTTTTAATGGGGCTCAAAATTTGGAAGTTATTTTTATTTCTATTCCTGTGCCTTCAATTAAGAATATTTGTTTAGGTTTCTTCTATCGCCCGCCCTCTTCTATCGCCCGCCCCCTGCATCCCCAGCAAGCCTCTTTGATTCATTATCAGATATTATCTGTTCTCTAAATCCCTCATTGTTCTCTAAATCCGTCATTGTTCTCTAACTTTATTCTTATAGGAGACTTTAATGTCAACCTGCTTCTATCGTCTTCTCTTCATAAACGCCTCATCATTTTTATGAACACTTTCAATTTGATCCAGCTTATCTTGGAGCCAACTTATTTTGGGCATACTGGCTCACCCTCCCTCATTGACCTGGTATTATCATCTAATGATGAGCGTATCGAGTGTCGGACTATACCCCCCCCTTGCAAACTCTGACCACCAAGGTATACTTCTAGCATGTAAAAGGATGTGCTCTTCCCCACAGTTAATGCAGAGACGGACCATATGGAGGTATGATCGTGCAGATTTTGACAAAGCTTGTGAACTACTAGAAAGTTTAAATCTTTCTCAGACAATCAAATGGAGCTCCACTGGAAAAATTCATTTATGGACATCATGTCTGTATGTGTGCCTAAAGCTGTTTTTCCTAATAAGTCTCACCCTCCCTGGTTATCTAAACCTGTTTCTCCCCCACTTATTTATGGAGAAAAAATGCTGCAGAGGTGGATTGTGTTCCTGATTCAGGCAATCACAAAGAGAAGCATGTTTTTTAGGAAGGCTAAACAAAGCTCTGTTATTCATTTCAAAAGTATAAGTTCTTCAGATCCAAAGTCTGCACTATGCGTCTATCAAAGCAAGCTTAGTTTGAAAAGTTGAATCCCCTAAAAGTAGTAAAGCTTTCTGGAAATCGGTGAGAGCTATACGTAAAAAGAAAGCATCTATTCCCGCTGTAATCTCTGGGAATGTTAAGGTAACTGAAAACTATCTCAAGGCAAATCTCCTGAATAATCATTTAGCTCCTGTTTCAATACAGCCACTCTACCTCTTGAAGAGGACTATTTTGCTGAAGTAGTCTTTGGGGAAGTGCCTGATAGCTACCTATGTACTGAGGAACAAGTTTTGGCACTTTTACAGTCAATAGATATGACCAAGGCAAATGGATCAACTGCAATTAGTATAGTGCCAGCAGCGACTCAACTGTTTAATTTGCGTGCTGTCTGATAGGCAGTGGGGTTTCCTCCAGGGTAGACCAACTACAGGTGCGCTACTAAATATAGTTGACAGTTGGCACAGCTCTCTTGAGAGTGGCCATGAAGTAGCAGCTGTTTTCTTGGACTTAGCTAAGGCCTTCGACAAAGTTCCGCACACCCTACTACTCAACAAGCTGAGGAAATTGGGCTTAAATGCTTACCTTCTTCGTTGGCTGGGCAACTATCTGCTGGACAGATCTCAATTTGTTGTTGTTGGTGGTGCATCATCTAGAATCTTGAAGGTTCTGTCTGGTGTTTCCCAGGGCTCTATCCTTGGGCCTCTACTCTTCCTGATTTATATTAACGAAGTATCTGATGTCTCTCTAAGTGGTTGCTATATAACTATTTTTGCAGATGATATTCTTCTGCATAGAGAAGTCAAACTTCCCGAGGACTATGTATCTGTCCAACTTGCAATGGATGCTGTGAGTTGCTGGTTCTCTAACCATCTCATGTGCTTTAACACTGCTAAATGTAAGTACATGGTGATTTCACGTAAAAGAATTTCTATGTCTGTTGCTGAATTTGTACTGAGCAGTATGAACATCGAGAAAGTGACTGTCTTCAAGTACTTACGGGTTTGGCTCTCGGATAATCTCACTTGGACACATCACATTGATCAAACTACGAAACGGGCAACCAAACAAGGATCTAATCTACAGGCACTTTTACTCGAGCCAGGAAACACTCTTGCAAATGTATCTATCATATGTATGACCGATTTCAGCTCCTCTCTGGGATTCCCATCAAACCAATAGTGTTCAGGCTTTGGAAAAGGTACAGAAGTTTGCCCTTAGAATGCCCTCTAAGTTATGGGATGAAGATTATGGCAAATTACTGCTATGGTCTAAACTGCCAAGTCTTGACTCAAGACGAAAAATCCTAAAGCTTTGCTATTTAGCACGCCACCAATGGACACGTCCATTTTACTCACCTGCCTCTTCTTGCAAGAACTATGGACTCCAGGCTAAGAACTTACAGCACGTCAATACTTGCCCACCCACTCACCATGACATCCTCTTACAAATTATCTTTCTTTCCTCATGCAATATCCCTATGGAACTCGCTACCAGAGAACGTCAGGTTATCTCAAACATTTGTGGACTTAAAAGTCATATATTTACTTAGTCTCACTGTTCACTCGCATTTTTCTTTCTTATTTGTACTTGGGAACATATTATTAGCTGTGCTACTTATGTTTCCTTGCATATGTGTTTGCAAAATTTTCATATAAAAAAATAATAATAATAATAAAAAAATAAAAATTAAAAAAATTATAATAAAAGTCACTGGCCTTTTTGAAGGAGCTCGGATACCGCATTAGAACAGAGTCGGGCGAGCCCAAATCGACAGAGTACCTGCTCCAGAGACTATCCGTGGCGGTCCAGCGGGGGAACTGCACATCTGTACTGGGCATCTGACACTTTCCCATTCATAATTTTTCATTAAATTTGTATTGTTTGTCCCTGAATATTGTATTGTGTATATAATCAAATAATCAAATAATAATAAAATAAATAATAATAAAATAATAATAATAAAAAATAAAAATAAAAATCCATACATTTCTGAAGAAGCCTTCATCCATATATTTCTGAAAAAGGCTGGAGAATCTTAGTCTTCTTCATCCCATTATTCCTGAAGAAGGCTGCAGCATCTAGTCTTCATCCCATTATTCCTGAAGAAGGCTGGAGCATCTAGCCTTTATCCCATTATTCTTAAAGAAGGCTGGAGCATCTAGTCTTCATCTCATTATTCATGAAGAAGGCTGGAGCATCTAGTCTTCATCTCATTATTCATGAAGAAGGCTGGAGCATCTAGCCTTTATCCCATTATTCCTGAAGAAGGCTGGAGCATCTGCCTTCATCCCAATTATTCTGGACTGCCAATGCCAGGTGCAGTGCAGCCTCTCTGGAAGGCTACTGACAAGTGTGGTTCAGCACTAGCTAGGCGCCCATTCTCCGTTTGCACATGCGCAATAGCCAACTCAATTGTAAAACGGGGCGTGGGAGCAAAATATTTATTACTAACGATCAAACTGCCTTCATAAAAGTCTTTCTGGTTTTTGCCAGGGTTTCTCAAATTCTGGAAGTTCTTCTTCGGTGGAAAGCAGCACAAGCACCCATGCTTACCAGGAATCTTTCTGGATTCCTTCATTTTTGAGCAAGGAGACGCTCCTGGATGGATTTAGTTGATAAAGTTTTGTTGTCGATTTAAGTTGAATGGAGCGTAGCTTTTGTTTGCTTACATCAATGGAGCAGATTCTTATACCAAACTGCAGCGTGTTCTATTTCCATTCTAATGCTGATATGAAAAGTTTATTCTTTAAAAAAGGGGGGGGGGAAGGGGTTTTCCCACAAATAAAGTCGCCTTCAGTCGGTTAACTCTGGACCCAGAACTGATACTTCTGTACATCATCACGCTTTATACTACAGCACATGATCTGTGGCTAATTTGATTGGTTAATAACTATAGGTTACATAAGCATATAACCTACACTTTTAACTGCATGTAGTTTAGCGCATGCGCAATGTAGTATAAGTAAGATAGCCTATACTTCACTCGTGGGTTATGCGCCAGTGTAACCTACTCGTTTGCAGTTACATCACTCGGCTTCGCCTCAGGGTAACCGCAAACTCGGAGGTTACATAGGCGCATAACCCACTCTTTTGAATAGGCTATACTATACATATGACCTGTTCGCTAAATGGCTCACTTCAATCGGGTCACTTCAATCGGGTCACTAATTTAAAGATCAGCAAAGAACTAACGAAGAACGAATGGTCCCTTCCAGGTGTGCTTTACTTGGAGAAAGGAGAGGAAGGATGGACAGGGTGAAGGAGGTCAAATGTTTTCAGTTTAAAAAAATCGACTTTCTATTTCAGCTTTTCCTCAATACCCCCCCAATATCAATAACCCCCCCCACCCACCCCCGCCAATATCCAATATTCTTATAGGGTATTCCTTCTGAAATAAAAACTAATCTGTTCACTAAATGCCATGCCCCCTTCAATGTCTCTATTGCTAAATGCCATGCCCCCTTCAAAGTCTCTAAATATTGCTAAATGCCATGCCCCCTTCAATGTCTCTATTACTAAATGCCATGCCCCCTTCAATGTCTCCATTGCTAAATGCCATGCCCCCTTCAATGTCTCCATTGCTAAATGCCATGCCCCCTTCAATGTCTGTATTGCTAAATGCCATGCCCCCTTCAATGTCTCTATTGTTAAATGCCATGCCCCTTCAATGTCTCCATTGCAATATATAAGGTAACAGTTTCTTTACGTTCTCTTCTGTCAAACTCTACCTTCGGCCATTGAGCTCATGCTTATGCTGCGAGAAATGACGCTCAACATCTGCTGAAGCCACTGGCATCCAAATAGCCTCTGAAGCTATTGCCAAAAGATCTGGGAATCGGATCTTTCATCATCTCAAAATCCAGGAATGGCCAGTGGAATGGGCAGCTCAGCAAGCTACTGATGCTGAATCAACCACAGTGTTAATTAGATATGTGGATCACGCTTTTTGAGGGTTTGGTTATAAAAAAAACTCGTAAAATGTAGTCTCTAACCAACATGATGGTGAGCTACTCACCAACATGGTAGTGAGTTACTCTGAATATTCAGGAGAGATGATACCTATTTTTACAGTGTTAAAAACCTGTGGTTATGATTTTGGAGCTCTATAAATCTGGTACACTTTATTCTATGAACTTGCTTGGTATATAGCTCAAAAGATAGATCTCTCCATGTGCTCTCCTTTGATACTAAAAGGAATGTTGCATTAATAAGCATAACATGCCAAAGTTACATGCAGCCAAAGTTGGGCTACCTCAAAACCCGAGTACCTGAATTGGGGGGGCGGGGCTTGCATTATTACATCACCTATGTTCAGCCACGCCTACTTATGGTATCAATAGTTCTATGCCCCATGGGAAGATGTATTGTTCTTTGTGGTCCTCAATGAACCCACGAGCATTGCACTGCACTATACCGATCACTGCACTATACCGATGCATATATAGACCAGGAAAGCTTTAAAAAAGTTGCTATAATTTGATGTTCATGAAGCGGAATAATGAGAATGGAAGTAGAGGTGTGGTTAGTGCTGAGCTTACCTGTGAGCTTGATGCTAGTTCTTCTCAGAACTCACCGCAAGGCAGCACGTTTTATCTCAGGAAAGATGTTTAGAGGTAAGTTCAGCACTAACACCACTTCGACTTCCTCTCTACATTACTCCTATCACAGCTTCATGAACACGAAAAAAATTATTCGCAATTTTGTGAGCTTTCCAGTCCTGTAATTTGGTCCATATATATACATATAATATATATATATATTATATATATATATAATACATATAATATATATATAATACATATAATATATATATATAATACATATAATATATATATACATATATATATATCAGTGCACATGCAGTGCTCAGGGTTCAGGGTTCATTGAGGATCATGAATAACAATACATCTTTTGAGTTATATATCAAGTTAATATGTTAATACAATGAAGTGTGCAGAATTAAGGGAGCTCTAAGTCATAACCACAAAAAATGTCTTTTTAACTTCCCCCCCCCCCCCCCTCTCCACCCTCTCTCCCCCCACCTTTGAGATTTCTGTGTGAGGATGGAATGTGGACACACCAAGAAAAGTACATGATACATGATCCGTCATGTGTGCCAAGCACATGGCGATCAAGAGTGCCACACTTGATAAGTGTGTCATCACAGCATCTAAAATAGCATACTTCATAACACTACTACTGAACATATGGCCAACATATGGCCAGCAGTGTGCTGTGGTCACCTGGGATCATCAATGGCCAGCGGTGCTGTGGTCAGTCCCGGGATCATCCATGGCCAGCGGTGCTGTGGTCAGTCCCGGGATCATCCGGCCAGCGGTGCTGTGGTCAGTCCCGGGATCATCCATGGCCAGCGGTACTGTGGTCAGTCCTGGGATCATCCATGGCCAGCGGTGCTGTGGTCAGTCCTGGGATCATCCATGGCCAGCGGTGCTGTGGTCACCTGGGATCATCAATGGCCAGCGGTACTGTGGTCAGTCCTGGGATCATCCATGGCCAGCGGTGCTGTGGTCAGTCCTGGGATCATCAATGGCCAGCGGTGCTGTGGTCACCTGGGATCATCAATGGCCAGCGGTGCTGTGGTCAGTCCCGGGATCATCCATGGCCAGCGGTGCTGTGGTCAGTCCCGGGATCATCCGGCCAGCGGTGCTGTGGTCAGTCCCGGGATCATCCATGGCCAGCGGTACTGTGGTCAGTCCTGGGATCATCCATGGCCAGCGGTGCTGTGGTCAGTCCTGGGATCATCCATGGCCAGCGGTGCTGTGGTCACCTGGGATCATCAATGGCCAGCGGTACTGTGGTCAGTCCTGGGATCATCCATGGCCAGCGGTGCTGTGGTCAGTCCTGGGATCATCAATGGCCAGCGGTGCTGTGGTCACCTGGGATCATCAATGGCCAGCGGTGCTGTGGTCAGTCCCGGGATCATCCATGGCCAGCGGTGCTGTGGTCAGTCTCGGTTGATCATCCGGCCAGCGGTGCTGTGGTCAGTCCCGGGATCATCCATGGCCAGCGGTGCTGTGGGCAGTCCTGGGATCATCCGGCCAGCGGTGCTGTGGTCAGTCCCGGGATCATCCATGGCCAGCGGTGCTGTGGTCAGTCCTGGGATCATCCATGGCCAGCGGTGCTTTGGTCAGTCCTGGGATCATCCATGGCCAGCAGTGCTGTGGTCAGTCCTGGGATCATCCATGGCCAGCGGTGCTGTGGTCACCTGGGATCATCCATGGCCAGCGGTGCTTTGGTCAGTCCAGGGATCATCCATGGCCAGCGGTGCTGTGGTCAGTCCTGGGATCATCCATGGCCAGCGGTGCTGTGGTCAGTCCTGGGATCATCCATGGCCAGCGGTGCTGTGGTCAGTCCTGCGATCATCCATGGCCAGCGATAAGTCCCAGAATCATCATCCAAAATTGTTGCCCAATACTGGCTGGGGGTAGGGCTAGCTGAAATTTCTTCACCATCTAACTGGCTAGAGCAAGACAACCGTCTCGAACTTCGAAGATTCATGGATGATCCCGAGATTCTCCACTGGACTAGCCTGGTTTCATTGGCTGTCACAGAAAGCAGGGAGACGCACACAAAAACAGCAATTTCCTCGCCCCCTTCCTTTATTTTCTCCTCGTTCTGGAAAGAAAGCATGGCCTGCAGGACTTGGCGAACAATCACTCAAACCTGATCTGACATCAGGTCATTAAAACCTGGTAAACCTGACGGATGAAACCTTGCATACCGGAATAAAGCCCTGTTCAGTCCGAGACAAAACCCTGGTTCAGACTGGGACAAAACCCTGGTTCAGACCGGAACAAAACCCTGGTTCAGACTGGGACAAAACCCTGGCTCAGACCGAGACAAAACCCTGGCTCAGACCGAGACAAAACCCTGGTTCAGACCGAGACAAAACCCTGGTTCAGACCGACACAAAACCCTGGTTCAGACCGACACAAAACCCTGGTTCAGACCGACACAAAACCCTGGTTCAGACCGAGACAAAACCCTGGTTCAGACCGAGACAAAACCCTGGTTCAGACCGAGACAAAACCCTGGTTCAGACCGAGACAAAACCCTGGTTCAGACCGAGACAAAACCCTGGTTCAGACCGAGACAAAACCCTGGTTCAGACCGAGACAAAACCCTGATTCAGACCGAGACAAAACTCTGGTTCAGACCGAGACAAAACCCTGGTTCAGACCGAGACAAAACCCTGGTTCAGACTGGGACAAAACCCTGGTTCAGACCGAGACAAAACCCTGGTTCAGACCAAGACAAAACCCTGGTTCAGACCGGGGCAAAACCCTGGTTCAGACCGGGGCAAAACCCTGGTTCAGACCGGGACAAAACCCTGGTTCAGACTGGGACAAAACCCTGGTTCAGACTGAGACAAAACCCTGGCTCAGACTGAGACAAAACCCTGGTTCAGACTGGGACAAAACCCTGGTTCAGACCGGGACAAAACCCTGGCTCAGACCAGGGCAAAACCCTGGTTCAGACCGGGACAAAACCCTGGTTCAGACTGGGACAAAACTCTGGTTCAGACTGGGACAAAACCCTGGTTCAGACCGGGACAAAACCCTGGTTCAGACTGGGACAAAACCCTGGTTCAGACCAGGACAAAACTCTGGTTCAGACTGGAACAAAACCCTGGTTCAGACCGAGACAAAACCCTGGTTCAGACTGAGACAAAACCCTGGTTCAGACCGGGACAAAACCCTGGTTCAGACCGAGACAAAACCCTGGTTCAGACCGAGACAAAACCCTGGTTCAGACTGGGACAAAACTCTGGTTCAGACTGGGACAAAACCCTGGTTCAGACCGGGACAAAACCCTGGTTCAGACTGGGACAAAGCCCTGGTTCAGACCGAGACAAAAGCCTGGTTCAGACCGAGACAAAACCCTGGTTCAGACTGGGACAAAACCCTGGTTCAGACCGAGACAAAACCCTGGTTCAGACCGGGACAAAACCCTGGTTCAGACCGAGACAAAACCCTGGTTCAGACTGGGACAAAACCCTGGTTCAGACTGGGTCAAAACCCTGGTTCAGACTGACAAAACCCTGGTTCAGACCGGGACAAAACCCTGATTCAGACCGAGACAAAACCCTGGTTCAGACCGGGGCAAAACCCTGGTTCAGACTGGGACGAAACCCTGGTTCAGACCGGGGAAAAATCCTGGTTTAGACAAAACCCTGGTTCAGACTATGTTGAGTGTGAACACCATGTTGATTTTGCCAGGACAATAGACAGATGTCCAAGAGTCAATGTTTGGCATACAGTAATTATAACATCAACTAACTAGAAAGCTCACTATAATGTCCAAGAATGTACGTCGTCTTGAAGGAGACCCCTTACCAACCCTTGCACCTCTAATGAGCATCGGGTCAGTCTTACCAGGTTTTACGCCCAAATAATTATCTGCCTTGTTATAATTGCATGCTCAAGTCACATGACTTGAAATCTAGTTTCTCAGGCACCTGATAGCTGCAATTTCATTGGCAGAACCTGATCTGACAGGTCACACCTCACTCACATGTAGAGTGGGACAAAACCAATTTTAGACGTCACGAATTACTCGCAGCGATTTGGTACAGGGTTTGGCTATAGAGATTCTAAGCAGGTGCAGATAGATAATAGTTTACCTTTCCGTCACGTCCAGAGCTCTGTTCATGCACCGGATAAACTCATTATTAATTCTGTTCTCCCCTCTGTCCATGGTGATCACCACGCATGATCCCACTTTCTCTACGAAGAAATCTCCGTCTTCCATGACGTTCTCCCAGTGTATGGACCATGGATCTAATGAACAAAGGGGCTCATTTATATCTCGACGAGACGATCCTTTACCTGTGCTACCCAAACCGCTTACGCGACCCTTTACCGCAGTGGTGGGACGACCAAGCAGGCTTCACTCGACGCAGACTTGTGCGCAGGATTCTGGAAATAAACCTCCTTCATGGAAGAAGAGAGCAAGTACATTGCGTTAAAATTTTGGATGCTCTACGTGCTGGGGTTAGTAGTTCTCCTGATTCTGGCCAAAACATGTTCTTCCTCCCCCTCCTCCCCCTCAAACAAACAACAGCAACCAGTGGCTGGTCAGAGCAGAACAGGAACTCCACAACGGAAAAAAGATACTTCAAAGAAGGATAAAATATTGTGAAGCGCTCAAGAACGCAATTAAAAACGCAATTAAAAATTCAATTTTTTGGTACCGTTTTCCTGGGGCTATCTCTCAACCACACCTCCGTTCTCTACGACCACACCTCCGTACTCTACGACCACAAACAAACCCAACTGGACCAGTGGCAATTGTTCACAAGCACAAGCGATGTCATTTCCAACATGTTCTTTGGCTGCTGTAATAAAAATGAGTCCTGTGCATAAATGATTTGCTTAATAAATTAAATCAGCTGTGGCATATTGAGTCATGCTAGGTAAAAACTGTCACAGTTACAGCAGAGGGAGCAAGCTTATCAGCTGCTAATGTCCGCCCATCCACCAGGAGCTTTGAAGGATCAGTCATTTGCAAGTTCCGGAACTTGACCTCCTGACCCTAAAATTGACACGCATACACACAAGAACATTTTAATTGTGGATTTGAATGTTGTCTAATATTGGTATGTTTTAAATGGTAAAGGGTCATCTAAGTGTTTGTGGTCTACATGGGTTTCTTTTCCCCCTCCCTTTTTTGCCGAGCCAATCAAATATAAAACAAACATTTTATATTTCTATATAAATATACTCTCAATGAACTCTCAGTTGACATAACACCATAATAACCTTCTCAATCATCAACTTTAAATTGTACTCTCAGTGTTTCGACTACATACTCTAGTCTTAATAACCTTCTCAATAATCAACTTTAAATTGTACTCTCTCAACGTTTCGACGAGATACTCTAGCCTTAATAACCTTCTCAATCATCTACTTGAAATTGTACTTTCTCGACATTTCGCCTTCATCAGGAGGGCTGGAGCATCTAGTCGAAACGTCAAGAGAAAACAATTTCCAGTTGATTATTGAGAAGGTTACTGTAATGTTACCCGATACCCGCAGAGACTCTGTGGGTATTTTCTCTCACAGTTAATGCTATAAGCTACTAATAATCATAGACTACACTTACCACTGCACAATAATGTTGTACATACCTATATATATATACACGAGTTATATTATGATTATACGACTCACACACAAATTAAAGTAGTTTGCATGGTTAGTTGAATATTCATAACTATTGTCGCAAGAGTGAGCTTCTCGCATTCACTTCCTTACAGCAACAAAAATGTGCAGCAGTTGCTGAATCAGCTCAACACACGCACGAATACAGTAACGACCTTTACCCACTTTTGTGTTCACTCCAGTGAAACCTCTGAGTAGCAGCCAAGTTTGGCCTTTGTTGAGAGGTTGGCCCTGTTTCGGAGTTTTTCCATTTCCTTTCTTTTCAGCGCCCCCCCCCCCTAAACATTGCCACCCCCAAACATTGATTTATGAGTGGAAGGAATAGTGACAGAGATGGGAATAGCTACCTATACCAGAGGCAATAGAGACTTTATTTTTGAGGAGATGAGCAATTTGAGTTCTGCCACACTGGCACTTTTATGCCAGAGTCTGTGTAGTATTCATCCCCGATTCCTCTCAAGTGTCTTGATGACTTCTACCTTCTTCTCAACTTCAAGGGCAAGTAGTTACTTCTCTTGGTAGAAGCCATAGCTATAACTTGCACCTTCCGGAGGCCACATGCATGCACAAGAGAGCTAACTAACTGGGCAGAGCTAATTATCTCTTAAAATTTGCAGCCGAGAAATTTAGCCCAAGACCATTGAAGTGGCCAGCCAAATCACCATGGCCAGCAGAACTACATGTCCAGGAGATAAACTCCTACATAAGCAGCCAAACTACGTGTCCTGGAGATAAACTCCTACATAAGCAGCCAAACTACATGTCCTGGAGATAAACTCCTACATAAGCAGCCAAACTACGTGTCTTGGAGATAAACTCCTACATAAGCAGCCAAACTACATGTCCTGGAGATAAAATCCTACATAAGCAGCCAAACTACATGTCCTGGAGATAAACTCCTACATAAGCAGCCAAACTACATGTCCTGGAGAAAACTCCTACATAAGCAGCCAAACTACATGTCCTGGAGATAAACTCCTACATAAGCAGAGAACTGCATGTCCTGGAGATAAACTCCTACATAAGCAGCCAAACTACATGTCCTGGAGGTAAACTCCTACATAAGCAGCCAAACTACATGTCCTGGAGATAAACTCCTACATAAGCAGCCAAACTACATGTCCTGGAGATAAACTCCTACATAAGCAGCCAAACTACATGTCCTGGAGATAAACTCCTACATAAGCAGCCAAACTACATGTCCTGGAGATAAACTCCTACATAAGCAGCCAAACTACATGTCCTGGAGATAAACTCCTACATAAGCAGCCAAACTACATGTCCTGGAGATAAACTCGCCAAACTACATGTCCTGGAGATAAACTCCTACATAAGCAGCCAAACTACATGTCCTGGAGATAAACTCCTACATAAGCAGCCAAACTACATGTCCTGGAGATAAACTCCTACATAAGAAGAGAACTGCATGTCCTGGAGATAAACTCCTACATAAGCAGCCAAACTACATGTCCTGGAGGTAAACTCCTACATAAGCAGCCAAACTACATGTCCTGGAGATAAACTCCTACATAAGCAGCCAAACTACATGTCCTGGAGATAAACTCCTACATAAGCAGCCAAACTACATGTCCTGGAGATAAACTCCTACATAAGCAGCCAAACTACATGTCCTGGAGATAAACTCCTACATAAGCAGCCAAACTACATGTCCTGGAGATAAACTCCTACATAAGCAGCCAAACTACATGTCCTGGAGATAAACTCGCCAAACTACATGTCCTGGAGATAAACTCCTACATAAGCAGCCAAACTACATGTCCTGGAGATAAACTCCTACATAAGCAGCCAAACTACATGTCCTGGAGATAAACTCCTACATAAGAAGAGAACTACATGTCCTGGAGATAAACTCCTACATAAGCAGCCAAACTACATGTCCTGGAGATAAACTCCTACATAAGCAGCCAAACTACGTGTCTTGGAGATAAACTCCTACATAAGCAGCCAAACTACATGTCCTGGAGATAAAATCCTACATAAGCAGCCAAACTACATGTCCTGGAGATAAACTCCTACATAAGCAGCCAAACTACATGTCCTGGAGAAAACTCCTACATAAGCAGCCAAACTACATGTCCTGGAGATAAACTCCTACATAAGCAGAGAACTGCATGTCCTGGAGATAAACTCCTACATAAGCAGCCAAACTACATGTCCTGGAGGTAAACTCCTACATAAGCAGCCAAACTACATGTCCTGGAGATAAACTCCTACATAAGCAGCCAAACTACATGTCCTGGAGATAAACTCCTACATAAGCAGCCAAACTACATGTCCTGGAGATAAACTCCTACATAAGCAGCCAAACTACATGTCCTGGAGATAAACTCCTACATAAGCAGCCAAACTACATGTCCTGGAGATAAACTCCTACATAAGCAGCCAAACTACATGTCCTGGAGATAAACTCGCCAAACTACATGTCCTGGAGATAAACTCCTACATAAGCAGCCAAACTACATGTCCTGGAGATAAACTCCTACATAAGCAGCCAAACTACATGTCCTGGAGATAAACTCCTACATAAGAAGAGAACTACATGTCCTGGAGATAAACTCCTACATAAGCAGCCAAACTACATGTCCTGGAGATAAACTCCTACATAAGCAGCCAAACTACATGTCCTGGAGATAAACTCCTACATAAGCAGCCAAACTACATGTCCTAGAGATAAACTCCTACATAAGCAGCCAAACTACATGTCCTGGAGATAAACTCCTACATAAGCAGCCAAACTACATGTCCTGGGGATAAACTCGTACATAAGCAGCCAAACTACATGTCCTGGAGATAAACTCCTACATAAGCAGCCAAACTACATGTCCTGGAGATAAACTCCTACATAAGCAGCCAAACTACATGTCCTGGAGATAAACTCCTACATAAGCAGCCAAACTACATGTCCTGGAGATAAACTCCTACATAAGCAGAGAACAACATGTCCTGGAGGTAAACTCCTACATAAGCAGCCACACTACATGTCCTGGAGATAAACTCCTACATAAGCAGCCAAACTACATGTCCTGGAGAAAACTCCTACATAAGCAGCCAAACTACATGTCCTGGAGATAAACTCCTACATAAGCAGCCAAACTACATGTCCTGGAGATAAACTACTACATAAGCAGAGAACTACATGTCCTGGAGATAAACTCCTACATAAGCAGCCAAACTACATGTCCTGGAGATAAACTCCTACATAAGCAGCCACACTACATGTCCTGGAGATAAACTCCTACATAAGCAGCCACACTACATGTCCTGGAGATAAACTCCTACATAAGCAGCCAAACTACATGTCCTGGGGATAAACTCCTACATAAGCAGCCAAACTACATGTCCTGGAGATAAACTCCTACATAAGCAGCCAAACTACATGTCCTGGAGATAAACTCCTACATAAGCAGCCAAACTACATGTCCTGGAGATAAACTCCTACATAAGCAGCCAAACTACATGTCCTGGAGATAAACTCCTACATAAGCAGCCAAACTACATGTCCTGGAGATAAACTCCTACATAAGCAGCCAAACTACATGTCCTGGAGATAAACTCCTACATAAGCAGTCAAACTACATGTCCTGGAGATAAACTCCTACATAAGCAGCCAAACTACATGTCCTGGAGATAAACTCCTACATAAGCAGCAGAACTACATGTCCTGGAGATAAACTCCTACATAAGCAGCCAAACTACATGTCCAGGAGATATAAACTCCTACATAAGCAGCCAAACTACATGTCCTGGAGATAAACTCCTACATAAGTAGAGAACAACATGTCCTGGGGATAAACTCTTACATAAGCAGCCAAACTACATGTCCCTGGAGATAAACTCCTACATAAGCAGCCAAACTACATGTCCTGGAGATAAACTCCTACATAAGCAGCCAAACTACATGTCCTGGAGATAAACTCCTACATAAGCAGCCAAACTACATGTCCTGGAGATAAACTCCTACATAAGCAGCCAAACTACATGTCCTGGAGATAAACTCCTACATAAGCAGCCAAACTACATGTCCTGGAGATAAACTCCTACATAAGCAGAGAATTACATGTCCTGGAGATAAACTCCTACATAAGTAGCCAAACTACATGTCCTGGAGATAAACTCCTACATAAGCAGCCAAACTACATGTCCTGAAGATAAACTCCTACATAAGCAGCCAAACTACGTGTCCTGGAGATAAACTCCTACATAAGCAGCCACACTACATGTCCTGGAGATAAACTCCTACATAAGCAGCCACACTACATGTCCTGGGGATAAACTCCTACATAAGCAGCCAAACTACATGTCCTGGAGATAAACTCCTACATAAGCAGACAAACTACATGTCCTGGAGATAAACTCCTACATAAGAAGAGAACTACATGTCCTGGAGATAAACTCCTACATAAGCAGCCAAACTACATGTCCTGGAGATAAACTCCTACATAAGCAGCCAAACTACATGTCCTGGAGATAAACTCCTACATAAGCAGAGAATTACATGTCCTGAAGATAAACTCCTACATAAGCAGCCACACTACATGTCCTGGAGATAAACTCCTACAAGCAGCCAAACTATATGTCCTGGAGATAAACTCCTACATAAGCAGCCAAACTACATGTCCTGGAGATAAACTCCTACATAAGCAGCCAAACTACATGTCCTGGAGATAAACTCCAGCAGAACTACATGTCCTGGAGATAAACTCTTACATAAGCAGCCAAACTACATGTCCTGGAGATAAACTCCTACATAAGCAGCCAAACTACATGTCCTGGAGATAAACTCCTATAAGCAGAGAACTACATGTCCTGGAGATAAACTCCTAATAAGCAGCCAAACTACATGTCCTGGGGATAAACTCCTACATAAGCAGCTACACTACATGTCCTGGAGATAAACTCCTACATAAGCAGCCACACTACATGTCCAGGAGATAAACTCCTACATAAGCAGCCAAACTACATGTCCTGGAGATAAACTCCTACATAAGCAGCCAAACTACATGTCCTGGAGATAAACTCCTACATAAGCAGCCAAACTACATGTCCTGGAGATAAACTCCTACATAAGCAGAGAATTACATGTCCTGGAGATAAACTCCTACATAAGCAGCCACACTACATGTCCTGGAGATAAACTCCTACATAAGCAGCCAAACTACATGTCCTGGAGATAAACTCCTACATAAGCAGCCAAACTACATGTCCTGGAGATAAACTCCTACATAAGCAGCCAAACTTCATGTCCTGGAGATAAACTCCTACATAAGCAGCCAAACTACATGTCCGGGAGATAAACTCCTACATAAGCAGCCAAACTACGTGTCCTGGAGATAAACTCCTACATAAGCAGCCAAACTACATGTCCTGGAGATAAACTCCTACATAAGCAGCCAAACTACATGTCCTGGAGATAAACTCCTACATAAGCAGCCAAACTACATGTCCTGGAGATAAACTCCTACATAAGCAGCCAAACTACATGTCCTGGAGATAAACTCCTACATAAGCAGCCAAACTACATGTTCTGGAGATAAACTCCTACATAAGCAGCCAAACTACATGTCCTGGAGATTAACTCCTACATAAGCAGCCAAACTACATGTCCTGGAGATAAACTCCTACATAAGCAGCCAAACTACATGTCCTGGAGATAAACTCCTACATAAGCAGCCAAACTACATGTCCTGGAGATAAACTCCTACATAAGCAGCCAAACTACATGTCCTGGAGATAAACTCCTACATAAGCAGCCAAACTACATGTCCTGGAGATAAACTCCTACATAAGCAGAGAACTGCATGTCCTGGAGATAAACTCCTACATAAGCAGCCAAACTACATGTCCTGGAGGTAAACTCCTACATAAGCAGCCAAACTACATGTCCTGGAGATAAACTCCTACATAAGCAGCCAAACTACATGTCCTGGAGATAAACTCCTACATAAGCAGCCAAACTACATGTCCTGGAGATAAACTCCTACATAAGAAGAGAACTACATGTCCTGGAGATAAACTCCTACATAAGCAGCCAAACTACATGTCCTGGAGATAAACTCGCCAGACTACATGTCCTGGAGATAAACTCCTACATAAGCAGAGAACTACATGTCCTGGAGATAAACTCCTACATAAGCAGCAGAACTACATGTCCTGGAGATAAACTCCTACATAAGCAGCCAAACTACATGTCCTGGAGATAAACTCCTACATAAGAAGAGAACTACATGTCCTGGAGATAAACTCCCACATAAGCAGCCAAACTACATGTCCTGGGGATAAACTCCTACATAAGCAGCCAAACTACATGTCCTGGAGATAAACTCCTACATAAGCAGAGAATTACATGTCCTGGAGATAAACTCCTACATAAGCAGTCAAAGTACATGTCCTGGAGATAAACTCCTACATAAGCAGCCACACTACATGTCCTGGAGATAAACTCCTACATAAGCAGCCACACTACATGTCCTGGAGATAAACTCCTACATAAGCAGCCAAACTACATGTCCTGGATATAAACTCCTACATAAGCAGCCAAACTACATGTCCTGGAGATAAACTCCTACATAAGCAGCCACACTACATGTCCTGGAGATAAACTCCTGTACACATAAGCAGCCAAACTACATGTTCTGGAGATAAACTCCTACATAAGCAGCCAAACTACATGTCCTGGGGATAAACTCCTACATAAGCAGCCAAACTACATGTCCTGGAGATAAACTCCTACATAAGCAGCCAAACTACATGTCCTGGGGATAAACTCCTACATAAGCAGCCAAACTACATGTCCTGGAGATAAACTCCTACATAAGCAGCCAAACTACATTTCCTGGAGATAAACTCCTACATAAGCAGCCAAACTACATTTCCTGGAGATAAACTCCTACATAAGCAGCCAAACTACATGTCCTTGGAGATAAACTCCTACATAAGCAGCCAAACTACATTTCCTGGAGATAAACTCCTACATAAGCAGCCAAACTACATGTCCTGGAGATAAACTCCTACATAAGCAGCCAAACTACATGTCCTGGAGATAAACTCCTACATAAGCAGCCAAACTACATGTCCTGGAGATAAACTCCTACATAAGCAGCCAAACTACATGTCCTGGAGGTAAACTCCTACATAAGCAGCCAAACTACATGTCCTGGAGATAAACTCCTACATAAGCAGCCAAACTACATGTCCTGGAGGTAAACTCCTACATAAGCAGCCAAACTACATGTCCTGGAGATAAACTCCTACATAAGCAGCCAAACTACATGTCCTGGAGATAAACTCCTACATAAGCAGCCAAACTACATGTCCTGGGAATAAACTCCTACATAAGCAGCCAAACTACATGTCCTGGAGATAAACTCCTACATAAGCAGCCAAACTACATGTCCTGGAGATAAACTCCTACATAAGCAGCCAAACTACATGTCCTGGAGATAAACTCCTACATAAGCAGCCAAACTACATGTCCTGGAGATAAACTCCTACATAAGCAGCCAAACTACATGTCCTAGAGATAAACTCCTACATAAGCACATAAGCAGCCAAACAACATGTCCTGGAGATAAACTCCTACATAAGCAGCCAAACTACGTGTCCTGGAGATAAACTCCTACATAAGCAGTCAAACTACATGTCCTGGAGATAAACTCCTACATAAGCAGCCAAACTACATGTCCTGGAGATAAACTCCTACATAAGCAGCCAAACTACATGTCCTGGAGATAAACTCCTACATAAGCAGCCAAACTACATGTCCTGGAGATAAACTCCTACATAAGCAGCCAAACTACATGTCCTGGAGATAAACTCCTACATAAGCAGCCAAACTACATGTCCTGGAGATAAACTCCTACATAAGCAGCCAAACTACATGTCCTGGAGATAAACTCCTATAAGCAGCCAAACTACATGTCCTGGAGATAAACTCCTACATAAGCAGCCAAACTACATGTCCTGGAGATAAACTCCTACATAAGCAGCCAAACTACATGTCCTGGAGATAAACTCCTACATAAGCAACCAAACTACATGTCCTGGAGATAAACTCCTACATAAGCAGCAGAACTACATGTCCTGGAGATAAACTCCTACATAAGCAGCCAAACTACATGTCCTGGAGATAAACTCCTACATAAGCAGCCAAACTACATGTCCTGGAGATAAACTCCTACATAAGCAGCCAAACTACATGTCCTGGGGATAAACTCCTACATAAGCAGCCAAACTACATGTCCTGGAGATAAACTCCTACATAAGCAGCCAAACTACATGTCCTGGAGATAAACTCCTACATAAGCAGCCACACTACATGTCCTAGAGATAAACTCCTACATAAGCAGCCAAAGTACATGTCCTGGAGATAAACTCCTACATAAGCAGCCAAACTACATGTCCTGGAGATAAACTCCTACATAAGCAGCCAAACTACATGTCCTGGAGATAAACTCCTACATAAGCAGCCAAACTACATGTCCTGGAGATAAACTCCTACATAAGCAGACACACTACATGTCCTGGAGATAAACTCCTACATAAGCAGCCAAACTACATGTCCTGGAGATAAACTCCTACATAAGCAGCCAAACTACATGTCCTGGAGATAAACTCCTACATAAGCAGCCAAACTACATGTCCTGGAGATAAACTCATACATAAGCAGCCAAACTACATGTCCTGGAGATAAACTCTTACATAAGCAGCCAAACTACATGTCCTGGGGATAAACTCCTACATAAGCAGCCAAACTACATGTCCTGGAGATAAGCAGCCACACTACATGTCCTGGAGATAAACTCCTACATAAGCAGCCACACTACATGTCCTGGAGATAAACTCCTACATAAGCAGCCAAACTACATGTCCTGGAGATAAACTCCTACATAAGCAGCCAAACTACATGTCCTGGAGATAAACTCCTACATAAGCAGCGAAACTACATGTCCTGGAGATAAACTCCTACATAAGCAGCCAAACTACATGTCCTGGAGATAAACTCTTACATAAGCAGCCAAACTACATGTCCTGGAGATAAACTCCTACATAAGCAGCCAAACTACATATCCTGCAGATAAACTCCTACATAAGCAGCCAAACTACATGTCCTGGGGATAAACTCCTACATAAGCAGCCAAACTACATGTCCTGGAGATAAACTCCTACATAAGCAGCCAAACTACATGTCCTGGAGATAAACTCCTACATAAGCAGCCACACTACATGTCCTTGAGATAAACTCCTACATAAGTAGCCACAATACATGTCCTGGAGATAAACTCCTACATAAGCAGCCAAACTACATGTCCTGGAGATAAACTCCTACATAAGCAGCCACACTACATGTCATGGAGATTAACTCCTACATAAGCAGTCAAACTACATGTCCTGGAGATAAACTCCTACATAAGCAGCCAAACTACATGCCCTGGAGATAAACTCCTACATAAGCAGCCAAACTACATGTCTTGGAGATAAACTCCTACATAAGCAGCCAAACTACATGCCCTGGAGATAAACTCCTACATAAGCAGCTACACTACATGTCCTGGAGATAAACTCCTACATAAGCAGCCAAACTACATGTCCTGGAGATAAACTCCTACATAAGCAGAGAACTACATGTCCTGGAGATAAACTCCTACATAAGCAGCCAAACTACATGTCCTGGAGATAAACTCCTACATAAGCAGCCAAACTACATGTCCTGGAGATAAATTCCTACATAAGCAGCCAAACTACATGTCCTGGAGATAAACTCCTACATAAGCAGAGAATTACATGTCCTGGAGATAAACTCCTACATAAGCAGCCAAACTACATGTCCTGGAGATAAACTCCTACATAAGCAGCCACACTACATGTCCTGGAGATAAACTCCTACATAAGCAGCCAAACTACATGTCCTGGAGATAAACTCCTACATAAGCAGAGAACTACATGTCCTGGAGATAAACTCCTACATAAGCAGCCACACTACATGTCCTGGAGATAAACTCCTACATAAGCAGCCAAACTACATGTCCTGGAGATAAACTCCTACATAAGCAGCCAAACTACATGTCCTGGAGATAAACTCCTACATAAGCAGACAAACTACATGTCCTGGGGATAAACTCCTACATAAGCAGCCACACTACATGTCCTGGAGATAAACTCCTACATAAGCAGCCAAACAAACTACATGTCCTGGAGATAAACTCCTACATAAGCAGCCAAACTACATGTCCTGGGGATAAACTCCTACATAAGCAGCCAAACTACATGTCCTGGAGATAAACTCCTACATAAGCAGCCAAACTACATGTCCTGGAGATAAACTCCTACATAAGCAGTCAAACTACATGTCCTGGAGATAAACTCCTACATAAGCAGCAGAACTACATGTCCTGGAGATAAACTCCTAATAAGCAGCAAAACTACATGTCCTGGAGATAAACTCCTACATAAGCAGCCACACTACATGTCCTGGAGATAAACTCCTACATAAGCAGCCAAACTAAATGTCCTGGAGATAAACTCCTACATAAGCAGGCAAACTACATGTCCTGGAGATAAACTCCTACATAAGCAGCCACACTACATGTCCTGGAGATAAACTCCTACATAAGCAGCCAAACTACATGTCCTGGAGATAAACTCCTACATAAGCAGTCAAAGTACATGTCCTGGGGATAAACTCCTACATAAGCAGCCAAACTACATGTCCTGGAGATAAACTCCTACATAAGCAGGCAGAACTACATGTCCTGGAGATAAACTCCTACATAAGCAGCCAAACTACATGTCCTGGGGATAAACTCCTACATAAGCAGCCAAACTACATGTCCTGGAGATAAACTCCTACATAAGCAGCCAAACTACATGTCCTGGAGATAAACTCCTACATAAGCAGCCAAACTACATGTCCTGGAGATAAACTCCTACATAAGCAGCCAAACTACATGTCCTGGAGATAAACTCCTACATAAGCAGCCAAACTACATGTCCTGGGGATAAACTCCTACATAAGCAGAGAACAACATGTCCTGGAGATAAACTCCTACATAAGCAGCTACACTACATGTCCTGGAGATAAACTCCTACATAAGCAGCCAAACTACATGTCCTGGAGATAAACTCCTACATAAGCAGAGAACTACATGTCCTGGAGATAAACTCCTACATAAGCAGCCAAACTACATGTCCTGGAGATAAACTCCTACATAAGCAGCTACACTACATGTCCTGGAGATAAACTCCTACATAAGCAGCCAAACTACATGTCCTGGAGATAAACTCCTACATAAGCAGCCAAACTACATGTCCTGGAGATAAACTCCTACATAAGCAGCCAAACTACATGTCCTGGAGATAAACTCCTACATAAGCAGCCAAACTACATGTCCTGGAGATAAACTCCTACATAAGCAGCCAAACTACATGTCCTGGAGATAAACTCCTACATAAGCAGCAGAACTACATACATGTCCTGGAGATAAACTCCTACATATGCTAATGCACTCCCTGAAGTACATCTTCATACCACATCAGATGTAGGAGGTGCTAATGCACTCCCTGAAGTACATCTTCATACCACATCAGATGTAGGAGGTGCTAATGCACTCCCTGAAGTACATCTTCATACCACATCAGATGTAGGAGGTGCTAATGCACTCCCTGAAGTACATCTTCATACCACATCAGATGTAGGAGGTGCTAATGCACTCCCTGAAGTACATCTTCATACCACATCAGATGTAGGAGGTGCTAATGCACTCCCTGAAGTACATCTTCATACAACAACATCAGATGTAGGAGGTGCTAATGCACTCCCTGAAGTACATCTTCATACAACATCAGATGTAGGAGGTGCTAATGCACTTCATACCACATACACTGAAGTGAGGCTCATTCAGAATCTGTCAGCAAGAAGTGGCTGCTTAATTAATGCTGAGCAGCATCTGAACAAGAGCTGCCCACGTACAGACAACCAACTTCTTACAGCTGAGTTTACATGCATGTCCTGGACTAGCTAGAAGGGATGAAGGATGTCAAGCTATGGCAGAGAAAAGCCTGGAGGTTGTCATGCAACCTACAAATCTGTCCAGTTGTCAGCTATGAAAGAAACACTGACTTATGAGCAGGAGGGGACTCAGTCAGGATCGACACTAATAAACAGAGGCTAGAACCAACAGTCAAGTTGAGAAGGTGCTTAATGTAGATACCTGCTTAGCAACCAGGTTTTACAGAAGGTGATTTGGTCAACGTGATACTTGCAACATCTTCACGCTTACTTTGTACTGGACCGTGCAGTGGCGTAGGTAGGGGTTTGGTAAGGTGAGTATCTTTCCCACGGCGAGGTGAGTGCTGCTAGCGAGGTTGTAGAGAGTGAGACCAAGACAAGTGTTGGCCTTGTCCACCACTACACACCCACTAAATAAGTCACAACACACACACACACACACACACATCAATAATTATACATCACATAATCAGAGGAGGAGTGCTCCCATGTTACAGTATCAAAATCTCCATAAGAGCTATTGTCAGCTTTCTTCAACCTGACTCCACCCAGTGTGGTGTTGGTCTAGTGTGTGTCCCCATAGAGCTATTGTCAGCTTACTTCAACCTGCCTCCACCCAGTGTGATGTTGGTCCAGTGTGTGTCCCCATAGAGCTATTGTCAACCTACTTCAATCTGCCTCCACCCAGTGTGATGTTGGTCCAGTGTGTGTCCCCATAGAGTTATGCCTCGATCCAGTGTGATGTTGGTTCAGTGTGTGTCCCCATAGAGCTATTGTCAACCTCAACCTGCCTCCACCCAGTGTGATGTTGGTCCAGTGTGTGTCCCCATAGAGCTATGGTCAACCTACTTCAACCTGCCTCCACCCAGTGTGGTGTTGGTCCAGTGAGTGTCCCCATAGAGCTATTGTCAACCTCAACCTGCCTCCACCCAGTGTGATGTTGGTCCAGTGTGTGTCCCCATAGAGCTATGGTCAACCTACTTCAACCTGCCTCCACCCAGTGTGGTGTTGGTCCAGTGTGTGTCCCCATAGAGCTATGGTCAACCTACTTCAACCTGCCTCCACCCAGTGTGGTGTTGGTCCATGGTCCAGTGAGTGTCCGCATAGAGCTATGGTCAACCTCAACCTGCCTCCACCCAGTGTGGTGTTGGTCCAGTGAGTGTCCCCATAGAGCTATTGTCAACCTACTTCAACCTGCCTCCACCCAGTGTGGTGTTGGTCCAGTGAGTGTCCCCATAGAGCTATGGTCAACCTACTTCAACCTGCCTCCACCCAGTGTGGTGTTGTTCCAGTGAGTGTCCCCATAGAGCTATTGTCAACCTACTTCAACCTGCCTCCACCCAGTGTGGTGTTGGTCCAGTGAGTGTCCCCATAGAGCTATTATCAACCTACTTCAACCTGCCTCCACCCAGTGTGGTGTTGATCCAGTGAGTGTCCCCATAAGAGCTATGGTCAACCTATGTACCTCAACCTTCAACCCAACTTCTGTTGGTCCAGTGCGTGATTCTCCCCCAATGATAACCACTTACTAGGGAATGCTCTCCTCTGAAGGGACGACAGCTGCCACACCCACCACTACTGTGACATCATTATTAACACCTTCATTCAGGTCAGACAATAGAGCAATCACTCTCTCACTAGCACCACCTCCACCACCAGTGCCACTTAGATAGAAGCTTGGTGTGGAGAGAGACTCCATCATCACAGACAATGTTTTAGTCTTCATTCTGCCCTGAAATATATCGATAAGTCAGTATCACTAGACACACAGAAATCACCACAACCAAAATGCCATACCGAGTTAAACAGACATTTACCAACAGGACTGCATGTATGCTACCATCATGACCACACCCATGCTGCCATCATGACCACACCCATGCTATCAAGACTGTATTAACTACACCAAGCTCTACTGCACTCTATTGAACTGTGTGGATATTTAATTAATATCACGGATGTTTAATTAATATCACAGACAAAAGGGGAGACCATCAGAAGACTGGAGACCAGAATGAAAGAACATTAAGATGCCTTCAGAACATTTGCTAAAGAGAAGTCTGCAATTGCTGAGCATGCATGGGATAATGGACATCCTATTTTGTGGGTGGAAGACACCATCTTGGACCAGACGACTAGTGAAGGAGGCATTGCACATCGGCCTAGCACCAAAGTGTGAGCAGTTCAATCGAGACTATGAAATGGGGAGCTGCTCTCAAGAGTCTGACCTTGAAGCCACGACCACCATAATTTATATTTTTATTGTTTATTTACTCTACTCATTTATTTTATTTACTCATTTATTTGATATTTATTTTATATATATATTTTTTATATATATATTTTAAATATATGTACATATATTATTATATAATATATATTATTATTATTATTATTATTATTATTATTATTATTATTATTATTATTATTATTATTATTATTATTATTATTATTATTATTATTATTATTATTATTATTATTATTATTATTTTATTACATATATATTGTTTTTTTGTTGTTTATAAAAAAATTATTATTATATGTATTTTTTAATTTATTTATTTGTTATTTTTATTTTTTGTTCTTTTATTTATTAAAAAAAAATTGATTTATTTGGTTTATTTTTATTTGTTTGGTTTAATTTGTTTGATTTAATTTTTTTTGTTAAAAAAAAATATTTTGTTTATTATTATTATTATTATTATTATTATTATTATTATTATTATTATTATTATTATTATTATTATAATTCAATGAGCTCTCAGTTGACATAATAACATTACAATAACCTCAATAATCAACTTGTCAAGTTAATTATTGAGAAGGTTATTGTAATATTTATTTGTTTATTTATTATTATTATTATTATTATTTTTTTTTGTTATTATTTTTATGTGACTGTTCACGTGCTGTTCACGTGCTGGACGTGTGTGCCGGTAGCACGTGCTAGGAGCGTGTACTGGCCTGTGGTGGATAGCTAGCTACTGGGCTCACGCGAATCTTAGCGTCTCATTATTCCTGATGAAGGCTGGAGCCTCTGGTCGAACATCATGAGAATACAATTTAAAGTTGATTATTGAGAAGGTTATTGTAATGTTATAATGTCAACTGAGAGTTCATTGAGAGATGACTATCAATGTTTAATTAATATCATGGCCGTTTAATTAATACATGGGTGTTTAATTAATATCACAGATGTTTAATTAATATCACATAGCCTGAATGTTGACATAATCAAGTTCCACGCATTCTGCTGTCAAACAAGAGCAATCAGAGGCTGCAAACCTCCATCACTCCCAACAATCAGAGGCTACAAACCTCAGCAATCAGAAACTACAAACCTCCACCACTCCCAGCAATCAGAGACTACAAACCTCCACCACTCCCAGACTGCAAACCTCCACCACTCCCAGCAATCAGAGATCCACCACTCCCAGCAATCAGAGACTGCAAATCTCCACCACTCCCAACAATCAGAGACTGCAAACCTCCACCACTCCGAGCAATCAGAGACTGCAAACCTCCACCACTCCCAGCAATCAGAGACTACAAACCTCCACCACTCCCAGCAATCAGAGACTGCAAACCTCCACCACTCCTAGTAATCAGAGACTGCAAACCTCCTCCACTCCCTGCAATCAGAGACTACAAACCTCCACCACTCCAGACTGCAAACCTCCACCACTCCCAGCAATCAGAGACTGCAAATCTCCACCACTCCCAGCAATCAGAGACTACAAACCTCCACCACTCCCAGCAATCAGAGACTGCAAATCTCCACCACTCCCAGCAATCAGAGACTACAAACCTCCACCACTCCCAGCAATCAGAGACTACAAACCTCCACCACTCCCTGCAATCAGAGACTGCAAACCTCCTCCACTCCCTGCAATCAGAGACTGCAAACCTCCACCACTCCCAGCAATCAGAGACTACAAACCTCCACCACTCCCAGCAATCAGAGACTGCAAACCTCCACCACTCCCAGCAATCAGAGACTGCAAACCTCCACCACTCCCTGCAATCAGAGACTGCAAACCTCCACCACTCCCAGCAATCAGAGACTACAAACCTCCACCACTCCCAGCAATCAGAGACTGCAAACCTCCACCACTCCCAGCAATCAGAGACTGCAAACCTCCGCCACTCCCAGCAATCAGAGACTGCAAACCTCCACCACTCCCAGCAATCAGAGACTGCAAACCTCCACCACTCCCAGCAATCAGAGACTGCAAACCTCCACCACTCCCAGCAATCAGAGACTACAAACCTCTGCAACTCACAGCAATCAGAGACTACAAACCTCCACCACTCCCAGCCTGCAAACCTCCGCCACTCCCAGCAATCAGAGACTGCAAACCTCTGCCACTCCCTGCAATCAGAGACTACAAACCTCTGCCACTCCCAGCAATCAGAGACTGCAAACCTCCACCACTCCCAGCAATCAGAGACTGCAAACCTCCGCCACTCCCAGCAATCAGAGACTGCAAACCTCCACCACTCCCAGCAATCAGAGACTGCAAACCTCCGCCACTCCCAGCAATCAGAGACTGCAAACCTCCACCACTCCCAGCAATCAGAGACTACAAACCTCCACCACTCCAGACTGCAAACCTCAACCACTCCCAGCAATCAGAGACTGCAAACCTCCGCCACTCCCAGCAACCAGAGACTACAAACCTCCACCACTCCCAGCAATCAGAGGCCGCAAACCTCTGCCACTACCAGTAATCAGAGACTGCAAACCTCCACCACTCCCAGCAATCAGAGAGACTGCAAACCTCCACCACTCCCAGCAATCAGAGACTGCAAACCTCCACCACTCCCAGCAATCAGAGATCCACCACTCCCAGCAATCAGAGACTGCAAATCTCCACCACTCCCAACAATCAGAGCAATCAGAGACTGCAAACCTCCACCACTCCCAGCAATCAGAGACTACAAACCTCCACCACTCCCAGCAATCAGAGACTGCAAATCTCCACCACTCCCAACAATCAGAGCAATCAGAGACTGCAAACCTCCACCACTCCCAGAAATCAGAGACTGCAAACCTCCACCACTCCCAGCAATCAGAGACTACAAACCTCCACCACTCCCAGCAGTCAGAGACTGCAAACTTCCTCCACTCCCAGCAATCAGAGACTGCAAACCTCCACCACTCCCAGCAATCAGAGACTACAAACCTCCACCACTCCCAGCAATCAGAGACTACAAACCTCCGCCACTCCCAGCAAACAGAGACTACAAACCTCCACCACTCCCAGCAATCAGAGACTGCAAACCTCCGCCACTCCCAGCAATCAGAGACTGCAAACCTCCTCCACTCCCAACAATCAGAGACTGCAAACCTCCACCACTCCCAGCAATCAGAGACTACAAACCTCCACCACTCCCAGCAGTCAGAGACTGCAAACTTCCTCCACTCCCAGCAATCAGACTGCAAACCTCCACCACTCCCAGCAATCAGAGACTACAAACCTCCACCACTCCCAGCAATCAGAGACTACAAACCTCCGCCACTCCCAGCAATCAGAGACTACAAACCTCCACCACTCCCAGCAATCAGAGACTGCAAACCTCCGCCACTCCCAGCAATCAGAGACTGCAAACCTCCTCCACTCCCAACAATCAGAGACTGCAAACCTCCGCCACTCCCAGCAATCAGAGACTGCAAACCTCCTCCACTCCCAACAATCAGAGACTGCAAACCTCCACCACTCCCAGCAATCAGAGACTACAAACCTCCACCACTCCCAGAAATCAGAGACTGCAAACCTCCACCACTCCCAGCAATCAGAGACTGCAAACCTCCGCCACTCCCAACAATCAGAGACTACAAACCTCCGCCACTCCCAGCAATCAGAGACTGCAAACCTCCACCACTCCCAGCAATCAGAGACTGCAAACCTCCACCACTCCCTGCAATCAGAGACTACAAACCTCCACCACTCCTAGCAATCACAGACTACAAACCTCCACCACTCCCAGCAATCAGAGACTACAAACCTCCTCCACTCCCAGCAATCAGAGACTGCAAACCTCCACCACTCCCAGCAATCAGAGACTACAAACCTCCACCGCTCCCAGATATCAGAGACTGCAAACCTCCACCACTCCCAGCAATCAGAGACTACAAACCTCCGCCACTCCCAGCAATCAGAGACTACAAACCTCCACCACTCCCAGCAATCAGAGACTGCAAACCTCCACCACTCCCAGCAATCAGAGACAACAAACCTCCACCACTCCCAGAAATCAGAGACTGCAAACCTCCACCACTCCCAGCAATCAGAGACTACAAACCTCCACCACTCCCAGCAGTCAGAGACTGCAAACTTCCTCCACTCCCAGCAATCAGACTGCAAACCTCCACCACTCCCAGCAATCAGAGACTACAAACCTCCACCACTCCCAGCAATCAGAGACTACAAACCTCCGCCACTCCCAGCAATCAGAGACTACAAACCTCCACCACTCCCAGCAATCAGAGACTGCAAACCTCCGCCACTCCCAGCAATCAGAGACTGCAAACCTCCTCCACTCCCAACAATCAGAGACTGCAAACCTCCACCATTCCCAGCAATCAGAGACTACAAACCTCAGCAATCAGAGACTACAAACCTCCACCACTCCCAGCAATCAGAGACTGCAAACCTCCACCACTCCCTGCAATCAGAGACTACAAACCTCCACCACTCCCAGCAATCAGAGACTGCAAACCTCCACCACTCCTAGCAATCAGAGACTGCAAACCTCCACCACTCCCAGCAATCAGAGACTACAAACCTCCTCCACTCCCAGCAATCAGAGACTGCAAACCTCCGCCACTCCAAGCAATCAGAGACTGCAAACCTCCACCACTCCCAGCAATCAGAGACTGCAAACCTCCACCACTCCCAGCAATCAGAGACTGCAAACCTCCACCACTCCCAGCAATCAGAGACTGCAAACCTCCACCACTCCCAGCAATCAGAGACTACAAACCTCAGCAATCAGAGACTACAAACCTCCACCACTCCCAGCAATCAGAGACTGCAAACCTCCACCACTCCCTGCAATCAGAGACTACAAACCTCCACCACTCCCAGCAATCAGAGACTGCAAACCTCCACCACTCCTAGCAATCAGAGACTGCAAACCTCCACCACTCCCAGCAATCAGAGACTACAAACCTCCTCCACTCCCAGCAATCAGAGACTGCAAACCTCCGCCACTCCCAGCAATCAGAGACTGCAAACCTCTGCCACTCCAAGCAATCAGAGACTACAAACCTCCACCACTCCCAGCAATCAGAGACTGCAAACCTCCACCACTCCCAGCAATCAGAGACTGCAAACCTCCACCACTCCCAGCAATCAGAGACTGCAAACCTCCACCACTCCCAGCAATCAGAGACTGCAAACCTCCACCACTCCCAGCAATCAGAGACTGCAAACCTCCGCCATGGTGCAATGACATGCTTTCAACCATCTACATTACTGACTTGAATGCTTTGCTGTGCAGTCTTGCTCCATGAACTGGGGGGGGGGGGGGGGCGCAATTCTAAACGATGTACACCCTGAATTATTTAGGACTCATGTGATCCCACCCACTAGCCTTCCTTTAAGAATAAAATCACATGACTGGGTGTACGTGAGCCCAGCCCAATCCAGTAAGAATCACATGACTGGATGTACATGAGCCCCGCCCTATCCTAGATAAAGAGATGGTGGCTTGACTTTATAAGTGGTAAAAACACGAGTTTCGGCACCACCTGGGTGGGCATATGCATGAGCGTACCTAATATCACTGCTTGGTGAGACACACTCCTACAGTTAACTATTGCCACCAGCCTGGGAGGTCAGAATCCTGCCACACAAGCCGATACACAAGCTGATACACATTGCTCTCTGTTACTATAATTATATAGGCACGGTATTCATTCACTGAATCCACTAACACAAAACATACTTAATAAGTGAGCCTGAATGAAGTGGGCATAAGCAACTACACAACAAAGAACAACAACAACAACCTTGCAAGAGATGAGACGTGCCATTGCTGTTAGGAAACCCCAGGTGGAGTGGAGCTTGTCTTGAGGCTGGGCCCAGGCAGGGTCCAAGGAGGAGGCCAGTTCCAACTCCGTCACCATCACCTGGTAATCCTCCTCATAATGACACAGCTGTATGGCGGTACAAAACTATATTATTAGCCTGTGCTGATATACACATGGACACAGGCACTACTACTATAACAATTAGCCCGTGCTGATACACACATGGACACAGGCACTACTATAACAATTAGCCCGTGCTGATATACACATGGACACAGGCACTGCTATAACAATTAGCCCGTGCTGATATGCACATGGTCACAGGCACTACTATAACAATTAGCCCGTGCTGATACACACATGGACACAGGCACTGCTATAACAATTAGCCTGTGCTGATATACACATGGACACAGGCACTACTATAACAATTAGCCCGTGCTGATATACACATGGACACAGGCACTACTATAACAATTAGCCCGTGCTGATACACACATGGACACAGGCACTACTATAACAATTAGCCCGTGCTGATATACACATGGACACAGGCACTACTATAACAATTAGCCCGTGCTGATACACACATGGACACAGGCACTGCTATAACAATTAGCCCGTGCTGATATACACATGGACACAGGCACTACTATAACAATTAGCCCGTGCTGATACACACATGGACACAGGCACTGCTATAACAATTAGCCCGTGCTGATATACACATGGACACAGGCACTACTATAACAATTAGCCCGTGCTGATACACATGGACACAGGCACTACTACTATAATAATTAGCCCGTGCTGATATACACATGGACACAGGCATCACATGGACACAGGCACTACTATAACAATTAGCCCGTGCTGATACACACATGGACACAGGCACTCACTGCTATAACAATTAGCCCGTGCTGATACACACATGGACACAGGTACTACTATAACAATTAGCCCGTGCTGATATACACATGGACAGAGGCACTACTATAACAATTAGCCCGTGCTGATACACACATGGACACAGGCACTGCTATAACAATTAGCCCGTGCTAATATACACATGGACACAGGCACTACTATAACAATTAGCCCGTGCTGATACACACATGGACACAGGCACTACTATAACAATTAGCCCGTGCTGATATACACATGGACACAGGCACTACTATAACAATTAGCCCGTGCTGATACACACATGGACACAGGTACTACTATAACAATTAGCCCGTGCTGATATACACATGGACAGAGGCACTACTATAACAATTAGCCCGTGCTGATACACACATGGACACAGGCACTGCTATAACAATTAGCCTGTGCTAATATACACATGGACACAGGCACTACTATAACAATTAGCCCGTGCTGATACACACATGGACACAGGCACTACTATAACAATTAGCCCGTGCTGATATACACATGGACACAGGCACTACTATAACAATTAGCCCGTGCTGATATACACATGGACACAGGCACTACTATAACAATTAGCCCGTGCTGATATACACATGGACACAGGCACTACTATAACAATTAGCCCGTGCTGATACACACATGGACACAGGCACTACTATAACAATTAGCCCGTGCTGATATGCACATGGACACAGGCACTACTATAACAATTAGCCCGTGCTGATACACACATGGACACAGGCACTACTATAACAATTAGCCCGTGCTGATATACACATGGACACAGGCACTACTATAACAATTAGCCCGTGCTGATATACACATGGACACAGGCACTACTATAACAATTAGCCCGTGCTGATACACACATGGACACAGGCACTACTATAACAATTAGCCCGTGCTGATATGCACATGGACACAGGCACTACTATAACAATTAGCCCGTGCTGATATACACATGGACACAGGCACTACTATAACAATTAGCCCGTGCTGATATACACATGGACACAGGCACTACTATAACAATTAGCCCGTGCTGATATACACATGGACACAGGCACTGCTATAACAATTAGCCCGTGCTGATACACACATGGACACAGGCACTACTATAACAATTAGCCCGTGCTGATATGCACATGGACACAGGCACTACTATAACAATTAGCCCGTGCTGATATACACATGGACACAGGCACTACTATAACAATTAGCCCGTGCTAATATACACATGGACACAGGCACTACTATAACAATTAGCCCGTGCTGATATACACATGGACACAGGCACTACTATAACAATTAGCCCGTGCTGATATACACATGGACACAGGCACTACTATAACAATTAGCCCGTGCTGATACACACATGGACACAGGCACTACTATAACAATTAGCCCGTGCTGATATACACATGGACACAGGCACTACTATAACAATTAGCCCGTGCTGATATGCACATGGACACAGGCACTACTATAACAATTAGCCCGTGCTGATATGCACATGGACACAGGCACTACTATAACAATTAGCCCGTGCTGATATACACATGGACACAGGCACTACTACTATAACAATTAGCCCGTGCTGATACACACATGGACACAGGCACTACTATAACAATTAGCCCGTGCTGATACACACATGGACACAGGCACTACTATAACAATTAGCCCGTGCTGATATACACATGGACACAGGCACTACTATAACAATTAGCCCGTGCTGATATACACATGGACACAGGCACTACTATAACAATTAGCCCGTGCTGATATGCACATGGACACAGGCACTACTATAACAATTAGCCCGTGCTGATATACACATGGACACAGGCACTACTATAACAATTAGCCCGTGCTGATATACACATGGACACAGGCACTACTATAACAATTAGCCCGTGCTGATACACACATGGACACAGGCACTGCTATAAAAATTAGCCCGTGCTGATATGCACATGGACACAGGCACTACTATAACAATTAGCCCGTGCTGATACACACATGGACAGAGGCACTACTATAACAATTAGCCCGTGCTGATATACACATGGACACAGGCACTACTATAACAATTAGCCCGTGCTGATATACACATGGACACAGGCACTACTATAACAATTAGCCCGTGCTGATACACACATGGACAGAGGCACTACTATAACAATTAGCCCGTGCTGATATACACATGGACTACTATAACAATTAGCCCGTGCTGATACACACATGGACACAGGCACTACTATAACAATTAGCCCGTGCTGATATACACATGGACGATATACACATGGACACAGGCACTGCTATAAAAATTAGACTGCTCCCGTTTGAAAACTCAAGATTTCCATCTCTATTATTTACCATAATTATGTCTCTTCCATTCTGGTCATATAATGTAATGGGAGACTAAAGGTCAAGTCTTCTTTTTTATTTTCAAGCATTGTATTTTCTAAGACCTGCAACTTTTTCCATGCAGCCTGTGGATATGATTTTGTAGCAAAAGATAGAGCTCTTTGTGTGCTTACATAATGAGGGGGGCAGGTGCACTGGCAGGCAAAATAGTTGGGGGTATTCAAATTTACTCTCCGCAAGCTTTTCTCTCCAAGAGCAGAACATGAATAGAATTCAAACTCGTTTTGCGGGTAGCTCAAGTATGTGCCCTCACTTTGCAGGTAGCTCAAGTATGTGCCCTCACTTTGCAGGTAGCTCAAGTGTGTGCCCTCACTTTGCAGGTAGCCCAAGTATGTGCCCTCACTTTGCAGGTAGCTCAAGTATGTGCCCTCACTTTGCAGGTAGCTCAAGTGTGTGCCCTCACTTTGCAGGTAGCTCAGGTGTGTGTACCCTCACTTTGCAGGTAGCTCAAGTATGTGCCCTCACTTTGCATGTAGCTCAAGTATATGCCCTCATTTTGCAGGTAGCTCAAGTGTTACAACTAAAATTGTAAAAGTGAACATCAATTTTCTAATTGTGACCCTTTGAAGAGGCCACCTGCTTCAAAGACATGGAACATTCTCATATTTTTGCTGAAATCAAATATTGTAGACAGCAAAGAAAGTTGTTGTTTTTAATGAGTTTGAACCATGTGTTAACAACTGCTGGGGTTATCTCTGCAGGGGTTAAAGGTACCAAAAAAAGTACCTTTTCCCCCTGCGAAGAAAACACTGTGTCAGTTTTTGCATACCAGAGGAAAGGGAAAATTTCATCAAAACCAAATGAGCTTCAGAATAAAATTTCGAGTCAAATAAATAATATAGCAAACCACACACCCTGATTAAATGTACGGGAGGGAGCGTGGATATCCCTTACTGCATGTGGTTGATCGATCCTGTGATTAGTGCATGCTATTTAGCAGCTGCCATGGAGGCAACAACCTTCAGTTGAAGCCGTGGTCAGAGGCTACCACGTCCATCAGGATGTATGGCATGCAGTCGCCAGTGAAGAGGTATCGTGCTACAGAGATGGAGGCACCGGCTGACCCCTTTCTTGCTGCACTAGAGAGAGGAGGAATCATATTGTAGGACATCTTCCAAGATATATATCTTCTATATGTTCGGTATGTTTGCGTCGAAGAGGGACTCCTCATCTTCCAAGATATATATCTTCTATATGTTCGGTATGTTTGCGTCGAAGAGGGACTCCACTCTGTCGGGTCACTGGGCCCAGGCGCTATTCTGGAGATTATGTTCCAAGTGGGCTTGAATTTCTTGTGCTTTAGTGTTCAGCAGAGAGGAAAGGAAAAATGAAAATGCTGAAGCACTCCTAGGTTATGCTTTGGAGGGAGCTAATTCTGAAGAGCAGCCAGGCCCAAGCAAGGAAAGAAGGATTGAAAAGTCTCCTTCACAGTCAGAGACCAAAGACAGTTAAGAGGCGTGGCTTGACTGTAATGGAATTAATTAAAATCACTAACAAAGCTAAAGAACACATTCTTAAAAGGGCATCAAGTTGTTATTAATTTTGTCCTGAAAATGATAAAAAGTCAGTCTCCTAACTTGGAATCACTTCTTCTTCAGTATAACGAGCTAAACAAAAAGGTAAGTTGTAACCAGCTGCAGATCATTCATTGTCGGGTGATCACTGATTGTCGCTTCAACAATTTGTGCTGGTGATGACAAGTCAAAGGATATGACTCTGTATATAATACATCAGGAGGTGTATGACTGTATATAATACATCAGGAGGTGTATGACTGTATATAATACATCAGGAGGTGTATGACTGTATATAATACATGAGGAGGTGTATGACTGTATATAATACATCAGGAGGTGTATGACTGTATATAATACATCAGGTGTATGACTGTATATAATACATGAGGTGTATGACTGTATATAATACATGAGGAGGTTTATGACTCTGTATATAATACATGAGGAGGTGTATGACTGTATATAATACATCAGGTGTATGACTGTATATAATACATCAGGTGTATGACTGTATATAATACATGAGGAGGTGTATGACTGTATATAATACATCAGGTGTATGACTGTATATAATACATGAGGTGTATGACTGTATATAATACATGAGGTGTATGACTGTATATAATACATCAGGAGGTGTATGACTGTATATAATACATGAGGAGGTGTATGACTGTATATAATACATGAGGTATATGACTGTATATAATACATCAGGTGTATGACTGTATATAATACATCAGGAGGTGTATGACTGTATATAATACATGAGGAGGTGTATGACTGTATATAATACATCAGGTGTATGACTCTGTATATAATACATCAGGAGGTGTATGACTGTATATAATACATCAGGAGGTGTATGACTGTATATAATACATCAGGTGTATGACTGTATATAATACATGAGGTGTATGACTGTATATAATACATGAGGAGGTGTATGACTCTGTATATAATACATCAGGAGGTGTATGACTATATAATACAACAGATAATGACACAAGGCTTGTCATCCAAAGTCCATCATCTAAACCTGAAGTGGTACCAATTGGACGGAGGTGTTGGATGAAACCACGGGGTTTATGCCATCGCCAACTCAATATTACTTGCACCTGGCCAGGATCCAGCAGTCCATCCACTACTCAGTGTCATGTCACTAATTATACACTAGTGTCATGTCACTAAATATACACTAAGTGTCATGTCACTAATTATACGCCAGTGTCATGTCACTAAATATACACCAGTGTCACGTCACTAAATATACACTAGTGTCATGTCACTAAATATACACTAGTGTCATGTCACTAAATATACACCAGTATCATGTCACTAATTATATGCCAGTGTCATGTCACTAATTATACACCAGTGTCATGTCACTAATTATACGCCAGTGTCACGTCACTAAATATACACCAGTGTCATGTCACTAATTATACACCAGTGTCATGACACTAAATATACACTAGTGTCACGTCACTAAATATACAGTAGTGTCATGTCACTAATTATACACTAGTGTCACGTCACTAATTATACACCAGTGTCACGTCACTAATTATACACCAGTGTCACGTCACTAAATATACACTAGTGTCACGTCACTAATTATACACTAGTGTCACGTCACTAATTATACACCAGTGTCACGTCACTAATTATACACCAGTGTCACGTCACTAATTATACACCAGTGTCACGTCACTAAATATACACTAGTGTCACATCACTAAATATACACTAGTGTCATGTCACTAATTATACACTAGTGTCAAGTCACTAATTATACACCAGTGTCACGTCACTAATTATACACCAGTGTCACGTCACTAAATATACACTAGTGTCACGTCACTAAATATACACTAGTGTCAAGTCACTAATTATATGCCAGTGTCACGTCACTAAGTGTCACGTAATTAATTATTTGGGGCAAGTTTAATCTTAAAAACTAAAAACTAGAGTTAACCCGGGGATGATCCATTACTTTAATGACCTTTTACCTTTAGATCAAGTATTATCAAGCACTCAACGAACTCTCAGTTGACATAACAAAATTACAATTATTAATTTTTTAATGAAATTACATTATTTCCGATGAAGGCCAAACATAGAGAGAGTACAATTCAAGTTGATCATTGAGAAGGTCATTGTAATTTCGTTATACCAACTGAGAGTTCGTTGAGAGTCCACTAATATACAGCTTCAATCATTTATTTACTTGCTTTCTCTAACTTGTTTTTATTCCCCTCCTCACCCTCATTGCCCTATGCTTGCAGGCTAGGTCCACCTCTCTCACCAAGTGAGTGTTGATGGCACACAAGCAGCTCAACCTGGTCTAGTTCAAGACCTCTGCTGCAACCACAAGCTAACACCTCTCTCACCAAAGTGAGTGTATGGCCGGCCACAAGCAGTTTCACCTGGTCTAGTTCAAGACCTCCACTGTAACTAGGGGCTACCACCTGATCTAGACCTCTCTACACAAACATAAATATATATATACAAGCAAACACAATTAGTTGTCAGATTAACAACACTCGACCGCCAATTATCCTGACAACAGTCAACACCAACTCTCTCTCCTTCAACCACCTTCTGCCTTCCCCTCCCACACTCCCCACCACCATCCCACTTCCCACCACCATCCCACTTCCCTTATTCACCCTCCCCCTCGCTAACCCTCCCTCCATCACTCACACTCCCCCTCTCCCACCTCCCCTCCCTCCACTCACAGTGGCTCTGTTGTAGTGCAGGTCAGGGTTAGTGGCGGCCACAGGGTCCTTCTCCTGGGACAGTGAACAGCAGACAACAACAACAGCAACAACAACAGCAACAACAACAACAATAGCAACAACAGCAACAACAGCAACAACAAGGTGAGCACAAGGAGACAGAGAAGACATCACAAAATATTGCTGTTGAATCAGCACAGAACTAATTCAGTATGTTACACTTCTTCCTCAGTAATGTATTCAAATCTATCCTCCCATCCCCCGTGGTAAATGCACCGCCCCTCATTAGCAACCATGAGAGATGGGAATTTGCAACAAAAAAGTTTAGTCCATACCACACCCACTCCACACCCACTCCACACCCACTCCACACCCACTCCATACCACACCCACTCCACACTCACTTCAAGAATTTTGTTTCGCTTTTGACAAACATCATTACATCACCTCCGAGTGCTCTCAGCACTGAGGGAGGACTCACTGCATGGCTTAGAGCCCAGCACAGTGCTCTCAGCACTGAGGGAGGACTCACTGCATGGCTTAGAGCCCAGCACACTCAGCACTGAGGGAGAACTCACTGCATGGCTTAGAGCCCAGCACACTCAGCACTGAGGGAGGACTCACTGCATGGCTTAGAGTCCAGCACACTCAGCACTGAGGGAGGACTCACTGCATGGCTTAGAGCCCAGCACAGCACTGAGGGAGGACTCACTGCATGGCTTAGAGCCCAGCACAGGGCTCTCAGCACTGAGGGAGGACTCACTGCATGGCTTAGAGCCCAGCACAGTGCTCTCAGCACTGAGGGAGGACTCGCTGCATGGCTTAGAGCCCAGCACAGTGCTCTCAGCACTGAGGGAGGACTCGCTGCATGGCTTAGAGTCCAGCACACTCAGCACTGAGGGAGGACTCACTGCATGGCTTAGAGTCCAGCACAGTGCTCTCAGCACTGAGGGAGGACTCGCTGCATGGCTTAGAGTCCAGCACACTCAGCACTGAGGGAGGACTCACTGCATGGCTTAGAGCCCAGCACACTCAGCACTGAGGGAGGACTCACTGCATGGCTTAGAGCCCAGCACAGTCAGCACTGAGGGAGGACTCACTGCATGGCTTAGAGCCCAGCACAGTGCTCTCAGCACTGAGGGAGGACTCACTGCATGGCTTAGAGCCCAGCACTGAGGGAGGACTCACTGCATGGCTTAGAGCCCAGCACACTCAGCACTGAGGGAGGACTCACTGCATGGCTTAGAGCCCAGCACAGTGCTCTCAGCACTGAGGGAGAACTCACTGCATGGCTTAGAGCCCAGCACAGTGCTCTCAGCACTGAGGGAGGACTCACTGCATGGCTTAGAGCCCAGCACAGCACACTCAGCACTGAGGGAGGACTCACTGCATGGCTTAGAGCCCAGCACACTCAGCACTGAGGGAGGACTCACTGCATGGCTTAGAGTCCAGCACACTCAGCACTGAGGGAGGACTCACTGCATGGCTTAGAGCCCAGCACAGCACTGAGGGAGGACTCACTGCATGGCTTAGAGCCCAGCACAGGGCTCTCAGCACTGAGGGAGGACTCACTGCATGGCTTAGAGCCCAGCACAGTCAGCACTGAGGGAGGACTCACTGCATGGCTTAGAGCCCAGCACACTCAGCACTGAGGGAGGACTCACTACATGCCTTAGAGCCCAGCACAGTGCTCTCAGCACTGAGGGAGGACTCACTGCATGGCTTAGGGCCCAGCACAGTGCTCTCAGCACTGAGGGAGACTCACTGCATGGCTTAGAGCCCAGCACACTCAGCACTGAGGGAGAACTCACTGCATGGCTGTAGGCAGAGTAGCACTTCTTGAGGTGTTTGACGTCCTGTCCACTCACGAAGAAAAGAGAGAGGAAAGCATTGCCAAGGATCACTGCACACACACGAACACACACACACACACACACCATCACATATTATATACATACGTATATAATACACACACATACGCACACACACCATCACATAAATAGTACACACACATACACACACACATACATACAATCACATATACACATGCACACACACCATCACATATACACAATTACACACATGCTACACACACACAAACATAGAGAGAGAAATAAAGAGCTGCACCTCTCAACCTTACACAATACATCCCTAGCCCCAGCCCCTGGCCCCAGCCCTAGCCCCAGCTCTGGCCCCAGCCCCAGCCCTAGCCCTTCAGTCATATTGTAAATTTTAATGGCATCTCAGCTAAAACTCACGTTGGCAGCTTCTTATCACATGCCTAAATGTGCCTCATCCACCATTAGCTCCAAAAAAGATGCCTGCGAGCCTTGAATCCGTTGCCAAGGTAATAAAGCAACAAACCTAAAAACTGTAACAAGTGTGAAAAACCCCTTAATGCATCTTCAAAGGATCTTCAAGATCTTCATGGATCTTCAAGGATCTTCATGGATCTTCAAAGGATCTTCAAGGATCTTCATGGATCTTCATGGATCTTCATGGATCTTCATGGATCTTCATGGATCTTCATGGATCTTCATGGATCTTCATGGATCTTCATGGATCTTCAAAGGATCTTCAAGGATCTTCAAAGGATCTTCATGGATCTGCTCTACGTATCTATCTCTTTTCTTTCACCCACATAGCTACATGTACCTCACAATGCATAGGTGAGTTTATAACAATCTTAGTACAGGAGACTCCAAAATGTTCCCAAGACTTGCAGTGACTAATCTGCCCCTTGACTGCAGGCAAAAGCCGTGGGAGACACAACCAATAGTTAATGTGCTTCGTAAATAATAAGCAACAGGCAGTGGTATCTTTTCACCTCATCAAGCCATGCAGCTGTGTAATGAATATGAACTGAGCAGTTTGTTGATTTACTGAGCAATACTCGTCTTAAACAAAAACTACAAGCAAAAAAAAGTGCAAAGTTTAGCAATAAATGCAATGTTTGGTTAGTTCTGGAGTTCTCCTGTGCAAATCTTGCCAAGAGTATGTGCTGGCAACAAAACAAGGTGTGGCATGTGCTGACTCTATAGCAACATAACAAGGTGTGGTATGTGCTGACTCTAATAGCAACACAACAAGGTGTGGCATGTGCTGACTCTAATAGCAACACAACAAGGTGAGGCATGTGCTGACTCTAATAGCAACACAACAAGGTGTGGTATGTGCTGACTCTAATAGCAACACAACAATGTGTGGCATGTGCTGACTCTAATAGCAACACAACAAGGTGTGGCATGTGCTGACTCTAATAGCAACACAACAAGGTGTGGCATGTGCTGACTCTAATAGCAACACAACAAGGTGTGGCATGTGCTGACTCTAATAGCAGCACAACAAGGTGTGGCATGTGCTGACTCTAATAGCAACACAACAAGGTGAGGCTGACTCTAATAGCAACACAACAAGGTGAGGCATGTGCTGACTCTAATAGCAACACAACAAGGTGAGGCATGTGCTGACTCTAATAGCAACACAACAAGGTGTGGTATGTGCTGACTCTAATAGCAACACAACAAGGTGTGGCATGTGCTGACTCTATAGCAACACAACAAGGTGTGGTATGTGCTGACTCTAATAGCAACACAACAAGGTGTGGCATGTGCTGACTCTAATAGCAACACAACAAGGTGAGGCTGACTCTAATAGCAACACAACAAGGTGAGGCATGTGCTGACTCTAATAGCAACACAACAAGGTGAGGCATGTGCTGACTCTAATAGCAACACAACAAGGTGTGGTATGTGCTGACTCTAATAGCAACACAACAAGGTGTGGCATGTGCTGACTCTAATAGCAACACGACAAGGTGTGGCATGTGCTGACTCTAATAGCAACACAACAAGGTGTGGCATGTGCTGACTCTAATAGCAACACAACAAGGTGTGGCAAGTGCTGACTCTAATAGCAACACAACAAGGTGTGGCATGTGCTGACTCTAATAGCAACACAACAAGGTGTGGCAAGTGCTGACTCTAATAGCAACACAACAAGGTGTGGCATGTGCTGACTCTAATAGCAACACAACAAGGTGTGGCATGTGCTGACTCTAATAGCAACACAAGGTGAGGCATGTGCTGACTCTAATAGCAACACAACAAGGTGTGGCATGTGCTGACTCTAATAGCAACATAACAAGGTGTGGCATGTGCTGACTCTAATAGCAACACAACAAGGTGAGGCATGTGCTGACTCTAATAGCAACACAACAAGGTGTGGCATGTGCTGACTCTAATAGCAACACAACAAGGTGTGGCATGTGCTGACTCTAATAGCAACACAACAAGGTGTGGCATGTGCTGACTAATAGCAACACAACAAGGTGTGGCATGTGCTGACTCTAATAGCAACACAACAAGGTGTGGCATGTGCTGACTCTAATAGCAGCACAACAAGGTGTGGCATGTGCTGACTCTAATAGCAACACAACAAGGTGTGGCATGTGCTGACTCTAATAGCAGCACAACAAGGTGTGGCATGTGCTGACTCTAATAGCAACACAACAAGGTGTGGCATGTGCTGACTCTAATAGCAGCACAACAAGGTGTGGCATGTGCTGACTCTAATAGCAGCACATGCCACACCTTGTTGTGTTGCTATTAGAGTCAGCACAACAAGGTGTGGCATGTGCTGACTCTAATAGCAGCACAACAAGGTGTGGCATGTGCTGACTCTAATAGCAACACAACAAGGTGTGGCATGTGCTGACTCTAATAGCAGCACAACAAGGTGTGGCATGTGCTGACTCTAATAGCAACACAACAAGGTGTGGCATGTGCTGACTCTAATAGCAACGCAACAAGGTGTGGCATGTGCTGACTCTAATAGCAACGCAACAAGGTGTGGCATGTGCTGACTCTAATAGCAACGCAACAAGGTGTGTCACACGGACGCACGTGTGTGCTCTCCATTTATTTTTATAATGATATCAGTCGAGGGATTTTTTTGTGGTTGACTCCACCCACAAAAATTATTTTAGGAAAGGGGGAAAAACCACCAAAGTATGGTATCCTAACTGGTTGTGGTCTAGTCATATTCAGACTGGGCCAAATACATGTGTTTGAAAGTGTTCGCATAAACTTTTAGGGTATTCAGGATGAACTTCATAAGTGTCAATTGAAATACCTTTACACATTTACACAAGCCACAAGTTCTGATTTGCTATATATGAATGTTTCTGGTAAGTGGTCTCCAACTAACAAAAAGTGTTGAGTCTCACTCTCAATCAATTCACAAGAACAAAGAGAGGACTGTTCCCAAGTAAACAACAAGCTAGATGACCCTTTACCATTTAAATTGGATTTTTAAATGGTAAAGGGTCATCTATGTAACTCAACATGGGTAGTTATGTTTCCTTTGGCAGTTAAATAATCCATGTTTGTGTTTAGATTTGTTTAGATTTGTTTTGATTTGTTTTGATTTGTTTTGACCACAATAAAGAATGATATGGAGTATTTCCATCTGCTTTGATATAAAAGCATCGTGCTTCTAATTAAATACCAACTGGGACCACACGTCTGCTATAAATGTTGACCTTCCTTTCAGGAGCCACAGGAACAAGAGAAACTAACGGCACCATTAGAAGAAGGGGGGGGTGGGGGGGGATCGTTGGATCTTCATTGCTGTTACTCCATCGCTACTCAATCTTCTTGTGTGTAGACATTGGATGGTGTCTTACTCTTGCCAGGCAATAAGACAATGAAGCACCTCACCACTCACTGCATTGGATGGTGTCTTACTCTTGCCAGGCAATAAAAGGGCACCTCACCACTCACTGCATTGGATGGTGTCCTACTCTTGCCAGGCAATAAGACAGTACCTCACCACTCACTGCATTGGATAGTATCTCACTCTTGCCAGGCTATAAGACAGTGGAGCACCTCACCACTCACTGCATTGGATGGTGTCTTAACTCTTGCCAGGCAATAAGACAGTAAAGCACCTCACCACTCACTGCATTGGATGGTGTCTTACTCTTGCCAGGCTATAAGACAGTGAAGCACCTCACCACTCACTGCATTGGATGGTGTCCTACTCTTGCCAGGCAATAAGACAGTGGAGCACCTCACCACTCACTGCATTGGATGGTGTCTTACTCTTGCCAGGCAATAAGACAGTGGAGCACCTCACCACTCACTGCATTGGATGGTGTCCAGGCAATAAGATAGCACCTCACCACTCACTGCATTGGATGGTGTCCTACTCTTGCCAGGCAATAAGACAGTGAAGCACCTCACCACTCACTGCATTGGATGGTGTCCTACTCTTGCCAGGCAATAAGACAGTGGAGCACCTCACCACTCACTGCATTGGATGGTGTCCTACTCTTGCCAGGCTATAAGACAGTGAAGCACCTCACCACTCACTGCATTGGATGGTGTCTTACACTTGCCAGGCAATAAGACAGTGGAGCACCTCACCACTCACTGCATTGGATGGTGTCCAGGCAATAAGATAGCACCTCACCACTCACTGCATTGGATGGTGTCCTACTCTTGCCAGGCAATAAGACAGTGGAGCACCTCACCACTCACTGCATTGGATGGTGTCCTACTCTTGCCAGGCTATAAGACAGTGGAGCACCTCACCACTCACTGCATTGGATGGTGTCCTACTCTTGTCAGGCAAGACAATGAAGCACCTCACCACTCACTGCATTGGATGGTGTCTTATTCTTGCCAGGCAATAAGACATCACCTCACCACTCACTGCATTGGATGGTGTCTTACTCTTGCCAGGCTATAAGACATCACCTCACCACTCACTGCATTGGATGGTGTCTTACTCTTGCCAGGCAATAAGACAGTGGAGCACCTCACCACTCACTGCATTGGATGGTGTCTTACTCTTGCCAGGCAATAAGACATGAAGCACCTCACCACTCACTGCGTTGGATGGTGTCCTACATGTACTCTTGCCAGGCTATAAGACATCACCTCACCACTCACTGCATTGGATGGTGTCTTACTCTTGCCAGGCAATAAGACAGAACCTCACCACTCACTGCATTGGATGGTGTCTTACTCTTGCCAGGCTATAAGACAGTGAAGCACCTCACCACTCACTGCATTGGATGGTGTCTTACTCTTGCCAGGCAATAAGACAGAACCTCACCACTCACTGCATTGGATGGTGTCTTACTCTTGCCAGGCTATAAGACAGTGAAGCACCTCACCACTCACTGCATTGGATGGTGTCTTACTCTTGCCAGGCAATAAGACAGTGAAGCACCTCACCACTCACTGCATTGGATGGTGTCTTACTCTTGTCAGGCTATAAGACGGTGAAGTACCTTGGTCACCACTCATTATAGCCAGGATTATTTACTGCACATTCTCTGTTGGGTAGAATGGCCTTCAGGTCTTGTAGCAGCTTTGGACCAGGTCTAGGATATGAGTGACAGCTCCAACGGTCCGACCAGTCCGGACCATGTTACATTATTAATTTTATGGGTGTGGTCAGTAGGAGGTGCATGCCCATTTTGGTGCTATTTACGCCAGCTACGAACAGCACCAGTGGACGGTCATTTAGTGCAAAGCAACGAGTGAAATCATATCTGCATTCTTCAATGTCACAAGAGACTGAACAACTTGCACATGTTGACAACAACTTGATGACGTCACATGTTGACAACAACTTGATGATCAATGTCACATGTTGACAAGAATCTTACAGACAAACTCACCTACTTCCTCGATAGAGCGCACCCTCAAATACACCCTCGAATAGTGAGCGCAGCTAGGGGTTCATTAAATGGAATGGAATGTGCACATAATCGAGTATGGCAATGTATTTTATGTAGCCAATGACTTTGTAAGTAAAGGGTGACCACAGACAAGCATTTGATCGGATTTCAACTGCTACCAAAATATCATGTCTGCAACTGTGTGTACAATACTACTGGAAAACACAAAGCCACACCCATACCACACCCACTTCCTGGCCTGGCCATCTTAATATTGCCCGAGCCGCCTCACCACAAGGTGTTGTGAGAGTAAAAGGACAATTAGCCCTAGCATGGGGTCAGGGCGAGGGCTTGTGCCTTGTTGCTTCCCAACACCTCATGCCCTAGTCTTAGCCCTAGCTCCAGAAATACCTCCACATGAAGTACATGTAACACACCTATAGGCCATACAATAGAATAAGCAATGAATTATTCTAGCCCACTATTTGTAGGGCTAAGGCAATTAATAGGGCTAGGGCTAGGGCTGGGGGCTAGGGCTAGGGCTAGGGCTAGGACTAGGGCGTGGGCTATACATCTACATGTAGTTACTTTCACAACACTCGTGCCCTAGTCCTCCTAGCAACACCCCCAAACTACCACATCACCATATAAGGTGTTGTGGAACTAATGAGACCCACAACACTTTCTAAAGATGAGCAGTGAACAATGAATCCTGACGGACATTCTATGGATGCATGGACCCTAGCCCTAGCCCTAGCCCTAGCCCTAGCCCTAGCCCTAGCCCTAGCCCTATGGATGCATGGATTACATAGCACATTCTATGGATGCATGGATTACAATGGATGCATGGATTGCATAGCACATTCTATGGATGCATGGATTACATAGCACATTCTAATGGATGCATGGATTACATAGCACATTCTATGGATGCATGGATTACATAGCACATTCTATGGATGCATGGATTACATAGCACATTCTATGGATGCATGGATTGCATAGCACATTCTATGGATGCATGGATTACATAGCACATTCTATGGATGCATGGATTACATAGCACATTCTATGGATGCATGGATTACACTATGGATGCATGGATTACATAGCACATTCTATGGATGCATGGATTACATAGCACATTCTATGGATCCATGGATTACATAGCACATTCTATGGATGCATGGATTACATAGCACATTCTATGGATGCATGGATTACATAGCACATTCTATGGATGCATGGATTACATAGCACATTCTATGGATGCATGGATTGCATAGCACATTCTATGGATGCATGGATTACATAGCACATTCTATGGATCCATGGATTACATAGCACATTCTATGGATGCATGGATTACATAGCACATTCTATGGATGCATGGATTACATAGCACATTCTATGGATGCATGGATTGCATAGCACATTCTATGGATGCATGGATTACGTAGCACATTCTATGGATGCATGGATTGCATAGCACATTCTATGGATGCATGGATTACGTAGCACATTCTATGGATCCATGGATTACGTAGCACATTCTATGGATGCATGGATTGCATAGTACATTCTATGGATGCATGGATTACGTAGCACGTTATATGGATGCATGGATTACATAGCACATTCTATGGATGCATGGATTGCATAGCACATTCTATGGGTGCATGGATTACATAGCACATTCTATGGGTGCATGGATTACTATATTGTGAGAAGCAGAGACACAAAGAACAAGCGAGGAAATAGGCAGGGCAGTCTTTCTAACCTCCAGACAACTACTGGAACCTTATTTCAGAGCTAATACTAGTCAGTCACAGGCTTGGAGTATATCGAGTACTAGTAGTACTAACAGGTTGCAGTAAACAAGACCACCACAGAATTTGTACCAACAGAACTGCACACTAACTGAATTTATATCTACAGTACACAGTATCTTCCACTTTAGCTTTTGTCTCGAGACATGCTTAGTTAAAACAGCTCCTCTACACTCAATTTCATGAACACCATCATGGCTAATTCTATATGTGACAACGACTTACCCAAACAGGGTTGGATACCACTTTGGATAGTGGATGGTCTACCTACTGGTTATGATACAGGAGTAAGAAATCTTGGCTAATAATCACTGCACCCAGACAACCACACCACCTGTGGGAGTGAATGTGAATTTCCTTGTTACCATTGAAATTTAAAAAGGAGAAGTTTTTTAAAAATTACATTCTCAATAAACTTTAAATTTACTAACTTGATGTTTCGGCTAGATGCTCTAGCCTTCTTCAGGAATCATTCCCGATCAAGGCTAGACCTTCTAGTTGAAATTTGGGGAAAGTAAACGATTATTGAGAAGATCATTTTAATTTGTTATGTCAACTGAGAGTTCGTTGAAAGTTGCTGTTTTTTGTTTATCTTCACAGTGTTGAAGCAGATATCACCATGGAGACAGACATGTGCATATCACAGTCTCACAGCATACATGTATGTGCATACATACATGCACACAAATTATGTCGTAACCAATAGTTTTGTCATGGTAAAAAAATTGTTCTTGATATTCTTATTATTTCACTATCGGCATAAATGGATTCTTCACAAACCCACTCACTCCAAGACGTTCCATCTTTGACATCCAGAGAAACCGCCTCTTTAGCTCGCTCTAGACTCTCCTTCAATTTTGCCTCCTTCTCTGCCTGATCTGACAACATTCAACGAAGGAAAATACATCTGGTCACACACTGGACCAACATCACACTGGGTGGAGGCAGGTTGAAGTAGGTTGACAAGAGCTCTATGGGGACACACACTGAACCAACATCACACTGAGTTGAGGCAGGTTGTTCAAAGTAGGTTGACTATAGCTCTATGGGGACACACACTGGACCAACATCACACTGGGTGGAGGCAGGTTGAAGAAGGTTGACTACAGCTCTATGGGGACACACACTGGACCAACATCACACTGGGTGGAGGCAGGTTGAAGTAGGTTGACAAGAGCTCTATGGGGACACACACTGAACCAACATCACACTGAGTTGAGGCAGGTTGAAGTAGGTTGACTATAGCTCTATGGGGACACACACTGGACCAACAGGTTGAAGTGGGTTGACTATAGCTCTATGGGGACACAACTGGACCAACATCACACTGGGTGGAGGAAGGTTGAAGATGGTTGAGTCACTACAGCTCTATGGGGGCACACACTGGACCACCACCACCCTGGGTGGAGGCAGGTTGAAGAAGGTTGAGTCACTACAGCTCTATGGGGACACACACTGGACCACCACCACACTGGGTTGAGGCTCATCCTCTGACATGTACATTGCTATGAAGTTTTGTACTGCACAATAGAATTCTTAACACAGGGAAGATAAGCACATGTATAGTAAAGCCGGGAGCCTCATGTACCTTTCCCCAACTGTCTGAGGACCATAGAAAGATTCCGCAGGGATTCTTTATTCTTGGACTGCAGAAAAATATTGCAATGACAACGAAGAAAAGTTCAAGTTAGAGTTCAAGAGGAGAAATGAAGACATAATATGGGAGGATGAGAGAATGGAGGACAGGGGAGGAGGAGAGAGAGTGGAGGATAGGGGGGAGGAGAGAGAGTGGAGGATAGGGGGGGAGGAGAGAGAGGGGAGGATAGGGGAGGAGGAGAGAGAGTGGAGGATAGGGGAGGAGGAGAGAGAGTGGAGGATAGGGGAGGAGAGAGAGTGGAGGATAGGGGAGGAGGAGAGAGAGTGGAGGATAGGGGAGGAGGAGAGAGAGTGGAGGATAGGGGGAGAGAGAGTGGAGGATAGGGGGGAGGAGAGAGAGTGGAGGATAGGGGGGGAGGAGAGAGAGGGGAGGATAGGGGAGGAGGAGAGAGAGTGGAGGATAGGGGCGGAGGAGAGAGAGTGGAGGATAGGGGAGGAGGAGAGAGAGTGGAGGATAGGGGAGGAGGAGAGAGAGTGGAGGATAGGGGGGAGGAGAGAGAGTGGAGGATAGGGGAGGAGGAGAGAGAGTGGAGGATAGGGAAGGAGGAGAGAGAGTGGAGGATAGGGGAGGAGGAGAGAGAGTGGAGGATAGGGAAGGAGGAGAGAGAGTGGAGGATAGGGGAGGAGGAGAGAGAGTGGAGGATAGGGAGGAGGAGAGAGAGTGGAGGATAGGGGAGGAGGAGAGAGAGTGGAGGATAGGGGAGGAGGAGAGAGATTGAGGATGGGGGAGAGAGAGTGGAGGATAGGGGAGGAGAGAGAGTGGAGGATAGGGAGGAGGAGAGAGAGTGGAGGATAGGGGAGGAGGAGAGAGAGTGGAGGATAGGGGAGGAGGAGAGAGATTGAGGATGGGGGAGAGAGAGTGGAGGATGGGGAGGAGGAGAGAGAGTGGAGGATAGGGGAGGAGGAGAGAGAGTGGAGGATAGGGCAGGAGGAAAGAGTGAGGATAGGGGGGGAGGAGAGAGAGTGGAGGATAGGGAGGAGGAGAGAGAGGGGAGGATAGGGGCGGAGGAGAGAGAGTGGAGGATAGGGGCGGAGGAGAGAGAGTGGAGGATAGGGAGGAGAGAGAGTGGAGGATAGGGGCGGAGGAGAGAGAGTGGAGGATAGGGAGGAGGAGAGAGAGTGGAGGATAGGGCAGGAGGAAAGAGTGAGGATAGGGGGGAGGAGAGAGAGTGGAGGATAGGGAGGAGGAGAGAGAGGGGAGGATAGGGGAGGAGGAGAGAGAGTGGAGGATAGGAGGAGGAGAGAGAGTGGAGGATAGGAGAGGAGGAGAGAGAGTGGAGGATAGGGGAGGAGGTGAGAGAGTGGAGAAGGAAGTCAGGAGAAAGGAGAGAGGAGGGAGAGGGTAGGAGAGGAGAGAGGAGGCGGGAGAGGCTGAATATGAAGGTTGTTGAGAAGATTTCCTTCTCACTTCATGACAACAAAATCGACACACAACAACAACAACAACAACGGCTCTCCCTGAGCACATACGTGTGCCAGTGATCCAGTGAAGCAGTCATGAGCCTGCTGCACCTTGCCAGCCTTCCAGTAGCTCTCCCCGAGGGCGTTCCAAGTGTCCATTAGAGAGGGGTCATGCTTGATGGCTCTGGACAGATAGTCCTCTGCCTCTTGGCTATGCTCGGGAAGAACGTTGAGAGCTCTGCCTCTTAGACTCCAATACTGCACCTTTGGAAGACTACCTGTAGGTTTCCATGTGTATTAACTACAAGAGTGAGCATACCTAATGTCGCATCTGGCTTGTGTCTTCATGAGAGGTACATAATATATGCACTTCTACCCAGTGTGATGTTGGTCCAGTGTGTGTCCCCATAGAGCTATTGTCAACCTACTTCAACCTGCCTCCACCCAGTGTGATGTTGGTCCAGTGTGTGTCCCCATAGAGCTATTGTCAACCTACTTCAACCTGCCTCCACCCAGTGTGATGTTGGTCCAGTGTGTGTCCCCATAGAGCTATTGTCAATCTACTTCAACCTGCCTCCACCCAGTGTGATGTTGGTCCAGTGTGTGTCCCCATAGAGCTATTATCAAACCTACTTCACCCCTGCCTCCACCCAGTGTGATGTTGGTCCAGTGTGTGTGCTATTGTCAACCTACTTCAACTTGCCTCCACCCAGTGTGATGTTGGTCCAGTGTGTGTCCCCATAGAGCTATTATCAAACCTACTTCACCCCTGCCTCCACCCAGTGTGATGTTGGTCCAGTGTGTGTGCTATTGTCAACCTACTTCAACTTGCCTCCACCCAGTGTGATGTTGGTCCAGTGTGTGTCCCCATAGAGCTATTATCAAACCTACTTCACCCCTGCCTCCACCCAGTGTGATGTTGGTCCAGTGTGTGTGCTATTGTCAACCTACTTCAACTTGCCTCCACCCAGTGTGATGTTGGTCCAGTGTGTGTCCCCATAGAGCTATTATCAAACCTACTTCACCCCTGTCTCCACCCAGTGTGATGTCCACCCAGTATCCCTATAGAGTTATCATCTACCTACTTCAACCTGCCTCCACCTAGTTTGATGCTGACCCAGTGTCTACAGTTATTGTCAACCTCCCCAATGCAATGCATCTAGCCACCATCTCTCTCCCTACATTTGCATACAGGATGACCCTTTACCAATCACTATGCTGGAATATCTTTGTTTCTACTGGTTCATAGTTGTGATTGGAAATCTTGTCAACAAAAAGTGCAACAAAATATTTCTTCCATTCACATTCACTAATAGCTAAGCTAGTCTCAATCAATAGGCAGCTACAAGGCAAAATGGAAGAGAGACTGCTTCAGCTGTTCGATCTAGTCACTAGGCTTGTAACTGCTAATGTGATTATGTGATTCATGAACTCCTGGGCCACAAACCACTTATGCCCAACTCTTCACTGCACTCAAAATAAAACATGCTGTGCTAATTTGCAAGACCCTTCCCATCAAATAGATTAGTAAAGGGTCTTCCTACACGAGATTCCCTGCCACCAGATCTCCAACTTTGCAGCATATGCTCACTGGACTAATCAACTATTCAATCCCACACCAATGGCCCTAGACAAAAATGTCAAGAGTGGACCACACCTAACCCATCACTGTGCATCATAAGAATGATGACATAATGAAATGTAGGTCCAACTCCGACCACTGACCCATATCCAACCTGGAGGAGGCACTACATGGACCAAGTGACTAGTGTCCTCATTCCTCTTAAGAGGGCGACCAATCAACACAGGTCATAACATAAAAAATAGATACCTTGTACAGAGTCGAGCAGACCAATTGTCTCTTCCATTTGTACTTTGACCTCGTCCCACTTTTTGGAAGCACACTCCAACCCATGATGTTGAAAGAAGTGGGCACTATATGTGTACAGATCTTTGACAGCAACCTATTAATTAAAGGGAATATACACGCAATACGATGTCTGTGGGGTTTTTTCTGTTGTTGTTTTTTGTTGTATGATTGAACTTTGCACATTCTAACCTTGGCTTTTTCTAGCTTTTCTTCGTCCATGACCCTATTAAACTCCGTTTATTTATTTCTAAAAAGTTCGTAAACGAAAACTCTAGTGCGCAGGACGAGGGAATGAAGCGTCTTAGAAAAGTGGGAGTGGCTGCTTCTGACAGCAGTAGCTATGCTATAGTCAACATTGAAGGAGATACTGCAGCCATTATACAGTCAACATTGAAGGAGATACTGCAGCCATTATACAGTCAATATTGAAGAAGACACTGCAGCCATTATACAGTCAATATTGAAGGAAACCTGCACTGACAGCAGTAGGCCAGTAGCTATGCTTCAACATGGAAGACGAAGTTTGCCGTCACCGTCGGTTGGGAAAGCGTGGCCTAGTGAGTACCCGTGTACAATGAAGCTCCTAAACTAGCGCATTGTTCTCGACTTAGGGTCTTGGAGAAATGAGTGCAGCATAAAACCAGTTATCAATTACGACAAACTGAGGCAGTTTTGTGCATATTTCACTGAGAATGAAAGGTGGGAAGATTTTTTGTGTGTGTATGTGTGAATAAATAAACCTCTCTCTCTGTCTGTCCTAAACTTGGAAAGCAGTCCAGACTATCTGTATGCCATGAAGGAATATCCATCCTTCATCACTGACGACCATGGTGAAAAATTGAGTCCTAGACATCGGCCTCATACCTGCTATGGTATCAAGCAGTAATTATAGGTTGCATTTCTACCCCACCTCCCTGCCATGCCTATCCCTACATTACAGACATGTATCATGATGTACGCATGTGTCCGAGGTATTGTCAAGATATATATATAACTTTGTCATTAAAAAAAAAAAGGTAAACTAATTAAGGCTTACGTTATGTAGAACCTGCCCAAGCAATATAGATATGTGTATTAGATATGTGTATTATTATAACACATTATTTACAATTGTCAACTAAATAAATATTCTGAAACACATTTTAGAAACTGATTAGCTCACAGTGGATGATATTGTGATTTGTTTCAGTCTCCAGGATTTCTGAAAGCACTGGTTTGCAAGATATTAAGACATTCACAGCTGCAATTCACAATCAGAAGAAGCGAGATAAAGAATATAACACTGTGTTACTCGGGACAGAAATCAAGGCCATCCTAGATGTGATCAAGAAACTGTGAGGATATATATATAGTTACTAGGTATATAGCAACCATGCTAGCACAAATCAAGGCCATCCTAGACGTGATCAAGATATAATTATCTAGGTATATATATAGCAACCATACTATATAGCACAATCAAGCCATCCTAGATGTGATCAAGAAACTATGAGGATATATATAGTTACTAGGTATATAGCAACCAGCACAAATCAAGGCCATCCTAGATGTGATCAAGAAACTGTGAGGATATATATATATATAGTTACTAGGTATATAGCAACCATGCTATATAGCACAAATCAAGGCCATCCTAGACGTGATCAAGAAACTGAGGATATAATTATTATATAGTTACTAGGTATATAGCAACCGTACTAGCACAAATCAAGGCCATCCTAGACGTGATCAAGAAACTATGAGGATATATGTATAGGATAGCCTATACAAAAGAGTCGGTTATGCGCCTATGTAACCTCCGAGTTTGCGGTTACCCCGAGGCGAAGCCGAGGAATGTAACAGCAAATGAGTAGGTTACACTGGCGCATAACCGACTCTTTTGTATAGGCTATCTTACTTATACTACATTGCGCATGCGCTAAACTACATAGCAACTAGAAATGGAAGAATTTTTTACTATTGACCAAGGCGTCCCAGCTATTGACAAAGTGCTGCTAGATAAACACGCAGCTGAGTGGAACAACTTCCTTCAACTGATAATAAAAAACTCCTTCAACTTCATGGATTTATGAGCCCAGATATTTTGCAGTGGCTGCAGCCAGGACCTTCTGTTTCTCCTCCCATCGCTATTCAACCAACTCCAGTGTCCCAATCGAGTAGGTTACACTGGCGCATAACCCGCGAGTGGAGTATAGGCTATCTTACTTATACTACATTGCGCACGCGCTAAACTACATCCGGTTAAAAGTGTAGGTTATGCGCCTATGTAACCTACAGTTATTAACCAATCAGATTAGCCACAGATGACGTGATGTAGTATAAATATATTATATATAATTATATATATATATATATAGTTACTAGGTATATAGCAACCATACTATATAGCACAAATCAAGGCCATCCTAGATGAGCACAAATCAAGGCCATCCTAGACATGATCAAGAAACTGAGGATATATATATGTAGTTACTAGGTATATATATAGCAACCATGCTAGCATGAATCATTAACAAGCTACAGCATTCAGTAAGAGGGCCACTGTAGGAGCTGCAACAACCTGAACGGTTTTGGCCATTCACGTTTTCTTCTGCCAGTGGATGCAGTTTAACGAGTGGTCAATTATTATGCTTGTGCAGTGCTGATCAATTCTATTCACTAGTGTGGCTTATCCTTGTTGGTGATGGCCAGTAATTAAGGCAGATGTCATTCTTTACCGTGATTCCTGAACTTCTCTTCCAACTTGCAGATATTGTTTTTCTTGATAGGCATTTTGAAGGGGGGAAATGAGTGCATATAAGCACTTGGGATTGGTTCCACTTTGATGCTGCAAGTGATCAGGTTTATTATTTTATATGCTGGAGTTTTAAAATCATGTCTTTCAGTTTTAGGTAATATACTATCCTGTATGATGACTCTCAGCTGACATCATGTGCTTTAAGATTGGCTAAATCTTAAAGAAAAATATACTACTCTTTATTTTATTATTAGATAGTAGCTTTTTGTTTGTCTAGCAAGTTGCTTCAGATAGAAGGACGTAATCTTAGGAGTCGATACAGCACAGTTCCATCGTCGATGCAGCTTAGTTCCACTCTGCAGGCTACCTATAGTAATTATTATTTTGACAACCATGGCATCATTATCATTGAAGTGGACATGATAAAAGGTATGCCATAAAAGGTATGCCATATTAGGGTGGAGATAGTAAAATGGGCGTGGTTTTGGGCCGTTCAGGTTTGCTTCCTACAGACCTGGTAAGTCTATAATAGTGGTACACATCTGGACTGGAAAAGTATGAGAGAAGAGAGTTTTCTTCACTAGACAGGAATATCTATACTCTAGTCATAGGCTAAGTACATGACTGTTGTGCTGAGCAAGACTTATCCAGTTCAGATATTCTATCATCCTGTCCAAGCTCACCCAGATAACTTATTTCCAACTGTGTTTTTCCTTTATTTTTGCTGTTGTAGACCTATGTTAAGGAGTAAGTGTGAAATCCAGCAGCTATCTGAGAGTTTGAAGTTTTTCTCGCATCTTTTTCCTATCGAGGACAGCACGATCATAATGGATGACTTATTTATTGGGTTAGCCCAAAGAGCCATCCTGGAAGAGCTACCTGGGAGTGGTTATGCCTGTAAGTGGATCTTGCAAAAGTATTTTCATGGTGATACTCCATAGCAGAATGTATGCCATATTTGGAGGACATAATATACTTGCCTATAGCTCATCGCTGCCATGGATAAAACTTGCAAGGACTCTATATTATATAATTGTAATGCACGTTGGCAATCGTGAAGTATTTATTTTATACAACTTGTGGTGCTCAATATCTTCTTGTACATGGCATAAACCAAGAATATATAGAGACAATTTGTAAATAGTTAACTTTCTTTTTTATTAGCTTAATAATATGATAGTAACTATCACCACAACCATTGTTTTGTAATGGTAAAGGGCAAAGATAGGATCAGTAAATTAACATTGATACTATTATATATTTACTGTGCAGTGGAAGAAACCGGAGGGTTGCATGTAGTCCTTCAGGGCTATGTGAAGAGGATATCTCAAGAGAAAGAGACAAAATACATCAAATCCACACTGGTAGATTATACTGGCTGAGTAATAGCTAGTATTATAGGTATGCTAGATCATCATATAAACACCACAGATTTGATCAACACACTGGGTTGAAGCAGGTTGGGGTGGGCTGGATTGATCATCATGCTGGGTTGAGATATGTTAGTTTAACAATTGTTTTATGTGGACACACACTGGAGGCAGGTTGAATTGGGTTGACAATAGCTCTATGGGAACACACACTGGACCTACACCACACTGGGTTGAAGTAGGTCGACAATAGCTGTATGGGAACACACACTGGACCAACACCACACTGGGTTGAAGTAGGTTGACAATAACTCTATAGAAACACATTGATAAATCAACATTGTACTAGATTGGGGATTGGGACAGGTTGAAATACCTTCACAATAGCTCTATGGAGACACATGCTGGGTCAAGGTTGAGGCAGGTTGAAGTGTATAAATTAATAACAGCTTATTCAGACATAATACTCTTTGCATAGGTTTGTCCTGGCAAAAGCTTTGGTGACATCCAATCTAGCTCAGTGAGAGCTGGGCAGATAATGTGGCACATGTATCCACAGTACATAACTACAACCGCCTGCTCTATGCTCTACCTAAGTGCCAATGATTACATCAAGACAGTGCAGGTATCATAAAGCAAGGACAATACAGAGTAGATTCATATTTCAGAAGAGATTCCACATGTGATGAATTTGATTCTCAATTCTAGTCACATACTTTTAGTACCACAAACTACTCGATTTCACACAAAGTCACTTTTTTAAAATAAATGTAGAATTGCAAGAAGTTGTATGTGAGAGAGAGACAGAAATTGCTGAAATCATGTGCACTGTTTGACAGATTAAGTCCAGTGATCCTCTCCAAGTTGACTGAGGACATTATGTGGGAAGCAATACCTGCCAATACCAGTCAGTTTATATTCATCACATGATCACTTATACACATTCAGTATTTGTCACAACCAATATATAGTAGGATATTTTCGCGAGGAGCTTAATATTCGCAATTTTCCTGTTATGCAAATAAGTACACTGGAGAGCAATAGAGAATGGGTATAGCTAGATGCCCCTGCATGCTACATAATCCACTCAGAATGTTTCCCCTCTGAATCCTCACTTATTTACTATATATATCTGTGAGTAGTTAGCCAACCCCTGAAAAACATTGTGTGTAGCTGAGAAGTGCTAAAGGAATATGAGCTAAGATATTGGTTCATACATGCAGCTATTGTACGAGAAGGTGATCATATCGACAGAGTGATGCTCATCAAGGAAGGACAATGCACAGCAATGGCCAGAGTTGCAACTTCACGAAGCCTTCATGTACGTGTAATTTTTTTTGTCAATAGTGGATAGAATAGTAACAGTCATGGTTTGAATACAGAAATTAAATATACCAAGTGTATGTGATCTTCTATTATTCTCAATGAACTCTCAGTTGACATAATAAAATTATAATGACTTTCTCAATAATCAACTTGAATTTTTACTCTCGACATTTCAACTAGATACTCTAACCTTCATCAGGAAAGGTCATTGTAATCTTATATTATTGTTGTGACCATGCCCTTGATTAGACCATGCTCTTGATTAGACCATGCCTTGATTAGACCGTGCCCTCAATTAGACCATGCCCTTAATTAGACCGTGCCCTCGATTAGACTGTCCCCTCGATTACTCGATTAGACCGTGCCTCGATTAGACAGTGCCTCGATTAGACTCTACCCTTGATTAGACCATGCCCTCGATTAGACCATGCCCTCGATTAGACCATGCCCTCGATTAGACCATGCCCTCGATTAGACCATGCCCTCGATTAGACCATGCCCTTGATTAGACCATGCCCTCGATTAGACCATGCCCTCGATTAGACCATGCCCTCGATTAGACCATGCCCTCGATTAGACCATGCCCTCGATTAGACCATGCCCTTGATTAGACCATGCCCTCAATTATACCATGCCCTCGATTAGACCATCCCTTGATTGGACCGTGCCACCATTTATTATCTCAAATGAAATAGTATGCTCCCTCAAATCGACTGTACACCAGCAGGGAATATGAACGCTCCAGAGAAATGCTGTCTGGAGCGAGTGAGGAAAGCTTGGCAGTCTCTCACCACTGAAATAATAAAATCCTTAAAAAGTTGTGGCATTTTAGCTGAGGCAGATGGATCACATGATGACAGCATTCAATGTTAAAGCATGGGTAAATAGCATAAAGTGCTGCAAGAAATATCACCAGCAAGATTGAACTGCACATAAAATAGGTGGGCGTGACAATGACAATCCCTTCATAAGCAGCAAAGCTAAGTGCGAAGAATACACCCTTCTCTACTATAATAGTTCTGAAATGGCGAGGTTTACAATGGCAAGCATCATCATCTTCGACAAAAAGCAAAAGGCTAAAGAAACATGAGTAGCAAGTGTTCTTTTTTTACTTTAATTATTGTAGGCTATATATCAGGAATATCAAAGTGCTTACCTGATAGAAGAAGGTCCCTTAACTCTTGTTATACATCACATGACTCTTGTTATACATCACATGACTCTTGTTATACATCACATGACTTTAAAAACTTTTTAGGCATACGTGTGCATCACGTTATTTTAATTATCAGCCCTAAAGAGGATGAATTGGCAAAGTGCTTTCCACACAGCACCTTGCATTCGATTATATAATATGATGGTACTTGTACGTTACAATGATGAGAAACAATTATTCTTATGAGAGGATATGTTCAAGGTTTAATACTGCTACTGCTATAGTATATATTATATAGTGTATGGTATATATACACTATATACATATATCTTCAGGCTCATTTGGAGCTGGCAATTTTTTAGATTTATGAGCAAGTTTATTACCTCAGTGAGTCACAACCACTCCTGTCAGGTCTAATTGACAAGAGAAGCATATCTCATACTGAGGAGATGAATGGAAGCTTCTATTGCTGCACTTGGTCATACTTAAGGGAACTATAATCTATGTATGTATGATACATAGTGTAGAGGAGAAATGCTATGTGCCTCACTGGAAGTCTGTCAAAATCCATGTCTCACAAGATGATCACAAAGTGGATCAAAATTGCAGTTATGTCTGTTGACATTGTCTTTTCTTGACAGATCAATGTGGGTGAACTGGGACCGTCGGATTGCATAGGAGAGGCATTGCTTCAGAGTGGAGTAGAAACACAACCCTACTCCATCATCAGCTCCACTGAGATAGTTATCGGCATCATCTCCTTCAGATCAGTCAAATGTAAGTAAACTAGGAATGCTTTGTCACAAATATAATATTGTGATAGTCCATTATTCTTCAGTATGTGAAGTTCAGAAATACATATTATCTGACAGAACTCTCTCACTCCCTATATTAACCAAGGTATATAAGAATTACTGACGTCACATAATGTATGCCACACTTTTGCTCTGTCCTTGTATATAATGCCAGGAACAAGTAAGAGATAAATACTACAAGAAAGTGAAGAAGCAGCAGTGGTGCAAAATCAAGGTACTACATTTTCTAAAAGTTTGGTGCTTTATTTTTATTACCATCTGGTTTCATTTGTGGCTTTTATGGGTGTAAAATAAATTTATAGCCATAACTTTTTAATCTGCTGCTGCATTTTTGATATCAAAATCTGCTCCATTGAGGTAGGATGCAACCTTGCTCTGTGTTCATATTAAAACACACATCCATCCAGGAGTGCCTCCTTTCTCAACTGAAATGATTCTAAGTTATGTGTGACCTATGCAGTATTAGTATGATTCTAGGTTATGCATGACTATATGCCTATGCAGCTTTTCTCTACAGAATAGCTCCCAGAAACAGCAGTAAAAGCCTGGATAAGACTCATGGAGGAAGTTACAAAACTTTTTTATTCTGTTCTTTCACCCGAAATTAAATTGATTATCATTCAGAGCAATACAACGGTCTACTAGCCATATGATGTGGTATTTAGAGCATACTGTTCATTTTTTTTGTGTGTGAATGATGCCCGAGTTTGCTGATGTATTTCGCTTATGGTGGTCTCGGTGGGCCATACATACATGGGCAGTTGCTATGGGGATTTATCTTTGACATGGTGAAGAACAATACCGACAAAAAAGAATCGCCTTTGTCCCTTCCCCTAGCCACCAAGAAAGTAATACTAGTTAGAGTCAGTGGTGCATGTACGTTAATCAATTGAGCCCCAACTTAATTTGTGGTTTTATGATTTGCGAGCTTGTTTATATATAACAGTTTCTTAACAGTAACAAATGAAATAAAACAAAGATAAAATATAAATAGAGTAGTGATGGAGAAGGAGGACCCCACAGAAGGAAGAACATCATTTGTTTTTATGGAGAATGGTAATCTGCAAAGTTTCATCAACCTATCTCCTGCAGAATGCAGAAAGGAAGATAAGGACACTGGTGATCGGGGATCTGAGAAGAAGGATTTTATGTAGCAGGAGAAATTAGGTTTAGCAGGAATTTCAACATCAGGGTAATTTTAAGATGAGGACTGAGGGCACAACTTAGCAGAGAATTAAAAACTAGTATATATGTACTCATGTGTTGTGTATCTCTTGCATCTGTGGGAAGTACTACATAGGGAAGATCAAGAGAATACTTGAGACCAGAATGAAAGAATACCAAGAGCATGTAAAAAGTGTGCTAAAGAGAATCTGAAATTGCTAAACATGCAAGGAACAATGGACATCCCATTTTGTGGAGAGGAAACCATCTTAGACCTGGCCAGGAGACTCTTCCTTATAATCTCCCCCAATAGGAGTTAACATTCTACCCTTGATATGGTTGTACTTGAAAATTTGCAAGAAAAATCTTCTGTAGTTAGCTTAGCTGATTTCCACCAGTCCCACTTCGCCCACAAAGATTTGTATTGTTGTGTGTAATGTTTATTTACCTAATGCCTGTCCTCGCTGCATACTCAATGCACATTGGTCCTCTATAATAATTGTACCCCAGTGTGCATCAGATCCAAAGCACCTCAACAGGTAGTTGAATTGATTCAAAGTGATTCCGAGTAATTATGAGTGTGTGCTTAATAGAAGTTTGTCTTGATTATAGCTGCAGGTCAGAAGTTGGAGAGAACATTTTTGTAGGCCATGGGCTAGACTAACCTATATAGTTATTATGGTTAGAAAATTCATCCCTATTTTTACTGTAGCTTAGTACTACCATAATATTTTTCTGTGTGGCTCATGGAACATTATCCTTCAGAGATACTACCTTTCCAGTAGCTGTATCCGCTTTGTCTTCTGCAGCGGAGATCTCCTTCAGGTAGGTAGCTAATCCATACGAAGGGAAAACCAACATGTATCGATTCAAATTTTAGCCTGGTGTACTTCCATGGTTTGGATGCATTGTTCAGGTTCAGGACCTGATGCACTTCCTTTAATATCACATGTACAGAATTACATTGTGGAACAAGTGTTGACAGAAAGAGGAATTCAGTTTGGCACAAAGAAATGGAAGCACACACCATCAGAACCATGACACTTACTAGCCAATTAACAGACAACACTCATTAAAAAATGTGATATATGGACTGTGACCATGATTATTGTTGTGGTTTATATATATATATATATTTATCATTTGCTATGACATCACCCTTGTTTAGTGCACACCATGTTTTGATTTAAATATGTATTGTAAATTCAACAAGTTCACTCTACATTGGTACTATAATAATGGTAACATAGACTAGTACAAGTATATACCAGCTAAGATGGTACATGGTACATCTTGCGATGAGGATACATCTGGCAAAGAGGACTAACTGCCCAGCGAGAAGAGAGAATGGCTGCCATCTACGGATCCATCTCAGAGTTCTGCCTTGAAAAGGAGAACTGGACCTCATAGATCGAGAGGTTGCATCATTATGTTGCAAATGATGTCGTAACTGAACACAAGAAGCGAGCCCTTCTTTGGGCATGTGGAGCGGCAACTTTCAAGCTGCTTATATAGGACATTGGTGGACAGCGTTAGAAACTACCAGTTAGTGCAGGTTCTAAAGGACCACTATGATCCTATCCATCTTGCATCATGTATATAGCGCTTCAAATTTAAGTCGTATGAGAGCATCGGGAGAGTCTCTGTCGAAGTATATAGCAGCATTGTGAGCTTTAGCAGAGCACTGTCAGTCTGTCGAAGTATATAGCAGCATTGTGAGCTTTAGCAGAGCACTGTCAGTCACTCTGAATGAGAAGTTACTCAATCGTTTGGTTTGCGGAGTCAACCACGATGGAATACAGCAGCAATTGTTGGCTGAAAAAGGACTTGCCTTTGAAAAGTCATTTGAGTTAGCCTTGGCTAGTGAGTCAGCAGAAAAAGACGAGTAATCAGGCCATCGAGGTAACCTTCAGCCATGGAGGTGCATCAGTTCCATATTCCACCGAGGGTTGTGAGAGGAAAGAGAAACCTGTACACACCTCAAAACAAACTTGTATGTTATAGGTGTGGAGGGGCCCAGATTACAAATTCCGAAATGCTGAATGTCATAATTGCAACAATTTTTTGGGGACATATTGCAAGGGCATGCAGAATACAGACGGGACCTAAAAGCAAGCAAACAAAAGAGCATCATGGATAAGAAAGTCAAAATACGAGGGCACTCCGAAGACGGTGAACAGTCTTATTCTTTATTTACCATGGTGAACAGTCTTATTCTTTATTTACCATGGATAGTAGCAAACACAAGGCATTCATGGTAGATGTTTTGAACCAAGTGCCAGTAGAACCAAGTGCCAGTAGAAATGGATTTGATAAGGTGCTACCCTCACTCTCATCACGAAGGAAATGTACGAGAGGATACAGAAGAGGACTCTCATCCAAAAGCTCCAAGACACGGACGCCAAGTTGTGGACTTACACAGGAGAAAATGCCCTTGCTGGGATCAGCATTTTGGATCTGGGTGGACCAAACCCGTTTAGATTGGGTTACAGCACAAGGGCTTCCCCCCCCCAAACCATTTTAGTACATGTAGTAACTTGTCAAAAAAAAACTTGTAGTTACCACTCAGATTCTGCAAACTTAATTGTTAGCTGTTGTAGTTGAATGCTTGTCAGGCAATACATATATACCTTGACAAGCAAAATATAGGCATGTTGTTATCATCTTATGTTATAACAACAAGAAGCTAATAGCTTGGTGCATTCTGATTTTAAAGATATCACAACCACTTTTTTAATTTTATATATTATTTTACAGGAAGCAATACGGATACTGAATAAACACTGTGGTATACAATGTCATATATTTTATATATATTCTTGGCAGTCATGGAATATCATTTTTGAAGACAATTAGCAACAACAAAATAGAGTCAGAACTGGTGGCACTGTCCATACTTTTATATTAAAGCTACTAGGAAAATCAAGTTGTTCTTTTTAAAATTCGTATCCACCTTTTGCACCTGGAATATTGAAGTATCTCTTGACAGGTGGGTACTTGAATAATATAATTTGTGTCAAGCTGCAAAAAGAATTGGTTACGAAGTAGACCAGAGTTGCCTGAATAAAGAGACAATACAGCAAAGTGCATTAGCATACATATTTCCCGGAATCTATGTGGTGCCAAGTTTAAGTATGACATAATGAACTAGGATGATGCTAGGCATTGGCTGGTGAGTAACCATGCTTGGGTGATTAAGCCCTCACTTCGCAGGAAGCCCAGAAAAATACACATCCCTCCTTCCCACCCCCCACTTCTTATGGAAGTTATGGAAGACTGCCAAAAATATTTGAAAGGTTAATTTCAAGCAGGACAAAAAGGCACTGTTCAACTTGCTTGTTCAAATACAACTTGCATGAGCCTTTCATGTCACAATTTGCCTCTATACAGCTTACTAATGATGGTACTATGATAGCCACATCCATCCATAAGACTACATCACACTAGGCATCAGGCAAAAAAAAAAAGAAAGACGAAAGAACAGTGTAAACACCAAGGAAAAACACACATACAAAAGACACACACATTATCTTCAGAAACACTCCAGTGAACCTACAGAAGGGAAGCAAGCTGTAACGGGAATGAAGCAGACAGCCACCACACGAAGAAATGACTTCATTTTGCGAGACAATTCGTTTTCAGCTCCTTCATTGGAAAGCTATGGAGGACAAAACACATCTTCAACATAATTATTGTTCAGCTCCTTACCTGTATGGGGGGAGGTCTATACACAATTGCTGAACTACTGTAGCATTCACCTTTGCTGGTGGAAAACAACAAATGAAATGCAATAAAAAAATGGCAGACAACTGCCAATTCCTGACACGCCGATCCTTTCTATGATAATGCAAGAGATCTCTTGATGTACAAGCACAGATCTAGCTGTATAGTCCATAAGGTAAGTATAAGCATCCTACAGACAGTGCGTGAATCGCATGGAATGTAGTAACATGCTTTGCGTGCAGTGCAGGTCGCTCAGACTGAAAAGTGAATATATCAAGGTTATGGAGCGTCTTATCAGTCCCCTCAACATTGTGATTCAACCTCGTTACATCAGCAGCTAACATCCAGGAATTGAGTCAACTATACATGGCAAATAAATGATTTTAAAATAGCTGGCTATGTTATTAGCTTTCATCCTTCAAGTCTGGCTTGAGACAGCATTGTGATGTGGAGAATTACTGTCAAGGTAGAACACTTGCCAGCAAGTTGGGGTCCAGGTTATGATATCAGCAATGTGACCAATTAACGGGCTGTCATCATCTAGCAAGTCACTATCCTTAATCTCATCACCATTATTTCATCCACCATATATCATGTCCAGTCCATCTTTGTAAAATGGTCATTCTCTATGTCCACCACACCTCTACAAAACTTCCTCCTCATGGTAGCTATTGTATGTCGGAAACCTTCTGGAGTTAGTCCTTGCATTTCTTCCTAGTTGTAGTTATGTAGAGCTACGTCGACAGATGTCCATGTAGCTCAAATGGACCGCTGGGAAGTTGGTGTACGCATTAGCTGGAAGTACCTTGAACTTGCAAATATTCAATTTGTAAGGCTCCCGGTCGCTGCATGTCGCATGCCTTCTGCCGGCAAAGTGAACGCTCTATATAGTATTGAGCTGAAGAAGTTAAATAACCCTTTGCATGCAACACTCAGAATTATGGTATTATAGTTGGGGTCTTTAACTAAATACCCTTCTCTAACCCCCCTCCCCCCCCCACATTAATATATATGGCACTTTATTTGTAGGCTCAATTCAACCTATTCAGTGTATTTTCAAAGTTCCCCCCTTCATCAATATTCATTGCAATTACAATTATATAGAACACATCAACAATTCATTATAGTTGGCAGCAATATATATATATATAAAGGGGGAGTTGGCTACACATCATTCCTTTAGAGTACCTCACTTCTATCAACCTTGGTGTTTAGAATACTGATTCTATCGATTATTCCTGAATTAGCCAAAATTAGTTCTGGCTAATATCAGTATACTCTAAACAAACACTCTTTAAGGGGGGACGGTCCTAAATTAATTTTTTTTTTTTTAAACCTGTGATTATAACTTTAGAGCTCCGTAGATTCTGCAAACTTCATGGTATGGACTTGATATATAGCTCAAAAGATAGGTCTCTCTGTGTGCTCTCTTTTGATACTAAAAATGCTTCATTAGGTATAACTATAGGCAAGTTACTAGACCCTAAAGCGGAGGGACCTCAAAAATCTGAATCACCGCACAGAAACCACTCCCGAGTTGCAAAGTGCAAAAAAATTGATGGTACGTAGCGCAATCACTCATTCGTTAAAAATTTATTACTGGTCAGACACGTGGGTGCAAAATTGAGGGCGTTGATTTTTCAACGCCCTCAATTTTGCACCACGTGTGTGACCAGGTAATAAATTTTTAACGCAAATGAGTGATTGAGTGCGCCTCTACGTACCATTTTAATTTTTTTGCAACTCCGAGTGGTTTCTGTGGAGGTTGCGGTGATTCAGATTTTTGAGGTCCCTCCGCTTTAGGGTCTAGTAACTTGCCTATAGTTATACCTAATGAAGCATTTTTGGATCATGTAAAGAGTAGACTCCGGAAGTCGAAAAATCAGTGCGCATCAATTAATTTTCGCGGTATATATTTTAAAACGCACTTTTCTCTGCTTATCTTAAACGCGCGCGCTAAAATCACCGCTAAAATGGAGAAAGGATACTCGAAGTAATTTTTCTAACATACTGTGTATATCTTGTGGTGACTGGATTTAGGAACTCTAGTACCCAGTTACTGCTGATGCAAGTGAAGAAGGTTCAGTCGACCAACTGCAATTAATGTGTACCAGTGGTTGCAGGAAGTTTGCTCAACAGCCCTTAGCTGTCCAATAATCTTAGGTGGGCCTGGAGTCATCATGAGTCCCAATTCAGTGTGTTGTCAATTGTCACATAAACAGTACATTCTTGTGGCCATAGCATCATTATCAGAATAGCATCATTATAGAATCATTATTATAATTATTGTGGATACAGCATCATAGGGACCCGGCCACCATCCGGGTGTTTGGATTGGTGGACACCAGTCATACTCCTGCACTGGGTATGCTGTAAACAATCACAATTCCACTCCATTCTATGTAGTTGTTCAACACTAATTTTCAGGTTACATGCAAATAGTTCCCCGGAGAGACGCTGCAACATTACTCCCTATCATACGGTCTCGTGTTGCGATAATCCATTCGGATCAGTGGGCTGCTTACAGACAGGTTGCTTCTCTGCCTGAAGTGGTTGCTCATCGGACTGTTAACCATTCAATAGAGTTCCTAAATCCAGTCACAGGTGTGCACACAAAATGTTGAATCCTACTGGAATAGAGTGAGTTATACCACAAGATATACACAGTATGTTAGATAAATTGATTTTAGCAGGCGAGGATAAAGTTTAAAAGATGAAGGGGGTTCGTCGTGATCAACTTCCTTCATACCTCGATGACTTTATGTGGAGGGAGAGGAATGCCGGTACGACTGCTGATGCTTTTCAAAACACATGATGCTGCATTTGTTGTTTTATGAAGTTCTTTGAAGTTGTGTTGATATGAAGTTGTGTTACTTTTTTGGGGGGTGTTGTTTTTTTATGCTGCATTTGTTGTTTTATGAAGTTTTATTACTTGTGTTAGTAGTCCTGAGATAGCTGTTATTTACTTCGAGTATCCTTTCTCGGTGATTTTAGCGCGCGCCAGAGAAAAGTGCGTTTTAAAATATATACCGCGAAAATTAATTGATGCGCACTGATTTTTTGACTTCCGGAGTCTTACTCTTTACATGATCCGCATTTTTAGTATCAAAAGAGAGCACACAGAGAGACCTATCTTTTGAGCTATATATCTACAGATTGTAACCACAGGTAAAAATAAAAAATAAATTAAATTTAAGATCGTCTCCCCTTAAGAGGGTTGTTTTTATCCTTTAAACCAATAGATAACCCAATTAATAAAATCAACAAGAGATGTGAAATAGGGTGTAACTCGTAAAAACAATAATAAATTAAATAAGTCGCCAAACAAATTCAATAAGGTATCAAATTTTGGCCTTCTGACTACCAACTTTCCTGGATACAGCTCTCAAAATTTGGCTGGCATTTTATATAAATTTCCTCAATTAGAACAGATGTAATTTCAAGAGCTACTTAGCTGCGATACAATTCGAGGGTGTGCTCTATTATGTTGGCTTGCAAATCTGCAGTACCGGCCATGTAGGTATATATAGATCACCAGATCTCAACGAGTAACAATCCTTTGCTTGAGCGACTATTCATTGCTAATATTCATTCCAGGTCACCTTCCAGGTCAGTTTCGTTTGATGCTGCTGATGTGAAGGCAGCCTCTCAATGTCTTCACTGTGCAGTCCAATAATAGCAGGCACTGAACTCACTGTTACTAGCCAAGACTTGCAGTTGATGCAGTCTTGTTAGCCATTCCACACTATGCATTGTGATTGTATATACAGCATATACTCGTGTCCATTATGAGCATAGTGCAATAGTAAAATGCTCATTCTAATCAAGGGGTCTACTATTCCACTCAAGATAAATGGTGCGCATTCTACTCCAGGAAATTGGTACATATATTTATATCATTAAACATATGTGGGAAAAAATTCAGCCAAATGATCTCTTAGAAATTTTATGAAATAGGAGCACACATAAAGTTATATGGTACAGTATATAGGATGAGGATTAAACAAGGTAACTCTAAAACAGAGGAGGGCTCTAGAAAACAAGCGCCTACCCACTGTTTTTAGCTATCAGGCCGATAACAAGCAGCATGCGCCAACTACATGGATTGACAGAGGCACATCAAATTAAATTCTGCCAATATTAATCTAATTTTCTCAGAATATGGTGCTGATTATTTTTTTGCTCTACAGAGAGAGCCTTCCAGCAAGTTTTTATTGTTGGATAAAGAACAAGCATCCATCTTCCAAAGTACAAGCCTGACAGTGATGTTCCTCTCAACACTATATACCACTGATCTTCATCATTGCCACAAAACTCTTGCAGGCATTTCTTTGTCTTGGCTCAGATTTTATAAATGTGGTGCCACCAATAATGCACTTGATCATATGATGTATTTCACGACGAAAATTTGCGAGACTATCTGCCACTATATCCAGCATGACCTGTCGCTATGCCTAGCAATCCACTACCTGCTGCTATGCCTGGTGTGATCTAACTTCATCGCATATGACCCTAACCCATCTCCCAAATTAAAATCTGCTAACTGAATGGTCATCAAACTTTCCAGCTGTGCGGCAATTATTTCTACCAAGCTAGATTAAAACTCACTCTTGCTCAACGATTTGGAATCTAAACGATAGTGAGAGAGCATATACCTCACCTTCTCTTGGCGTAATAACTGGTAAAGGATATCATTTTAGTTCATGCATGCAGATAAACTTGCCCTCCCCACACTTGTTTGCACCACCCAAGAATTATTCCAAGCTCATCATGATATACCACTCAAAAACATCAAGTGAAAGGAGAATGTGAAGCTACCGTGCAAGTTCTAAACTAAGGTTGCCCATCGTTTTACTCCTCAAGTACATATTTGTGAATATTCTATTGAGTATTAAGCCCTTGCTTGCTGCCAGCTAACCAATTAATATACCAATCCCTAGTGACGTATTGACAAGATGGTGAGGGGGAGGATAATAGGTATATATATATATATTAACCCTTCCACCGCTGGATTTACACAGCACTTTAAAAAAAATAGTGACGTTATTTTACATAATATTTTATATTCAACCAGGAGTGCACAAATGTCCCTAGCAACCATGGTTGATGTTATAGCATTGGTGTTGACAAACATTGTGGTCAACTGTAGGTTGCCTAGCAACTCACCACATACGATGAATATCGTTATAACATTTGATTGTTTGTTTTGATTTGTATTTTTAGGCAGAATATGGACAGATAACTGTAGATTACATCATGATGTAAATATAATAAAATGACAGTGTCATATTTTACCAGGGCAGATAATTAGAAACCATAGCTAACTAACTACTACTAGCTTTATATTATTATAGCTATATAGATGGATAGCTAGTACCCGCGAAGTACCCAGGTAAATGCTATTTTTTATACAAGTCAGAAAAAAAGCAGTAATGCTAAAGGATCTTACATGTATGGCTATTTATTTTCCTGGGACATCTTGTTCCTGTTCTTCACCATCGTCAGTCTCGAGACCTGGATCCCTACGCAAATCAGCGCTACTATCTCTGGACTGGCAAAAAACAGGTTCTGAATCTACGATGTCATTCAGAGTTGCTAGCTCTTCAGGATCTCTAGTCTGTTCTCCGTGGTAGGCAAATATCCCTTCTCCTTCCTCATCACTGCTTTCAACCTCAGACAGACCGAATTCGTCGTCATCCAGCATTGCCAAAACATCGTCCACATTTAGTCGAGAAGCCATTTTTTAATCGATCAGCTGAGTTTGACGTCACGAATACCTTGGTTACCTAGGCACTATACCTCAGCTATTTTAATTCCAGCTCTAGCTAAGCAAGGGACATGCCCAGGTATATTTAGCACATGAGTAGCTAAAACGAACGATTTTATATATTTGTTTTTTGTCACGGTCATTTACAACTCCGCCATATGGCGGATACGGCGGTGAGACGGTTAACTGGCTGAGATTACTGTGCACCTTATTATAGGCAATGTGCTTAAAATAGGGGAGCCAATGGCATATTTATTTATTATTTTTTTAACTTATGGTTACCACTCTGTAGATTCTGGAAACTTCATGGTATGGACTTGATATATAGCTCAAAAGATAGGTATCTCTGTGTGCTCTCTTTTGACACTAAAATATTTAACTATAGGCAAGTTACTAGACCTAAAGTGGAGGGACCTCAAAACCTGAATGCCTGAAACCTCCACATAAATATCTCCTGATTGCAAAGTGCTAAAAATTTGGAATTAACCAGTGGCTAGCCCTCCTCTATTCAATGAGTGTTTTCATTAGGCGCTAAAACGTAAGTATGCAGTCAAGCGCGTGGGTGGAAAATGAGTTTTAACGAAATTCATTTTCCACCCGCGCACTGACCACGTACTTACATTTTAACGCCTAATGAAAACACTCATTGTATAGAGGAGGGCTTCCTCTAGCCACTAGTAATCTTTAGCTCTTTGCAATCTGGAGGTATTTATGTGGACGTTTCAGGCATTCAGGTTTTTGAGGTTCCCTCCACTTGTAGCTCCTGTAACTTGGCTATAGTTATACTTACGAAAAATGTTTTAGTATCAACAGAGAGCACAAAGAGAGACCTATCTTATATATCAAGTCCATACCATGAAGTTTACGGAATCTATGGAGTTATAAAGTGGTAACCACAAAAACAAAAACAAAAAAAATACATGTGAGTCACTCTCCCCCCAAAAATACCATTGTCCTCCCTTCATCACTATAGGCAGGACACTTGTACGAGTAGCACTCGACAAATGCTACACATGTGGCGCAGGATGATACCATCCCACCATGTCACACAAGCAGCCAGTGCCTACACCCAGGCCATTGCATGATACCACCCCATCATGTTACACAAGCAGCCACAGTGCCTACTCCCAGGCCATTGCATGATACCACCCCATCATGTCACACAAAAAAACAAAAAAACAAGCAACCACCAGATGTTGTCTGTTTACGAATCTTGGAACTTAACGTGTGAATTAAGTCTCTGCAATTTGAATATGAACACAAAAAAAGCAGAGGGAAAAAAATGCCCACATATAATGCCCGGAGTCGTTGTGGCTTTTTTAATTTATTTTAATGAAGGAACCTAAAGGCCTAGGTGACTTTAGAAGACACGTACTTCGAACCTCGAAGATGCGGCATGAGAAAGGTGGAGGTCCTTCATATTGCACAAGACTCACTTTGTAATCAAGTAGCACCAACATCAACAAATGGGCACGTCCAAGAGCTCACCGCAGCACTCTATGAAGACAATTTTATCAGTTCAAGAGATAAAAGCAAGAGATAAAAGACATAAAAACATCGGAGGTTAGATAGGTATGAGCCAGTGGAAAGAAAAAGGGATGCCAATGAAGAATTCAAATAAATCAGTTTTAAAGCACTTGGCTACACAATAAAATTAAAAGTGCAGCTAAGTTAATTGCTGTCTAAGATCTCTTGCAAAATTGTCAGTTTTTTTTTTGCCGGACTCTGATCATATAAGTATTTTACCTATCCTACTGACTCTGATCCTATATCAAAGTGCTCAACCTATCCTACAAACAAAAGCTCGTCCCTTACCTGACTCTGACCTTATAATAAAACTGCTCAAACATTTTACCTATCCTACACATAAAAGCTTGTCTCTTGCCCGTGTTCCTATAAAAGTGCTCAAGTATTCTCCAAGTATTTTACCTATCCGACACATAAAAGCTCGTCTCTTACCTGACTCTGATCTTATAATAAAACTGCTCAAATATTTTACGTATCCTACATATAAAAGTTTCTTGCCGACACATAAAAGTTTGTCTCTTGCCTGACTCTGACCCTGCAAGTATTTTACCTATCCTACACATAAAAGTTCGACTATATAAAAGTGCTCAAGCCGGAAGCCGGAGATCCTATACCTAACTCTAAACCCTCAATGTTTTGATCCTATTTTCAGAGATATCTTAATCAACCGCATGAGGGGCAGAGTGATAAGGCTTGATTCACAGACCTTGAGACCTCCCTTCTTAAATTAAAATATGATAGCCTTGTAAACCATCATTTTTAAGCCAGCTATATATAGCACACCGATAGGTGATAATTTAAACATCGCGTGATTGCATTGCAACAAGTCGCCTCAACTCTGTGAGTAGACTTGTCCCAATGCATCACTACCCTATGCTCGAATAAGCTAGTTATATTCGTGCATTCATTGTTGTACTTTGACTTATAGCAATAGAATGGATGAAGAAGGCTGATGCAATGCTGTGTCTACTGGAGAAGTTTGTGGTACTCTGTTGCTTCATTTGCGAAACAGTTGCAAGTACCCACTGCTTCTCTTCCTCCTGAATATAACTTAATAAAAGGTGCCCTTTGCTTTGTAATATTGGGGGATAACTGATTAAATGCCATATGGCACTAACCCTGACATCATCCGGAAAAGAAGAAAAAATGATTCGAAGAATTTGTATCAGGCGTCCATTCTCCATATGCACATGCCCAATAGTCAAATCAATCTATTAAAAAATAGTAATAAAACTTTTCTTCCTGTTAGACAGGGCATGTGAGCAAATTAATTTTATTTTTTATTTTATGGCTGCCAATCGTGAACAGTCTCTTCCTTGGTTTAGTTACTATTTCTAGAAGTTCTTCTTCTGTGGAAAGCAGCTCAAGCACCCATGCTTACCAGGTACTCTTGGATGGATTTCATTAGTGTAAGTTTTGTTGTACATATAGCAACGTAGCGTTGCGTAGCTTTCGTTTGCTTACTTCAATGGAGAAGATCTTATACCAAACTGTAGCTTGTTGTATTCCCATTTAAACAGTTTAAGAAGTTTATTCTTAAATTAAAATTTTTTTAAAAACCACAACTACAAACAATGTTGGCTTTCTAGAAGTTAAGGTTCACCTCAATGGAGTAAATAACTTCAGGTCAATTAACTTCAGGTCAATCAATGGGGGAATTCATTACTTCAGGCAAAATTCACTTTCAACATGCATTGAAGGCAAGTCACCACTACGACATGAAGCAACACAACAGATAGCATAACACATATCTTGTGAACCTGTGTCACAGGAAACTCTTGACACTGGAAATTCTGACACTCAGCATCTCTACTTCAAATTGCAGAGGATGGCTTGGCTCGAGTTTGGGCTACAGCTATATAGCGCTGGCTCTATCTGTAGCCCTATCCCTGCTGATGTGACTACCCAAATTTGTGTCGACACAATATCAAAACTTCCCAGCATCATGATTTCCTGTAACACCGACCTTCACACTCGGCTAGAAATTTTATCGTTAGTCAAATATTATGTGGGTAAGTTATAATATTTGAGGCAAGCGTTAGGTATGGATCCTTTTGAAACGAAGATTACTGGACTTTTAGGTCCCTGGAATTTTAGGTTCCCCATTTATGTGGCTTCAAAAAGTCCTTTGGAAGTCTTTGACATTTCACTGCCACCACAACAGTTTACTCTTAAACCATCAGGCATGATCTATCAAGTGAGAGGGTTCATTCATAACGGCTATTATGACTTAGCCTATTTGGGGAAGGCTCGGTTTGTGGTTGTCTATTGGAAGAAACAGAACAGCAAATCCATGTCAGTCATATCTTTCTACAGCAGTTTTTACGCACTGCTGAGCCACGAGCACCAAGATGACCAGTCAAGTTATCTCAGGTGCATGTAATCTTAGGTGTTCTTGTTCTTAAATCCGTCAACATTTCTATCAACTAACCTTTTCTCTCCACAGCTTTTAAAGACTTAGATGGTAATTCTTCGTCCAGCAAGTTAACACCTTGTGTAATGCTTTCATCTTCATGACTTCTATCTCAGGTGCATGTAATCTTAGGTGTTCTTGTTCTTAAATCCGTCAACATTTCTATCAACTAACCTTTTCTCTCCACAGCTTTTAAAGACTTAGATGGTAATTCTTCGTCCAGCAAGTTAACACCTTGTGTAACGCTTTCATCTTCATGACTTCATCTCCAAAACTCTGAAAATTGATTCCGGTAGACCAAGCACACAAACATGGGCAACTAAAGATGCCTCATCACAGTCCACACACAGTATTACATTATGCATTGCAGCGAGGAAATATCACCCAGCTAGGAACCAGTAGTCTCTAGTACAATAATCTCCCACAATTACCCATGTGTTGCATATAAATTGGGTAGAGGTTTGACACAGATATATAGACGCATACTAATTTTGCTGTTCACCTCCTAGGCACCTTTAATTAATTACAAACCACTCACCTCGAGGCTGGTCAAGAATGTGACACTTGCTATTACAGGAAGGATATAAAAAGGATCAGGGACCAAAAGATCAGGGAACCAGAGAGCACCACCCGTCTTCAGTCCATCTACAGGAGCGTCTGTCATACCTCTCAAACCATGAAAAACGGAGATAAACACAGCTATCTGAGGTATGAGGACTGTAAACATTGATAGAGGGTTGACGTTGTGCCGTTTGTATATCTCCATCATATCGACATGTGCCATATTTTCTTCTACTTGGTTACCCAAAGCTTGGCTTTCTGCTACCTTTTGATGAAGGGCACCAGTCTCCTTGCTCACCAAGTGCAACTTAGCTGCTACCTGTCTCAGCTTTACTGCTAATGGCAACATCAAAACACGCATAACAATGGTCAATGTCATAATGCAACCCCACCAGGGAAGATAGGTGTGGTTAAACATCTCCTCCAAGATATACTGAATCCAGCCAGTCGGCCAGTAGCTACATAGCCCTAGGCTGGACAGATCCACAGGTTGAAAGGAGCCAGAGGTCGACTGACTTATATTTTCCAATACACCACTTGAAAGTGCACTTGGATCATCCTTAAAAGTTTCATCAGGAGGGAACAACTCCGAACTGGTCCTTTGCCCATGCATTGCAGTAGAATTTTCTTTGGTCCTTCTTGGACTGACACTCATGAAGCGGGGTAAATGAAATGTGCAACGTGCTGGTCGAAGCAAGGCAGTACGCCAAGACTGAATAGAGAGTTGGTAGCCACACCTTTGCAGGTAGACCCCACGAAGAGATCCCGAGATCAAATAGCTAGCCATACTGTACTACACCATGAAATCTGTACTCGACAAGCAATATTAGAGGTAAAGGTCGCTAACGCGCAAGACCCGTTTACCAGTTTGGACACTTTTAGTCACCTCCCCCAAGCCAGATTATTTTGAATCCACAAAACACTCGATTAGGGATAAGGCACCTTACCACCATCGTCGAAGACAACAGAAAAGAAATCTGGAGTAGGAAGAGAATCAAAAGTAGCATTACCTGATGGAACATCTAATTCAACTTCTAAAAACTCTAGTGTCATATACTGGGGATAGGTCCTTCATCTCAATCCATTATACTCCCCACATCGAGGGCTTGGCGACGGGCCAGCTATCGCTGACCTCCAAGAAAGGTCCCAGTCATGCATTTCGCCGAGTCCACGACGAAGCAAGTACACCAGCAAAGAGTGCCGAACTCTGTGGCGCCTTCAATTTGGGTATCACCTCTGGGGAATGCCATCACTACTCCGTCTAGATATGCAGAAACGCGCATCTAATTTAACTTTCCTTTCTTTTAATTGGAACAAAGTTGTAAGAGGCCAGTTGAAAAGTTCACATATAGCAGATTACATACATGTTAACAAAAGGTACTTACCGTGCAAAGCAGCAAATTACCTCTACAGTACATATTCAAAAAGTCAAAAGTCTCACATGTATAAATGTGTACTGTGTGTAAAGCAGCAATATTTACATTAGTCAGCTATCGGCATCAGTATCCAGAACCAAAACTTCCACGACTGTATCCCCTCCCTCCACCATCTCCAACCCTCATCCCACTCGCACCTCCATAACCACTAATTCCTAGCCCTTCCCCTACCCTCCCATTAGCAGAAGCATTGTCATAGCCACTATGCGGTCCAGCACGAGAGCTGGTGGAGGAAGGGACTACAGCATTGGAGCCGAGCAGACTAAGAATTTTGGCCTGGAGGTCAGCTTGTTGCCTCTGGATGTCATCTTTAGGTGGCAGCTGTACTTGAGGTTGAGTAGCAGGCTGTTGCAGAAGCTGAGTTTCTGTGAAGATGAAGATGGAAGAAAGAAAAAAAGTTCATGTGTGAAAAAAAACAAAGAAAAAACTAATGTAGGGGGAAAATGCAAAAAGTGAGAAAAAAAGGTCTTTGAAGCCTACCATTCGACTGCTGTTTCTGTTTCTGAAGGGCTTCAATGACTTGTTGGAGTTGCTCGGTACTGAGCTGTCCCCCACTAGCAGCCTGGCTGAGGAGGCTAGACAATTCGTTCTTCTGACGTCGAGGGGGGACACGCCCCTCACGCACATCTACCGTATAACGCTGAAAATCTCTATCCACTAAGGCCAGGGCATCTTCCAACGGCATGTTCTTGTGTTCTAGTCCATCCAACAGAGAAAAATATAGGGGGAAATTGGAAAACATGAAAAAAGAGAGAGGAAAATTGTTAATTGAAATGTCACTATTATATCTATATTGCTGTATCGATAGAACTAGTTGGTAAAAAAGCGACATTATCAAGTCATTTTTACAAAATACAACAAAAATGCTACTTCCAGCTGGTCTTCAATCCATTTCTCATACTAAAAACACTACAATGACTACCGACCATAATGCAATGCAAAAACGGTAGTTGGTAAAAAAATTGACATTATCAAGTCATTTTTACAAAATACAACAAAAATGCTACTTCCAGCTGGTCTTCAATCCATTTCTCATACTAAAACACTACAATGACTACCGACCATAATGCAATGCAAAAAAAAAGTCTCTGGGCTTTAGTGGGAAAAAGTTGCAATCTTCTAAAAAACAAACTTTTGAGTTAGCCGACTATTTTCTACTTGGATATTTTTTGGTTTTATTGCGTTTCAAAATAAGTGGACTTAACTAGCTATATAAAAACATTTGCCGTGTTGTTGGCAATCTTACCCTGAGGGTTCCGACCATGCAAAATGGTAAGTGTCACCGAGCGGTGAAGCTCGTGCTGTGAGGTAACAATGATGGCATATAGAAGGCCCCTATTAGCAGCTGCATCAAGAGCATCTACCAAAGAGACAGTGTGGCTCAGGTTGACTGTTTCCACCACAAGACCAAAAAACTTGACACGTCCACAAATTAAATCAGCATACTCCCTAAAAAACAGATGCAAAGCATGAAAACAACGACAACAAAAACCAATTAATACATATACATAAACCAATTACACAGGCAACACTGCATAGAAATATTTCACCTCGCCCTTATAGATAAAATTGAAACTCACTTCTGTTGCCTGTTGACCACAATAATCTCCATATCACTTGGCTTCTCCCCCTTTACAAATGACATTGATGATAGAGATGCTGAGAAATCTTTCTTTGGCAGGGGGCTATAAGAACGTGGACGTGGTAGAGGAGGCAGGTCATCATACCTTGGCTCCCTATCCCGTGGATCTCTATCACGTGGTTCTCGGTCACGAGGCTCCCGGTCTCTTGGGTCTCGGTCCCTTGGCAGGGGGATAGGTGACATCCTGTCATACAAATCAGGCATTGTGTGACCAAAAGGGTCCCGCATACGCCCAGGAGGAGGCATGGGATAGCGGTCTCGCACATCAAACATATCCTCGCGGGGATAAAAGTATGGGTCCCTAGGTGGAGGGAAGTCAAAAAATGGTTCCCTGAAAGGGGGAGGAGGGTAGCCATGCATGCGATCCAATGGTCGGAAACGAGAACGGTAGTCCATATCTTGTGGCATATAAGGAGGAGATCGAGACCTTCTTCGATATAGACGGTCTCTTTCCCTTTCCCGTGAGCGATCTCGTGAACGGTCCCTACGAGAACGTTCTTCGTGGTAACGACTGGAAGAGTGGTGTGAACGAGATTCACTGCTAGATGTTTTGTTAGATGTTTTGCTGCTGGAAGTTTTGCCTTTAGACTTCTGCTGCTGGTCAATACTTGACTTGGTAGAGGTACTTTCCTTCCGTCTTAGAGCTGCCAAATTTACATCTAGAGAGCAAGAAAAATATCTCTATATAATGCGCACTACATGTAACTTTATCTCCAGCTATCGAAGTACCTAGTACATTGCCTTCCAGGGTCTTTCCATGAATATCACTCACAGAACGTTTAGCGTTATCTTCGTTATCAAACTGAACGAAACCATAGCTCTTATGAAGAGATACTCCTAAAACGGTCCCGTGTACAGCAAACATAGCTTCCACTTCGCGCCTAGTAACTTTCTCTGAAGGCAAATTGCCAATAAAGACCCTCGAGTTCAACATTTTGGGATCGTTGCTACTTGTATCGCTACTAACGGGACCGAATGAGTTTTTACCAGACATTTCGTTCTGGCAATAAACGTCCAGCGCGGGGTTATTTGACCCGTGTACCTGCCATTCTTATGAAATCGTGCATAAAGCAAGCACGTGACACGTCTGAAATGCGTACGCATGTCTTCAAGTTGACCAAAATACAAGATGCATGCCCTCGAGAGATTGGAAGCATAGGGTTAACTGGCAAAGGAAGGATTCTGAAGTGGGAAAGCGTTTCTCCAATACTGTAGTAAATGTGGTGTAAAGTGATGTGTTGGATTTTGGAGAAGAAGCTTGGGTTTACAGGTGTTCTCAGAAAATGCGAAGAAGTTGAGTAGAAGAATGACATGACAATATTTCCTCTATGTGTTTGGTGAATGTGTGTAAAGAGCTAGAAGATATATATTTATTTATTTTATGCACATTTATAAACATGAAAATATATTCAAAGGATACATAGTCTGCAGCTATACACCCTGGTTATGATGACAAGAACAAAGGTGCAATGTAGTGTTTGAAAGTGGTGAGTGAATGGGTCTCTAGGGCTTCTTGAGGTAAGTTGTTCCATAAGATGACACACTCGGGTATATACAAAAGAAAACTTGAATGCCTGTGTCTTAGCATATGGTTGATTCAACAGTGGTATATATCGGTCCTGGATTATTCTGCCTATTCAGTTTGATAATTGAGGAAATAGTAGCTGGCCTTTCATAATTTTGAATACCATACATAAGTTCAGAAATATTCTGCGATTCTCAAGAGAAGGGCTTCCAATTTTGATTAATAGGTCCTGATAATTGCAGGCCCACTGTTTCGTACACATCTTGAGAGCAAACTTTTGGACTTTCTCAAGTTTTGCAACATCTCGGATGCGGTATGGGTCCCAAACAGGAGCAGCATATTCAAGATGTGGACGTACTATATAGGACATTGTACATCTCTAGCATGCTAGCGGCATCTATACGATTATAGAAACTCCTATATAATAGACCAATTAGTTTCCTAGTCTTAGCACAAATACCGTCTATAATTATGTGCAGACCAAGATAGTTCTGAAGAGAGCAGCGCACCAAGGTATTTGTGAGAATTAACTTTTTTTTTGTTTTTTGTTTTTTTGCACTTATTCATATAGTTTATAGAACCCCCTCCCCTCAAGTTCAAATGTTCAAGTGATGACTAGGGAAATGGCTCGTTCCCAACCCTGATGGCAAAGATCCCATTTACTGAGGCTGCATTCCCACGCTGCACCGCCACAGAAATCCGTTGAAGAAGATATTGATGGAAGTTCTCTTCGTAAGTCACTGACCTCAGGCGGTGAAGAATGCCTTTGCTTGAGGCCCAAAGGATCCACAAGTCTCTACCGCCACAGGTACAAACTTGTATGCCGAGTCCAGGTGGGCGTACTTCTCACCCTTCAAAATCTCCGCCTGGGCTGCCACTGCACCAGCCTCAGTGACTGCAGCCAAAAGGTTGGATGGGGCAAAGGTGTCACTGCAGGTTGCATCCTATACCAAGAGTCTACCGCTTGACCATGGAATGATGGACATGCCATCAGGTCTCTTTCCATCGGACCGAAGCAGACCTGAGGGCTCCAGCCGGGAAGGGACATTTGCAGCAGTATGACCAATGGATGATGTCATTTAAAGCACCATGGCGAGAAAGCCTTCCCTGACTGTGCCTGCAGCTCAACCCATGCGTGCCAAACTGGTTGACATCCGATTTACAGTAACTTCAAGAGTGTGGCTCCAAGACGTAGCCCAACTGCTATTCGAACTACATCATCGGTCATTCGGAGACCCAGTGAGGAGATTGGCAGGGCATTAAGCCAGGCACCTGACTCACATGCAGACACTGCGAGGAGACGAGCTCTGGTTTTGGGGTCACTAGCATTCCGCAAAAGTGACTGCCCTTTCCAAAATACGAGGGATGTCCCACGACTTCTGCTGATGGGAAGCAGGCGGGGCTGGAGGAGGCAAGACAAGGTCATCACCCCAGAGTGAAAGGGCAATACTTGGTCCAGAGTTATACCATTTAGAACAAGTTTGGAAGGCTGTAATGGTTTCTTTTTCCTTGATATCATCATGGTCTTACACTTTGTTGGGTTAAAGGAAAGATTATTACAACAGGCCCAGTAGTTGATACGGTGTCCATTTGTAGACTCGAGAAGTCATTAATTGTTCTGATTGGTTTGTAAAGCGGCATATCATCAGCATAGAGATTTAAGGTGCTTCCAGCAGAGAGAATAATGTCTGTTACATCATCCATATAGATTAAAGAGAGTAATGGACCCAATACTGAACCCTGGGAACAACCCTATAGTACCATGACATCCCGTGAAGATACACCACCTTCTACCACATGTTGCTTCCTGTTACATAAGTAACTCCTTATCCAGGCTATTGTGAGACTTTCCAAACCACATTTTGTCAGTTTATCAAGGAGTGGCTGATGAGGGATTGAGTTAAATGCTTTTGTTAAGTAAAAAAATATGGTGCATACCTCCTGACCATATTCCAACACCTTAAGCCAATCATGTGTAACTGACAGTAAAGCAGTAACTGTTGATTTTCCATGTTGGAAATCCCATTGCTTGTCAGATATATAGTGGGTGTAACACTTCCAACTGGTCAGTGATTGATGTATATATATACATGGCGCTCGAGCATTGCTAACTACTGACAGAAGTGAGATGGGTCGATAATTGGAGCACTCATTGGATTTGGGGATCGGAACAACAGAGGATGTTTTCCAACATTGTGGGAAGCACCCCTGAGTAATAGATAAGTTGAAAAGTTTAGTAAGAGATGGTGTAATGCTATATGCTGTTCCCTTTAGCATTTTTGCGGATATTCCACCTGGACCATTTGCTTTTGTGGTGTCCAGTGACATTATCAAATGAAATACTTCCTCATCTGTGCAGAGGAACTTGTGTGTGCAAGTGATACAATTTACACTGTCATATACATTGTCAGACTGAGATAAAGGGGGGAAGCTTGGTTGAAGCACAGTGAGCACTTAGCATATTGGCCTTGTCTAATTCAGACTCACCCTTATAATGGAGAGTTGGGATGGCAGACTTTTTCTTGTTGTGATATTTTATCGTTTTCCAGAACTCTTTTTTGTTTTTTGGGTTTAACCTCACCAGATATGATGACTTAGCACTACGTAGCAACCCTACAACATACTTGGACTTCTCATGTTGCTGTCGAGTTCTGATTGCAGCTCTGAATGCTGCATTTCTTTTCTGGAAAACCTAATGACACGGTTGACAACCAAGGAACATTTTTCTTACCACTCAAATTCCGGTGAGGAATGCATGTAGACATCAGAACATTTCGCAGACCAGTTATATTATATAGCTGCAGAACAATGTCTCTTCCTCCTAGTAAACTGTCTCAGTCAGATTCATTGATCATTTCACAAGCCCTCTCAAAATCAGCATCACCATAGCTCCAAATTACTCTAGGGCTAGTTTTTATGTGCCCAGTTTGGTGTTTTGATGTAAGGGATAGGTCCAGACCAAGGTGATCTGAGTTGTAAATATACGTTTTATCGGATACTAGGACCAAATCTATCAAAGAGTCACAATTTTCGATGCAGATGTGTGTTGGTGTTCTAACAACTTGCAATAGTAAAAAAATCTTGCTGAATACTTGGAAGTCTCAAATAATGTGAGTGGCTTGGGTCGAGGACATTAACATTAAAATCACCAATTAAAATGAAACTGGAGAGCTGATGTGGATAAATTTGCTGCTAGGTACTATATACATATAAGTTATCAAAAAAGGAGACCGGTGCTGAAGGAGGACGATATACAGTTGAAATTCATTACTACAAGGTGATCCGACTTTTACAGCTACAAACTCAAAGTCATCTGTGCCGTTCCACATTATTTCCCAGATTAGAGTAGCGAGAACATACATGATGATGCCACCTCCATGCCGTCATGTCTGATTAAGCTGTAATTTTCAATTGCTAACTCCTGGTCAAGTATTTCCTCAGACAGCCACGATTCCACAATACATACAATAGATGGATGTTTATCAACGACCTTAGCCCTCAATGTATCTAGTTTCGGCAATAGACTCCTTGCATTAAAATAGAGAATAGTGCAGAAATTGTAGACAAATGGTTGTGCATATGCTGTTGATCTCTTGATGGAGATTTGGGGTGAATTGTAGTTGATGAGGACAAACAAGTGCTGAAAAATTATGCGTATTCGAATGGGAGATTGCAGATGATGCATGTGGATTGTTGATGACGTGATCATCATCAGGATGAAGTGCCGAAGTATTAAGTGGCAGACTGCAGGCGATGCATGTAGTCATGTATATAGGTTGGTGAGAGGTTCTAGTAGGCAGGTTTGCCTGATCATTTTTAGGGTCTGCAGCAGCACTGCTATCATCCAGAACCCTTGCAATGCTTGATTGTGAATCAGCTTTCGAGACAGAACAGCCAGAAATGATACCATTATGGTTCAAACTTTCCAAAGCAGTAGAACAGCTAGCTTTGATATTAGCAGCATCAGCATAATACCGGATATGTGGATACACAACTAAAAATGAGAGCTTACTGAAGGACAGCTAGCTTTAAGCTATAGCAGCCTTAACATGCAATTAAAAGGTTGGTAATGGGAGATTATACGAACATTTAGAGCAGAGACATTGGAAGTGGTAAGAACAGGGATTACTCGAGTCAAAGTTGATGAAATGATTATAGAAGAGATCTTTATTTGTAGTGATGATGATGTTTCTAGGTCATATGGTGGAAGGGAGTTCCATAAATGAGGTCTTGAAGTAGAAGTGTTTTGAGTGATTTGTGATAGAGCGAGTAGGCAACATTTTCGAGTGAGGAGCAGATCCGGTGGAGTTAGTTTTTAAGGTGTGATGAAATTGGTAATGGTGAAATCCATCCTCATTTCTTTGGTGCCTCACTGGTAGCTCTGCATAAGAAGGATGGTGGGGTTCTATCACTGTGGGCTGTACCCTGCGCAGACTTGCTGCTAAGTGTGCTTGCATTCACTGGCCCTTCGGCAGTTAGGTTTTGGAGTGACATGGGGGGTTGAAGTGGCAGTGCATGCTGCTCGCATCTACCTCCAGAATCAAGGAAGACCAAGTGATCATGAAAGTGGACTTCAGAAATGCCTTCAACAGTATTCGCCAAGATGTTGGGTGCTGTAGAAGAGTACATTCCCGAGCTTCTCCCTTTTGTCCACTCAGTATACTGCTCGCCATCTTTACTCTCATGGAGTGATGAAGTGGTGCTGTCTTCAGAAGGGGTTCAGCAGGGTGACCCGCTGGAACCCCTCCTCTTTTGCCTGACTATTCAGAAACTGTGTGCAAAGCTGAGGTCAGAGTTCTGTGTTTTTTATCTGGAAGCAGGTGCTCTGGGCCTTGAGCTAAACAGAGCAAAGACAGAATTTATCTGTAAGGATCTTACCTCTCGAGGGATCGTCCTCATTGCTCTTCCAGGAGTTAGCACCATTAACCCAGAGAATGCCAATCTCTTGGGCTCTCCTATTGGAGGGTTACAATCAGTGGATGCATGTGTAAGGGAGAAGACAGAGCTGCTGCAGTTGAACTTTGTCATTTGCAATCACATGATGCTATCACATTGTTGCGTCACTCATTTGCGATCCCTAAGATGATGCACATTCTCCGCTCTGCTCCCTGTTTCTCTTCCAGTCATCTCCCAGCCTATGACCACCTTCTCAAGTCGATCCTCAGCAATATCACTAATATAGATTTTCAGAACAATGACCTATCTTGGCTATAGGCCACCCTTCCAGTGAACCATGGGGGAATTGGAATTAGGAGTGTGGTTCATCTTGCTCCCTCTGCCTTTTTGGCTTCTGCTGATATCGTCCAATCTCATTCACCATATCCTCCCCCCTCGGTTTAGTGCTGTCCAGTACCCTGAGATTGAGGTTGCCCTTTCACTCTGGGGTGATGACCTTGTCTTGCCTCCTCCAGCCCCGCCTGCTTCCCATCAGCAGAAGTCGTGGGACATCCCTCGTATTTTGGAAAGGGCAGAGTCACTTTTGCGGAATGCTAGTGACCCCAAAACCAGAGCTCGTCTCCTCGCAGTGTCTGCATGTGAGTCAGGTGCCTGGCTTAATGCCCTGCCAATCTCCTCACTGGTTCTCCGAATGAGCGATAATGTAGTCCGAATAGCAGTTTGGGCTACGTCTTGGAGCACCCCTGTGCCAGCCAGACTCTTGTAGTTACTGTGAATCGGATGTCAACCAGTTTGGCACGCATGGGTTGAGCTGCAGGCATAGTCAGGGAAGGCTTTCTCGTCATGGTGCTTTAAATGACATCATCCATTGGTCATACTGCTGCAAATGTCCCTTCCCGGCTGGAGCCCTCAGGCCTGCTTCGGTCCGATGGAAAGAGACCTGATGGCATGTCCATCATTCCATGGTCAAGTGGTAGACTCTTGGTATGGGATGCAACCTGCAGTGACACCTTTGCCCCATCCAACCTTTTGGCTGCAGTCACTGGGCTGGTGCAGTGGCAGCCCAGGCGGAGATTTTGAAGGGTGAGAAGTACGCCCACCTGGACTCGGCATACAAGTTTGTACCTGTGGCAGTAGAGACATGTGGCTCCCTTAGGCCTCAAGCAAAGGCATTCTTCAGGGAATTGGGACGCCGCCTGAGGTCAGTGACTTATGAAGAGATCTCCCGTCAACATCTTCTTCAACGGATTTCTGTGGCTGTGCAGCGTGGGAATGCAGCCTCAGTAATGGGACCTTTGCCATCAGGTTTGGGGACGAGCCATTTCCCTAGTCATCACTTGAACATTTGAACTTGATGGGAGGGGGTTCTATAAACTATATGAATAGAGGACTAATGTTAAGTTTTTTTTAAATTAAGGGGTAAGGTAGTACACGCCATTTCTCATGGTCTTGTTTAAAAAACATTATAACTTTTTTTTTTTAATGGTGAAATGGTCGGAGGGTAACTTGATGCTGCTAAGGCAGAAGAAAGATATCATTAAGTTTAAGGTACATTAGTGGCAGGAGATGGAAAGCAATAAGTCTTGACTTCTATATAGTATAATCGTCTCACACTCCAAATTGTTAGGAACAGCGAAACTTCCCACACTATCCACTTCCGCTCCTTTCCAATTTTGACACTGCGCTTTCAATCTGCATAAAATGGAACATCAATAATGTAGCTACTCCTCATCGATTGTGAAGCTAATTTTTCTACCTTGCTACAGGTTAACCCATGTCTTCACCCTCATCCAGTCTTGATTAAGCTAGCTCCTAAACTGTGGCCATTTCATTTCGCCTTCGACCGATGGCCTTGAGATTTTTTCTGTCCTGAAACTCTTGAACCTGCCATTTCCCTTGCTAGCAAGCATGCTCCCTGCAGTGTATTTTCTTTGTCTCTTCTTTGGTCGCATATGCTCTGACTCTCCTCCGAACCGTTCTATATACTTAACCTCGACCTCAATTTATTACCATATAGAGGACCATCCACTGGACAGCTTGCATCATACCAAACTTTTCTACCATTACAACTTTCATGACACAACTACCACAGAGTCTCCATCTTATATTCAATAGTGGACGTTGATCCAGCTGCAGGAATTTGGTCCGCAACATATTTAATCTCCTCATCAAGTGCCACATCATATTTTAATCTTCAAAATGTTGAGTCCCTTGGAATCATCGCACCCCAGTGCAGTACAAATAATAATGACAGTAAATGAGGTAAGATTACTTGTACTGTAATAAACACTATGACATACATATCTGATAAACATTAAGTTAATTAGTTGTACTGCTTGGTTATGGTGGTGGGGGGAAGGCCATAAATCAGTCCCTTCCTCCTCTGCCAACAATTCATTACGCACTTCAAAATGCATCCACACACCATCACCTGATTACTCACACCCTCCACCTCCTTCCCAAGCAACAATGCCACCTTCCCCTCATTGCCCATAATCTCAAACTCCTCCATATTCCAGCTCCTTCAATTCCATCCAGTCATTAACATTTGCCATTCTCTTCCAAATTCATCGAAAGTGCCCCACATCTTCCTCCTTCATGTCACACAACACACATCTATCATCACTACACAGACACATCGCTTCTTGTCCAGCAATAGACCTGCTGATCCTGTCCTCAATCTAAACATCAACCTCACTCCCCCATATCCCTGTAATGACTTTGTATACCTTTCTGTTTCATCACCTTTTGCCAACCTATATACCACTTCAAACTGCTCATATATACTGTCGGCATCCTCCTCCCAATCACATTTATTTCTCTTCTTCATCTTCCATTGCTTCACTGACCCTAGCTCAGTATTCAGATCGCATTTCCTTCTCAACGGTATATATTCTTCCCACCATTCTATATATCCCTCCATCCATTCTTAGCTTCTCTGCCACAATTTTTATCAGTCTACCCTGTGCAAGACTCCTACCATAGAGAATGTTTAAGGCAGAAAGGAGCCTTTTGCTTCCCAATGTCATATAGGGATAAAATAAAAATTAGCCCCCCCCCCCTCATGCATTATTCAGCAAGCTGTAGGGAAGACAAAAAAAAATCATGGCAAGATGGATACTTACTCAAAGAAGTCCTTGTATACAGTCCAGTTGTTTCCTGGCTAAGTAAGGAAGAGCACTTGGTTATGAAGAAGACGATGGATGTGGCAGTTGACCAAATTTGGGGGTGGATGGGGGAGGTTGGTGGAATTACATCGTTTGCGCATCCAATATATAGTGCACCATTAATCCCCCATGACCACCAAATGACTAGGTCAATGGCTAAGGAGTTCACTGATAAGCTCATTTAATTGTGAACAAGTTAACTACGATGAACTCAAATAGGATATATCATTTTGTCTAATATCTGTGATTACCAACTATATATCAACCTTACAATAATAGCTCTAGGAATCCTCAAACTCCTTGACATTGACAATGTTCAGTCCAATCACACATCCTATATTCATCAGCCAAATCTTCCATGCAATAAATCTCCATCTACCAATGGGTATATACATAAACCAGCCGATATTTACCAGGTTGTTGGCACAAATTAGGACTGCGAGACTGGATTTAGTAGATCATGTATAGTACATATTTATGCAAGTGTACAATATGCATTGTGTATATATATGAAGAATTACCACAATAAATTCATGAACCAACCACCACCACTTAGTCAGATACTAAGGTCTGGTTATTGAACTTTCAACCTGTATATATATAAATGGGTGTGGATTTTAAAGTCTGTACGTTCCTAAAGATTAACTGCTATTGATACCATGCATGTATCAACACCTGTTAATTCTTCTGCACACGTTTTTATAAAATAACATTATGTACTTACAAATAACCACCATTGCCAGAAAAGGGAAACTAGCAAAACTAGCAAAACTAACATTGTCATAGGACATACCAATTGACATGTATGTTTGACTTTTAATGGCCTGGTATAATTTGTAAGGTTCAGCAGCCATAAGCATATCAGCAAGGTAAAGTAAAGTCCACATCCATAATTCAACCTCTTAGCTCCAAGGCCCACCAACAGAAAATGCTGGACGATTTACAGGAGGCTTATTGTCACTTGATCCCCATCCAGAAGGAAGGGAAGAATTCAACCCACCCATCATACTTCCTGCACTGGACCCTCCATGAGTGTAACCAACTGCAGGTGCACCTCTACTGTATCCAACGGCTGCACTACTGCTGAGCTGGGGGTATGAAACAGAATCTCTGTAGGACCCCATGCTGCCAGAAATCCCACGAGTAGCATGCTCTCTTGGGGGACTATTGCGGCTATAATAGCTTCGAGCTCGATCACCGACACCCATACTAGAACTAGTAGCATGATAAGAAGCTCCACTGTCCCGGTCACGTGAATAAGATGACTGATAGCCAGAAGCAGGATGGGGAGCAGGAGAACGACGATAAAAGATATCTCGATCATGGGAATCTACAGGAGGGTGGAAAACAGGCTTTGAATTGATATTTTCCTCCTGGGATCGGAGAAGAGAAAGTTCACGCTCCATTCGAAGTATCCTAGAAAGACGCTCCTCCCTCGCCCTCTCTTGCTCTTCTATGTAAGGATCAGTGGCTAGTGAAGCAACACGATGATCATGTGGAGGAGGCAATGGACGCGGTGGACTCCCACACAGAGACAGACGCTGAACTTCATGTAAAGAAAACATAAAGGTAAGGAAAGGTAAGGAAAGGTATGCATAGTTTTATCAAGAATTGTTACATTTAGCTCCTGCTTTTAGTGCTGCTTGGGAGAACTCCACATCTGCCAATAATGGAAGACAAGACAAGAAAGATAATAATAAATGGTACTGGATTGAGCTGGGACATCTGAACAAGCAAACTATAACAGGAATAGCCAGAATTTTGTTGGGTGATAGACAAGACAGAAGTGGCAAGATAAGAAATATGTAGCCTATAAGATACCTAACCCGATGACCATAATGTGTTAATTTAACAATGGGCGTGATCACATTATCCCTGGCTACACCATTGAATAAGCATTCAAATCAATAGGGCATGGACATGTGCTAGTGATGTAGCTATAAGTTCTTTCCATAGCCACTGCCAGCTATAAAAGGTGGCGTGCAAGCAAGTAAAAGGTAGCGTGCAAGCAAGTAAAAGGTAGCGTGCAAGCAAGTAAAAGGTAGCGTGCAAGCAAGTGAAAGGTGGCGTGCAAGCAATTGAAAGGTGGCGTGCAAGCAACAAAGAACGAAGCAAGATAACGGTGAAGGAAAAGCATAACTTACGGATTTTAGACCCCATAAAGACTTTATCATCTTCATAGTTTATAGCTTTGTTAGCAGCCTTCTCACGATGCATCTGCACAAAAGCATAACCCTTGTGCACAGAGACACCCAAAACAACACCAAATTGTGAGAAGAGATCCACAAGGTCCTTCCTTTGAGCACGAGGCTCGATGTTCCCTACAAAGAGGCGGGCTCTCTCCAAGTGAGGCTCCCTAGAAGTAGTGTTTGTCCCTTCCTTAGAATAGCGCATCTCTTTGTTGGGGCTGAAAGACCTCCTTCTTCTCCTTAAAGGACTTCTACTTCTGGAACGAGAGCTTTTCTTCCTTTCAGGGTCAAGGCGTCCATTTTTCTCCTGGCCTCTACCTCTCCAATCTTCTCTAGATTCCCGCCCGGGGGGGGAAGCGCTCCTACCCACCGCCGGGTCGTCGTGACCCACTAAGTCAGTCATAGGAAAGCGAGTAGGAAAGGAACTTACAAGAAGACGCTAAAAAGATTTGATTTCCAAGGGCCATACGCTTATCACGTGATCGAAAAATAAAAATGGCATCTAATTTGCATCCTCAAGGTGGAAAGCTAGAGAAATTACAATTTCAGTTGGAGTCCTTCATAGAGAACCTGAGAACAGTTGGAGTCATAGCAGGGGATTTCCAGCAAAATGGGCAAACCCATTTTAATGACAAGCTGTAAGTTTGTTTTTCTTCCTTCAAGGCTGGCAATTTAATCCAACGATCCTTACCAGATATGGACTGAGCAAGTGCCATCACCTACCGTAATATACTAGTGTACAAGTGTTTGTTTATATTAAAGAGTGTTGTTAGGTTCCTAGGTGATGGACTCTTGTCATAGTGGTACCTAGGTATAGCTCTACCAGCAACAATTACCTTGTGGTTAGGATAGGACAACCAAGGGCTGTGTGCTAGAATTAGGATGAGGGCTAGGGTGTTGAGGACAAAAAGAGGTCGGAATGTACTGATTTTAGCACCCAGAACCTTCCCCCCCCCCAAAGAGAACTGAAGGTTCATATTGCACCAGAGATGGTGGAGTTATCCTATCAGCAAACTCTGACAACTGTGCAGCGAGGTATTGTAGTACCCTGTACATTCTACTGGATGCTGTATTTTAATACTGTAGTTATTTTACTAGTTTGAAATGTTGAGAAAACTCGGTGGTATAAAAAAGGAGAATTGTTAATACTGTAGCTATTTTACTCAAATTCAGTGGTATAAAAAGGATGTCAAAATAGGTATTGAAGGGTGTCTATGTAGGGGGAGGGGGGGTGTAAATGCATGTCCCTATCTATAATTTGGTTAAATATCGGTGAAATATCTTTGTGTTGGCAGGATGGTCTAGTGATATCTGGAGATCATAGGATCTTCCACGGTTGTTATAAGTTCAAAGCTGTTGCCCACTTAATGCTAGACTTAGCAGTATTTCAGTGTGTGGGAAAGAACTTTGAGCTAGGCCTTGGCCCTGGCCAGTCAATACTGGCCAGTGTTGCTATGGATGAAATTGTCCATAGCAACACTGGACATGTGTGTATGTGGTGTCATGCATGGTTCATCGGACCTCAAGTGGAAGCCCCATGAGCATAGAGGCAATTTTTAGGTTTTCAAAAGGGTTATGTAGTAACTGATGATGACAAACAGAAAGGTTCATTGGGGAAATGTTCGTGGATTGTCTAGTGTAACTATGAGACATGTGCTGCTCTTTGCCCTGCCTATACGTACACAAATTGGATTCTAACCTGAAAACAGAGAATATGAAAATATCCTGCTATGTGGTACTGTGGAGTGAGCACTTACCAGCCAATATGTTCCTCCCATGTTCACTACTGCCACAACTTTTCCAAGACATCCTGGGATTCACTTTCTTGTTCTCCTTGCACTTGGATTATTGTTCAACAGTGTGGAATTCCTGTGGACGGCACATTCTCAGTGAGCGTTTCGAATAGCTATGCCTTGTGAATTTTGTGAGCCTCCGCAACTTCTCCGCTGAGGGTTCGGCTAAGTTTGTACTGATGCTATATATAAGCATGTTGGGTGGCTTGTCCATATGTTATCTTATGTTTATAATCTCATACGGTTACATCTTCACTGATTGTGATAGTCCGACATGCTCAAAAAAGCAGTCTGCTTATTATCCGTCTATCTACAGGTACTTATTATTATTATGATGATGATTAATGAATGTTATGTAGGAATGGGTTGGTGGAGAATATGCAGTACTTGAATTGTCTTAAAGAAGAATATTCTGATATCCATATTCCATACTCTGTGTTGGAGTAAGTCGTGCCTCAGTCATCGTGCTATGAAATGGAATAATAATATCAGTGCTGTGTTCTTTTTTCTTCATTTTTGCCAGATATATTGATGAGGGCTATAATCCGGAGCTGTTTACGAGGCATCAGTTGGAACAGAGTCTGGCTGATTATAGTGCGGTGCAGAGGAAGGTTCTGGCCTACAAGGTTTCCCACTCCTATCCATCATCATGTCTGCCTCACGTGTTTGTTGGCTTGTGCAAGACTAATTGCTGGTTGTATCATGTGTACCAGAGAGTTACTCTTGCATGGATTACAGTAATGTTGCTAGGAGTGCCGTGTGGGGAGAATGTGTAAGTCACAAAATTGGCCAGATTTCAGGCATCGACAGATGCACCGAAGATAATCGTTGATCTGTAGATGTGGTTAGTAGTGGTAGGAGTCAACATTTCCATGTGGAATGGTCGCTAGTATGAGAGAGTTCTGAACGATAGCTACCGGACATGTAGGTCATCAATCAAACAGTGTCACTAAGCTGGAGTGCTTCCCTCTGGTGCATTGATAGTAGCTTTATGAGTAGCATGCTGGAATGGTCGAGGGAGTCGAGCTTTCTAATGTTACCTGTGGTGGTGTAGGTTGTTGTCTTGCAGAAGCCATCTTGGCTGTACTGCAGCTTTCAAGCTGGAGAGGGACTCCAAAAACTTGATCGACTTTATTATTAAAACACTAATAGGTATTAATAAAGCCGTCAATATAATAAAAAAATAGATATCAATGTTTGTTGGAGTGAAGCAATTCAGTGTCATGACATTTTCAGAGGTTGAAATTTTCATACAATTTAAGCAAGCAACAGCTTGAATATAATTTCAGCTTTTTAATATTATCATGTGTGTGTGTTCACACACCACAAGTGCAGCAACACCCATCACAACATTGGGGTAAAGTGGGGAGTGCTAGCCCTAGCCCTAGCCTTAGCCCTAGCCTTAGCCCTAGCCCTAGCCCTAGCCCTAGCCCTAGCCCTAATACCACTAGTATGGAGTGCTGGCTACTGAGAACAGTGGCTGCTGGTGTAGAGTATGCCAAGCTGACCGAGGACTGCTCATAGTGAGGATTAGCTGCTATGTCTGAGACGGTACTGCAGATGTTTAGAAGCAGTCATGCTGACTGAGGACTGCTCACGAGCTACTATGTCCGAGGGAGACTACTGACCATTTTGCTAGCTGTGATGCCATGAAGTATGAGACTGATGAACTTTGAACTTTGTATAACTGAGTGTTTGTCTTGCTGGATGCAAGATGAAATGACTGAAAATTTGAACTCGCCGAAGATTCCAGCTCTAGGTATAGCACTATGCTTTGATATACCCTAAATGTGAAATTAATTTTTGTAGATATATACCAACAACTAGAGAAATATTAAAATCATTTTTCTTACATTTATAAGCTAAAATGTGCAGGTTCATTGCATTTCTCTCTGTTAGCTCCCTCTTGCTCCAAACATTATGTGTGTGTGTGTGTCCCCACAGCAATGATGCTTAGGACTATCCCAGGAACGGGCCAGGGTATCCCTATTCCTGCCCCCCCCCCCCCCCCCTTTCCTTAGCTCAACCCTGGCCCTAAACCTAACCTAGAGTAGCTCTAGCCATAGTATCCAACCTATCCTAGTTCCTAGAACTCTCTTAGTTCTATTCCTAGGAATACCCACCTAGCTCAACCCTGGCCACCTAGAGTAGCTCTAGCCATAGTCTCCCACCTATCCTAGTTCCTAGAACCCCCTTAGTTCTATTCCTAGGAATACCCACCTAGCTCAACCCTGGCCCTAAACCTAACCTAAAGTAGCTCTAGCCATAGTCTCCCCACCTAGCCTAGTTCCTAGAATCCCCTTAGTTCTATTCCTAGGAATACCCACCTAGCTCAACCCTGGCCCTAAACCTAACCTAGAGTAGCTCTAGCCATAGTCTCCCACCTAGCCTAGTTGAAGCCCCTTGCTCTATTCCTAGGAATATCCTTCTAGCTCAACCCTAGCCATAAATCTAACCTAGAGTGTCTCTAATCCTAGCCCTAGAACCCCCCTAACCCCAGTCACCTTCAGTAGTAATCTCCCAAGATACTTAAGTTACCCTGGTCATCCTGGGATGTCCTAGGGAAGGTTGTGGCACTACTGAACCTGTATGATTAATAAGCATGTTAACAGCGTACCAAACGTTATTATTAGATCAGCATGACTCTCCAGTTTATCTATTGACATGGAGAGGCAGACTGCCTGTGTCGTACACTCAACTTTGCTACCTTGGACATATTTCCAGGGCTGTCCTGCTATACCAAGTGCACTCCAAGTCCTTCGCCAAAAAGTCTGGGACCTCAATCTTGCAAATTCATGAGGTTGTCAGATGCTATGCATTCTTTCAAACTTCACTTCCCACGTCTCCATACTTCATGTTGGAGATCTGAATCTGAAGGGTTCTGAAAATCCAAAATCCTTTCTCCAATCAGTCTGTCCCAGGAGTTTGCCGGGAGTTTCCCAGGAGTTTGCCCTGGACCACTTTTCTCTTGTACTCTACACTGGCAACTCAAGTCGGGGGGTGGAGGGAGGCGGGTCTCTGACCCCACGACCGGTTCTGCCAAGCACTTTAACAGGAGTCTTGTACTCCTTGCTGGGAAGCTATCGTATGTGCCCCAATGCGAAAACTGTGACCTATGAAGCCCTACAGTGCCATACCTGCTGTTTTTATGAAACTGTCTCTGATGAGGACCAGTGTCCTTTCAACAAAGCAGAGGACCAGGTGCCCTGGGCAGCGGAGAGGCCTGGCTTCTATGAAACCATCTCTGGTGAGGAACCCATCTCTGGTGAGGGTTCCATTGTCCTTTTAACAGAACAGAGGACCAGATGTCCTGGGAGGCAGAGAGACATGGATACCCCAGATCACCTTGCCTGAAGGGGTCAGTTTTTCAAGCCTCGATCCTGGAGAAAGAAATCAAGTTTGATTATCCACCTGGACATTTTCAAACACACAGATGGCAGGCCGAGTTTGTTGCAGGTGCTGCTACCTCCCCAGACCTGGGGAAACTAAAGCAAGACAGATGGCAAGCTGAGTTTGTTGCAGGTGCTGCTACCTCCCCAGACCTGGGGAAACTAAAGCAAGACAGATGGCAGGGCTGAGTTTGTTGCAGGTGCTGCTACCTCCCCAGACCTGGGGAAACTAAAGCAAGACAGATGGCAGGCTGAGTTTGGTTTGTCATCCAAAGCATTTTCACATCCTTCATTTTGTGTTCCTGGTGCCACACCTCTTTAGTTTCTCCAGGATCATGTTGGGGAGAGTCCACTCTTGGGGTTGTTGGGTGCCCTTCATAACTTCCTCCAATTTTGACATGCTGTAAATCTCTCGGTTTCCTCCCACCCCTCCTGGTCATCTCAAACCTGATGCAGCTCTTTATTGTAGTTGGAGCTAGTCTCTCTATGTTCAAGTGACTCAAAGAGAGCATTAGTGCTCCTTCTATGCTGGAAAAGTTGCCATCCGGCTATACAAAATCTTGGCTAGTGCTCTTCTCCCGTACACATCCTTTTTGTTGTGGGGGCTTGATGAAATCTGTGAGGAGTTGGGAACAGTTCAGCTGTGTCCAAGTCAGGTTGTCTCCCCTACACATCCTTTTTGTTGTGGGGGCTTGCATGAAATCTGTGAGGAGTTGGGAACAGTTCAGCTGTGTCCAAGTCAGGTTGTCTGGTGAGGAGTTGGGAACAGTTCAGCTATGTCCAAGTCTGGGTGTCTGGTGAGGAGTTGGGAACAGTTCAGCTATGTCCAAGTCTGGGTGTCTGGTGAGGAGTTGGGGACAGTTCAGCTATGTCCAAGTCTGGTTGTCTGGTGAGGAGTTGGGAACAGTTCAGCTATGTCCAAGTCTGGGTGTCTGGTGAGGAGTTGGGGACAGTTCAGCTATGTCCAAGTCTAGGTGTCTGGTGAGGAGTTGGGGACAGTTTAGCTATGTCCAAGTCTGGGTGTCTGGTGAGGAGTTGGGGACAGTTCAGCTATGTCCAAGTCTGGGTGTCTGGTGAGGAGTTGGGGACAGTTTAGCTATGTCCAAGTCTGGGTGTCTGGTGAGGAGTTGGGAACAATTCAGCTATGTCCAAGTCTGGGTGTCTGGTGAGGAGTTGGGGACAGTTCAGCTATGTCCAAGTCTAGGTGTCTGGTGAGGAGTTGGGGACAGTTTAGCTATGTCCAAGTCTGGGTGTCTGGTGAGGAGTTGGGGACAGTTCAGCTATGTCCAAGTCTGGGTGTCTGGTGAGGAGTTGGGGACAGTTCAGCTATGTCCAAGTCTGGGTGTCTGGTGAGGAGTTGGGGACAGTTCAGCTATGTCCAAGTCTGGGTGTCTGGTGAGGAGTTGGGAACAGTTCAGCTATGTCCAAGTCTGGGTGTCTGGTGAGGGGTTGGGTCAGTTCAGCTATGTCCAAGTCTGGGTGTCTGGTGAGGAGTTGGGAACAGTTCAGCTATGTCCAAGTCTGGGTGTCTGGTGAGGAGTTGGGGGCAGTTCAGCTGTGTCCATGGTTGTCTGATCTTGTGTCCAAAGTTCTTTCTCATGATTAGGCTGGTAAATACTTTGAACTTTGGACCTCCATGGACGGCTCAGATGCCACCGTTTGTGTTTCTTGTTGGATTCTGGTAGGGGTCGAATTGGGCAACAACTTTATCTGGCTCTTTCCCTCATCACCAAGAAAATCTTAGGTGCAGCCTGTGCAAGCCTGAATGGCAATAAGTATAGCCAACAAGACCAGTGCCCACATCATACTCGGAAGGAAGAAGTCCTCTGGATATACTGGCACCATCGCCAGTATATCCTGTAGACTTCCAGGATGTCAGCTTTGTCGGCTATGGCCCTCTTCCTGCTTGTACCTTTCCCTCCATGGTCTACATTGGTGTACTTCAGCAAGCAAAGCAAAGTGCCTATCTCCTAATCCTGTCGATTGCGCTCTCCTTCTCCTCACTCCTTCCTATCCCTTTCACAGGCCATGACAGAATCATCGCCACTTCCCAGTGTTCCCTTTGGTGGGTATGAAATGACTTTCCTGGATCCTGGCGGGCTACCGGGCATACAGGTATTTGCCATTTCTGAAACGTTATCTCCTTACACACAGCTGACAAATGTCCTGAGGACATACCACTCGGCCTGAGGGGTAGTAAAGGTCACCAGACCTAACCCACTGCCTCTCGCTCTTCTAGCGAGGTCTGGGTCGCCTGTGCCACTGCACTTTGCCATCTTGTGAGCAGCTCTGACGCAGCCCTAACATTTCTGGGACCTGCATGCTTTTCCGGTGAAGCAGAATGTATAGAAGAAGGATCAATTTTAGACGTTCCTTTAATCCTCTAGCCATTGTCTGCCCTCCGAAAGCTGCATCAAACACGTCCACGCTCGCATACTCAACATCATACTGACCATAATATGTCATCATCTTTGGAACGGCTTGCCACAATACTGAAATATGGAAACTAGTCCTGCACTCTTTACTTGCCCTTCTCCCGGGAAGCCCATCTTTATGTTCCCTCCTCTATTTTTGGTTAGCTAGATAGGACTTTCTGAAGGAGTTTGTGTGCATCTATAATGCCACCTGCTATCCCGGGCACTGGTACCCATCGTGGCTAGCTCTATCCCTAGAGCCACACATCCTATAATCTCATTCCTTCATTAGGATCAGTCTCAGCATTGGTTCTATGGTTTCTCTGAGGCCAGCCAGCCTGCCAGCCATTCTTCCTGGAGGAGCACTGCTACCTTCTTCAAGTCCGTGCCTGAGGACGATGATCTGCAGAAGAGGAGAGTTCATGCCACCCTATAATAATCTATAGCTAGATAGTGGGATCTCCAGTTAGGCTGGATATTGGGGCCTCCAGTTAGGCTGGATAGTGGGACCTCCAGTTAGGCTGGATAGTGGGGCCTCCAGTTAGGCTGGATAGTGGGACCTCCAGTTAGGCTGGATATTGGGACCTCCAGTTAGGCTGGATAGTGGGACCTCCAGTTAGGCTGGATAGTGGGACCTCCAGTTAGGCTGGATAGTGGGACCTCCAGTTACTGGATATTGGGGCCTCCAGTTAGGCTTCCCTCTATAATTTTTACCCATGGAATCTCAGGTGGTCTCCTACATCAGACACTTGGACCTCCAGTTAGCCCTCCCCCCTGTATGATTTCACCCATCGATGAGGCCCTTTCTTTTGGCTAACTCCATGCTCACAGTTAAATTTCTAAAAGCCTTCTCATATTGTACGAGAACCTCTCTCTCAGGCCAGTACCTCTAGATTGCCAGCAATTAGCTTAGTCTAAATCTTGTGTCAGACATGCACATACTACGGTGGGATTGTAGTTTACTTGAGCCAGCCCTGGTCCATAGGCATGGCTGGTCAAGTTAGCTTGCTGCTCAGTCTTCTCATAATTATAGAGACAAAATGTAATGTTTTTGATCACTCCTGCTGGGGACTATGGCTCCTGATCTGATCCCCCTATCAGGTATGAGAGGGAGAAGATGCACTAGTGTCCATTCATTCTATCATCATCCTCACCTGGTGCACTAGTGTTCATTCTATCATCCTCCTCACCTGGTGCACTAGTGTCCATTCCATCATCCTCACCTGGTGCACTAGTGTCCATTCTATCATCCTCCTCACCTGGTGCACTAGTGTCCATTCATTCTATCATCCTCCTCACCTGGTGCACTAGTGTCCATTCATTCTATCATCCTCCTCACCTGGTGCACTAGTGTTCATTCAGTCATCCTCCTCACCTGGTGCACTAGTGTCCATTCTATCCTCCTCCTCACCTGGTGCACTAGTCTCCATTCTATCATCATCCTCACCTGGTGCACTAGTGTTCATTCTATCATCATCCTCACCTGGTGCACTAGTGTCCATTCATTCTATCATCCTCCTCACCTGGTGCACTAGTGTCCATTCTATCATCCTCCTCACCTGGTGCACTAGTGTCCATTCTATCATCATCCTCACCTGGTGCACTAGTGTCCATTCATTCTATCATCCTCCTCACCTGGTGCACTAGTGTCCATTCTATCATCCTCCTCACCTGGTGCACTAGTCTCCATTCTATCATCCTCCTCACCTGGTGCACTAGTGTCCATTCTATCATCATCCTCACCTGGTGCACTAGTGTCCATTCTATCATCCTCCTCACCTGGTGCACTAGTGTCCATTCTATCATCCTCCTCACCTGGTGTACTAGTGTTCATTCTATCATCATCCTCACCTGGTGCACTAGTGTCCATTCTATCATCCTCCTCACCTGGTGCACTAGTCTCCATTCTATCATCCTCCTCACCTGGTGCACTAGTGTCCATTCTATCATCCTCCTCACCTGGTGCACTAGTGTCCATTCTATCATCCTCCTCACCTGGTGCACTAGTGTCCATTCTATCATCCTCCTCACCTGATGCACTAGTGTTCATTCTATCATCCTCCTCACCTGGTGCACTAGTGTCCATTCTATCATCCTCCTCACCTGATGCACTAGTGTTCATTCTATCATCCTCCTCACCTGATGCACTAGTGTTCATTCTATCATCCTCCTCACCTGGTGCACTAGTGTCCATTCTATCATCCTCCTCACCTGGTGCACTAGTGTTCATTCTATCATCCTCCTCACCTGGTGCACTAGTGTCCATTCTATCATCCTCCTCACCTGGTGCACTAGTGTCCATTCTATCATCCTCCTCACCTGGTGTACTAGTGTCCATTCTATCATCATCCTCACCTGGTGCACTAGTGTCCATTCTATCATCCTCCTCACCTGGTGCACTAGTGTCCATTCTATCATCTTCCTCACCTGGTGCACGTTCATTCTATCATCCTCCTCACCTGGTGCACTAGTGTTCATTCTATCATCCTCCTCACCTGGTGCACTAGTGTCCATTCTATCATCTTCCTCACCTGGTGCACGTTCATTCTATCATCCTCCTCACCTGGTGCACTAGTGTCCATTCTATCATCCTCCTCACCTGGTGCACTAGTCTCCATTCTATCATCCTCCTCACCTGGTGCACTAGTGTTCATTCTATCATCCTCCTCACCTGGTGCACTAGTGTCCATTCTATCATCCTCCTCACCTGGTGCACTAGTGTCCATTCTATCATCCTCCTCACCTGGTGCACTAGTGTCCATTCTATCATCCTCCTCACCTGATGCACTAGTGTTCATTCTATCATCCTCCTCACCTGGTGTACTAGTGTTCATTCTATCATCCTCCTCACCTGGTGCACTAGTGTCCATTCAATCATCCTCCTCACCTGGTGCACTAGTGTCCATTCTATCATCCTCCTCACCTGGTGCACTAGTGTTCATTCTATCATCCTCCTCACCTGGTGCACTAGTATTCATTCTATCCTCCTCCTCACCTGGTGCACTAGTGTCCATTCTATCATCCTCCTCACCTGGTGCACTAGTGTCCATTCTATCCTCCTCACCTGGTGCACTAGTGTTCATTCCATCCTCCTCCTCACCTGGTGCACTAGTGTCCATTCTATCATCATCCTCACCTGGTGCACTAGTGTTCATTCCATCATCCTCCTCACCTGATGCACTAGTGTTCATTCTATCATCCTCCTCACCTGGTGCACTAGTGTCCATTCTATCATCCTCCTCACCTGGTGCACTAGTGTCCATTCTATCATCATCCTCACCTGGTGCACTAGTGTCCATTCTATCATCCTCCTCACCTGGTGCACTAGTATTCATTCTATCATCCTCCTCACCTGGTGCACTAGTGTCCATTCTATCATCATCCTCACCTGGTGCACTAGTCTCCATTCTATCATCCTCCTCACCTGGTGTACTAGTCTCCATTCTATCATCCTCCTCACCTGGTGCACTAGTGTTCATTCTATCATCCTCCTCACCTGGTGCACTAGTGTCCATTCTATCATCCTCCTCACCTGGTGCACTAGTGTCCATTCTATCATCCTCCTCACCTGGTGCACTAGTGTCCATTCTATCATCCTCCTCACCTGGTGCACTAGTGTCCATTCTATCATCCTCCTCACCTGGTGCACTAGTGTCCATTCTATCATCCTCCTCACCTGGTGCACTAGTGTCCATTCTATCATCCTCCTCACCTGGTGCACTAGTGTTCATTCTATCATCCTCCTCACCTGGTGCACTAGTGTCCATTCTATCATCATCCTCACCTGGTGCACTAGTGTCCATTCTATCATCCTCCTCACCTGGTGCACTAGTCTCCATTCTATCCTCCTCCTCACCTGGTGCACTAGTGTCCATTCTATCATCCTCCTCACCTGGTGCACTAGTGTTCATTCTATCATCCTCCTCACCTGGTGCACTAGTGTCCATTCTATCATCCTCCTCACCTGGTGCACTAGTGTCCATTCTATCATCCTCCTCACCTGGTGCACTAGTGTCCATTCTATCATCATCCTCACCTGGTGCACTAGTGTCCATTCTATCATCATCCTCACCTGGTGTACTAGTGTTCATTCTATCATCCTCCTCACCTGGTGCACTAGTGTCCATTCATTCTATCATCCTCCTCACCTGGTGCACTAGTGTCCATTCCATCATCCTCCTCACCTGGTGCACTAGTGTCCATTCTATCATCATCCTCACCTGGTGCACTAGTGTCCATTCTATCATCATCCTCACCTGGTGTACTAGTGTTCATTCTATCATCCTCCTCACCTGGTGCACTAGTGTTCATTCTATCATCTTCCTCACCTGGTGCACGTTCATTCTATCATCCTCCTCACCTGGTGCACTAGTGTCCATTCCATCATCCTCCTCACCTGATGCACTAGTGTCCATTCAATCATCCTCCTCACCTGGTGCACTAGTGTCCATTCTATCATCCTCCTCACCTGATGCACTAGTGTTCATTCTATCATCATCCTCACCTGGTGCACTAGTGTCCATTCTGTCATCATCCTCACCTGGTGCACTAGTGTCCATTCAATCCTCCTCACCTGGTGCACTAGTGTTATCATCCTCACCCTGTATAATGAGTGGAGAGTGAATACTTTTTCTGTTGGAATTGATGAGGACTTGAAGTAGCCAGTAAATGTGATGTCCATATTTCAGGGAGTCTGCATTGGGTGGATTGCACTGTATGTGGAGGCTATTTATGTACCAATCTCTCGTAGAGACCCGCCCTCCAGCAAAACAGGAGGATCAGCCAGAAAGGGCCCATCAAAGATGGCAGTCCAAGATGGCAGTTGCGATCCTCTGCCTTTTTTTTTAATGCACCCCTCAAGCAACCATTTCCCTTTAATTAAGTGGTGGTAAATTAGATGGAAGTAACTATATAGCAACCATTGGAGAATATTTGGTGTACGTACGTCTATAGATGTGCACTGCAATGTCAATTCTAGGGATTAAACACTAGGTTGGTTTGTCCTTTTTTAATGGAGGACTGTTATAATTTTTTTAGAAAAAGCTCATATCTCAGCTAAAACTCACTTTGGCAGCTTCATAGCATCCTAAAAGGTGACTTCTGCCACTGCCAGCTACAGAAACACTTCCAGTGTGCCTTGAAGAGGTAGTATACCAGCAGACCTAAAAACAATGAGAATAATTGAAATTAATCTAGGACTTATCTCTGTTTCCTCCACATCTAACTTAAGTTTAATCATAACAATTTTAGTGTCAAAAGACTCCAAACTTTCCAATGCACGTCCATGACAAATCTGTTTCTTGATTGCATTAAAGAGCTGTGGTAAGGACTGGATGATTGCAAGGAAGGTAAAGAACCTCGATTCGATACCTAGCTGACATCAAATGACTGCTTCAGTTGGTTTACTGAGAATATTGTTCTTCCTGTGCTGCTTGGTCTGTGGAACCCTCCTGTTTCCAATGCTGTATATAGCTGCCCCCCCCCGAGGGACTTACTCAACAACGATAATAAATGTGCTGATTGTTTAATGGACAAGAGAAACTCGGCAGAAAAGGGGTCTTAGCTGGAGTCCTTGTTCTTCTCTGCCACACCTCGGGGGTTGATTCCTCTCGTCACAGTCACATCTAACCAACTGCTCAACTATACAACATGCACATGCATGCACACACCACACGCACACTAAAAATGAGAGCATGGATAAAATAGCTTACTCAACAAACGACTTAACATTTTCTTCTCGACATTTTGGCTAGATGCTCTTGCCTTCATCAGAATCATTCCTGATGAAAGCTAGAGCGTTGAGCATGAAGAAAATTGAAGTTGATTATGAGAAAGTTGTTATACTCTCCTAAACCTCAAATGGAAGTTGGTTGAGAGTGAAGAGCAAGGATGTTCTTGTTACAATTCTTTTGATTGACTTGTCAAGGAAATAAAGGTGTGCCCATGTAGAATAGAAGACCCTTTACTATATGAAATCATTGATGATCTCTTGCCATTTATATATATGAAGACTGTTTACACTGATCTGTGTAGCGAGGAAGAAGAAGAAACAAGCCACAATAAATCTTTAGTGTACATGACTTTAAATAGTATAAGGTCATCTAATTTGTTGCGACCTACATATTTTTCTTGCTATTGTGGTCCATCTAAGGCCACTACTTGTTTCAGTTTCACAGGGAATTCCCGGGTGGGTTGTTTATCAGTATCGTTATCTCATTAATTACACAACTGTCATCAGCAACAAGAATTTTTTAAATTTTTTTTAAGAACTGCCACATTCACTGTATGACTTCTATTTCAGCCTAACTACCATAGGTTGCGACTACACAGCCACACAAGAGCTCGATACAACGCTTGTGCAGTGCAAAAAAAAAGGCAGCCTTTTGCGCCTGACATGCTGAATCCTACCCTGATGCAATTTTTCTGCCGAGTAATTGTAGTGTTTATAAGCATCATAGCTAGCTGCAGTAAATTACCGAGTTTCTGTTGCTATTGTTGTCAATGAGGTGAGGAGTTCATTCAGTTCAATCTCTTATTTATTCTCTTCTCCAAGGAGGTGTATGAATCTTCTCCATTACTGTCACTCTCTTCCAACAGCGAGTAGCAATATCTGGAGCAGCTAAAGCTGCTGCTAGGTCACCCTTGAGGCAGTGGATCTCTTCGTCTTCAGACCCTCCACCTTCACAGATATTCCGCAAGCACGAAAAGATATCAACTCTGCAGCTTTTATAGATTTAGTGCAACAGACTTGCACACTGGTTATCATCAATTAGATGTGCTATAATTGGAAGGCTTCATTTTCAAGGGCACTTGAGTTAATACGGAATTAATTAAAAGGGTAATTCTGAGGGTTTGTCTGCATTTGCTCTGGTATTCAAGGTATTCAAGCTTCAATTCCCTAGGTGGAACCTTTCTTTACTTCCCCCCCTCCCCTCCCCCTTTTTTAAAACCTCGCATTTCCCCCCTTTTCCATTTGCATTGTTCTCGAGGGTTCTATCTATCTCGGGAGGAATCATTATGTAGGAATTAAAAAGGTTGATGGTTCCATAAAAACATTTAAAAAAATAAAAAGTGAAGCTACATACCAACAGCAGAAAATTCTTTGGGATGGCACTTTGACCCTCAAAAATATAAAAATGTGTGGTCATAATAGATGGCTATGTTCTTTTCTAGGTATATGCTGTGTGTGGGTGCGTGCAGGTTTTTTTTTGCAGCCACCAGCTTGAAAGCACTCCCTCAACAGAGTGTGGCATGGCACCTTATATATATACTAGGAAACAAATTGTGTGGGTTTGTCCTTTTGTCTGTTGATTTTGTTTTTGGTACTCAAGGTTCCCAGATCCAAAAAGAAGCCATTCACTTCTCCCTCCCACCCTTTATAGATGGCTTCATTAATCATTCACTTCTCCCTCCCACCCTTTATAGATGGCTTCATTAATCATTCACTTCTCCCTCCCACCCTTTATAGATGGCTTCATTGATCATTCACACCCCTCCCATCCTTTATAGATGGCTTCATTAATCATTCACTTCTCCCTCCCACCCTTTATAGATGGCTTCATTAATCATTCACTTCTCCCTCCCACCCTTTATAGATGGCTTCATTGATCATCACACCCCTCCCATCCTTTATAGATGGCTTCATTAATCATTCACGCCCCTCCCACCCTTTATAGATGGCTTCATTAATCATTCACACCCCTCCCATCCTTTTTAACCCCTCCAGTTTCTCTTGGTATCAAGGTTGTCAATTTAATTGTGATTTTTTTACCCCTATAACTGTATATTCTGTGAGACAGCTTTAACCAATTATAAAATATATGTTATATATATAATATTATTATCTTTTTTTAATTATTATTATTTTTATCAATCAATGGCTGGCTATGTCTATTTGTATATCTCTGTGTGTCCATGTTTAAAGACCGCTGGATGCCACACCAGCTTGAATGCTCTCCCACAACAGAGTGCAGCTATATAGTTATAAGATAAATAAACAAGTTATATTTTGTGAACTCATCATGATTAGGTTCTTTCCCAGCAGCAACAATCAGGACACAGTCAATAAACTTTCCTGAGGACAGCAGTGAATACATACCTGCTGGTCATTCAAATAGCAAACCTACCTCTTTTTCTCCTTGTTTGATAATGTGCTTTACAAAAGGGCAGAAATTTTGCACCCACAAAGTCCAAAAAACTCTTTTGCCTTCCCAATGAACACTTGAGAGAGCAAGCACTGGTCAGAGTTGCTATTAGAAATGGCACACTGGCTTCACAATTGCATCCAAAGCTGTCTAAAAGTATAATATATAGGGTTGCTCCATGGCAACCCTTGAGCTTTCTGATCATGTAATTTATTATGCTCATTGCTTGAAGAAGGAGCTTGAAAATAAGTGACATTAAAGAAAATGAACATGCAACTGCAAAAATTTGATGAAATTATGTGACAATTATGATCAAAGCAGCACAAAAGTCACGTGTGGGAGGTGGAGCTGAAATATGAACAGTGGCCTAGTGTATATAGTTGCTAGGTGTTTTGGTAGCAACATAATAACAAGATATATATTATAATTATATTATATATACTGCTAATACTGCCTAGAATTTCATGTTTGCAATTGACATAAGTATTAACTTCTTTCTGCTACTTTGTGTTTGTGCAGAACTTCAGATCGCAGCTCATCCAGCAACTGGAGCCTATATTTCCTGCGGAGATCAAGGCTTTTTCAACCAACTCTTCTATTCCACAGCAAAAATTATGATGTATTATCAATAACTTGTACCTTTTTATATCCACATCATTGTGTAGAAGTATATAGCACATTCCTTTTCCTCTTGTTGTGAAAGCACATCCTTTCAACTAACTGGTTGGTTCTGGAGTTGTCCTGAGTAACTTCTTGTAAAAGGCTTCTTGACTATAAAGGAAACAAATATAAACATGGGGAAAGTGTGTTATTCAACCCCCCAAAAAAGTATTCTCTCGATGAACTGTCAGTTGACATAATAACATTACAATAACTTGAAATTGTACTCTCTACCCAGGGGGCGAAACCTGATAAAAAACCAAAACAGACATGGCGTGCTGTAAAAGGTTTGCTGTCAAAAATCATATGTATATATATATATGTATAAACAAAATGTATATGGGCAACCTTGTCAACAAGGTACTGGAAATCCGTAGGAAGCCTCTGACCATATACGTGAATATCTCGTCTTTAGCATTATGGTTTATCTGTGTTCCTTGAGAATGCCGAAGGAAAAACTTAATTCCAACAAACCAAATAAATTGTTAATACTCTCTGAACAGTTTACATCTCAATATCGAGGCATATTTTGGGGTGGGGGGAAACAATAAATAATTGTTCAAAATCCACGCTCAATCCTGGATTTAATTGTTTTTGGTGAATAATGCATGTACCTTATACAAAGCTAATAAAATACACAAGTCTAAACTAAATTTGTGCTGTTAGTTATCGCTTTCCGATTCACTGCTACTGTCGAAGGTGGCAGTGTAGTGGGCACGACTGCACTTCTTTTTCGATCCCTGACACCGGCAGCCTATATAACAGGCTATGTTTTTCTTTGCACATGAGAAGTTTCTGTTGCAGCCCTTAGTACAGCCACAAGAGATTGTCTGCATCATCTGCTGTGGCCAGGTTGGGTGTGTGGATTGCACTGGTACCAGCTTTCCATCATCTATGGCCCACCCAAAATCCTCACAAGGTTAAACTCTCTGCTTGCAAATGTGAGCACTCTTGTCGATGGCTGTCGCTAATGCCGCACATTTGAGATATTGTAGGAATGCATTCTCTGTGGAGATGTTGTAAGAATGCATTCTCTGTGGAGATGTAGGAATGTGGAGATGTTGTAGGAATGTATTGTCTGTGGAGAAATGTATTCTCTGTGGAGATGTTGTAGGAATACATTCTCTGTGGAGATGCTGTAGGAATGTATTCTCTGTGGAGATGTTGTAGGAATGCATTCTCTGTGGAGATGTTGTAGGAATGCATTCTCTGTGGAGATGTTGTATGGTGATGTTGCAGGAATCCATTCTCTGTGAAGATGTTGTAGGAATGTATTCTCTATGGAGATGTTGTGGGAATGCATTCTCTGTGGAGATGTTGTAGGAATGTATTCTCTGTGGAGATGTAGGAATGCATTCTCTGTGGAGATGTTGTAGGAATGCATTCTCTGTGGAGATGTTGTAGGAATGCATTCTCTGTGGGTGGTAGCAATTTCAGGAGAGTAGACTTTGTTGTTTAGGAACTTGTGAACTCTGAGCCTTCCATGGTCCGAGCCCTCGAAATCATCACCCTTGTTGGTATATACAGCGACTACGAGTTCCTTTGCTTGGTTGATAACATCTCCTGTGATCCAAGCTGGACCCTGATCATCATCTGCAATGCCAAAATGTCAGTTGTTTTGCTGCTGTTTAGCCACACCTTCTTCCCAGTAAAGTACGGGTAGCTGGTGATGTTGCATCCACTCAGACTGTGAATGAAGGGAAGTCCTCGGCTGCTTGCAGGTTCCAGTGCAGCAGCAATCTCGTGGATTGGTAGATAACTTTCTTGTGCAGTTCGAACCCATAGTTCAGGCAAATCTTTCAGCAGCATTGCAGCATAGTACACACATATAACAATGATATCTGTATCATTTGCATGTATGATCACTCGGTCCACCTTCTCGTTCCGGACACTGTACACAGAATGCAGTATGACCCTAGTATCAGCCTCTTGTTTGGACTCCAAAGCAGTGACATCAGTGACTGTACCCTCTATAAGCAGTATTCTTTGAAGCCACCACCTGGGTCGAACCTATAGTTGGAGCAAGCTGCTCCTCTCGGCACCATGTCTCACACAGGAAACTCAGAAGTCCAGCTTTGTTGGCAGACACAGAGAAGAACTCATGTGTGTCCGGGTCTCTGTACTGCTCACTGATTTCAAACTGCCTTTGTGGTCGTGACTGGGTGTACCTATGCTGCCGCTCTGAAGACTTCAGGCTCAGTGAGTCGTACCTGTCACAGCAGAAATGTATGATGGCTGTGCCATCAGGTACATCTATCTGTAGCGCCCTGCAATAGCTCCAAATGTTTCATCTTTGTGGAAGGACCAGTGACGAAAAGCATGCACAGCATCTACTATGACTGCCGTCTTCCTCTTCTGTAGTGGTAGATCAGGAGCAGTGTTCACTTTGGTGTCCTTCTTCAAGACTTTAACTAGACTGGCCTTTGTTCCTGTAGCTCTCATGGTTTCATCTTCATTGAACAGGTATGGGGGTGTCTTGCTGCATTCATGAGTGCCGATGAAGTCAACTTCACCCCCACTAGCAATGATCTGTATCATTCGTAGGAGGGCTGAAACTTCATCACTTTTTCCTGGGCCTGCAGATTGGTATTTTGACTTCTTGGTCCTATATGTGTCTGCAGTCTTTACTCCTAGCTCCTGGAGAATCACCTGGTAGTTGTCCCGCAAGGACTTGATCAGGAAGCCATATTTCTCCTGAAAGGAACAACGATATTTCTAGCTGTTTCACCAGATGATTCAAAGCCACATCATACAGATTCTTCTGTTTACCAGTCCAAGAAGCCACATTTCTCCTGAAAGGAACAACGATATTTCTAGCTGTTTCACCAGATGATTCAAAGCCAATCATACAGATTCTTCTGTTTACCAGTCGAGACTCATGTTGCCTTGAATGCATTCATGCATGGTATGTGATATGATATGTTATTTGCGACCATGTCATGTCCTTGCCAATCAGTCTTAGCAAAATGTCCTCTCTACTCAGTTTCTTGGCTTTCTCAACGATCGCCTGTTGGCTGGTTTCTGTTGACACCCTGGCTGCAGGTGTCTTTCCTTTCAGCCACCTTTTGTTACATATGATACATGTACTATTGGCATCAAATGCTGCTGTGCGATGCCTGCTTGGAATGATGGACATTTTGGTTGAGGTACTGCATTCTGGCTGAGCCAGCATTGTGCAGTTTGCTCCTGGATGCCTCTTTTCTGCTAGTCTGTAGCTCTTTTCATTGATGTACAAGTTTCTGCCACATTGGCATGCCACTTGGGGGACTTCTCTGCCACCCATGAGTCCTTGGTTAGATCATGGTGCAACCTTCTGTAGGTCTTGTCCTGTCGACAGGTCATGGCTACAAGAAGTTTTGGGGCTGTTGTTAGCCGAATGTTCAACAGTCGTTTGATTGCAGGTCCTTGACATATGACACACTTGGTGTAATTTGTAAGCATGTCTTCGCACTTTCTCTTCAGTCATTCCAGAGACATGGCTCCTTCCAGCACCCTTTTCCCTGTACAACTAGTCATCTTCTGTCAGATACCTACAACATAAATTGACTTAATGGGAGAAAAAAGTTAATTTATTTGAACAATTTGCTACTATGGTTTCTGGCTCATAACTTTGATAGCTACTGCTGCATTTTCTTGTAGCATTACTATCAGCAAAGCAGCTACTATGATTTTTTAACAGCTGTACTTAACCTACTGGCAGACTCGATACTTTCTACACTTGAGCCAGGAAGTAGGGGGTTGCTACTACCACTATATAGCACTAGCTGGCTTAATTAATGTACTTACCTAAACCAATGGTCAACTCCAGCTCTAGGCACAGTCACCTGCCAATTCTTCCCAATATAGGAGCTAAACAAATACCATGTGGTAGTGGGCTTTAATTCAACCATGTACAATGCTAGTAATTAGCAAGGTACAATGATTAATGTTGCTACTGTAGTCAGTTGGTACAAGTTGTCTTTGGGGTTGCTAGAACTAAATTCCATTCGTGGGACAATGATAAACCACAATGACTGATCATGCCAAAAGTGCGATATTCATGTACAAGGGTTAATGTTGTTCAGAGGCTTCCTACGGATTTCAAGTATATAGCTTGTTGACAAGGTTGTCCATATACATTTTGTTTATAAATATATATAGATATGATTTTGGGCAGCCAATCTTTTACAGTACGCCATGTCTGTTAAACCTATTTCTCCCCCTGGGTACTCAACGTTTCAACTAGATGCTCTGGCCTTCATCAGGAATAATGATGAAGGCTAGAGCATCTAGTCTAAACATTGAGAGAGTACAATTTCAATTTGATTATTGAGAAGGTTATTGTAAATGTTGTCGATGTAGACCACAAATACCCTTTACGAAATTCTCAAAGTAATTTCTCTCTTTGTCTTGTACGTCTCACTGATGCGAGAATATGGTGTGGATGTTATCATCCCTTCATTACCTATCAACGAATGGAATCTCCAAGGAAACTAACCTCTCTCACCACAAAATACACCAAAGTGTTGGGACTTGCTCTCGACCACTGTGGCGTGATATAATAGTCCATTCATCGGTTCTAAACATCACAGTGGCCTCTCCACAAAGGCTAAGTAGCTACCACCACCCATTCCTTTATGCCGAAATCACCACATCAAACTACTTCTGCCGTGTTCATAGTGTTACTGAGGAGGCAACGAGTCTTCTATACATGGCAAAACAAACTAAACACGCAGTATATATAATTATATATCTGAGGATTCCAGGACTGACCACATAAGGGAGAAGCCCACCGTCCAAAACAAAATAAAAAATGCACATTGTCTGGAAAATCGGGAGAAGATCGTGGGATGGTTTGTCCTCTGGCCAGTTATATACCATTTGTTCTGTTGGCATATACTTTGACACTACCCACCCCTCTCGACATAAAACAAAATTGACTTTCTAACTCGTGTGTTGTGTGTGTGTGTCCTACTGTCCTTGTCGAGTTCTGTAGGACTATTTATATATATATAATTATATAGAGGTACGAACAGTGTGTGTGTCTTTGTTGAGCTCTGTAGGACACATAAATATATATAGGTACAGGTATATTTATGATTTAAATTAAGTATGTCAAGCATTATTGCTGTACATTTCACTTCTAATTAAAGTTAGTCTTCTCCATGACAATCTATATAGCAATTCTTTCATTGGTCCTGCTCAGAGATTAAGTACAAAAGGAAATGGGTTACATAGTGATTTCATATCAACAATAGAGAGAGAGTATTGATGAATGACAGTTAACAAAACGGATAAAGTGTGCATAATAAATGTACCTCCTGCAGCTATTGCATGGTCTTCCTTCAGCACTGAAACAATTCTGCCAGACAGCAAGTAGCATTGCCTGATGACCTCACTCTTGATGTGCTTTCCATCTTCAGGCTTCCAAGTCAACCTTCTCTCAACCATATTTCGTATGTGCATTTCTTTCACAACCAGCGTTCCCATTGTGTTGCAGGGAGTAATATTGGCTGAAACTGCCATTTAGATAGCCAAGAAGTTGCTGATGCAAATTTCAAACCGAGATCCGAGCCCTTTTTTTTTTTTTAAGGGGGGGGGGAGGGTTTAGTTAGCCTTTTAAATCATGCTATCTATATATATACTCAGTGACCACCCCAGTCAACCACTTCACCTTACGGTTGTTTGGCACCAATCATTACCTTTCACCTCGAGGTCCTATATACATGGAGCATAAGTATATACTACACAAGGAGCAATACACTAATACTGACCCAGGAGATATATACTCGGACAGCATCATCACAGTCAGAAATGTTAACTCGAGAGCTACAAAAAGGTTTTTGTAATTACAGGGTAACTGCACATCTGCAGTGATATGCATAAAAAAATTTAAAACGTTTTTTCCCCTTCCTTCCAGGTAAAAAAGATTTCCAGGGAAAAAGATGTCTCTTGCAGTTGCCTTGTCGTATATACACATCCCCAAACACATACATATAATATGGAAATAAGATGGTTGATGAATGAAAATTTCATGGTAGAAAAACTACTGACATAAGTGTTCAGTTTCTATGTGTCTTTGTTTGGTTTTCTTTTCAGTATCAGCTTCCCCTGCTGTGATAGAGAAAACAAGACAACAAGGGCAGTATGCATACATAGTGATTAATTCCCATTTCAAAAGGCATTTGGCCACCCCACACACACCAAAAAAAAAACACTCTTTTACCTCGGCTAAAATTCATATTGGCAGCTTCTTTGCTACCTAAATGGCGGGTTCAGCTATTATTAGCTTCACTAAGGTAATAAACCGGCATTGCAAAACACACCCCACCTAGGAGGTGTGAACCCCTCCCCTTGAAATCCATCGTATCTAAGAATCTTATTTTTTCCTTACATAACTTTGGATACCTTCATAAAAGCTTAAGTATCAGCAAGATTCCAAATGTTCCAATGACTATACTCTTTAGTTTCAAATTATACCAGCAAAAAGGCATGAGTAGCAATGGTTGTCGATGCATGAAGTTAGCTGGGTCAAGATTTACATCCGTGGGACTCTGGCTATAAATGATATGCGCTCTTTTCTGTGTTAAGTTTTGAGTTCTTGCTCCTGAGAAACTTTGCCAAGTCCAAAGGAGGCTGTAGCTGATCTTCTACCAAAGCATCTGCTGTTTAATTGGTGGAGTTCTCCTGTGCAACTGTTACCAAGTTCTTGAAGGATGCTGTATCCGACCCTACACGGGCACAGTTAAGAATCGCAACAACACATGGCACGTGGTGCGATATGTGTATTGTCCAACAGCAATAAAGCTCCAACTTGGACTTCGTAGAACACTTGTGTAGTCCTCAACTGCTTGACTACAATATTTACAACAAACTCTCAATGAACTCTCAGTTGACACAATAAAATTACAATGACCTTCTCAATAATCAACTTGAAATTGTAATCTCTCGACGCTTCAATAGATGCTCTAGCCTTCATCGGGAATAATGAAGGCTAGAGCATCTAATATTCCTGATGAAAATATTCCTGATGAAGGCTAGAGCATTAGTCGAAAAGTTGACAGAGATAAAAATTCAAGTTGATTATTGAGGTCGTTAGCAAGAATAATTAAATATATATATATTTTTAAATTTCCAAATTTCCAATAGCTAATATTAGATTGATCTGTTAAAACACAACTGCATCTATGTTGACCACAGCCACACCTTCATTCATACCAGTTGAAATCAGTATGATTGGTGTATGTGGCGAAAGATCATCTAACTGGTTGTGGTCAACATGGATGCAGTCATGTTTCCTGTCAATCCAATATAGTAATTAAAAAATGGGAAAAAATTAAATAAAAAATTCTTGGTTCTCTATCTATACCTATATATATATATTATATATACATACATGCATACAGAGGAAGGCGCACATACCTCATCGCAGGACATGTTATAATCCAATAAAACCCTTCTGCATCTGGATGTGATTCTATGTACAGAGATGCAACAAGTGGCATGTCAATATTGGGTTATGGAAGCTCGGGTTAAAGTATCGTACATCTTGGAAGCGTTGCACTTATCGACAATCCCGAACATGTAGAGTAAGAACATGACCAAGCAACTCAATGAGAGGTTCATGTTGCCTTTCATTGTTTCAATGTATCCACTCTACCTTATTTGAATGGATAGAGAACATGGAAATGTCGTAACTGGCACACCAATTTATTTTTGCTATATTCAACCAGGACTCACATATGTTGTGTCATCTATCCACCACACACAGAGAGAAATCATCAACCACACCATTATCACTAGAAATAGAGCTGTAGACCACAACCTTCCAAAAATAATGGCAAGAACAATAAAAAAATCAAAAGAATAACACCTTTCCATTTCTTTGTCTTTGTTTTTGAGTAGCTCACACATTCAATGAGTCTCTGCTCGAAGGCCTTCAGGTCTAAAAACACGCATCATAAATACATTTTCTCTACAGAACACATTTGTTTACCTTCGGTCTGTTCTCGATTCATTTTTTCGTTCGCAACCGCTTGTGACCTCCACGTGACGTACTCGCCTGTATAGACGGACAATAGCCTCTCAGGCGAATATCACAATTTAGAACTTAGTACTTTTCATCATTCCCTGAGCATACAGGATGACAACCTATTGGAGGATTGCAGGTTTCAGGTTGGTTAGCTACGAGAGAGAATTGTGGTGGGCATTAAATACAATTTTTCTCTTTCGCAGCTACTTACAGTTCTCAGGAATTTGTGCCAAATACTTGAGGAGAGCATTGAAGCCTGAACTCAGAGCTAAGGAGTTGCAAAAGAAAGAAACTACTAATATCCTGATGTTCAAATGGAAGGATGGCAAAGCATCTAAAACAGGTCTGTGTTTCTAAAAGATCAGCTGAAATCATGCAAATGCAAATTATTGTCTATGGAGTGATTCTTAAGAATGTTATTACATTACGCTATGTCAACTGAGTGTTTGGTGATAGGTGTGATTACTGGCATGCATGCCTGGCAGAGTGATTATCTCATATCGAGCACCTAACCACTTTGTCAAATGAGTGTAAAGGGGAGGGGCTAAATTAGTTGACCCAAAAGTTACCATATTTTCTGGAGAGTAGCAAATGTTGAATTCAACTTCCAATAGGAATCGTAACTTTAGACGAAGTCACTCCGCCACTCCCAAATTAACCACCATAACAAATAAACTTATAATTGCCAGAGCATATACTTATAGGTCGCAGCTAAATAAGGTGCCAATCTCTCAGCATTCATCTGATCTCAACTCTGTGATCTGGTGATATTGGTAATTTTGGCATAATTTTGGCAACTCGATCTTCTTACTCCAATCTACTAGCTTTCTGCTTGCCCTGTACTCCATTTCAGCTCTTCTATTCCCAGACTTCTCTGAAAATTCAACAACTGACCTTTCAATGAACTCTCAGTAGACATAATAACATTAAAATCACTTTCTCAACAAATTGTATTCACTCGACGTTTCGACTAGATGCTCTAGCCTTCATCAGGAATAATTATTCCTGATGAAGGCTAGAGCATCTGATGAAGGGCTAGAGCATCTGATGAAGGGCTAGAGCATCTGATGAAGGGCTAGAGCATCTGATGAAGGGCTAGAGCATCTGATGAAGGGCTAGAGCATCTGATGAAGGGCTAGAGCATCTAGTCGAAATGTCGAGTGAATACAATTTGAAGTGAGAAGGTGATTTTAATTTTGAGCTTAAAAGATGCAGTCTACTCACATGTACACACACACACACACACACACACACACACACACACACACACAAAAGGCTACTCTAAAGTTGCTAGGGCTAAGGGCCAGGGCTGTGGCTCTCAAGGTACTAGTTCAGCACTAATCCATCCCTGTCTTAGCCCTATTCTGAAGATCTAGTTACGTAGAGACAAAGCTCTTATTTCTTGTGCAGCATTAGTGAATGGTTTTGGCTGTGAATATGCTTATCTGCATTCAGCTTTCCTTCTCTTCTCCCTGCGTGTCCACTTCCTCTTGCTGCGTGTCCACTTCCTCTTCCTGTGTGTCCACTTCCTCTTCCTGCGTGTCCACTTCCTCTTCCTGTGTGTCCACTTCCTCTTCCTGTGTGTCCACTTCCTGCGTGTCCACTTCCTCTTCCTGCATGTCCACTTCCTCTTCCTGTGTGTCCACTTCCTCTTCCTGCATGTCCACTTCCTCTTCCTGTGTGTCCACTTCCTCTTCCTGCGTGTCCACTTCCTCTTCCATGTTGTCCATGTTCTCGGTGCACTTAGAAAGTGCTCTCTGCTGGCTCTTTCACTTGTCTCATCAGCTATCTAGACATCGCCGCTTGGTTTTCCTAGCTCTCCGGGCATGCCAGTTTTCTCTCGCCCTGTACCGATCCTGTTGACACTGCTCAGGATGTCCTCCTCTCTCCATGTTTCCTGTCCGTACATGTCCTTGTCTCAACTTGTCGTGCAAATTAGTGTGGGAAAGCTTCCTTTCTATAGGCAAACAAAAGCCATGTGAAGAGTGCCTGCCACAAAACCAGTAAAGAAATCCATCCACAGGATTGTTCCCTTTCTCAAGGGGGAAGGAATTTGGAAAATGTCTGTGCAGCCTTCTAGCAGAGCTGTCCAGGGTTGGCCTGAGAGAGCTGATCCAAGATGGCAGTTGCTGTCATCGACCATTATATATATATTATTAATGATGTCCAAAGTTTGCGAATGCAATTGGTTGAGTATACCACCTCCTGAGGCAGTGAACGGGTATAAGGTCTATTAGAATTCAACCCATTCCCGAGGCAGTAAATGGGTAAAGGGTGATTACAACTCAACCCAAGTAAATGGGTGAAGGGTCTATCATGTGACCCATTCCCGAGGCCGTGTACAGGGAGTGTCCCCTGGCTTGTTCACGATTATGCAGGAGGGCTCTCTGTGGTTATATGGTAGACTCTTTACGCTAATTCCTGCAAGTGTCGAAGTCTAAATCCAGGCTGTAGCTGCAGGGGTGGAGGCAATTAAGAGCAATAATCAAATTCGGGCACATCTAAGATACGAGTGACATGGGAATGTAGATATGTGTATGGAATTAAAAACTCGCAGTCTTGCAAAAATTTGGTGTAGCTGGTGAAGAAGCGAGGAACCAGTTATGTAGAGCTAGTGTGTAGTGAGATGGTTCAGTTTGAAGGCTGAGTGGAAGAAGTGAGTGAGTAACTGACTATTTATTAATGCATCATGGGAGGTTAGAGGTTTTGGTGAGAAATCTCCCCTTTTTAACCGAAAGAAGCTCTATTTTGCTCGGGACGTTTTTGAGCGTTTTGAGGAAAAACTGTCTAAAATTGCTCATTCTTGTCAAAATGGGCACATTAGCTTCCTTTTCTTGCTTTTGATGGTGAGACATCTCCCACGCCTGTGAGGTTGCAAAATTATCATTGGCTAGCGAAGCCAGTCCCCGGTGGGGAGTTGATGACACACATAGTGTATTGGCTGTGTGGCTATGCCTCCACGGTGGGGAGTTGATGCCACACATAGTGTATTGGCTGTGTGGCTATGCCTCCACGGTGGGGAGTTGATGCCACACATAGTGTATTGGCTGTGTGGCTATTCCATGGTGGGGAGTTGATGCCACACATAGTGTATTGGCTGTGTGGCTATGCCCCCCACGGGGGGAGTTGATGCCACACATAGTGTATTGGCTGTGTGGCTATGCCTCCACGGTGGGGAGTTGATGCCACACATAGTGTATTGGCTGTGTGGCTATTCCATGGTGGGGAGTTGATGCCACACATAGTGTATTGGCTGTGTGGCTATGCCTCCACGGTGGGGAGTTGATGCCACACATAGTGTATTGGCTGTGTGGCTATGCCCCCCACGGGGGGAGTTGATGCCACACATAGTGTATTGGCTGTGTGGCTATGCCCCCCACGGGGGGAGTTGATGCCACACATAGTGTATTGGCTGTGTGGCTATGCCCCCCACGGTGGGGAGTTGATGCCACACATAGTGTGTTGGCTCTGTGGGCACCCACCTTGACAAGCTTATGTCGATTGGAAATGGTCGCTTTACTGGGGGGGGGGGGGGGGGGGGGGGAATTGCTTTAGTGAAAAAGGTCGCAAGAACTAGCTGGCAGATTCGAAGATCGAAGAAAGAGAACTGGCTAACAGGAGTGTTGGTGGGCTGTACAGGAGTGTTGGTGGGCTGTACAGGAGTGTTGGTAGGCTGCACAGTTAGTAGCTGGTAGGGCTAGGATGCTGGAGTTTCATTATGACAGCTCAATTCCTCATACCAGCTATGGAGGTGGATGCACCGTTTGTCACGAGGCGTAGAAGCTATATGTCAAGCCAGGCAAGGTAAAAACACAGTTTCTTGCAACTCGTGAGTGGCTTCTCTCTCGGACAACGAGTACCGAACACGCTACATGTGGTGAAGAGAGGAAGGACAAAAGGTAACTATAGCTGCATGTAGTCAGTCAATAGAGGAGAGATATGTCCAATAATGGAGGACATATTGAACACTAGTCAATAGAGGAGAGACATGCTCAGACATACGTCACATATTGAACACTAGAAGAGAGAATTGCTCAATAATGGAGGACAGTCAATTGAGGAGAGATATGCCCAATAATGGAGGACATATTGAACACTAGTCAATAGAGGAGAGAATTGCTCAATAATGGAGGACAGTCAATTGAGGCGAGATATGCTCAATAATACGACATATTGAACACAAACAGATCAAGACACACAGACAGATCAAGACAGCAAAATAATACCAAAAATAGAATGTCTGAAGTGGTGAGCTATTGCATGGTCAGTCCTCTGGTGATCGGCCAGCAAGACTTCACTCAATATTCCTCGCTGGCTTCTGCATGATCTTGCTTTGATTACTCCCCTCTCACAGCCTTACTTCACACATGCATGCATGTCCTGCTCACAACCAGCCAGCCATTGTGTTGCGGGCATCTGGTTGACAGCCTTACTTCACACATGCATGCATGTCCTGCTCACAACCAGCCAGCCATTGTGTTGCGGGCATCTGGTTGACAGCCTTACTTCACACATGCATGCATGTCCTGCGCGGGCATCTGGTTGACAGCCTTACTTCACACATGCATGCATGTCCTGCTCACAACCAGCCAGCCATTGTGTTGCGGACATCTGGTTGACAGCCTTACTTCACACATGCATGCATGTCCTGCTCACAACCAGCCAGCCATTGTGTTGCGGGCATCTGGTTGACAGCCTTACTTCACACATGCATGCATGTCCTGCTCACAACCAGCCAGCCATTGTGTTGCGGGTATTTGGTTGTGCAGCATGCATAAGCTAGGCACCTGTAGACAACACACATGTAGGGACATGGTGCTGCTATATAGACGTACAGCTCCTTGCTAGTATAATGGGCGGAAAATAGTACATAAGTTACCTTGCACTTTAATCGTCTAGGAAACCTTCCTAGTCATAATGAAGTATGGCTAAACTGAGTCACGTGATCACTCATGACTCAGCTGTGTGGGTGTGGCTTTTCTTTCACTCGTGCCTGGCTAACTTGGCAATGACAAAGATGTTAATTGAGTGATTTGCTTTAAGTTTTGCTTTTAAGTAGTGCTTGCTATTGTCTTATTCCATGCAGGGGAAGCAAACTCGCCGACTTGAAGTGGAAGCTATGCAATACAACATTCCAATATCTTTATTTTGTGCATACCAGGACCTCATTATATGCGTGTAGATTTGCTACATTATAATAATATATTGGACCTCATTGTGTGTAGATGTGTTGCATTATAATATATACTACATTGGACCTCATTGTGTGTAGATGTGTTACATTATAATATATACTACATTGGACCTCATTGTGTGTAGATGTGTTACATTATAATATATACTACATGGTGTGAACAGTTATTGAAAATAGAATGTTCTTGGTTCTCGGTTAATTAGTTCCATAATGTGTTGTTCAATGGCAGAGTAGCAAATCGGGTCAGCCACGTCAATACTGACAAAACATTGACAGCCCGTCTTCTTAGCTGGTAAGCAACACAACAATCAACAATATTTCAAAGATAACAAAAAGAGGTGATGAGTTAGTCGTTGGTTGTTACCAGACACATACCTAGTTGCTTTGCTAAATTGCTCGACGATGGGTTTGTGGCATCTCCTAGCAACTGAAGTGATGTTGGATATTTCTCCTGCAATAAAAAATAAGTAACCACGCCCACATTTACATGGTTCACAACACACTCTATATGATGCACAGCCCTTCCACAAGCACCTTGCATGATCAAGGCAGTACAGTTGTGCCCAGCAGCACTGGCACGTTAGAACCATATTTTGTTCTGGAATCTTTGTTGGCTATGATACCTAGTGAAATGGCCCACCTGCCTTTTCAAGTTGGCATTGTGGCCCAAGGCTGTCGTGCCCTCCATATGGTCATCATGTGTATATTCATGTCAAAATAATCACAAGTCTTATCTTGTTGCATTGTCACTTGGTATTGCTGCAGAAACAATGTGTTATGGAGCCAGCACAATAATTATGAAGTCATTTTGCCCTCTCAGTCCCCAGCAGGCTAGTGGAGGCAGTTATGGCCTTATATACTTCTGGATTACAAGGTTTGCTGACTCAGCACAAACAAAACGGTCTTTGTCAAGGCAACGATCAAAATATTCTTTGTCGAGACTGGTTACTGGAAACACGTAATCACAGGGAGTCAGACGGCAAGCAAGTGGGATCTCTCGGGGTGCATGTGTCTATGAACGCGTTCTTGTTATACAGGGACCAAAGAAGCCCCCTTCCCCCAACCACCTTGGCATCACCCTAACTCGCATCTTTTTCGAAAGGGTGGTTGGATTCTCATCTCTATGGTGGCCAGATGTTCCACAGCAGACATGTGCAAGATCATGATGAGGCCACTTGTGTTGCAGTTACAGTGCTCTAGTATTGTATATATGCGATGCGATACCAGGCTTCAATCAGCATACAAGCAACACTAACATTAGACAAACCATTACAAGCTAATATGCATAAAATTTTGTCATGAACATCTTAACCAACCCATGATCACACCCTCATACCCTCCCCACGATAAAGGTCACCTTGGAAAGGTTTTCACATGAAGAAAACCATTACAGTTGCAGACAGCTTTGCATGGGGGCCATGAATAAAATTAAAATGCCACCTGAAGAGTTTCTTGACCCCTGGTGTGAAATTTCAGCCTAAAACATTTTCTATAGAGTTTGTTTTTCAATTTTACAAAAACTACATCCTCCAAGATGTCTAAACTTAGTACATGTATAGAGTTGGACAATCTTGCTAAGCTAGAAACATGTTTGGCGAGCTAGAAACATGTTTGGCGAGCAAAAAAATTTTTTAAGATAGTATGCATACATTTCTTGTAGCATTTTCACCACTATCAAAACAGCCAGCATACCATCCTCAAGGACTGTGCACAAACCAAGATCAACCCGTTTTTCTCTCTAAAAAAATATATCCACCTCCTCCCCCCTCCCTTTTCTCTCTCTGAAGAGATACAATATAGGTAGCTCTATAGATCCCTTACCAAAAAATGGGAGTGGGAGGGGGAAGGGAAGGGAAAGAGCTAATACAATAAAATGGGAAAGTGAGGGGGGGGGGGGGGGGAGTCCTAGCAATAGAATGCAATTAACACACAGGGATTTTCATTTACCCTCTTCCATTCCAAAAGACTCACATATTTAGTCTGCATTGCCACTGCTAACGATTTGAAGGAGAGTTTGGTTCCAGCCCATAAAAAAAAGCTCTGTTGCAGGCTAATGACGTGGAAATGAATAGTCTGACCCAAAATGTTCGCTGAAAAATCTTTTACCCCAGGCCCCAACGAAGTAGTTTCCTCCATCACCGACGACCTTTACCTTTCACGTTTGTGCATTTTATAAGGTAAAGGATCCCCAATCAATTACTAAAGGCGCTATGGAGATTTCGGATGAATTGGTGGCTGGTAAGAACGTACTATTGATTTGGAACGCGAGTTGCGATGTGGAGGAGTTGAAGCTGGTGGTAGAGTGGTTGAGGAGCAAGAGTGGAGTGACTGGAAATGTTTCCTTGGAACATGCTGAGAGACTTATTATGGGTATGAATGTAACATGTTATTTAGAACCTTCTACATGCTTTAAAATAATTACAAAGGAAGAATACCTTTATTGTTGGTGGATTAAGAGGTACTAGCCATAAAGTAACCATGACTACCTGGGCCTGTCGTGTCAATAGTGGTCTGGGTTAAAAGTGTACAATGGATTAATTGTAATGTTGACTTAGAAACTAGATGTAAGCTACTGGGTGCTGTTGGTGCCAGTACTGGTCTCTCAACAATGTAGTGCCTAGGAACTCGGGGGCACATACAGCTAGGTGGTGTATGCTTACTCCCTTGTGAAGTGTACCTGGGTACCCACCAGCTACGGTGCCTGTGAAGTGGACCTAGGTACCTACTAGCATGGTTACCTAATGGCTAGGGCATACTGCTTAGCCCTCGCAGGCTCTGCTTGCTAGGGAACCTAGCTGGAGTGCCTAGGCCCCACTTTACAGGTACCGTAGCTGGAGTGCTAGGCCCCACTTTACAGGAGCCTAGCTGGGGGGTGTCTAGGCCAAACCTTACAGGAGCCTAGCTGGTGGGTGTCTAGGCCCAACTTTACAGGAGCCTAGCTGGTGGGTGTCTAGGCCCAACTTTACAGGAGCCTAGCTGGTGGGTGTGTAGGCCCAACTTTACAGGAGCCTAGCTGGTGGGTGTCTAGGCCCAACTTTACAGGAGCCTAGCTGGTGGGTGTGTAGGCCCAACTTTACAGGAGCCTAGCTGGTGGGTGTCTAGGCCCAACTTTACAGGAGCCTAGCTGGTGGGTGTGTAGGCCCAACTTTACAGGAGCCTAGCTGGTGGGTGACTTTACAGGAGCCTAGCTGGTGGGTGTCTAGGCCCAACTTTACAGGAGCCTAGCTGGTGGGTGTCTAGGCCCAACTTTACAGGAGCCTAGCTGGTGGGTGTGTAGGCCCAACTTTACAGGAGCCTAGCTGGTGGGTGTCTAGGCCCAACTTTACAGGAGCCTAGCTGGTGGGTGTGTAGGCCCAACTTTATAGGAGCCTAGCTGGTGGGTGTCTAGGACAACTTTACAGGAGCCTAGCTGGTGGGTACCTAGGCCCCACTTTACAGGAGCCTAGCTGGTGGGTGCGTAGGCCCAACTTTACAGGAGCCTAGCTGGTGTCTAGACCCAACTTTACAGGAGCCTAGCTGGTGGGTGTGTAGGCCCAACTTTACAGGAGCCTAGCTGGTGGGTGTCTAGGCCCAACTTTACAGGAGCCTAGCTGGTGGGTGTCTAGGCCCAACTTTACAGGAGCCTAGCTGGTGGGTGCGTAGGCCCAACTTTACAGGAGCCTAGCTGGTGTCTAGACCCAACTTTACAGGAGCCTAGCTGGTGGGTGTGTAGGCCCAACTTTACAGGAGCCTAGCTGGTGGGTGTCTAGGCCCAACTTTACAGGAGCCTAGCTGGTGGGTGTCTAGGCCCAACTTTACAGGAGCCTAGCTGGTGGGTGTCTAGGCCCAACTTTACAGGAGCCTAGCTGGTGGGTGCCTAGGCCCAACTTTACAGGAGCCTAGCTGTTGGGTGTCTAGGACAACTTTACAGGAGCCTAGCTGGTGGGTGTGTAGGCCCAACCTTACAGGAGCCTAGCTGGTGGGTGTCTAGACCCAACTTTACAGGAGCCTAGCTGGTGGGTGTGTAGGCCCAACTTTACAGGAACCTAGCTGGTGGGTGACTTTACAGGAGCCTAGCTGGTGGGTGTGTAGGCCCAACCTTACAGGAGCCTAGCTGGTGGGTGTCTAGGCCCAACTTTATAGGAGCCTAGATGGTGGGTGTGTAGACCCAACTTTACAGGAGCCGAGCTGGTGTCTAGGCCCAACCTTACAGGAGCCTAGCTGGTGGCTGTCTAGGCCCAACTTTAGGTGGCTGTCTAGGCCCAACTTTACAGGAGCCTAGCTGGTGGCTGTCTAGGCCCAACTTTACAGGAGCCTAGTTGGTGTGTGTCTAGGCCCAACTTTACAGGAGCCTAGCTGGTGGGTGACTTTACAGGAGCCTAGCTGGTGGGTGTCTAGGCCCAACTTTACAGGAGCCTAGCTGGTGGGTGTCTAGGCCCAACCTTACAGGAGCCTAGCTGGTGGGTGTGTAGGCCCAACTTTATAGGAGCCTAGCTGGTGGGTGTCTAGACCCAACTTTACAGGAGCCTAGCTGGTGGGTGACTTTACAGGAGCCTAGCTGGTGGGTGTGTAGGCTCAACTTTACAGGAGCCTAGCTGGGTGGGTGTGTAGACCCAACTTTACAGGAGCCTAGCTGGTGGGTGTGTAGGCCCAACTTTACAGGAGCCTAGCTGGGTGGGTGTGTAGACCCAACTTTACAGGAGCCTAGCTGGTGGATGTGTAGGCCCAACTTTACAGGAGCCTAGCTGGTGGGTGTCTAGGCCCAACTTTACAGGAGCCTAGCTGGTGGGTGTCTAGACCCAACCTTACAGGAGTCTAGCTGGTGGGTGTGTAGGCCCAACTTTACAGGAGCCTAGCTGGTGGGTGTCTAGGCCCAACTTTACAGGAGCCTAGCTGGTGGGTGTCTAGGCCCAACTTTCCAACTTTACAGGAGCCTAGCTGGTGGGTGACTTTACAGGAGCCTAGCTGGTGGGTGTGTAGGCCCAACTTTACAGGAGCCTAGCTGGGTGGGTGTCTAGGCCCAACTTTATAGGAGCCTAGCTGGTGTGTGTCTAGACCCAACTTTACAGGAGCCTAGCTGGTGTGTAGGCCCAACTTTACAGGAGCCTAGCTGGTGGGTGTGTAGGCCCAACTTTACAGGAGCCTAGCTGGTGGGTGTCTAGGCCCAACTTTACAGGAGCCTAGCTGGTGGGTGTCTAGGCCCAACTTTACAGGAGCCTAGCTGGTGGGTGTCTAGGCCCAACTTTACAGGAGCCTAGCTGGTGGGTGTGTAGGCCCAACTTTACAGGAGCCTAGCTGGTGGGTGTCTAGGCCCAACTTTACATGAGCCTAGCTGGTGGGTGTCTAGGCCCAACTTTACAGGAGCCTAGCTGGTGGGTAACTTTACAGGAGCCTAGCTGGTGGGTGTCTAGGCCCAACTTTACAGGAGTCTAGCTGGTGGGTGTCTAGGCCCAACTTTACAGGAGCCTAGCTGGTGGGTAACTTTACAGGAGCCTAGCTGGTGGGTGTCTAGACCCAACTTTACAGGAGTCTAGCTGGTGGGTGTGTAGGCCCAACTTTACAGGAGCCTAGCTGGTGGGTGTGTAGGCCCAACTTTACAGGAGCCTAGCTGGTGGGTGACTTTACAGGAGCCTAGCTGGTGGGTGTCTAGGCCCAACTTTACAGGAGCCTAGCTGGTGGGTGTGTAGGCCCAACTTTACAGGAGCCTAGCTGGTGGGTGTGTAGGCCCAACTTTACAGGAGCCTAGCTGGTGGGTGACTTTACAGGAGCCTAGCTGGTGGGTGTCTAGGCCCAACTTTACAGGAGCCTAGCTGGTGGGTGTCTAGGCCCAACTTTACAGGAGCCTAGCTGGTGGGTGTCTAGACCCGACCCAACTTTACAGGAGCCTAGCTGGTGGGTGTCTAGGCCCAACTTTATAGGAGCCTAGATGGTGGGTGTGTAGGCCCAACTTTACAGGAGCCTAGCTGGTGGGTGTCTAGGCCCAACTTTACAGGAGCCTAGCTGGTGGGTGTCTAGGCCCAACTTTACAGGAGCCTAGCTGGTGGGTGTGTAGGCCCAACTTTACAGGAGCCTAGCTGGTGTCTAGGCCCAACCTTACAGGAGCCTAGCTGGTGGGTGTGTAGGCCCAACTTTACAGGAGCCTAGCTGGTGGGTGTGTGGACCCAACTTTACAGGAGCCGAGCTGGTGTCTAGGCCCAACCTTACAGGAGCCTAGCTGGTGGCTGTCTAGGCCCAACTTTACAGGAGCCTAGCTGGTGGGTGTCTAGGCCCAACTTTACAGGAGCCTAGCTGGTGGGTGTGTAGGCCCAACTTTACAGGAGCCTAGCTGGTGGGTGTCTAGGCCCAACTTTACAGGAGCCTAGCTGGTGGATGTCTAGGCCGAACTTTACAGGAGCCTAGCTCGTGGGTGTGTAGGCCCAACTTTACAGGAGCCTAGCTGGTGGGTGACTTTACAGGAGCCTAGCTGGTGGGTGTCTAGGCCCAACTTTACAGGAGCCTAGCTGGTGGGTGTCTAGGCCCAACTTTACAGGAGCCTAGCTGGTGGGTAACTTTACAGGAGACTAGCTGGTGGGTGTCTAGACCCAACTTTACAGGAGTCTAGCTGGTGGGTGTGTAGGCCCAACTTTACAGGAGCCTAGCTGGTGGGTGTGTAGGCCCAACTTTACAGGAGCCTAGCTGGTGGGTGACTTTACAGGAGCCTAGCTGGTGGGTGTCTAGGCCCAACTTTACAGGAGCCTAGCTGGTGGGTGTGTAGGCCCAACTTTACAGGAGCCTAGCTGGTGGGTGTGTAGGCCCAACTTTACAGGAGCCTAGCTGGTGGGTGACTTTACAGGAGCCTAGCTGGTGGGTGTCTAGGCCCAACTTTACAGGAGCCTAGCTGGTGGGTGTCTAGGCCCAACTTTACAGGAGCCTAGCTGGTGGGTGTCTAGGCCCAACTTTACAGGAGCCTAGCTGGTGGGTGTCTAGACCCGACCCAACTTTACAGGAGCCTAGCTGGTGGGTGTCTAGGCCCAACTTTATAGGAGCCTAGATGGTGGGTGTGTAGGCCCAACTTTACAGGAGCCTAGCTGGTGGGTGTCTAGGCCCAACTTTACAGGAGCCTAGCTGGTGGGTGTCTAGGCCCAACTTTACAGGAGCCTAGCTGGTGGGTGTGTAGGCCCAACTTTACAGGAGCCTAGCTGGTGTCTAGGCCCAACCTTACAGGAGCCTAGCTGGTGGGTGTGTAGGCCCAACTTTACAGGAGCCTAGCTGGTGGGTGTGTGGACCCAACTTTACAGGAGCCGAGCTGGTGTCTAGGCCCAACCTTACAGGAGCCTAGCTGGTGGCTGTCTAGGCCCAACTTTACAGGAGCCTAGCTGGTGGGTGTCTAGGCCCAACTTTACAGGAGCCTAGTTGGTGTGTGTCTAGGCCCAACTTTACAGGAGCCTAGCTGGTGGGTGTCTAGACCCAACTTTACAGGAGCCTAGTTGGTGTGTGTCTAGACCCAACTTTACAGGAGCCTAGTTGGTGTGTGTCTAGGCCCAACTTTACAGGAGCCTAGCTGGGGGGGTGTCTAGGCCCAACTTTACAGGAGCCTAGCTGGTGGGTGTGTAGGCCCAACTTTACAGGAGCCTAGCTGGTGGGTGTCTAGGCCCAACTTTACAAGGCCCAACTTTACAGGAGCCTAGCTGTAGACCCAACTTTACAGGAGTCTAGCTGGTGGGTGCTAGCCATGTTCACATTTTTCCACTCAATCTTGTCCATGATGGTTGACTATTTAGTTGCTTCCTATGTTATCAATGTTTAGAAGAAATGTACCCAATAATGAAATGTACCCAATACTGTACAGTAAACTTGATTGTTGGAATTTGGAGTTATTATTTTTAGAAATTTATTTCTGGAGCAGAAGGTAGAAGATGGGATGTCTAAAAATTAGCTAAGCTGCAGGCAGGGTATAGAAAGGTGCACTAACATGTTGCATGGAAGTCTTTATGGCCTGTGATTCTTCAACCTTGCGATTAGCTATTGCTATAACCTGTTCATTCTTCTCGTATTTGTGGTTAACTGCACCAACAAAATTAATAAACCCTAGGCCTAGCCCTAGACAATACCAAACCAAACCACCTGCTCTTAGCCAGCAATTATGTCAGGTGATAATATCCTGTAAAGTGTAATATCCAGGAATGTCATTATATCCTGGAATTTGTAATACCCTGGAAAGTAAAATATCCTGGAATGTCATAATATCCTGGAATTTTTATAATGTAATATCCTGGAATGAGGTAATATCCTGGAATGTCATAATATCCTGGAATTTGTAATATCCTGGAAAGTGTAATATCCTGGAATGTGATAATATCCTGGAATGTTGTATGACAGCTGAGCACTCGTCATCTTCCTTTGACCTGGTTCTCTCTGGAGCCATCCAACCTGCCCTTCTCTCCCACACCTCTGAGTTACTGGAGGAGTTTGCACGAGTCTTGAAGCCATCGGGACTCCTCAAACTAGCAGAGCCAGTGAGCACAGGAGAAGGTTAGTTGGTTTAATGTTACTGTCTGTTGTGTTACCGTCTGTTGTGGACGTTTTTTTGTTGTTTGTTTGGAGAGGAATGGTAAACAATTCATCATCAACAGAATGTGGTACAAGAGCAGGCACACCAATCACATAAGGATCGTCATAATCCCTGCAAGGTAATGGGCAAGGGGTCTGTCTATACTTATCTCATTAGAGGTCTCCACCACTCGTGAAGCGTGAGGTAAAGTGTTCCTACTACTCATGTGAGGTAAGGGGTCACAGTATGAGGTAAGGGGTCACCAGTATGAGGTAGGGGGTCACCAGTATGAGGTAGGGGATCACCAGTATGAGGTAAGGGATCACCAGTATGAGGTAAGGGGTCACCAGTATGAGGTAAGGCTTCATGATAGTCACAACCATAGGTAAAGGAAATCCTCATTTCTCAAATTGGGTAAGGGGTCCACCGTGATGTGAGGTAAGGAATCGCCATTACCCATTCAAAGCCAATGGTTGCCACCACTCACACAAGGTAAGGTATCCATGCCTCTCATGTGAGGTACATATTGAGGCATTCACAGTACTCAGCAAGGTAAGGCATACCTACTACTCATGTGAGGTACACAGTGAGTGAGGCATTCACAGTACTCAGCAAGGTAAGGCATACCTACTACTCATGTGCATTCACAGTACTCAGCAAGGTAAGGCATACCTACTACTCATGTGAGGTACACAGTGAGTGAGGAATTCACAATACTCAGCAAGGTAAGGCATACCTACTACTCATGTGAGGTACACAGTGAGTGAGGCATTCACAGTGCTCAGCAAGGTAAGGCATACCTACTACTCATGTGAGGTACACAGTGAGTGAGGAATTCACAATACTCAGCAAGGTAAGGCATACCTACTACTCATGTGAGGTACACAGTGAGTGAGGAATTCACAATACTCAGCAAGGTAAGGCATACCTACTACTCATGTGAGGTACACAGTGAGGCATTCACAGTACTCAGCAAGGTAAGGCATACCTACTACTCATGTCAGGTACACAGTGAGTGAGGCATTCACAGTACTCAGCAAGGTAAGGCATACCTACTACTCATGTGAGGTACACAGTGAGTGAGGCATTCACAGTACTCAGCAAGGTAAGGCATACCTACTACTCATGTGAGGTACACAGTGAGTGAGGCATTCACAGTACTCAGCAAGGTAAGGCATACCTACTACTCATGTGAGGTACACAGTGAGGCATTCACAGTACTCAGCAAGGTAAGGCGTACCTACTACTCATGTGAGGTACACAGTGAGTGAGGCATTCACAGTACTCAGCAAGGTAAGGCATAACTACTACTCATGTGCATTCACAGTACTCAGCAAGGTAAGGCATACCTACTACTCATGTGAGGTACACAGTGAGTGAGGCATTCACAGTACTCAGCAAGGTAAGGCATACCTACTACTCATGTGAGGTACACAGTGAGGCATTCACAGTACTCAGCAAGGTAAGGCATACCTACTACTCATGTGAGGTACACAGTGAGTGAGGCATTCACAGTACTCAGCAAGGTAAGGCATACCCACTACTCATGTGAGGTACACAGTGAGTGAGGCATTCACAGTACTCAGCAAGGTAAGGCATACCTACTACTCATGTGAGGTACACAGTGAGTGAGGTATTCACAGTACTCAGCAAGGTAAGGCATACCTAACTACTCATGTGCATTCACAGTACTCAGCAAGGTAAGGCATACCTACACTACTCAGGTACACAGTGAGTGAGGCATTCACAGTACTCAGCAAGGTAAGGCATACCTACTACTCATGTGAGGTACACAGTGAGTGAGGTATTCACAGTACTCAGCAAGGTAAGGCATACCTACTACTCATGTGAGGTACACAGTGAGTGAGGCATTCACAGTACTCAGCAAGGTAAGGCATACCTACTACTCATGTGAGGTACACAGTGAGTGAGGTATTCACAGTACTCAGCAAGGTAAGGCATACCTACTACTCATGTGAGGTACACAGTGAGTGAGGCATTCACAGTACTCAGCAAGGTAAGGCATACCTACTACTCATGAGGTACACAGTGAGTGAGGCATTCGCAGTACTCAGCAAGGTAAGGTATACCTACTACTCATGTGAGATAAAAATCCTTACTGCTCAAGAAAGGTAAAAGGTCATCAATATGCATCATTGGTAGGTAAGGGTCCTTTGATTTGTGTCTTGGTCTGTGCTCGGATTTTTTCTTTGTGTGTGTGTGTGTGTGTGTGTGTGTGTGTGTGTGTTATGTGGAAGCATTCACTATTTTGGTGTGTCCAAGTGATTCTGTATATATTGTGCTTATGTTCTGGTAATGTTTCAGTAATTAATGTGACACCATAGCAATGCCACACCCTCTACATACCAGTCATGTGATTCCACACCCTCTACATACCAGTCATGTGATTCCACACCCTCTACATACCAGTCATGTGATTCCACACCCTCTACATACCAGTCATTGATTCCACACCCTCTACATACCAGTCATGTGATTCCACACCTCTACATACCAGTCATGTGATTCCACACCCTCTACATACCAGTCATGTGATACCACACTCTCTACATACCAGTCATGTGATTCCACACCCTCTACATACCAGTCATGTGATTCATACCAGTCGTGTGATTCCACACCCTCTACATACCAGTCATGTGATTCCACACCTCTACATACCAGTCATGTGATTCCACACCCTCTACATACCAGTCATGTGATTCCACACCTCTACATACCAGTCATGTGATTCCACACCTCTACATACCAGTCATGTGATTCCACACCCTCTACATACCAGTCATGTGATTCCACACCCTCTACATACCAGTCATGTGATTCCACATCTCTACAAACCAGTCATGTGATTCCACACCCTCTACATACCAGTCATGTAATTCATACCAGTCGTGTGATTCCACACCCTCTACATACCAGTCATGTGATTCCACACCTCTACATACCAGTCATGTGATTAACCACACCCTCTACATACCAGTCATGTGATTCCACACCTCTACATACCAGTCATGTGATTCCACACCTCTACATACCAGTCATGTGATTCCACACCCTCTACATACCAGTCATGTGATTCCACACCCTCTACATACCAGTCATGTGATTCCACACCCTCTACATACCAGTCATGTGATTCCACACCCTCTACATACCAGTCATGTGATTCCACATCTCTACAAACCAGTCATGTGATTCCACACCCTCTACATACCAGTCATGTAATTCCACACCCTCTACATACCAGTCATGTGATTCCACACACCCTACATACCAGTCATGTGATTTCACACATACCAGTCAGTGATTCCACACCCTCTACATACCAGTCATGTGATTCCACACCCTCTACATACCAGTCATGTGATTCCACACCCTCTACATACCAGTCATGTGATTCCACACCCTCTACATACCAGTCATGTGATTCCACACCCTCTACATACCAGTCATGTGATTCCACACACTCTACATACCAGTCATGTGATTCCACACCCTCTACATACCAGTCATGTGATTCCATACCCTCTACATACCAGTCATGTGATTCCACACCCTCTACATACCAGTCATGTGATTCTACACCCTCTACATACCAGTCATGTGATTCCACACACTCTACATACCAGTCATGTGATTCCACACCCTCTACATGCCAATCGTGTGATTCCACACCCTCTACATACCAGTCGTATGATTCCACACCCTCTACATGCCAGCCATGTGATTCCACACCCTCTACATGCCAGTCATGTGATTCCACACCCTCTACATGCCAGTCATGTGATTCCATACCCTCTACATACCAGTCATGGCAGCAGAAGTGGTTGGTCAGACTTGTTTACACGTACCTCAGACATTCTCGCGTGCCTTCATGCCCGAGTTGTAGTGGCTAGAGAGGGTTCAAGAGACATGGATAGCTTGGGTGTGGTCTCTCTCCATGGCGAATGTTACTCTGTTGGCTTTATTGGCGAGTGAAGTGAGCCCTCGGTGGTGGGTTGGACGGGAAACTTGTTATTGCTGCGCATGGCGTAGCAATGTCATATGTCATCGTATGTTCACCCTTAAAAAATATGAATGGGTCACCGACCTTAAATAATGTGGGCTTATGTAAATCAGGAATGGTTGACATCGTGAAGAGAATGCCTGGCAGCAGATTTGAATCTCGACTGGCCAGGCTGTGCTGTGTAAGTGAGAACGGGCGTCATGGTTAGTAGCTGACATGACCCCTTACCAGAAGTCAGCCTGAAATAGGACAAACAACAAACCAAGACCCTAATAACCTCCGCAGGCCCTCCAAACCACCTCCCACACAGGCCCTCCAAACCACCTCCCACACAGGCCCTCCAAACCACCTCCCACACAGGCCCTCCAAACCACCTCCCATGCAGGCCCTCCAAACCACCTCCCATGCAGGCCCTCCAAACCACCTCCCACACAGGCCCTCCATACCACCTCCCACACAGGCCCTCCAAACCACCTCCCACGCAGGCCCTCCAAACCACCTCCCACGCAGGCCCTCCAAACCATCTCCCACACAGGCCCTCCAAACCACCTCCCACACAGGCCCTCCAAACCACCTCCCACACAGGCCCTCCAAACCACCTCCCACACAGGCCCTCCAAACCACCTCCCACAAAGGCCCTCCAAACCACCTCCCACACAGGCCCTCCAAACCACCTCCCACGCAGGCCCTCATACCAATAAATTTGCTGCATTGGCAGGTGAGAACAGACTGCATGGCTGACAGGGAGGGATGATGGTGATGGTGATGGGCATGTTTACTTGGTTCGTCAACATGCTCTAGCTTTTCTCATATTTTCTTTGCTCGCCTCTCCATGCCTGCATTCACTAGCATCCACTAGCATCCACTAGCATCCACTAGCATCCACTAGCATTCACTAGCATCCACTAGCATTCACTAGCATCCACTAGCATCCACTAGCATTCACTAGCATCCACTAGCATCCACTAGCATTCACTAGCATCCACTAGCATCCACTAGCATCCACTAGCATCCACTAGCATCCACTAGCATTCACTAGCATCCACTAGCATTCACTAGCATTCACTAGCATCCACTAGCATCCACTAGCATCCACTAGCATCCACTAGCATTCACTAGCATTCACTAGCATCCACTAGCATCCACTAGCATTCACTAGCATTCACTAGCATTCACTAGCATCCACTAGCAGCATTCACTAGCATCCACTAGCATTCACTAGCATTCACTAGCATCCACTAGCATCCACTAGCATCCACTAGCATCCACTAGCATTCACTAGCATTCACTAGCATTCACTAGCATCCACTAGCATCCACTAGCATTCACTAGCATTCACTAGCATCCACTAGCTAGCATTCACTAGCATTCACTAGCATCCACTAGCAGCATTCACTAGCATCCACTAGCATCCACCACTAGCATCCACTAGCATTCACTAGCATTCACTAGCATCCACTAGCATTCACTAGCATCCACTAGCATTCACTAGCATCCACTAGCATCCACTAGCATTCACTAGCATCCACTAGCATCCACTAGCATCCACTAGCATCCACTAGCATCCACTAGCATCCACTAGCATCCACTAGCATTCACTAGCATCCACTAGCATCCACTAGCATTCACTAGCATTCACTAGCATCCACTAGCATTCACTAGCATCCACTAGCATCCACTAGCATCCACTAGCATCCACTAGCATCCACTAGCATCCACTAGCATCCACTAGCATTCACTAGCATCCACTAGCATCCACTAGCATCCACTAGCATCCACTAGCATCCACTAGCATCCACTAGCATCCACTAGCATCCACTAGCATCCACTAGCATCCACTAGCATCCACTAGCATCCACTAGCATCCACTAGCATCCACTAGCATCCACTAGCATTCACTAGCATCCACTAGCATCCACTAGCATTCACTAGCATCCACTAGCATCCACTAGCATCCACTAGCATTCACTAGCATCCACTAGCATCCACTAGCATTCACTAGCATCCACTAGCATCCACTAGCATCCACTAGCATCCACTAGCATCCACTAGCATTCACTAGCAGTAATGTTTTTATCCTGCGCCATGCACTAGCAAAGCAGGGCATAAGTGTGTGTGTGCGTGCATAGCTATGACCGGCTCTGAAAAAATGGTTAATTGTTCAAAAAGAGACTTCAGCATTTACTAATACTTGGCCTCTGTATCAAGGCTTTCAGAGGCTTGTAGGAGTTATGTACGAGCTGATTCAAGTTCCATTCCGTAGAGAATTTTGTGTTCTTTGTTCTAGTACCAACTTGACTTGTTCTGTAGCGATTCCTTTTCATAACCCCCACCCCCTCCCCCACATCACATATTTTATTGCTGTTGTCAAATGAAAATCATCATGAATGACACTGCTCTATTTTTAGAACACATTCCAAATATCCGCTCCATAAAGAAGCTGCCGTCAGCTCTGAAATTTTCAGGCTTTGTGAAAGTTGGCGAGGTAAGCTAGCAAGGAGCTGGAGGACTTGGCATTCCTGAGTTTCTCTTGCTCATCATCTAATGGCATGTGTTTGCATTAAAAACGTTCACTTGTGGACCGATCGTTCTCCAGTGTTCCGTGGTGTGTTCTGGGAATGCAATGGCGGCAGATGCGAGGTTGAAGTTGGGAGGAATTGTCGGTCAGCAGCTGCTTGGGAATGAGGGTGTGGCAATTGCTGAGGTAAGGATGGCAATGATGACATCATTGATAATGAAGGATTGCTATTTTTTTCCCAATACTAGATCAGCGCTAAAAAGCCGTCCTACGAGGTTGGCACAAGCACACAGCTTCCTGCCGTGGGAAAACTAGCAGGTATGCAAGAAGAGGAGGACGGAGGGATCTCTTATGGGGGGGAGGGGGGGGGGGGAAGGGGGGTTGAGATAGTATCCTCATGCAGGGGGTCAGCGGTTGAGATAGTGTCCTCATGCAGGGGGTGAGGGGTTGAGATGGCGTCCTCATGCAGGGGGTGAGGTGTTGAGATGGTGTCCTCATGCAGGGGGTGAGGTGTTGAGATGGTGTCCGGGTGAGGTGTTGAGATGGTGTCCTCATGCAGGGGGTGAGGTGTTGAGATAGTGTCCTCATGCAGGGGGTGAGGTGTTGAGATGGTGTCCTCATGCAGGGGGTGAGGGGTTGAGATGGTATCCTCATGCAGGGGGTGAGGTGTTGAGATAGTGTCCTCATGCAGGGGGTGAGGTGTTGAGATGGTGTCCTCATGCAGGGGGTGAGGTGTTGAGATGGTGTCCTCATGCAGGGGGTGAGGTGTTGAGATGGTGTCCTCATGCAGGGGCTGAGGTGTTGAGATGGTGTCCTCATGCAGGGGGTGAGGTGTTGAAATGGTGTCCTCATGCAGCGGGTGAGGGGTTGAGATAGTGTCCTCATGCAGGGGTGAGGTGTTGAGATGGTGTCCTCATGCAGGGGATGGTGTCCTCATGCAGGGGGTGAGGGGTTGAGATGGTGTCCTCATGCAGGGGGTGAGGTGTTGAGATGGTGTCCTCATGCAGGGGTGAGGTGTTGAGATGGTGTCCTCATGCAGGGGATGGTGTCCTCATGCAGGGGGTGAGGGGTTGAGATGGTGTCCTCATGCAGGGGGTGAGGTGTTGAGATGGTGTCCTCATGCAGGGGTGAGGTGTTGAGATGGTGTCCTCATGCAGGGGATGGTGTCCTCATGCAGGGGGTGAGGGGTTGAGATGGTGTCCTAATGCAGGGGGTGAGGTGTTGAGATGGTGTCCTCATGCAGGGGGTGAGGTGTTGAGATAGTGTCCTCATGCAGGGGGTGAGGTGTTGAGATGGTGTCCTCATGCAGGGGGTGAGGTGTTGAGATGGTGTCCTCATGCAGGGGGTGAGTGGTTGAGAAGGTGTCCTCATGCAGGGGTGAAGTGTTGAGATAGTGTCCTCATGCAGGGGGTGAGGTGTTGAGATGGTGTCCTCATGCAGGGGGTGAGGTGTTGAGAAGGTGTCCTCATGCAGGGGGTGAGGTGTTGAGATAGTGTCCTCATGCAGGGGGTGAGGTGTTGAGATAGTGTCCTCATGCAGGGGGTGAGGTGTTGAGATAGTGTCCTCATGTAAGAGGCGATGGTGCCCTCATCAGGGGTTGATTGAGGGGTTGAAATGGTGCCCTCATACAGGGGTTGATTGAGGGGTTGAGATGGTGCCCTCATACAGGGGTTGATTGAGGGGTTGAGATGGTGCCCTCATGCAGGGGTTGATTGAGGGGTTGAAATGGTGCCCTCATGCAGGGGTTGATTGAGGGGTTGAAATGGTGCCCTCATGCAGGGGTTGATTGAGGGGTTGAGATGGTGCCCTCATGCAGGGGTTGACTGAGGGGATGAAATGGTGCCCTCAGGGTTACATTGTTGAGCACAGGTTTTCTGGCTAGAAGGGGGGGGCTCAACAACCAGGGTTCATGGTTCATGGTGGTAGTGGAATGTGATGGGATGTACTCGAGGCTCAATATGTCACATCACGACGTCACATTCATGGTCATATTCATTGCATCGAGTCGCTTTCAGCTGTTCACAATATCCGTGACCGCTTGCCTAAGTGCGTATTGAAATTGAACCTTCACCTTGAATTATGAACTCCTCCCTTTAATTTATTGACATCAGTGCTCTCATTATTCCAAATTAAGTGCACATCTCTAATGTACGGTGATGTTGAAGCAACGGATGGTGATGTTGAAGCAATGAATGGTGATGTTGAAGCAATGGATGGTGATGTTGAAGCAACGGATGGTGATGTTGAAGCAATGATGGTGATGTTGAAGCAATGAATGGTGATGTTGAAGCAATGGATGGTGATGTTGAAGCAACGGATGGTGATGTTGAAGCAATGGATGGTGATGTTGAAGCAATTGATGGCGATGTTGAAGCAATGGATGGTGATGTTGAAGCAATGGATGGTGATGTTGAAGCAACGGATGGTGATGTTGAAGCAATGAATGGTGATGTTGAAGCAATGGATGGTGATGTTGAAGCAACAGATGGTGATGTTGAAGCAATGATGGTGATGTTGAAGCAATGAATGGTGATGTTGAAGCAATGGATGGTGATGTTGAAGCAACGGATGGTGATGTTGAAGCAATGGATGGTGATGTTGAAGCAATGGATGGTGATGTTGAAGCAATGGATGGTGATGTTGAAGCAATGGATGGTGATGCTGAAGCAATGATGGTGATGTTGAAGCAATGGATGTTGATGTTGAAGCAATGATGGTGATTTTGAAGCAATGGATGGTGATGTTGAAGCAATGGATGGTGATGCTGAAGCAATGGATGGTGATGTTGAAGCAATGGATGGTGATGTTGAAGCAATGGATGGTGATGCTGAAGCAATGGATGGTGATGTTGAAGCAATGGATGGTGAAATGGTGATGTTGAAGCAATGAGTGGTGATGTTGAAGCAATGGATGGTGATGTTGAAGCAACGGATGGTGATGTTGAAGCAACGGATGGTGATGTTGAAGCAATGGATGGTGATGTTGAAGCAGTGGGTGGTGATGTTGAAGCAATGGATGGTGATGTTGAAGCAATGGATGGTGATGCTGAAGCAATGGATGGTGATGTTGAAGCAATGGATGGTGATGCTGAAGCAATGGATGGTGATGTTGAAGCAATGGATGGTGATGTTGAAGCAATGAATGGTGATGTTGAAGCAATGGATGGTGATGTTGAAGCAATGGATGGTGATGTTGAAGCAACGAATGGTGATGCTGAAGCAATGGATGGTGATGTTGAAGCAACGAATGGTGATGTTGAAGCAAAGATGGTGATGTTGAAGCAATGGATGGTGATGTTGAAGCAATGGATGGTGATGTTGAAGCAATGTATGGCGATGTTGAAGCAATGGATGGTGATGTTGAAGCAATGGATGGTGAGGTTGAAACAATGGATGGTGATGGATGGTGATGTTGAAACAATGGATGGTGATGTTGAAGCAATGGATGGTGATGTTGAAGCAATGGATGGTGATGTTGAAGCAATGGATGGTGATGTTGAAGCAATGGATGGTGATGTTGAGCAACGGATGGTGATGTTGAAGCAATGGATGGTGATGTTGAAGCAATGGATGGCGATGTTGAAGCAATGGATGGTGATGTTGAAGCAATGGATGGCGATGTTGAAGCAATGGATGGTGATGCTGAAGCAATGGATGGTGATGTTGAAGCAATGATGGTGATGTTGAAGCAATGGATGGTGATGTTGAAGCAATGATGGTGATGTTGAAGCAATGGATGGTGATGTTAAAGCAATGGATGGTGATGTTGAAGCAATGATGGTGACGTATTTTCATGTTGACAGCAACACTAAATTGGCACATCACATTATGTCGCTAATGCTAATGCAACCGGCGTATTCTGAACCAGTCTTATAAGTAGCTCTCTTCACTAGGCTTGTGGGATTTCCCCCCTGGTCACGTCTGTTTGGTGGTGGTCCTTTGTGTGATGCCTGCCGGGATCTTCCTGGGATTGTCTGTGTGTGTCCAAAATTCAACCCAACTAATCCAGCCTAGAGCTAGGACGGGGCAAGGATGTGTGGAGGTAGGGCTAAGCTAGGGCCAGGCCAAGGCTAGGGCTAGGACAGGCCAAGGCTAGGGCTCGGACAGGCCAAGGCTAGGGCTCGGACAGGCCAAGGCTAGGGCTCGGACAGGCCAAGGCTAGGGCTCGGACAGGCCAAGGCTAGGGCCAAGGCTAGGGCTAGGACAGGCCAAGGCTAGGGCTCGGACAGGGCAAGGATGTGTGAAGGTATGGCTAAGCAAGGCCAAGGCTAGGACAGGCCAAGGCTAGGGCTCGGACAGGCCAAGGATGTGTGGAGGTAGGGCTAAGCAAGGGCCAGGCCAAGGCTAGGGCTAGGCCAGGCCAAGGCTAGGACAGGGCAAGGATGTATAGAGGTAGGGCTAAGGAATGGGCTAGGCTAAGGCCTAGGATAGGGCCAAGGGTAGGCCTAGGATAGGGCGGGGCTAAGGGTAGGCCTAGGATATGGCTAGGGCTAAGGGTAGGCCTAGGATAGGGCTAGGGCTAAGGGTAGGCCTAGGATAGGGCTAGGGCTAAGGGTAGGCCTAGGATATGGCTAGGGCTAAGGGTAGGCCTAGGATATGGCTAGGGCTAAGGGTAGGCCTAGGATAAGGCTAGGGCTAAGGGTAGGCCTAGGATAGGGCTGGGATAGGGTTAAGACAGAGCTATGATAGGTCAGGACTCTTGACATCCTGGGAGGTTAGGGCTAGGGCTAGGTTAGAACTAGATGATCCTGAGATAGTTGCAAGGCAGGACTGGGCAAGGCTGAATGGGCCACTAGCTCATGCATTGTGTTCACTCTATTTCACTGCAGGTAACTCAGTCAGCACTGACACAGCAAAGATCTGGTCTCTCTCTGCAGGCGACATGTTTGACGATGAAATAGAACTAATGGACTCGGACACACTATTGGCGGAGGAGGACCTTCAGAAGCCTGACCCCACCTCCTTGAGAAGTGTGTACACAATTGACACTATACACTGCACAGGGTTGGAAATGCAGATACGGTTTTTGAGAGGCCGATATCAGCAGATGGTGACAAACAGAAGAATTCATGGGTGAAATATTGATGGTCTGTACGGAACTCTTCTATTGTTTTCTGACTATGACAACTGTTGAATCTCTCGAAGGTGCCCCTTGCCATATATCCTCTCATTGTTGAGGCTATACAATGCACACGTTCAATGTCTTGAAGACCTTAATGGTGGAGAGGGAAATGTTGTAGACAGTAAAGCCTTCATTATCCAGACGTCAAATTTGGATTTTCCAAGAAATTCAAATTTGGATTATCTACAAGGCTAATTGTATATGAGCAAGACTAATTGTATATGAGCAAGACTAATTGTATATGAGCAAGGCTAATTGTATATGAGCAAGGCTAATTGTATATGAGCAAGGCATGCTAAGGCTACCTACAATATACATAATTATTGTTAGGTTCTGTGTGGAGTGAGACCTTTAGATACTGAGAGTGTATGTAATCCCAGCAGCTGCTATAGTCTAAAGGTCGGTTCACAACACGACGCTGGCCGAGCGCTGCGTTGCGTGTTGTCAGTTGACCTTTGACCCTTGAATCACGCTCAACAAAGATGGACACTGATTGGTCCGACATGCATTTCAGATGCTGGATTAGAACTTTTTTCCTTCTAATCCAGCGTCTGAAACGCAGCGTTGGACCAATCAGAACTATCACGTGTCCATCTTTGCTGAGCGTGGTTCAAAATAAATAGGGTCAATTGACAGCAGGCAACGCAACACTCGGCCAGCGTCGTGTTGTGAACCAGCCTTAACAACGAATGCTGTTGACTCACAGAGGACATCCTCTATGTTGGCTGAGAGGTTTCCCAGATGGTTCAACCTATTTCCTGCCTCAGGAACCTTCACAACTTTGGTTTTGCCTATACCAAAGTAAGATGCAACAGTGTCACACCCAGAGAATGCATCAGCTGTGGGGCAATACTTCTGTGTTTGGCAACTGTAGAACCAATGTTAGCTGATGAGCGTCCTTGACTTGTGGGTTCCATGAGAAGTGTTGATGTCAACTTTTTCTCGGCATAGTAATGGACTAACAGCACAAAGACATCTGTGTCATCACTGATAACTCTGATACTGCAACATCCAAGGCTTTCCAGATATACTACTTGGTGAGGAATGATAACATCTGCCTCTTCGTGCGCATGGTCTTCAAGTCAGGTCTCAGGATTTGCAATCCATTACATACCTCTGTAGTTCCAGTAACTACAAGACTGTTGGGAAGATTCGATAACTCTACTGTAGACACAAGTTCATCACAAATCATATCGATGAGTTGTGTTTTGTTTTTTGTGAGAGTTAGAGCAACTTGTTGAGGAGGCAGAGGAGAGCCGAGACACAGCTGATGCTCTCTAGAAACCTGTGCATCTAGTTCCACTTTTAATAATGTATTCACAGTAGCAGTCAAATATTACGTGCACTCTAGTGCCACCTTTCCGTTTCCCTTTGACATATTTCACAAAATTTGTGACAAGGTCTTGCACACTTCCCTTGCTTGGCCAATGAACAACCCACAGGATGGCACATCCATCTATGACAATAGCACCAGGTTGTCCTGTAGCGTGAGCTGATTGTTCCACTTGAAGTTTGTTCTTTAGTATTGACTTGGACTTGGCAATACGCAGATCTCTAGTTTTTCCCTCAAACATTGAGGTAGGAACTGGTGCTAGTTCATAGCTGAGAATCTGCTCCACCTTAATGTCTCGAGAGTTCATGAGTGCCAGGGCCCTAGCAAATATCAGTCCTGATCAAATTGTTCTGCAGTATCTCTCCTTGTTTTCTTCTTGCACTTTTTCATTGTGCGAACTCTTTTTGAGAGGTTGGTGGAATCCCTCTTGCCAGCTAGCTTCATACTCTTCTGTGCTTTGTCCAGGTCAACAGTATCATGTACATTTACCTCATCTGGGCATATACGTCCAGAAACTATGTTTTACGAGAGCAGATGCTTGACCTGCTGTATTCAAGGGATCAATGCAAAGCTTCAGTTTTTCCCTAATGACTTGCCTGTCATTTTCATCATATTTGATCCGTGATGCCAATTCCTCTTTGTGGGAGGTGATGTCCACTGATGAGGAATCTTTCAAATCGGCCATGTCCTTCATCAATCTGCTACAGATGTGCAGGCTCGTTGCCCATCTATGGACAGCTTTCTCATTCAGTGTTATTCCAATGAGACCACCTGGCCCGTGCCCATAATGCATAAACGTTGTCTCTATGAACATGTCTGTCCATATCCCGCTCCACAGTCCTTGTCTGTGGCGTTGGATATGTTCTTCCTTCAGAAATCTTTCTAGGGTTTCCCCATGCAGCTTTGCATTGATCTGAGGTAGATTAGGCCATATCTGGCATAGTGAATGTGCCCTGCAGCAAAGAAATATGGTATCATTTCATTCACTGCCCACAAATGTAGGGCGCACTCTCCTTCTCCCTCAGCTCTGATAAACATTAGCATCAGTAATACTGACAGGATAAGGTTTTCCACTCAGTGTTTGGCTGTTCTACTCTTTGATGCTCTAGCTTTCAGTTCCTGCACAAGTTCATCACAAGGTGTTGGCTTCACACAGAATTTGATGTAGAACTTTCTCTACTACAATTCTCAGAGCTCTAGTGTTTTGGGGGAAATTCTTACCAGTGAGCATTTTCGTTGCACCTCCAAAGGCAGCTTTCATTAGCTCTTCCAGCTCACTTCCAGCCATCAGAACCCCCACAGCACCAACATAGCTCAGCAAAAAGTGCATCCCCCCCAAGATGAAGGATGAAGTCCTCACCAAAGCCAACTGTACATTGAGACTCACACGATAGAGTTGAAGATCTGCAGTAAATAAAGTTGTTGCTTGACCAGCTTTCTTTGTTAGTCTCCACAAACCACAGTGCTGCACACAAATTACATGATAGCTAATGATTTGAATGTCAATCCTTCACTTCAGAGGCAGATAAAAGCACAGGGATATGTATGCTCCACTGTCCAATAGCTTGGTATAGATGGCTGGTTGCATAGCTCATCTGATCCTACATGTTGTTCGTTACATACCTAGCACACCTGATCCTACATATTGTCCCAGCTCACCTGATCCTACATATTGTCCTAGCTCACCTGATCCTACATATTGTCCCAGCTCACCTGATCCTACATATTGTCCCAGCTCACCTGATCCTACATATTGTCCTAGCTCACCTGATCCTACATATTGTCCTAGCTCACCTGATCCTACATATTGTCCTAGCTCACCTGATCCTACATATTGTCCTAGCTCACCTGATCCTACATATTGTCCTAGCTCACCTGATCCTACATATTGTCCTAGCTCACCTGATCCTACATATTGTCCCAGCTCACCTGATCCTACATATTGTCCCAGCTCACCTGATCCTACATATTGTCCTAGCTCACCTGATCCTACATATTGTCCCAGCTCATCTGATCCTACATATTGTCCTAGCTCACCTGATCCTACATATTGTCCTAGCTCACCTGATCCTACATATTGTCCCAGCTCACCTGATCCTACATATTGTCCCAGCTCACCTGATCCTACATATTGTCCCAGCTCATCTGATCCTACATATTGTCCCAAGCTCACCTGATCCTACATATTGTCCTAGCTCACCTGATCCTACATATTGTCCTAGCTCCTAGCTCACCTGATCCTACATATTGTCCTAGCTCACCTGATCCTACATATTGTCCTAGCTCACCTGATCCTACATATTGTCCTAGCTCACCTGATCCTACATATTGTCCCAAGCTCACCTGATCCTACATATTGTCCTAGCTCACCTGATCCTACATATTGTCCCAGCTCACCTGATCCTACATATTGTCCTAGCTCACCTGATCCTACATATTGTCCTAGCTCACCTGATCCTACATATTGTCCTAGCTCACCTGATCCTACATATTGTCCTAGCTCACCTGATCCTACATATTGTCCCAGCTCACCTGATCCTACATATTGTCCTAGCTCACCTGATCCTACATATTGTCCTAGCTCACCTGATCCTACATATTGTCCTAGCTCACCTGATCCTACATATTGTCCCAGCTCATCTGATCCTACATATTGTCCCAAGCTCACCTGATCCTACATATTGTCCTAGCTCACCTGATCCTACATATTGTCCTAGCTCACCTGATCCTACATATTGTCCTAGCTCACCTGATCCTACATATTGTCCTAGCTCACCTGATCCTACATATTGTCCTAGCTCACCTGATCCTACATATTGTCCCAAGCTCACCTGATCCTACATATTGTCCTAGCTCACCTGATCCTACATATTGTCCCAGCTCACCTGATCCTACATATTGTCCTAGCTCACCTGATCCTACATATTGTCCTAGCTCACCTGATCCTACATATTGTCCCAGCTCACCTGATCCTACATATTGTCCTAGCTCACCTGATCCTACATATTGTCCTAGCTCACCTGATCCTACATATTGTCCTAGCTCACCTGATCCTACATATTGTCCTAGCTCACCTGATCCTACATATTGTCCCAGCTCACCTGATCCTACATATTGTCCTAGCTCACCTGATCCTACATATTGTCCTAGCTCACCTGATCCTACATATTGTCCTAGCTCACCTGATCCTACATATTGTCCTAGCTCACCTGATCCTACATATTGTCCTAGCTCACCTGATCCTACATATTGTCCTAGCTCACCTGATCCTACATATTGTCCTAGCTCACCTGATCCTACATATTGTCCTAGCTCACCTGATCCTACATATTGTCCTAGCTCACCTGATCCTACATATTGTCCTAGCTCACCTGATCCTACATATTGTCCTAGCTCACCTGATCCTACATATTGTCCCAGCTCACCTGATCCTACATATTGTCCTAGCTCACCTGATCCTACATATTGTCCTAGCTCATCTGATCCTACATTCACATCTTTGACCTGAAAACGATAAAATTCTGATTAAAATATGAAAAATTCATGTTGATAAGTCGATTTACAGGTGAGTGTCAGCCATCTTGGCGGCCATCTTGAATTTCTCAAATTCCTCAATGGTGATGGAGTGGCACCTGGTGGATTATCAATCTGGACCCTTCAAAGACTCAAAATCCACTGAAAACAAATTCCAGGTCCTTCAAAGAATAGGTGTTTGGCAACCGGACTATGTTGTAGCACGGGCATCCAGCACAAGAGCTAGATACAGCACGGGCATCCAGCACAAGAGCTAGATACAATATTTAGCACAGGGAACTCTCAAGAATATTTGTAATCCACTAGAGAACAACAGTAGCTAAGCTTCCTAGGGGAGCTTCTCAGACTTTCCTCACAGCATACTTGTAGATCCTGGGTGGATAATAATGCATAGCAGCACCTGAATGGGCTACTTTCATGCATGCAAGTAGTCTGAGCATGTAGCAATCTTGGCAGCCTCTTGCCACTCTGGGTGACATGAAGCAGCACATTATATATATACATGTGCTGTGTGTGTGTGTGTATACTACAGGTGAGTGTGGGACGTCCAGCCAGGGAAAGAAAAAGGCTTGCAAAAACTGGTGAGTGTCATGTGCAACTAGTGGCCCCTCCCCTGAATGTCTCCTATTAATACTGACCTTATTTAGTGGGTCACTCTCAGTACAATTAGACGCCTATGCTAAGTGATGCTGCTTGTATGGGTGCAGTCAGTTCAAAGAAGGGTTACATATACCTTACCACTTCTAAAATACTCTAATTGGCATCAGTCAGCTGACTCTGGCAAGGCTGATGGGGTGATTATTAATTGACCTAAATGACCTGGTGATATTGTTCTTTATGCACAACACACACACACACACACATACACACACACACACACCTCATCATCCTCACAGCTCCTGCGGTTTGGCAGAACTAGAAGCTGTTGGGAAGAAGAGTATGGACAAGCCAGCCACTTCCTCTTGTGGAAATGTGAGGGGATGAAGTGAGATTGTGATAACATATCCATAGAGATGTTGGTTCACCATCTGTCCCCTTAGAGCTATTGTCAATCTACTTCAACCTGCCTCCACCCAGTGTGATGTTGGTCCAGTGTGTGTTCCCATAGAGCTATTGTCAACCTACTTCAACCTGCCTCCACCCAGTGTGATGTTGGTCCAGTGTGTATCCCCATAGAGCTATTGTCAACCTACTTCAACCTGCCTCCACCCAGTGTGATGTTGGTCCAGTGTGTGTTCCCATAGAGCTATTGTCAATCTACTTCAACCTGCCTCCACCCAGTGTGATGTTGGTCCAGTGTGTGTTCCCATAGAGCTATTGTCAACCTACTTCAACCTGCCTCCACCCAGTGTGATGCTGGTCCAGTGTGTGTCCCATAGAGCTATGGTCAACCTACTTCAACCTGCCTCCACCCAGTGTGATGTTGGTCCAGTGTGTGTCTCCATAGAGCTATTGTCAACCTACTTCAACCTGCTTCAACCCGGTGTGGTGTTCGTCCAGTGTTGCCCTCAACCTTACAAAGTGATAATGGTGTCCAGAAGTGCTTGCAGAGTGACATGTGGGTGGGTGGGTGTGAGTCGAGTGGGTGTGTGTGAGTCTGTTTTCTCCAAGTATTTGTGTTGGGCCGTGGGACCCGAAGCCAAAGAGGTATCATTCCCCCTGGTGGGGTCTCAGTCTGATGGCAGGCCAGCTTCAGGTTATACACACACACACACACACACACACACATCACACACTCGACTCACACACGCGCACAGTGTTCCCTCCAAGCTCCCCCATACACACACACACACACACCACACTAGACTCACACACACCCACAGTGTTCCCTCCAAGCTCCCCCATACACACACACATCACACATCACACACACTAGACTCACACACACCCACAGTGTTCCCTCCAAGCTCCCCCATACACACACACACACACACACCACACTAGACTCACACACACCCACAGTGTTCCCTCCAAGCTCCCATACACACACACACCACACACACCACACACACTAGACTCACACACGCCCACAGTGTTCCCTCCAAGCTCCCCCATACACACACACACACACACCACACTAGACTCACACACGCCCACAGTGTTCCCTCCAAGCTCCCCCATACACACACACACACACACACCACACCCACACACCCACAGTGTTCCCTCCAAGCTCCCATACACACACACACACACACACCACACACACTAGACTCACACACGCCCACAGTGTTCCCTCCAAGCTCCCGTACACACACACACACACACCACACACTAGACTCACACACGCCCACAGTGTTCCCTCCAAGCTCCCATACACACACACACACACACACACACACACCACACTAGACTCACACACGCCCACAGTGTTCCCTCCAAGCTCCCATACACACACACACACACACACCACACACTAGACTCACACACGCCCACCATGTTCCCTCCAAGCTCCCCCACACAGACCACACACCCTCCGGCCATGACACATGAGGAATGGTACATCTTTTATCCCCCCCCCCTCCCATTTACTACTAATCAGTAGTACTATATCAGGTCTTTCTTTCTAGAACCTTCGCAGCAGCGCATGTTGTGGGTGTAATATGCTAGTCACAGTGTGTGGTGCACACCGCGGGTGTATTACGTTGTACACGTGATCCACAAGGTGTTTTTAATCACGTGGGTGGATTAATTTGAGTCCGGTCCATTCTCTTCTCATGATCCCATAGCTAGGGAACTGTTGCGATGTTTATACACCTCCAGCATCTGCACTTCTGAAGTGTGTGCAGTGGTGACCTTCATTGGTACTGCCTTTTTCTCAGCTCTCTCCTCTTCCTTCTCTGAGCAAATGTTTCCTGCGAATCTGTAGGAGCTGATCAGTAAGATAAGAACGCACCCAACAAACTCCACCTCAAGTACAGATACAAAAAATATGATTATCAGGTCACTTTCTCCTGACATTGGTGGGGGGCATTGGTGGGGGGCTGGATATTTTTGCTTCATTTTGGTGATAAGTGTGGACGCGAGGAATGTGCATCAACTTCAAAGAAACTTTCCTAGGCCCCAATGCCCGCCCATTAGTTAGGGTGCAATGTGGACAGGCCTTAGTCAACTTATGCTCACATGAAGGGGTGCTCACATGAAGGGGTGCTCACATGAAGGGGGTTGAGGACTAATTCAGAACCTTGTGGTTACGACTGCGGAGCTCCATAGATTCTTGCAAGTGGTAGCTCTCTCTGTGTGCTCTGTTTTGACATTAAAAAATGTTGCATAGGTATAATAACTTTGCCAAAGTTACTTGCAGCCAAAGTGGACCTCAAAATCTGAGTGCTTAAACTGGCTGTAGTTGTTGGAAAAGTGAAAATCAATTTCCTTGCGATGTGGAAAAAAATATGATTTTCAGAATCTACGCCAACTACTTTGTATGTTTTAGCACCTAATGAGTAGCGCCAACTACTTCGTATGTTTTAGCACCTAATGAGTAGGGACTTCCTCTCTAGGGACTTCCTCTCGCCACAGATACTTGACTGGCACTTTCCGATGGTACCGCAACTGCAGCCACCTGCTTGGCATGGTGTTACTACCTACCAATCAGGTACCACAACTGCAGCCACCTGCTTGGCATGGTGTTACTACCTATCAATCAGGTACGACAACTGCAGCCACCTGCTTGGCATGCCTACCAATCAGGTACCACAACTGCAGCCACCTGCTTGGCATGGTATTACTACCTATGCAACATTTTTATTATCAAAAGAGAGCACACGGAGGAGGCTATCTTTTGAGCTATATATCTAGTTCATGCAGTGAGAAGTGTGCAGAATCTATGGAGCTCCAAAGTCGAAACCACTAGTAACATTTTTTTAAATTCATATGAACATTACTTGACTTATAGAATAAAAATCATCTGTAGTGTTGGTGTTGCTCTAGCAATCACAGTTGTTATAGCCACTCAAGACTTGATGCTGCAATGGAAATGGAGTTTGTGGGGCTAATTTCTCTTCACATTCCAACCTGTAGTAAAACATGTATGGCTTTATATATATATATATATTATACCATTAGAAAGCATATTGAATGGCCACCTATATTTTGGTATATGAATCAGGGCCATAGCATGAATGTGTGCAAAGATATGATGGCTTTACAAAACTACATGTTTTCAGACCTTATCCTTTCTACTTTGCTTGCATGTTTGAGTTAGAGGCGTGGCACTAGAGGCGCGGCACTAAACACCGGGAATTTACGGCATGGATGTCGGCAGCCCTGTCCTTTTTATCATCGTTCATGTTGCGCTTTTAAAAATGGCGTTGGCGGAATAAGTCATGAAAACATTCATTAGAAAGTTTTATAGTAGCAGATCTGGTTTCCTTGTCAGCACTGTAATGCTGAGTTAAGGCTGGTTCACAACACGACGCTGGCCGAGCATTGCATGTTGTCAATTGACCTTTGACCCACGAATCGCGTTAAAAAAGATGAACACTGATTAGTCCGATGCTGCGTTTCAGACGCAACCATCGTTTGAAATAGAGGTCAAACTGCAGGGCTGGGATTGGCTATGGGTGAAGTTTATCACTCTAGTTCATGTTATTATGCCTACTGTAAAGAAGTGAAATTGACCTGTGACATTTAGCTAGGTAGGAGAGTCCATGGATCTGAGCGGTGCAGGCTTGCATCACTATGGTGTGTTCAGGAAACTCGTAGTGTTTGATTGTGAGGTGCCGCACTAACCTGTACAGTAGGTGCAGACACAATGTGTGTGTATGGCACCAGATTGTAGTGATGAGGTGTTGTGCAGCCACAATGTGTGTGTACGACACCAGCCTGTAGTGATGAGGTGTTGTGTGTCAGTAGGGACAGACACAATGTGTGTGTACAACACCAGACTGTAGTGATGAGGTGTTGTGTGTCAGTAGAGACAGCCACAATGTGTGTGTACGACACCAAACTCTAGTGATGAGGTGTTGTGTGTCAGTAGAGACAGCCACAATGTGTGTGTACGACACCAAACTCTAGTGATGAGGTGTTGTGTGTCAGTAGAGACAGCTACAATGTGTGTGTACGACACCAAACTCTAGTGATGAGGTGTTGTGTGTCAGTAGGGACAGCCACAATGTGTGTGTACGACACCAAACTCTAGTGATGAGGTGTTGTGTGTCAGTAGGGACAGCCACAATGTGTGTGTACAACACCAGACTGTAGTGATGAGGTGTTGTGTGTCAGTAGGGACAGCTACAATGTGTGTGTACGACACCAAACTCTAGTGATGAGTGTTGTGTGTCAGTAGAGACAGCCACAATGTGTGTGTACAACACCAGACTGTAGTGATGAGTGTTGTGTGTCAGTAGAGACAGCCACAATGTGTGTGTACGACACCAAACTCTAGTGATGAGGTGTTGTGTGTCAGTAGGGACAGCCACAATGTGTGTGTACGACACCAAACTCTAGTGATGAGGTGTTGTGTGTCAGTAGGGACAGCCACAATGTGTGTGTACAACACCAAACTCTAGTGATGAGGTGTTGTGTGTCAGTAGGGACAGCCACAATGTGTGTGTACGACACCAAACTCTAGTGATGAGGTGTTGTGTGTCAGTAGGGACAGCCACAATGTGTGTGTACGACACCAGCCTGTAGTGATGAGGTGTTGTGTCAGGTACATTGTCTCCCCACCCCCTCCCCGGTACTGCTATCCTCCTGCATTCCTAATGGCACACCCACTAAAGCACAGCTATTGCCTTCTCTATATAGAGGGGAAAGTTCAAATATCAAATAGTTAGGGAGTACTATTTGAACTTCTACAAATAATTAACGATTGGTAAAGGGTTTGGCCACACAAAACTAAGCTAGAGAGGTCAAGATTTAAACTGAGGTCAATGCTAGTAAGTCCTTGTGCATTAGCCTGTGGAAGACCTTCCTGTCCCAGTGGCCTGCCCACTGCTGTTAGTTTATCAGCACACGTTGTTTCACTCTGGACAGAACAAAGAGAAGCTACTCAGTATGCTCAGTATGCCTTGTTGAAGGACAGTAAGGGTATGCCTTGTTGAAGGACAGTAAGGGTATGCCCTGTTGAAGGACAGTAAGGATATGCCCTGTTGAAGGACAGTAAGGGTATGCCCTGTTGAAGGACAGTAAGGGTATGACTTGTTGAAGGACGGTAAGGGATGTCTTGTTGAAGGACAGTAAGAGTATGCCTTGTTGAAGGACAGTAAGGGTATGACTTGTTGAAGGACGGTAAGGGTATGCCTTGTTGAAGGATGGTAAGGGTATGCCCTGTTGAAGGACAGTAAGGGTATGCCCTGTTGAAGGACAGTAAGGGTATGCCTTGTTGAAGGACAGTAAGGGTATGCCTTGTTGAAGGATGGTAAGGGTATGCCCTGTTGAAGGACAGTAAGGGTATGCCCTGTTGAAGGACAGTAAGGGTATGCCCTGTTGAAGGACAGTAAGGGTATGCCTTGTTGAAGGACAGTAAAGGGTATGCCTTGTTGAAGGACAGTAAGGGTATGCCTTGTTGAAGGACAGTAAGGGTATGCCCTGTTGAAGGACAGTAAGGGTATGCCTTGTTGAAGGACAGTAAAGGGTATGCCTTGTTGAAGGACAGTAAGGGTATGCCTTGTTGAAGGACAGTAAGGGTATGCCCTGTTGAAGGACAGTAAGGGTATGCCCTGTTGAAGGACAGTAAGGGTATGCCCTGTTGAAGGACAGTAAGGGTATGACTTGTTGAAGGACGGTAAGGGTATGCCTTGTTGAAGGACAGTAAGGGTATGCCTTGTTGAAGGACAGTAAGGGTATGACTTGTTGAAGGACGGTAAGGGTATGCCTTGTTGAAGGACGGTAAGGTATGTCTTGTTGAAGGACAGTAAGAGTATGCCCTGTTGAAGGACAGTAAGGGTATGCCCTGTTGAAGGACAGTAAGGGTATGCCTTGTTGAAGGACAGTAAGGGTATGCCTTGTTGAAGGACAGTAAGGGTATGCCCTGTTGAAGGACAGTAAGGGTATGCCCTGTTGAAGGACAGTAAGGGTATGACTTGTTGAAGGACGCCACGGTAAGGGATGTCTTGTTGAAGGACAGTAAGAGTATGCCTTGTTGAAGGACAGTAAGGGTATGCCTTGTTGAAGGACCGTAAGGGTATGACTTGTTGAAGGACGGTAAGGGTATGCCTTGTTGAAGGACAGTAAGGGTATGCCTTGTTGAAGGACGGTAAGGGTATGCCTTGTTGAAGGACAGTAAGAGTATGCCTTGTTGAAGGACAGTAAGGGTATGCCTTGTTGAAGGACAGTAAAGGGTATGACTTGTTGAAGGACAGTAAGGGTATGCCTTGTTGAAGGACAGTAAGGGTATGACTTGTTGAAGGACAGTAAGGGTATGACTTGTTGAAGGACAGTAAGGGTATGCCCTGTTGAAGGACAGTAAGGGTATGCCTTGTTGAAGGACAGTAAGGGTATGACTTGTTGAAGGACAGTAAGGGTATGACTTGTTGAAGGACAGTAAGGGTATGCCCTGTTGAAGGACAGTAAGGGTATGCCTTGTTGAAGGACAGTAAGGGTATGACTTGTTGAAGGACAGTAAGGGTATGACTTGTTGAAGGACAGTAAGGGTATGCCTTGTTGAAGGACGGTAAGGAAGTGTTCATCACTACTCAAAGAAGCTACAAATTCATGCCCCACATGCTTGCATAATTAGTGTGTGTGTGTGGTATTCTGTGAAAATGATTTCTCCCCTTTCTGACTTGGCTTTGATACGAATTTTTTTCAACTTTCGGGGGAAATCTCTCTGTAAGGCAGTCAGCATTTCGCTGGCTCAATATATCGCTTACTAGAATACTACCTGTGTAGGAGTCTGGCTACTAGAATACTACCTGTGTAGTAGTCTGGCTACTAGAATACTACCTGTGTAGGAGTCTGGCCACTAGAATACTACCTGTGTAGTAGTCTGGCCACTAGAATACTACCTGTGTAGGAGTCTGGCTACTAGAATACTACCTGTGTAGGAGTCTGGCTACTAGAATACTACCTGTGTAGTAGTCTGGCTACTAGAATACTACCTGTGTAGGAGTCTGGCCACTAGAATACTACCTGTGTAGTAGTCTGGCTACTAGAATACTACCTGTGTAGTAGTCTGGCTACTAGAATACTACCTGTGTAGGAGTCTGGCTACTAGAATACTACCTGTGTAGTAGTCTGGCTACTAGAATACTACCTGTGTAGGAGTCTGGCTACTAGAATACTACCTGTGTAGGAGTCCCTACTAGAATACTACCTGTGTAGGAGTCTGGCTACTAGAATACTACCTGTGTAGTAGTCTGGCTACTAGAATACTACCTGTGTAGGAGTCTGGCTACTAGAATACTACCTGTGTAGGAGTCTGGCCACTAGAATACTACCTGTGTAGGAGTCTGGCTACTAGAATACTACCTGTGTAGGAGTCTGGCCACTAGAATACTACCTGTGTAGTAGTCTGGCTACTAGAATACTACCTGTGTAGGAGTCTGGCTACTAGAATACTACCTGTGTAGTAGTCTGGCTACTAGAATACTACCTGTGTAGGAGTCTGGCTACTAGAATACTACCTGTGTAGTAGTCTGGCTACTAGAATACTACCTGTGTAGTAGTCTGGCTACTAGAATACTACCTGTGTAGGAGTCTGGCTACTAGAATACTACCTGTGTAGTAGTCTGGCTACTAGAATACTACCTGTGTAGGAGTCTGGCTACTAGAATACTACCTGTGTAGGAGTCTGGCTACTAGAATACTACCTGTGTAGGAGTCTGGCTACTAGAATACTACCTGTGTAGGAGTCTGGCTACTAGAATACTACCTGTGTAGGAGTCTGGCTACTAGAATACTACCTGTGTAGGAGTCTGGCTACTAGAATACTACCTGTGTAGTAGTCTGGCTACTAGAATACTACCTGTGTAGGAGTCTGGCTACTAGAATACTACCTGTGTAGTAGTCTGGCCACTAGAATACTACCTGTGTAGGAGTCTGGCTACTAGAATACTACCTGTGTAGGAGTCTGGCTACTAGAATACTACCTGTGTAGTAGTCTGGCCACTAGAATACTACCTGTGTAGGAGTCTGGCTACTAGAATACTACCTGTGTAGTAGTCTGGCTACTAGAATACTACCTGTGTAGTAGTCTGGCCACTAGAATACTACCTGTGTAGTAGTCTGGCCACTAGAATACTACCTGTGTAGGAGTCTGGCTACTAGAATACTACCTGTGTAGGAGTCTGGCTACTAGAATACTACCTGTGTAGTAGTCTGGCTACTAGAATACTACCTGTGTAGGAGTCTGGCTACTAGAATACTACCTGTGTAGTAGTCTGGCTACTAGAATACTACCTGTGTAGTAGTCTGGCCACTAGAATACTACCTGTGTAGGAGTCTGGCTACTAGAATACTACCTGTGTAGGAGTCTGGCTACTAGAATACTACCTGTGTAGGAGCCTGGCTACTAGAATACTACCTGTGTAGGAGTCTGGCTACTAGAATACTACCTGTGTAGTAGTCTGGCTACTAGAATACTACCTGTGTAGTAGTCTGGCTACTAGAATACTACCTGTGTAGGAGTCTGGCTACTAGAATACTACCTGTGTAGGAGTCTGGCTACTAGAATACTACCTGTGTAGTAGTCTGGCCACTAGAATACTACCTGTGTAGTAGTCTGGCTACTAGAATACTACCTGTGTAGGAGTCTGGCTACTAGAATACTACCTGTGTAGGAGTCTGGCTACTAGAATACTACCTGTGTAGTAGTCTGGCTACTAGAATACTACCTGTGTAGGAGTCTGGCTACTAGAATACTACCTGTGTAGGAGTCTGGCTACTAGAATACTACCTGTGTAGTAGTCTGGCTACTAGAATACTACCTGTGTAGTAGTCTGGCTACTAGAATACTACCTGTGTAGGAGTCTGGCTACTAGAATACTACCTGTGTAGGAGTCTGGCTACTAGAATACTACCTGTGTAGGAGTCTGGCTACTAGAATACTACCTGTGTAGTAGTCTGGCCACTAGAATACTACCTGTGTAGGAGTCTGGCCACTAGAATACTACCTGTGTAGGAGTCTGGCTACTAGAATACTACCTGTGTAGTAGTCTGGCTACTAGAATACTACCTGTGTAGGAGTCTGGCTACTAGAATACTACCTGTGTAGGAGTCTGGCTACTAGAATACTACCTGTGTAGTAGTCTGGCTACTAGAATACTACCTGTGTAGGAGTCTGGCTACTAGAATACTACCTGTGTAGTAGTCTGGCTACTAGAATACTACCTGTGTAGTAGTCTGGCTACTAGAATACTACCTGTGTAGGAGTCTGGCTACTAGAATACTACCTGTGTAGGAGTCTGGCTACTAGAATACTACCTGTGTAGTAGTCTGGCTACTAGAATACTACCTGTGTAGGAGTCTGGCTACTAGAATACTACCTGTGTAGGAGTCTGGCTACTAGAATACTACCTGTGTAGTAGTCTGGCTACTAGAATACTACCTGTGTAGCTACTAGAATACTACCTGTGTAGGAGTCTGGCTACTAGAATACTACCTGTGTAGGAGTCTGGCTACTAGAATACTACCTGTGTAGGAGTCTGGCCACTAGAATACTACCTGTGTAGGAGTCTGGCTACTAGAATACTACCTGTGTAGTAGTCTGGCTACTAGAATACTACCTGTGTAGTAGTCTGGCCACTAGAATACTACCTGTGTAGGAGTCTGGCTACTAGAATACTACCTGTGTAGGAGTCTGGCTACTAGAATACTACCTGTGTAGTAGTCTGGCTACTAGAATACTACCTGTGTAGCTACTAGAATACTACCTGTGTAGGAGTCTGGCTACTAGAATACTACCTGTGTAGGAGTCTGGCTACTAGAATACTACCTGTGTAGGAGTCTGGCTACTAGAATACTACCTGTGTAGGAGTCTGGCTACTAGAATACTACCTGTGTAGGAGTCTGGCCACTAGAATACTACCTGTGTAGGAGTCTGGCTACTAGAATACTATCTGTGTAGGAGTCTGGCCACTAGAATACTACCTGTGTAGGAGTCTGGCTACTAGAATACTACCTGTGTAGGAGTCTGGCTACTAGAATACTACCTGTGTAGGAGTCTGGCTACTAGAATACTACCTGTGTAGGAGTCTGGCTACTAGAATACTACCTGTGTAGTAGTCTGGCTACTAGAATACTACCTGTGTAGGAGTCTGGCTACTAGAATACTACCTGTGTAGTAGTCTGGCTACTAGAATACTACCTGTGTAGGAGCCTGGCTACTAGAATACTACCTGTGTAGTAGTCTGGCTACTAGAATACTACCTGTGTAGTAGTCTAGCTACTAGAATACTACCTGTGTAGTAGTCTGGCTACTAGAATACTACCTGTGTAGGAGTCTGGCTACTAGAATACTACCTGTGTAGTAGTCTGGCTACTAGAATACTACCTGTGTAGGAGTCTGGCTACTAGAATACTACCTGTGTAGTAGTCTGGCTACTAGAATACTACCTGTGTAGTAGTCTGGCTACTAGAATACTACCTGTGTAGTAGTCTGGCTACTAGAATACTACCTGTGTAGGAGTCTGGCTACTAGAATACTACCTGTGTAGTAGTCTGGCTACTAGAATACTACCTGTGTAGTAGTCTGGCTACTAGAATACTACCTGTGTAGGAGTCCCTACTAGAATACTACCTGTGTAGTAGTCTGGCTACTAGAATACTACCTGTGTAGTAGTCTGGCTACTAGAATACTACCTGTGTAGTAGTCTGGCTACTAGAATACTACCTGTGTAGGAGTCTGGCCACTAGAATACTACCTGTGTAGGAGTCTGGCTACTAGAATACTACCTGTGTAGGAGTCTGGCTACTAGAATACTACCTGTGTAGTAGTCTGGCTACTAGAATACTACCTGTGTAGTAGTCTGGCTACTAGAATACTACCTGTGTAGGAGTCTGGCTACTAGAATACTACCTGTGTAGGAGTCCCTACTAGAATACTACCTGTGTAGTAGTCTGGCTACTAGAATACTACCTGTGTAGTAGTCTGGCTACTAGAATACTACCTGTGTAGTAGTCTGGCTACTAGAATACTACCTGTGTAGGAGTCTGGCTACTAGAATACTACCTGTGTAGGAGTCTGGCTACTAGAATACTACCTGTGTAGGAGCCTGGCTACTAGAATACTACCTGTGTAGTAGTCTGGCTACTAGAATACTACCTGTGTAGGAGTCTGGCTACTAGAATACTACCTGTGTAGAAGTCCCTACTAGAATACTACCTGTGTAGTAGTCTGGCTACTAGAATACTACCTGTGTAGGAGTCTGGCTACTAGAATACTACCTGTGTAGGAGTCTGGCTACTAGAATACTACCTGTGTAGGAGCCTGGCTACTAGAATACTACCTGTGTAGTAGTCTGGCTACTAGAATACTACCTGTGTAGGAGTCTGGCTACTAGAATACTACCTGTGTAGAAGTCCCTACTAGAATACTACCTGTGTAGTAGTCTGGCTACTAGAATACTACCTGTGTAGGAGTCTGGCTACTAGAATACTACCTGTGTAGGAGTCTGGCCACTAGAATACTACCTGTGTAGTAGTCTGGCTACTAGAATACTACCTGTGTAGGAGTCTGGCTACTAGAATACTACCTGTGTAGTAGTCTGGCTACTAGAATACTACCTGTGTAGGAGTCTGGCTACTAGAATACTACCTGTGTAGGAGTCTGGCTACTAGAATACTACCTGTGTAGTAGTCTGGCTACTAGAATACTACCTGTGTAGTAGTCTGGCTACTAGAATACTACCTGTGTAGTAGTCTGGCTACTAGAATACTACCTGTGTAGGAGTCTGGCTACTAGAATACTACCTGTGTAGGAGTCTGGCTACTAGAATACTACCTGTGTAGTAGTCTGGCTACTAGAATACTACCTGTGTAGGAGTCTGGCTACTAGAATACTACCTGTGGAGGAGTCTGGCTACTAGAATACTACCTGTGTAGGAGTCTGGCTACTAGAATACTACCTGTGTAGTAGTCTGGCTACTAGAATACTACCTGTGTAGGAGTCTGGCTACTAGAATACTACCTGTGTAGGAGTCTGGCTACTAGAATACTACCTGTGTAGGAGCCTGGCTACTAGAATACTACCTGTGTAGTAGTCTGGCTACTAGAATACTACCTGTGTAGGAGTCTGGCTACTAGAATACTACCTGTGTAGTAGTCTGGCTACTAGAATACTACCTGTGTAGTAGTCTGGCTACTAGAATACTACCTGTGTAGTAGTCTGGCTACTAGAATACTACCTGTGTAGGAGTCTGGCTACTAGAATACTACCTGTGTAGTAGTCTGGCTACTAGAATACTACCTGTGTAGGAGTCTGGCTACTAGAATACTACCTGTGTAGTAGTCTGGCTACTAGAATACTACCTGTGTAGGAGTCTGGCTACTAGAATACTACCTGTGTAGGAGTCTGGCTACTAGAATACTACCTGTGTAGGAGTCTGGCCACTAGAATACTACCTGTGTAGTAGTCTGGCTACTAGAATACTACCTGTGTAGGAGTCTGGCTACTAGAATACTACCTGTGTAGTAGTCTGGCTACTAGAATACTACCTGTGTAGGAGTCTGGCTACTAGAATACTACCTGTGTAGGAGTCTGGCTACTAGAATACTACCTGTGTAGTAGTCTGGCTACTAGAATACTACCTGTGTAGGAGTCTGGCTACTAGAATACTACCTGTGTAGTAGTCTGGCTACTAGAATACTACCTGTGTAGGAGTCTGGCTACTAGAATACTACCTGTGTAGGAGTCTGGCTACTAGAATACTACCTGTGTAGGAGTCTGGCTACTAGAATACTACCTGTGTAGGAGTCTGGCTACTAGAATACTACCTGTGTAGGAGTCTGGCTACTAGAATACTACCTGTGTAGGAGTCTGGCTACTAGAATACTACCTGTGTAGTAGTCTGGCTACTAGAATACTACCTGTGTAGGAGTCTGGCTACTAGAATACTACCTGTGTAGTAGTCTGGCTACAATGCATCAATGCTCTTGAAATATTTGTGGCAGGAGTTGTACACTGCATTCCAGAGGCCATTTCCAATCCCTCTCTATTGCATCCATGTTGGCACTGCATCATGTGAGCTATTCTTTGGGTCACAAGCCTTCACATAAATCATCATGATAACATTATCAACACTCTTCAGATCAGTACTGCCTGAGAGAATAGTGATGTCATTTTGCTAGGATAACGAAGTTGAACATCCTGTGCTAATTGTTGTACTCGTTCAAGAATCCTTCTTAATTGGTGACATGAGACTTCCTTATAAGAAGAATTTCCATCATATATATAATAGTTGTAGTGACCATCCTCTTGTCTATCTCCACACACAAAAAAAAGGAAAAAGGTCAAGCTATTTTGCAAATTTCCCCCCTTGGTTTCGTATGTTACTCCACCCCCTAATCATCCTCTCTCTCCCTGCAGTGTTACCTGGGTGATGCATTCCGTTGCTCCAGCTGCCCATATCTGGGCATGCCTGCCTTCAAGCCTGGAGAAAAGATTGCACTATCGGAGAGGCAACTCAAGGCGGACCAATGATAGAGATGCAGCTAAATGTATTTTTAATTTAATTTGGAATTTCTGATCTCATGTTAACTTCAGCATGCCTGCTTGCATGGGGACATTAATATTGTGTTTTTATTCATGCTGACCTTGAACTATTCCTGGCCTTGAACAGCTTGCCACACCTTCTATTCCTGGCCTTGGAACAGCTTGCCACACCTTCTATTCCTGGCCTTGAATAGCTTGCCACACCTTCAAAATATATGTACACGCAGAGCAGGTCCGGCAAGCCAATGCAGATTTCACACACCATCAATTATTAACTGCCTCCCCCACAACTTAAAGAGACATGGCTACTCGATGTTTAAAAGAGAAAGTATGCACATACAAATGGCTTATTGAAGTCAGTGGCTCTAGCCCTAGCCTAGATGGGCACAGTAGAAACCTAAAAGACGAGAAGCATCAATTGAGTTCAATTATCGAAAAAGTCACTGAAAACCAATTTTTGTAATCACACAATCTCTCGGCTAGTCAGTCACTACAACTTGCCCGAGGAGTTGTATACGGACTCACTCCCCTGCATATATATTTATATACCCTGGAGGCAGTGATGGCCGTCTCTTTAAACTAGAATGGTAACCAGAAAGCACTAGTACAGCCACTGCTTCAGCTTGGGTATAGGGATGCCATTACAAGCACCTCACACACACACGGGCTAAGACTAGAATATATGCTTGGATGGTCGCGTCCTGGAAATGTGTCCTGATAAAGATTATCATTGCAAACATATTTTTTTACATTACTGCACAAAGGAACATTGATTAATGGTGACGTGACCTGGTGACAGAGGAACATAGTTATGCAGTTATTGATCTTAACATAGTTATTGATCTTAACAGTTATTGATCTTAACACAGTTATTGATCTTAACACAGTTATTGATCTTGTCTTGCCTGGAGCAGACTAAGTAGTTCACATTTTCTGAAGCACCAGCACCACATCGTCCAGAGCATAATGGTCAGCGTCCATATCTCCCTCGCACAAGTATGGCAGTCTAGTCACAGCGAGGGGGGCATAACCAAGTGGGCGGAGCACCTCACTCCATAGCAACGACACACCTTCTTCCCACGATGTACCCGAGATGGGCAGTACCTCTGATGGTTTGGATTGGAAGAAAATATTCTCGACGAACGGCTTGTACGGCAAGACCAATGCAATGAGTAATGTGCCCCCTGGGGGTGGGATGTAAGACCAATGCAATGAGTAATGTGCCCCCTGGGGGTGGGATGTAAGACCAATGCAATGAGTAATGTGCCCCCTGGGGGTGGGATGTAAGGACCAATGCAATGAGTAATGTGCCCCCTGGGGGTGGGATGTAAGGACCAATGCAATGAGTAATGTGCCCCCTGGGGGTGGGATGTAAGACCAATGCAATGAGTAATGTGCCCCCTGGGGGTGGGATGTAAGACCAATGCAATGAGTAATGTGCCTCCTGGGGGTGGGATGTGAGTGGACAATTACAGACTGCAACAAATCTTGCTATCTGTGAATTACTCAGAGTTACTTAAAAGTCTAACAGAATTACGCAGAGTTGCTCAGGGCTTACAGTCTATCACATCCAACAGTGAGGTCTAAAGGTACCGGGGACAAATCAATGATATCCCAAGGTCAAAGTTCTTGTCTACCTAATCTCAGCAAGTATTATGAACAAAGACTTGGCTTCAGGCGGACCAATAGCATAAACTAGAGTATGCGCAAAAAACCCCCGTGTGGTTACCAATTTATAGCTCCATAGATTATATGTCTAGCTCAAAAGATAGGTCTCTCTGTGTGCTCTCTTTTGATACTAAAACATTTTCATAGGTATAACTATACCCAAGTTACTGGAGCTAAAGTGGGTACCTCAAAACCCTGAGTGCTGCATAAATATCTCTACAAGTGCTAGAGAGCTGAAATTAGCACCAGTGACTAGAGGAAGCCCTACTGCATGCAACGACTTTAATAAATTAGGCACTAAAGTGGTCGAGCATGTGGTTGGAAAATAAATGTTAAGGAAATTCATTTACCAATCTTACGCTTGACCAACCACGTACAGTAGGGCTTCCTCTAGCCACTGGTGCTAATTTCAGCTCTCTAGCACTGAATCAGGAACTCTGGTTTGAGGTACCCCATTTTAGCAGTAACTTGGGTATACCTATGAAAAATGTTTTAGTATTAAAAGAGAGCACACAGAGAGACCTATCTTTTGAGCTATATACAGTAGGATGTCAGTTATCCGGACTCCAGTTATCCGGAAACTTCAGTTAACCAGAACAGGTGTACATGTACATACACTGTACAGGTACAGTACAGTGTACATGTACTTTGGTCCCAAGCAACAATCATCACATTAGGGTACTAATCAACACATGATCTGCATGTGCTGAGATGCAGCTGCTCATTTCTTGCTAGGTAAGCTCACATGATCTGCATGTGCTGAGATGCAGCTGCTCATTTCTTGCTAGGTAAGCTATGGATGCTGGGAAGAAAAGAAAGAGAGTTGTTTTGAACATTGAAGATAAGCTAAGCTAAAAATATGTGACTACATTAAGAATGGGAGAAGCTTTTCTAGTGTAGCTGCAGAATTTAACAGATGACTGCTCCCACTGTTTCACATGCACAGGCTTGCCAGGCATTTGAAACTGTCATGCTGTACCTGGAACAGCAACCTCATGTACCCATGAATGCTACAGTGCTAATTAATGGCCTTTTCATGGAAGCAGTGAAGAAGAGATATGAAACACAAAAACAGACAAAAATCAGTGATTACATGCACTGTAAACATGACTAATGCACATTATACATGTGTACATTCACTCTTTTAACATTATATTCGTGTACACATTTGTGTACAACTAGTGACTTCAGTTATCCAGAAATTTCAGTTATCCGGACACCTTCCGGTCCCAACCTGTCCGGATAACTGACATCCTACTGTATGAAGTCCATCATGAAGTTTGCAGAATCTATGGAGCTATCACAGGACATCCCTGTTGATCCTGGGACATCCCTAGTTGATCCTGGGACACCCCATGAACATGCACAACAGCCCACATTGATATAAAGAGCCGGTCATATTTTCCCAGTTGGCAGTGGTTTATGTATGCTGTACCTGGCTGCAGACTGGAGGTCATCTGTGTGAGCATGCTCAGTGGGTGACTGCAGCGGTCCAGCACGTTGAGGCAGGATATGAGGTCATACTTGCACCTGTCATCTGTACCCTGACAGCTTGCCTGCTGGACACTTGACAATGTAACACAAGAGAACAATACAAATGATGTTAGGAAGCTTACTACAAAAAAGAAAAAGGTGTTCCTTCAGGGATGAGATCAACATCATGTGATTGGAGATGACTAGTTTATTGAAAGGAAGTTGATCATTTAAAAATAACTTTGAGCACACTCATTGGTTGGTATGTATGTACGTAGCTTGAAGGTTAAAACACGAGCACACTCATTGGTTGGTATGTATGTACGTTACCTTGAAGGTTAAAACATGAGCACACTCATTGGTTGGTATGTATGTACGTAGCTTGAAGGTTAAAACACGAGCACACTCATTGGTTGGTATGTATGTACGTAGCTTGAAGGTTAAAACAGGAGCACACTCATTGGTTGGTATGTATGTACGTAGCTTGAAGGTTAAAACACGAGCACACTCATTGGTTGGTATGTATGTACGTAGCTTGAAGGCTAAAACATGAGCACACTCATTGGTTGGTATGTATGTACATAGCTTGAAGGTTAAAACATGAGCACATTCATTGGTTGGTATGTATGTACGTAGCTTGAAGGTTAAAACATGAGCACACTCATTGGTTGGTATGTATATATGTACGTAGCTTGAAGGTTAAAACATGAGCACACTCATTGGTTGGTATGTATGTACGTTACCTTGAAGGCTAAAACAGGAGCACACTCATTGGTTGGTATGTATGTACGTAGCTTGAAGGTTAAAACACGAGCACACTCATTGGTTGGTATGTATGTACGTAGCTTGAAGGTTAAAACAGGAGCACACTCATTGGTTGGTATGTATGTACATAGCTTGAAGGTTAAAACATGAGCACACTCATTGGTTGGTATGTATGTACGTAGCTTGAAGGTTAAAATATGAGCACACTCATTGGTTGGTATGTATGTACGTAGCTTGAAGGTTAAAACACAGAAATGGACGTGCTCAAATCAAGCAAATATTACAATGACCTTCTCAATAACTAACTTGTTCAGTTTTAGCTGTCGAAACTGTCACATGATTTCTAGAGAGCTAAGAAATGGAGTTTGCCGTTTTCATCACATAGGGTAGTGATGACATTATCACACTGGTCCAACACCACACTAGGTTGAGAAGGTTGAAGGTTAGCCATTCTATGGGGACACACACTTGACCAGCATCACACGGAGTTGAGGCAGGTTGAAGTAGGTTGACAATAGCTCTATGGGGACACACATTGGACCAACATCACACTGGGTGGAGGCAAGTTGAAGTAGGTTGACAATAGCTCTATGGGGACACACATTGGACCAACATCACACTGGGTGGAGGCAAGTTGAAGTAGGTTGACAATAGCGGACACACACTGGACCAACACCACACTGGGTGGAGGCAAGTTGCAGTTAGGCTGACAATAGCTCAGTTTTTTTAAGCAGAATCTGTACATCTGCAGTCATGTGGATGATTAAAAGTGACCACATCACATCACAGGACATGTGTGGTTGGTAGTGTGGGTGGCAGGTGGACTCCTATAGGTCCAGACAGGTCAGCTGAGATCACTTGCATGGCTGTTGAACACGCCAAGGGCATTCCAACGCATAAATGGCATTCTCCTGTTGGCAACAGGCACGCATTTAAATGGCTGTATGCAAGAGCTGTCTGCAAACTTATACCAGAACCTACATTCTCAAGGATTCTCGCACCTCCCTCCCCATGAACTTCTGTGTCCCGTATTCTCCCCCTCCACTGAACTTCTGTGTCCTGTGATCTCCCGCCCTCCCCTGAACTTCTGTGTCTCGTATTCTCCCCTCCCCTGAACTTCTGTTTGCATTCTCCACCCCCTCCCCTGAGCGTGTGTCACTAGTCTTCTATGATCAGTGTCAAATGTCATAATTGAAATATACACAAAGGAGGAATAACTAATCAATGACGCATTCTAATCTCCAAGATTGTGTTTCACAAATGGCTTCTTATCATCCACGAGTTTGTTGAACTAACAGGCTTCACCTTGCAATACACTATACATACGTGCATTACGATCTTGCATACAGCTGCATATTATCCAAGCCTCGCGACCTAAGCAGTGTGCAGCTGTGCCACTCCCCCCTGCAATTATACAACTGAAGCAGGCAACATTGCGTTGAACATGTCTGTGAATGAGACGTCCAAATCTTCAGGCTAAAGCCCATCATTCATTCATTCATTCATTCATGCTTTTTAACATGCAACTAACCTTGAGATGCCAGGACTTCAATGTCGTTTGTCATGTTGGAATGGTAAACCAAAGCACTCTAAATAAAGTCAATGGGCAGTGCTGAAGTGCGTATCAGCCATTCTGCATAGTAATTATGAGCATCTTGTGTGTGTTTGTGTTGGACAATTGAAGCACAAAGCCAGAAAAACACCGTAGCATTATATTTTTAGAGCTTCATGCTAGGTTCCAGCTGGCAAGGTGTGGCCTACTTGCCTTGAGGTCACAAGACACGTGACCAGCTGCATCACTCCAGCTACATCACTCCACCAGCTGCATCACTCCATCACACTCGGTAATTAACAGTTTGGTTGAAGTGTAAATGCAGATATTGAAAACACTTAATTAATTAACACAGAGATGTGATTGCCCACAGCATAAGTGCTCATCACAATTGAAATAAGCCATGCAAAGTAAGTGCCCATTGTGCTGTGTTCAGTGGGTTGGCATGGACACAGCAAGTGCCCACTGTCCTGTGTTCAGTGGGTTGGCATGGATACAGCAAGTGCCCACTGCGCTGTGTTCAGTGGGTTGGCATGGACACAGCAAGTGCCCACTGTCCTGTGTTCAGTGGGTTGGCATGGATACAGCAAGTGCCCACTGCACTGTGTTCAGTGGGTTGGCATGGACACAGCAAGTGCCCACTGTCCTGTGTTCAGTGGGTTGGCATGGATACAGCAAGTGCCCACTGCACTGTGTTCAGTGGGTTGGCATGGACACAGCAAGTGCCCACTGCACTGTGTTCAGTGGGTTGGCATGGACTCAGCAAGTGCCCACTGCACTGTGTTCAGTGGGTTGGCATGGACTCAGCAAGTGCCCACTGCGCTGTGTTCAGTGGGTTGGCATGGATACAGCAAGTGCCCACTGTCCTGTGTTCAGTGGGTTGGCATGGACACAGCAAGTGCCCACTGCACTGTGTTCAGTGGGTTGGCATGGACTCAGCAAGTGCCCACTGTGCTGTGTTCAAGCAGCCTCGAAGTTCTTTTGGAGGGAAAGGTGGCCAACAACTGTTCCTCTTTCTTCACAGCTACTGCACAGCGGACAAAATGGTCGTCCATTGCCCGGTGAGACCTTCTTCTCTTGTTACTTACGGCTATCACCCATCCTCAAACATGGCAGCCTCTAACCAGCCCCTCCACGAATATCCTATCCTTGCTGAACCATCACAGACATGAGCTAAAGCTTTGAACAGAGGGGCGTGGTTCAATGTTGTGATGGTGTTCACATTTCAAACTTGTTCGATTACTTTTCTAACTTTGTAGTCGCCTTCAAAAGATCGAAGAGAAATCTACGAATATAAACTATGCTTTTTTTTTCTTCCACAGAAAGCAAACTTAGTCCTTGCTAAGTTGCTTCATGTTTGACAAAAAGCCACCTACAATTTTTTTAATGGCGTGTGAGATTATTACACAAGATGCAGATTACTGTAGCATATCTCCATCGTGGTTGATTCACACTTGTTCTTAACGACTGGTCAGTCATTAATTATGGATACTTACTGGTAGCCTCTCTTCTTCAACACTCTCTGCATGACCTGAGATGTTTCAGTCACACTCACAAACGACACCTTGAGTACGTCCTTTATCTTGTCTGTCACATGACCATCACCTGAGCCAATGTCAAGCACGGCCGAATGAGATGACGCCGAAGAGGAAGACAAAAGTTTTGTTAAGTGTTTGCGAGAGAACACGAACATCTTTCCCCTCTCGAGTAATCTGTGTTGGAAGATGTTCAATCATTGTTACACACCATGCAGCCAGCCCTGAACTAGTGGACCACACCCGGACACAAACAATACCAAGCACAGAGCAATGACAGCACTTCTTGCTAGCTTGCTGTCATGGAAACCTCCCAAGCTTGACCCGCTTGACCCACTTTTAATAGATGTAATCTTTCTCTCTTTCTCCCTCTCTACACATACACCCACACACACGCTCTACACACATACGCACGCATGCACACACACTTTAACACCATGAAAGACTCATTCAGTTTCATAGTCCCCTAGTCTCATGAGTACTCCCCCGAGTCTCACGAGTACTCCCCCTAGACTCATGAGCCACACACCCTAGTCTCATGATCTACTCCCCCTAGTCTCATGAGCCACTCCCCCTAGACTCATGAGTACCCCCCCCCCCCCTCCCCAGTTCTCTCTTCTTCCCTTTCTCAAAAAAATCTGTCTCGCTTGCATACTCATGAGACTAGGGGGAGTGGCTCATGAGACTAGGGGGAGGAGCTCATGAGACTAGGGGGAGTGGCTCATGAGACTAGGGGGAGTGGCTCATGAGTAGGGGGAGTGGCTCATGACACTAGGGGGAGGAGCTAGTAACACTTCAGGTTCTGTGTGTTTTGTCTCTGTTCTGATGTGCTGCTTCTAGCAGACAGACACCTTTCCTGAGCTTCTCCACTTGACCTAACACAAGGTCTGCACAAATAACTCTTTGTATAGCAAAATAAAATCAGAATTTTTTTCCTATCAAAGCTCAAGACTCACTGTGACTGTCATTGGTTTTCTTGAGCAAAAGTACTCAGAAAATGCAAGATGCTCAGAGGACACGAAGCTCGAGTTAACTGCACCCCACTAAACTAAATTACTAGTCATGTGCTACCGTGCTACCTGCAGTTTAGCAGCATCAGTCATGTGCTACATGCAGCATCAGTCATGTGCTACATGCAGCATCAGTCATGTGCTACATGCAGCATCAGTCATGTGCTACATGCAGTTTAGCAGCATCAGTCATGTGCTACATGCAGTTTAGCAGCATCACTCAGTCATGTGCTACATGCAGTTTAGCATCACTCATGTGCTACCTTTATTTGACATTGCATTGCATTCTGACAAGAAAAGGTGTGGCCTAACAGACCAGACCCGTTTATTGCGTGAAAACTGTTGACTGGAGAGCCCAACACACACACACACACAAATACATCTAGATCACAGTAAGTACTGCTTTAGGTCAACTAGTGTAACACACTAGAGTCCTGGACCCTTTACCCGTTGATGGCGGTTGGAGAGAGAAACAGACAAAGGAGGGCATGGATCAATGCATAGAACAGCTGAAGGCAGACATTAGATGCCTGCTTCTTGCTTTCTCGGAGAAAATCTTCCGTCTCCACATCAGACTGGAAGTGCAAAAAGCACTGAGCAAGCTCTGGAGGGAGCTTGGAGAGGTCACACGCGTAGAACTACCAAAAAAACACTTCGTGATATACAAACAAATAATAATAATAATAATAATAAAGCATACCAACTCGGAGGATTCTTCTCGGCCTTTCTCGTACTGGTCTAGGGCAGTTCGTAAGTAGATTCCTGGAACCGAACCTCATAATTGCGAAAGCTAAAGGGGGAGGGGAGAGGATATCCGTCGCGGTGACGTCTGATTAAATCGCATGTTGTGACATCACAGAGGTCATTCATCTGAGGTGATTGCGGCAAATTCTCATCCGTCACAACTGCGGTTAGGCGGTAGACGATGGGGATTCGTAGAAGATTCTATTCGACCTCTAGGTAGAGTAAAGGAAGACCAACCTGCACTCTCGGTAGCACTAGGGCTGGATAGTGTGCGGTGGAAAGAACTTACAAACTAGGGGATCAAAAGGCAATGGACGTTCAAAACAGCAGCAAAAAAGAACTTTCCATTCCTACCCATTTGCAGAATTCGACCAGCTTGCGGAACGTAGAACTGTTCTCTGATACTTCTGATAGCGAGGCGGAGATAAAATCTCGCTCGTCCGGAATAGAGATGAAGCTGGGATCCCCTGTCATTCACCAAACTGGACCCATTTGCAATGCAGTTGTACTCTGTATTCAGGGAGATACCGACGATTCAAAAACAAACTATACCGCGCTGTGTGCTGAGAATCTCACAAGTTACATCAGTGACATAGCCTCCCAAACTGCTATTGGAGAAAATATCGCTGGTACAGAGACAGTATCTGAAAAACAACCCCAAAAGGGGATGAATTCATCTCGCACTGAAGAGATTTTGTGCACATCTTCATATGAAAAATGGAAGAAGCTCTCTGGTCCAATCATCCTCTTTCTGTTACTGGGACTCATATTTATTGTTTGGGGACGAAGTCACTTGCTCCAACTAGTGCAGTGGCTAGAACACATACCTCTTTGTTTGAGTCTCCTGGTCTTCATCGTTCTCTTTACTCTTGTCTCCTTTCCATTTGGATTTGGCTACATCATCCTTAACATGATGGCTGGGTATTTATATGGGATGTTCCATGGCCAGCTGATTGTGATGTTGTCAGTGAACATTGGCATCACTTTTTCCTTCGTGCTGTGTCGACTATGGTTCAAAGATTATGCCAGAAGTGTGGTCACTTCCAATGCTCTCCAAGCAGTTCTGAGAGTGCTAGAGGGACCTCATGGGTTCAAGGTGATATTTCTCACTCGGTTCACACCCATTCCATTTGGACTGCAAAATGTTCTTTTTGCTGTAAGTTAGTAATGGTTACCATATTTGTAGATCATGGTGGTGTTTGATAAGTGTTGGAAGTTAACTAGAAGCTTGTTAGTTTGTGGTTTCTGTCTTGTAGTAACAACTTTGAAAAGAAGTTACTAAAATTATATAGCCTCTGTCTGACCTTGCCAATTGTACCACTCGTATGTGGCAATCACAGGGTTTCCTGTCCCTAGACTTACAGGTTTTTCTTGGTCACCGTAAGCTACCATCTCTACACCTGTATTCCACTCACTAGTTTCGAAACAACAGGAAACCCCAAGTAGGACTCGTTTGTGACCACTCTATGTTGGCAGTCACAGGGTTTCCTGTCCCTAGACTTACAGGTTTTTCTTGGTCACCGTAAGCTACCATCTCTACACCTGTATTCCACTCGCTAGTTTCGAAACAACAGGAAACCCCAAGTAGGACTTGTTTGTGGGATTATCAGATTACAAACTCATTTCAGCACTTACTGTCAATGCAGTGTGATCATCAAATCTGTGATATAATAATCAAAACTAATCATTTTAGGCAGAGGTTCAGCTTGTATGCATGAATGAACTGTTGTGCTTAGCAGATTAGGGGTTGATATTCACTTGTGATTTACTGACAAGTTTCATATGAAGCAAGCAAGCTATTTGCATTGTGCTAAGATGTAGAAGCAGACCTAGAAGCAGACCGATGTCTCTCATTGTGTCACGACACAGGAAGCTTGTCCCTGCAGTATTATACACTAACCTAACAATTGTGCACTATCACACCAAAAGTAGTCTGGGGATCAATTATAATTGAAGGGCAGTCAGTGCATGCTGAAGAGATTGTCTTCAAGCTGCTGGATGCTGTTGGGGTGCGCTTGGGGTGCGCCTGGCCAGGTGCTAGATTCATGTCAAAGCAGGGCCTAAACACTCGCAGGTCCTGGTGGGTGCCAGGCCAGGTTGGCAGAAGTGGCTCCCCATGAAGCAGGGCCTAGACATGCACCACCAGCAGTTGGGTAGGGCCAGTTCAGGTCAAGAGCTTTATACTAGAATCAGAGCTAGGACCAGATTTTAGGGGTGGGTGGGAATAAAGGTCGAGGTGGACCAGTAAAGGTCGAGGTGGACCAAAAGGTCGAGGTGGACCAATAAAGGTCGAGGTGGACCAATAAAGGTCGGGGTGGACCAATTTTGGCCCTTTTTTTGTGTGTGACCGGCACTAGGTATACCCTTAGAATGTTACTACGTAATCCATATTGTAGGTATACCTAGTTGTACAACGATGTTGTTAATAGTGCTATCTTTTTACACTCCCATTTCTCTTGCAGATGACCACCGTGAGCTACCCTCAGTATCTCTTAGCATCCTTCCTCGGCCTCTTGCCAACTCAGATTTTGAACACTTACATGGGGAGCACCATAAGGAATATGCAGGAAGTGCTAGCCGACCGCATGAACAGTTACATCATCCTGGGTGTCCAAGTCATTGTCAGCATCTTTCTTATGCTGTATATACTGAACAAGGCCAGGAGAGAACTTGCAAAGCTGACACAAAACACGGATATGGAATCAGGGAATCCAGACAGTAGATAGCATTGCTGATCTATTTGTTTTTATCTTGTGTTGGATGTTCGTCTTCTATGTTGGGAATTTGTGGAGTCTTATTTGGGTAATCAACTAATATAATGATTTGATCTAAGAGTGAATTTATTTATTTCAAGTAGATTTCCACCCATGTCTTTCTATTGCATAATTGATGATGAATTGATGACCATGAAAGTGTGCTGTTGAATCAAGTTGGTTTCATGAAGCCATCTTTGTCAATGCCGCTCAAGCCAGCTTCACTGCGCTGTCGCTTGCCCAGAAATTTCCTCGAGGTGATCTCTTCATACCTTCATTGATGGGAATGATATTTAAGCTGCCATTGCTCATCACTGCATTAATGGTATACCTTCTAGCAACCTCAAGGGCTGGTATTGTTCCTTCATCTTCTTCTCTGACTTCAGCAATCCGTGTTGGCTTTGTTAGTTTCTAGCCAAGTAAGAAGATACATGAACAACAGATTATTATGCAAGAAAACTCACCTCTACTTCCTTGTTGAATTTTTTGTATGAGAATCGTCCACAAGTGTTGAGATTTTCACATTCAGCAAAACTAGACCTTACCACATTGGGTCTCTGTGACCTGGTAATATATACAAGCCTTAAGTTCATCCTTTACCTTTCATGTGAGTAGGGTATTGAACAGTAGAATACTAAATTTGTTCTGTCTCCTCTAGCTCCACATGTTAAGTGCTAAAGATTGAGTCATAACTCAATTTTCTTGTCTCTATTTGGTATAGAGGTTACAGCTCAAACGGAGCATGCAGTCAGCTATCTTCCAGCATCTCAGTTTATGATGCAAGCTGCATGGCTTGTCCCGTGCTGAAGTCAGTTATATTGGCATCAGCACTATCCAGCTCTGGAGCAGCTAGTAATTATATTCTGGTTGAACAAATTTAGTATCAGTCAGACCCTTCACTGGAAAGGGGTCCACAATGATTTCATTTTGCATAATTAATTTTGCATAATTAACCTACTTGAATAATGGCTTTGGTACATTTGGAGCTACCCATTTCTCTATCAGTGCCCCAGATTCTTCAGCTTCATCTTGTTCTAAAGTTCTTCTCATGAACTATTTGCAAAGAAACAAGATTAATGTTAACATCACATTCAATTTTTACCTTCATTTGAGATAAATTCTTGGAAAGACTTCTCTTTGTTGAATTGGCCATGTTGTCATCTACAAACTGTGAAGAAAGGCCAGCTATGCATGTAGCGAGGCCGAGAAAGACCCTTTACCAATTATAACGCCGATTGGTAAAGGGTAAAGTTCAAAGCGAGACGGCAAGTTGTTTAATTAAGCCATGATGAGTCTGGGATGATTTATTCTCTTGTAGCTAAGCTTACCAGATGGTGAGTTTGACTAGTGTAGTTTGTTGTGGGACTATTCTTGGAGGCTCTAGCTAGTTTATGGTTTGAAATTTAACAATGCAACAATTGTTTTTAACTCAGGTGTGTTCTGAGAGGGTTTGTTGTGGGACTATTCTTGGAGGCTCTAGCTAGTTTATGGTTTGAAATTTAACAATGCAACAATTGTTTTTAACTCAGGTGTGTTCTGAGAGGGTTCTTGTATGAATTTCGTTGGCGACTGAGTCGAATGTATAGTATATGAGTATGTATAGTATATGAGCTGTACATATTTTCATAGGAGGGAACCAAAATTATATCTGGTGAAAAGGCCAGATTTTCCTATGCAGCCAGAATGTGATAATAGCTGATGTCATGTACCTTGTCTAATTTGCAGTGTATATTTAGCTGAATTCCACTCCAACATGGACTCCTGAAAACTCACTGTGTTCACCTACATTGACTGTACATATTATGCTTGCCCTCCTGCAAAATATACAAATGCATATAGCTCACAAGACTAAAGTTTAACAAGGCATTGAGTAGAGAAATGGAGGGAGAGGTAGAGAAAACGACAACAAATGTCAATTATTTTAGCCTATGGGACAACCTGTAATCCTAACAGTATTTATATGGAAGTATTTATATGGATTCCAAACTGATGCAAGGTGGAACTACCTGATGCCCTGCAGTATACTGGGGTGGAAAAATTCTGGAAAAGAAATAGTGGCTGTGGGAGTTATATTAAGAGTACTTGGAAGCAGCTTCCTTCGAAGATGGGAAGTACTAAGAGTGAGGTCATCGGGATGAACTCTCTGCAGGTATTCTCAGAGTACTCAAGGGAAGACCATGCAGAAACTGACAAGAACTTTAATTCTTCACACAGTTTAGTGGGTTCAGGGTTCAATGTGGCCTACCTCATTAGCACATCTCCAGATGCATCAGTTTTCCATCCGATATATGCCAACTATGTAAGCCATTTCTCTCTGTAGGTGGCAGCAGTACGGGTTATAGATGGTCTATGTCCTCCGTAGCCAGAGAGTATTTGTGAATGAAGTAGCTACACAGAAAAACTACAGCAACATTTCCTGTTGGCTATTAATCCTGCAGTCTTTTCTCAGTTGATTTTGCAGCCAGCTTCAAATCTGTTGCTGTTATCTGATCATTCTCTTCACCATGACGACTATTCCCAGTTACATAAAGCCTACTTTATTTAGACGGGTGACCCCGTTCATATCTTTTTTTAAATTTTATTGGTGACCAAGTGGTGACTTCATGGATACATATGCCATGTATGGCAACATCCAACTTCCCAGCGAGGGCTCACATTGCTCTCCAATTAGGAAGCTCCAACTTAGCATGAATGTTAAAATCTCAAAGTGAGGCATATATGGTGGAGAATACCAGTTAAGAGGGACTGATGTTAAATGAATGTGAATTGTCTACGGGCTCATAAATTCTTCTCTACTTACAATGCAAGTCAAAATATAACTTCCTTGAGTGCTTTAGAAAGACGTAATAAAGCATTGTTTTGGCAGTGTTACTATGCATATTCCTACATCATTATATATGGTTTGAGATAGCTCTCCATTTTTCTACATCACTGTATTATGACTGCATATGCTCTCTCCTGGCATCACTGTTTGTATTGTGGCTATGCACATGCTCTGTCCTGGCATCTCACTTTGTTCACCGATTGCTGCTCAACTTTCCTGCTCTCTCCTGTCGTGTCCACTAGGTCTCTTCGTGTCTCACTGTTGTTGGTTCTGCCTTATCATTTTATTCGTTAGATCTTTCCTGCACAGTCTATTTTGTCTCCCCAAGTGTAATAGATGTTGATGTTTAGGGGGTTCCTGCACTCTATTTATGTTTAGGGGGTTCCTGCACTCTATTTATGCTTAAGGTGTTCCTGCACTCTATCTTTAGAGGGTTCCTGCACTCTATTTATGCTTAGGGAGTTCCTGCACTCTATTTATGTTTAAGGTGTTCCTGCACTCTATTTATGCTTAGGGAGTTCCTGCACTCTATTTATGCTTAAGGTGTTCCTGCACTCTATTTATGCTTAGGGAGTTCCTGCACTCTATTTATGCTTAGGGAGTTCCTGCACTCTATTTATGCTTAGGGGGTTCCTGCACTCTATTTATGCTTAGGGGGTTCCTGCACTCTATTTATGTTTAGAGGGTTCCTCGCACTCTATTTATGTTTAGAGGGTTCCTGCACTCTATTTATGCTTAGGGAGGTCCTGCACTCTATTTATGCTTAGTGAGTTCCTGCACTCTATTTATGCTTAAGGTGTTCCTGCACTCTATTTATGCTTAGGGAGTTCCTGCACTCTATTTATGTTGAGGAGGTCCTGCACTCTATTTATGTTTAGGGAGTTCCTGCACTCTATTTATCTTTAGAGGGTTCCTGTACTCTATTTATGCTTAGGGAGTTCCTGCACTCTATTTATCTTTAGAGGGTTCCTGCACTCTATTTATGTTTAGGGAGTTCCTGCACTCTATTTATGCTTAGGGAGTTCCTGCACTCTATTTATGTTGAGGAGGTCCTGCACTCTATTTATGTTTAGGGAGTTCCTGCACTCTATTTATCTTTAGAGGGTTCCTGTACTCTATTTATGCTTAGGGAGTTCCTGCACTCTATTTATCTTTAGAGGGTTCCTGCACTCTATTTATGTTTAGGGAGTTCCTGCACTCTATTTATGCTTAGGGAGTTCCTGCACTCTATTTATGCTTAAGGTGTTCCTGCACTCTATTTATGTTTAGGGAGTTCCTGCACTCTATTTATCTTTAGAGGGTTCCTGCACTCTATTTATGCTTAGGGGGTTCCTGCACTCTATTTATGTTTAGAGGGTTCCTGCACTCTATTTATGTTTAGAGGGTTCCTGCACTCTATTTATGTTTAGAGGGTTCCTGCACTCTATTTATGCTTAGGGGGTTCCTGCACTCTATTTATGCTTAGGGGGTTCCTGCACTCTATTTATGTTTAGAGGGTTCCTGCACTCTATTTATGCTTAAAGTGTTCCTGCACTCTATTTATGTTTAGGAGGTCCTGCACTCTATTTATGCTTAGGGAGTTCCTGCACTCTATTTATGCTTAGGGAGTTCCTGCACTCTATTTATGTTTAGGGGGTTCCTGCACTCTATTTATGCTTAGGGAGTTCCTGCACTCTATTTATGCTTAGGGAGTTCCTGCACTCTATTTATGTTTAAGGGGTTCCTTAGAACTTTATCTTTAGGAGGTTCCTTCATCACTCTATTTTTCTATGCAAGTTTAGGCTGAACTGTTGTCTCTCAGCCTTTGTTCCCCACTGGTCTGAGCACCTCCTCAATCTATTTTTCATGTAATTTAGCATGTAGGACCATGAGAGACTATGGTAGCTGCTCGGAGCTTCTCAGCGACCAAGCAGTGTGACTACCATTTTGGCGCAAGTAGATGCTTAGCTAATGTAGTACGTAAATGATTTTATGGTGACCAGCCATGCTCAGGTTGCTTGGCGTCCCTCTTCTAACCCAAACCATCGAGAGAATCGGTAAATAGACAGTTACTAAGACACATGACAGATAATGCTTACCTGCGTTGATTCTGCTACCATAATTCTATGACCAATTTTTTTTAACGTGACCGGAGGCAGGGAGAAAGATGAGCCGGTCTCACGGTCCAGACAAAGAAGGAGGACTCAATAGTCGGACGAATAAACAGACTAATGAGAAGCTAGCGATGGTTTCTCTAGCACACGTTGGGACTCCCTAAAGTGTGTTCGCTTACAAAAGTATTAAATCTTTCATTGCAAAAAGCTCCATTTAGCCAAAGATGGGGGGGAAATCCTATGATAGACACTCTGTTGGTGTCCTCCATGAGCCAGACACTCTGTTGGTGTCCTCCATGAGCCAGACACTCTATTGATGTCCTCCATGAGCCAGACACTCTGTTGGTGTCCTCCATGAGCCAGACACTCTGTTGGTGTCCTCCATGAGCCAGGCACTCTGCTGGTGTCCTCCATGAGCCAGACACTCTGTTGGTGTCTTCCATGAGCCAGACACTCTATTGATGTCCTCCATGAGCCAGACACTCTGTTGGTGTCCTCCATGAGCCAGACACTCTGTTGGTGTCCTCCATGAGCCAGGCACTCTGCTGGTGTCCTCCATGAGCCAGACACTCTGTTGGTGTCTTCCATGAGCCAGACACTCTGTTGGTGTCCTCCATGAGCTAGGCACTCTGTTGGTGTCCTCCATGAGCCAGACACTCTGTTGGTGTCCTCCATGAGTCAGACACTCTGTTGATGTTCTCCATGAGCCAGACACTCTGTTGGTGTCCTCCATGAGCCAGACACTCTGTTGGTGTCCTCCATGAGCCAGACACTCTGTTGGTGTCCTCCATGAGCCAGACACTCTGTTGGTGTCCTCCATGAGCCAGACACTCTGTTGGTGCCCTCCATGAACCAGACACTCTGTTGGTGTCCTCCATGAGCCAGACACTCTGTTGGTGTCCTCCATGAGCCAGACACTCTGTTGATGTTTTCCATGAGTCAGACACTCTGTTGGTGTCCTCCATGAGCCAGACACTCTGTTGGTGTCCTCCATGAGTCAGACACTCTGTTGGTGTCCTCCATGAGCCAGGCACTCTGTTGGTGTCCTCCATGAGCCAGACACTCTGTTGGTGTCATCCATGAGCCAGACACTCTGTTGATGTCCTCCATGAGCCAGACACTCTGTTGGTGTCCTCCATGAGCCAGGCACTCTGTTGGTGTCCTCCATGAGCCAGACACTCTGTTGGTGTCCTCCATGAGCCAGGCACTCTGTTGGTGTCCTCCATGAGCCAGGCACTCTGTTGGTGTCCTCCATGAGCCAGGTACTCTGTTGGTGTCCTCCATGAGTCAGACACTCTGTTGGTGTCCTCCATGAGTCAGAGACTTTGTTGGTGTCCTCCATGAGCCAGACACTCTGTTGGTGTCCTCCATGAGCCAGGCACTCTGTTGGTGTCCTCCATCAGCCAGACACTCTGCTGGTGTCCTCCATGAGTCAGACACTCTGTTGGTGTCCACCATGAGTCAGACACTCTGTTGGTGTCCTCCATGAGCCAGACACTCTGTTGGTGTCCTCCATGAGTCAGACACTCTGTTGGTGTCCTCCATGAGCCAGACACTCTGTTGATGTCCTCCATGAGTCAGACACTCTGTTAGTGTCCTCCATGAGCCAGACACTCTGTTGGTGTCCTCCATGAGCCAGGCACTCTGTTGGTGTCCTCCATGAGCCAGACACTCTGTTGGTGTCCTCCATGAGTCAGACACTCTGTTGGTGTCCTCCATCAGCCAGACACTCTGTTGGTGTCCTCCATGAGTCAGATACTCTGTTGGTGTCCTCCATGAGTCAGACACTCTGTTGGTGCCCTCCATGAACCAGACACTCTGTTGATGTCCTCCATGAGCCAGGTACTCTGTTGGTGTCCTCCATGAGCCAGACACTGTGTTGGTGTCCTCCATGAGCCAGGCACTCTGTTGGTGTCCTCCATGAGCCAGACACTCTGTTGGTGTCCTCCATGAGCAGACACTCTGTTAATGTCCTCCATGAGCCAGACACTCTGTTGGTGTCCTCCATGAGTCAGACACTCTGTTGGTGTCCTCCATGAGTCAGACACTCTGTTAGTGTCCTCCATGAGCCAGACACTCTGTTGGTGTCCTCCATTGAGCCAGACACTCTGTTGGTGTCCTCCATGAGTCAGACACTCTGTTGGTGTCCTCCATGAGCCAGGCACTCTGTTGGTGTCCTCCATGAGCCAGGCACTCTGCTGGTGTCCTCCATGAGCCAGGCACTCTGTTGGTGTCCTCCATGAGCCAGACACTCTGTTGGTGTCCTCCATGAGCCAGGCACTCTGTTGGTGTCCTCCATGAGCCAGACACTCTGCTGGTGTCCTCCATGAGCCAGACACTCTGTTGGTGTCCTCCATGAGCCAGGCACTCTGCTGGTGTCCTCCATGAGCCAAGCACTCTGTTGGTGTCCTCCATGAGCCAGACACTCTGTTGGTGTCCTCCATGAGCCAGACACTCTGTTGGTGCCATGAGCCAGACACTCTGTTGGTGTCCTCCATGAGCCAGACACTCTGTTGGTGTCCTCCATGAGCCAGGCACTCTGTTGGTGTCCTCCATGAGCCAGACACTCTGTTGGTGTCCTCCATGAGTCAGACACTCTGTTGGTGTCCTCCATCAGCCAGACACTCTGTTGGTGTCCTCCATGAGCCAGATACTCTGTTGGTGTCCTCCATGAGTCAGACACTCTGTTGGTGCCCTCCATGAACCAGACACTCTGTTGATGTCCTCCATGAGGCAGGCACTCTGTTGGTGTCCTCCATGAGCCAGACACTGTGTTGGTGTCCTCCATGAGCCAGGCACTCTGTTGGTGTCCTCCATGAGCCAGACACTCTGTTGGTGTCCTCCATGAGCCAGACACTCTGTTAATGTCCTCCATGAGCCAGACACTCTGTTGGTGTCCTCCATGAGTCAGACACTCTGTTGGTGTCCTCCATGAGTCAGGCACTCTGTTGGTGTCCTCCATGAGCCAGACACTCTGTTGGTGTACTCCATGAGCCAGGCACTCTATTGATGTCCTCCATGAGCCAGACACTCTGTTGGTGTCCTCCATGAGTCAGACACTCTGTTCATGTCCTCCATGAGCCAGACACTCTGTTGGTGTCCTCCATGAGCCAGACACTCTGTTGGTGTCCTCCATGAGCCAGACACTCTGTTGGTGTCCTCCATTGAGCCAGACACTCTGTTGGTGTCCTCCATGAGTCAGACACTCTGTTGGTGTCCTCCATGAGCCAGGCACTCTGTTGGTGTCCTCCATGAGCCAGACACTCTGTTGGTGTCCTCCATGAGCCAGGCACTCTGCTGGTGTCCTCCATGAGCCAGGCACTCTGTTGGTGTCCTCCATGAGCCAGACACTCTGTTGGTGTCCTCCATGAGCTAGGCACTCTGTTGGTGTCCTCCATGAGCCAGACACTCTGTTGGTGTCCTCCATGAGTCAGACACACTGTTGATGTCCTCCATGAGCCAGACACTCTGTTGGTGTCCTCCATGAGCCAGACACTCTGTTGGTGTCCTCCATGAGCCAGACACTCTGTTGGTGTCCTCCATGAGCCAGACACTCTGTTGGTGTCCTCCATGAGCCAGACACTCTGTTGGTGCCCTCCATGAACCAGACACTCTGTTGGTGTCCTCCATGAGCCAGACACTCTGTTGGTGTCCTCCATGAGCCAGACACTCTGTTGATGTTTTCCATGAGTCAGACACTCTGTTGGTGTCCTCCATGAGCCAGACACTCTGTTGGTGTCCTCCATGAGTCAGACACTCTGTTGGTGTCCTCCATGAGCCAGGCACTCTGTTGGTGTCCTCCATGAGCCAGACACTCTGTTGGTGTCCTCCATGAGCCAGACACTCTGTTGATGTCCTCCATGAGCCAGACACTCTGTTGGTGTCCTCCATGAGCCAGGCACTCTGTTGGTGTCCTCCATGAGCCAGACACTCTGTTGGTGTCCTCCATGAGCCAGGCACTCTGTTGGTATCCTCCATGAGCCAGGCACTCTGTTGGTGTCCTCCATGAGTCAGACACTCTGTTGGTGTCCTCCATGAGTCAGACACTTTGTTGGTGTCCTCCATGAGCCAGACACTCTGTTGGTGTCCTCCATGAGCCAGACACTCTGTTGGTGTCCTCCATGAGCCAGGCACTCTGCTGGTGTCCCAGACACTCTGTTGGTGTCCTCCATGAGTCAGACACTCTGTTCATGTCCTCCATGAGCCAGACACTCTGTTGGTGTCCTCCATGAGCCAGACACTCTGTTGGTGTCCTCCATGAGCCAGACACTCTGTTGGTGTCCTCCATGAGCCAGACACTCTGTTGGTGTCCTCCATGAGCCAGATACTCTGTTGGTGTCCTCCATGAGCCAGACACTCTGTTGGTGCCCTCCATGAGCCAGGCACTCTGTTGGTGTCCTCCATGAGCCAGACACTCTGTTGATGTACTCCATGAGCCAGACACTCTGTTGGTGTCCTCCATGAGTCAGACACTTTGTTGGTGTCCTCCATGAGCCAGACACTCTGTTGGTGTCCTCCATGAGTCAGACACTCTGTTGGTGGCCTCCATGAGTCAGGCACTCTGTTGGTGTCCTCCATGAGCCAGACACTCTGTTGGTGTACTCCATGAGCCAGGCACTCTTTTGGTGTCCTCCATGAGCCAGACACTCTGTTGGTGTCCTCCATGAGCCAGACACTCTGTTGGTGTCCTCCATGAGCCAGACACTCTGTTGGTGTCCTCCATGAGCCAGACACTCTGTTGGTGTCCTCCATGAGCCAGACACTCTGTTGGTGTCCTCCATGAGCCAGACACTCTGTTGGTGTCCTCCATGAGCCAGACACTCTGTTGGTGTCCTCCATGAGCCAGACACTCTGTTGGTGCCCTCCATGAGCCAGGCACTCTGTTGGTGTCCTCCATGAGCCAGACACTCTGTTGATGTCCTCCATGAGCCAGACACTCTGTTGGTGTCCTCCATGAGCCAGACACTCTGTTGGTGTCCTCCATGAGCCAGACACTCTGTTGGTGCCCTCCATGAGCCAGGCACTCTGTTGGTGTCCTCCATGAGTCAGACACTCTGTTGGTGTCCTCCATGAGCAGGACACTCTGTTGGTGTCCTCCATGAGCCAGACACTCTGTTGGTGTCCTCCATGAGCCAGACACTCTGTTGGTGTCCTCCATGAGTCAGACACTCTGTTGGTGTCCTCCATGAGTCAGACACTCTGTTGGTGTCCTCCATGAGCCAGGCACTCTATTGATGTCCTCCATGAGCCAGACACTCTGTTGGTGTCCTCCATGAGCCAGGCACTCTGCTGGTGTCCCAGACACTCTGTTGGTGTCCTCCATGAGTCAGACACTCTGTTCATGTCCTCCATGAGCCAGACACTCTGTTGGTGTCCTCCATGAGCCAGACACTCTGTTGGTGTCCTCCATGAGCCAGACACTCTGTTGGTGTCCTCCATGAGCCAGACACTCTGTTGGTGTCCTCCATGAGCCAGACACTCTGTTGGTGTCCTCCATGAGCCAGACACTCTGTTGGTGCCCTCCATGAGCCAGGCACTCTGTTGGTGTCCTCCATGAGCCAGACACTCTGTTGATGTCCTCCATGAGCCAGACACTCTGTTGGTGTCCTCCATGAGCCAGACACTCTGTTGGTGTCCTCCATGAGCCAGACACTCTGTTGGTGCCTTCCATGAGCCAGGCACTCTGTTGGTGTCCTCCATGAGTCAGACACTCTGTTGGTGTCCTCCATGAGCAGGACACTCTGTTGGTGTCCTCCATGAGCCAGACACTCTGTTGGTGTCCTCCATGAGCCAGACACTCTGTTGGTGTCCTCCATGAGTCAGACACTCTGTTGGTGTCCTCCATGAGTCAGACACTCTGTTGGTGTCCTCCATGAGCCAGGCACTCTATTGATGTCCTCCATGAGCCAGACACTCTATTGATGTCCTCCATGAGCCAGACACTCTGTTGGTGTCCTCCATGAGTCAGACACTCTGTTCATGTCCTCCATGAGCCAGACACTCTGTTGGTGTCCTCCATGAGCCAGACACTCTGTTGGTGTCCTCCATGAGCCAGACACTCTGTTGGTGTCCTCCATTGAGCCAGACACTCTGTTGGTGTCCTCCATGAGTCAGACACTCTGTTGGTGTCCTCCATGAGCCAGGCACTCTGTTGGTGTTCTCCATGAGCCAGACACTCTGTTGGTGTCCTCCATGAGCCAGGCACTGTGCTGGTGTCCTCCATGAGCCAGGCACTCTGTTGGTGTCCTCCATGAGCCAGACACTCTGTTGGTGTCCTCCATGAGCCAGGCACTCTGTTGGTGTCCTCCATGAGCCAGACACTCTGTTGGTGTCCTCCATGAGTCAGACACTCTGTTGATGTCCTCCATGAGCCAGACACTCTGTTGGTGTCCTCCATGAGCCAGACACTCTGTTGGTGTCCTCCATGAGCCAGACACTCTGTTGGTGTCCTCCATGAGCCAGACACTCTGTTGGTGTCCTCCATGAGCCAGACACTCTGTTGGTGCCCTCCATGAACCAGACACTCTGTTGGTGTCCTCCATGAGCCAGACACTCTGTTGGTGTCCTCCATGAGCCAGACACTCTGTTGATGTTTTCCATGAGTCAGACACTCTGTTGGTGTCCTCCATGAGCCAGACACTCTGTTGGTGTCCTCCATGAGTCAGACACTCTGTTGGTGTCCTCCATGAGCCAGGCACTCTGTTGGTGTCCTCCATGAGCCAGACACTCTGTTGGTGTCCTCCATGAGCCAGACACTCTGTTGATGTCCTCCATGAGCCAGACACTCTGTTGGTGTCCTCCATGAGCCAGGCACTCTGTTGGTGTCCTCCATGAGCCAGACACTCTGTTGGTGTCCTCCATGAGCCAGGCACTCTGTTGGTATCCTCCATGAGCCAGGCACTCTGTTGGTGTCCTCCATGAGTCAGACACTCTGTTGGTGTCCTCCATGAGTCAGACACTTTGTTGGTGTCCTCCATGAGCCAGACACTCTGTTGGTGTCCTCCATGAGCCAGGCACTCTGTTGGTGTCCTCCATCAGCCAGACACTCTGCTGGTGTCCTCCATGAGTCAGACACTCTGTTGGTGTCCTCCATGAGTCAGACACTCTGTTGGTGTCCTCCATGAGCCAGACACTCTGTTGGTGTCCTCCATGAGCCAGACACTCTGTTGGTGTCCTCCATGAGCCAGACACTCTGTTGATGTCCTCCATGAGTCAGACACTCTGTTAGTGTCCTCCATGAGCCAGACACTCTGTTGGTGTCCTCCATTGAGCCTGACACTCTGTTGGTGTCCTCCATGAGTCAGACACTCTGTTGGTGTCCTCCATGAGCCAGGCACTCTGTTGGTGTCCTCCATGAGCCAGACACTCTGTTGGTGTCCTCCATGAGCCAGGCACTCTGTTGGTGTCCTCCATGAGCCAGACACTCTGCTGGTATCCTCCATGAGCCAGACACTCTGTTGGTGTCCTCCATGAGCCAGGCACTCTGCTGGTGTCCTCCATGAGCCAAGCACTCTGTTGGTGTCCTCCATGAGCCAGACACTCTGTTGGTGTCCTCCATGAGCCAGACACTCTGTTGGTGTCCTCCATGAGCCAGACACTCTGTTGGTGTTCTCAATGAGCCAGACACTCTGTTGGTGTCCTCCATGAGCCAGGCACTCTGTTGGTGTCCTCCATGAGCCAGACACTCTGTTGGTGTCCTCCATGAGTCAGACACTCTGTTGGTGTCCTCCATCAGCCAGACACTCTGTTGGTGTCCTCCATGAGCCAGATACTCTGTTGGTGTCCTCCATGAGTCAGACACTCTGTTGGTGCCCTCCATGAACCAGACACTGTTGATGTCCTCCATGAGCCAGGCACTCTGTTGGTGTCCTCCATGAGCCAGACACTGTGTTGGTGTCCTCCATGAGCCAGGCACTCTGTTGGTGTCCTCCATGAGCCAGACACTCTGTTGGTGTCCTCCATGAGCCAGACACTCTGTTTATGTCCTCCATGAGCCAGACACTCTGTTGGTGTCCTCCATGAGTCAGACACTCTGTTGGTGTCCTCCATGAGTCAGGCACTCTGTTGGTGTCCTCCATGAGCCAGACACTCTGTTGGTGTCCTCCATGAGCCAGACACTCTGTTGGTGCCCTCCATGAGCCAGGCACTCTGTTGGTGTCCTCCATGAGCCAGACACTCTGTTGATGTCCTCCATGAGCCAGACACTCTGTTGGTGTCCTCCATGAGCCAGACACTCTGTTGGTGTCCTCCATGTGCCAGACACTCTGTTGGTGCCCTCCATGAGCCAGGCACTCTGTTGGTGTCCTCCATGAGCCAGACACTCTGTTGGTGTCCTCCATGAGCCAGACACTCTGTTGGTGTCCTCCATGAGTCAGACACTCTGTTGGTGTCCTCCATGAGTCAGACACTCTGTTGGTGTCCTCCATGAGCCAGGCACTCTATTGATGTCCTCCATGAGCCAGACACTCTGTTGGTGTCCTACATGAGCCAGGCACTCTGATGGTGTCCCAGACACTCTGTTGGTGTCCTCCATGAGTCAGACACTCTGTTCATGTCCTCCATGAGCCAGACACTCTGTTGGTGTCCTCCATGAGCCAGACACTCTGTTGGTGTCCTCCATGAGCCAGACACTCTGTTGGTGTCCTCCATTGAGCCAGACACTCTGTTGGTGTCCTCCATGAGTCAGACACTCTGTTGGTGTCCTCCATGAGCCAGGCACTCTGTTGGTGTCCTCCATGAGCCAGACACTCAGTTGGTGTCCTCCATGAGCCAGGCACTCTGCTGGTGTCCTCCATGAGCCAGGCACTCTGTTGGTGTCCTCCATGAGCCAGACACTCTGTTGGTGTCCTCCATGAGCCAGGCACTCTGTTGGTGTCCTCCATGAGCCAGACACTCTGCTGGTGTCCTCCATGAGCCAGACACTCTGTTGGTGTCCTCCATGAGCCAGACACTCTGTTGGTGTCCTCCATGAGCCAGACACTCTGTTGGTGTCCTCCATGAGCCAGACACTCTGTTGGTGTCTTCCATGAGCCAGACACTCTGTTGGTGTCCTCCATGAGCCAGACACTCTGTTGGTGTCCTCCATGAGTCAGACACTCTGTTGGTGTCCTCCATGAGCCAGACACTCTGTTGGTGTCCTCCATGAGCCAGACACTCTGTTGGTGTCCTCCATGAGCCAGATACTCTGTTGGTGCCCTCCATGAACCAGACACTCTGTTGGTGTCCTCCATGAGCCAGACACTCTGTTGGTGTCCTCCATGAGCCAGACACTCTGTTGGTGCCCTCCATGAACCAGACACTCTGTTGATGTCCTCCATGAGCAAGGCACTCTGTTGGTGTCCTCCAGGTGTCCTCCATGAGCCAGGCACTCTGTTGGTGTCCTCCATGAGCCAGACACTCTGTTGGTGTCCTCCATGAGCCAGACACTCTGTTGATGTCCTCCATGAGCCAGACACTCTGTTGGTGTCCTCCATGAGTCAGACACTCTGTTGGTGTCCTCCATGAGTCAGGCACTCTGTTGGTGTCCTCCATGAGCCAGACACTCTGTTGGTGTACTCCATGAGCCAGGCACTCTTTTGGTGTCCTCCATGAGCCAGACACTCTGTTGGTGTCCTCCATGGGCCAGACACTCTGTTGGTGTCCTCCATGAGCCAGACACTCTGTTTGTGTCCTCCATGAGACAGACACTCTGTTGGTGTCCTCCATGAGCCAGACACTCTGTTGGTGCCCTCCATGAGCCAGGCACTCTGTTGGTGTCCTCCATGAGCCAGACACTCTGTTGGTGTCCTCCATGAGCCAGACACTCTGTTGGTGCCCTCCATGAGCCAGGCACTCTGTTGGTGTCCTCCATGAGTCAGACACTCTGTTGGTGTCCTCCATGAGCCAGACACTCTGTTGATGTCCTCCATGAGCCAGACACTCTGTTGGTGTCCTCCATGAGCCAGACACTCTGTTGGTGTCCTCCATGAGCCAGACACTCTGTTGGTGTCCTCCATGAGTCAGACACTCTGTTGGTGTCCTCCATGAGCCAGACACTCTGTTGGTGTCCTCCATGAGCCAGACACTCTGTTGGTGTCCTCCATGAGCCAGACACTCTGTTGGTGTCCTCCATGAGCCAGACACTCTGTTGGTGTCCTCCATGAGCCAGGCACTCTGTTGGTGTCCTCCATGAGCCAGACACTCTGTTGGTGTCCTCCATGAGCCAGGCACTCTGTTGGTATCCTCCATGAGCCAGGCACTCTGTTGGTGTCCTCCATGAGTCAGACACTCTGTTGGTGTCCTCCATGAGTCAGACACTTTGTTGGTGTCCTCCATGAGCCAGACACTCTGTTGGTGTCCTCCATGAGCCAGGCACTCTGTTGGTGTCCTCCATCAGCCAGACACTCTGCTGGTGTCCTCCATGAGTCAGACACTCTGTTGGTGTCCTCCATGAGTCAGACACTCTGTTGGTGTCCTCCATGAGCCAGACACTCTGTTGGTGTCCTCCATGAGCCAGACACTCTGTTGATGTCCTCCATGAGTCAGACACTCTGTTAGTGTCCTCCATGAGCCAGACACTCTGTTGGTGTCCTCCATTGAGCCAGACACTCTGTTGGTGTCCTCCATGAGTCAGACATTCTGTTGGTGTCCTCCATGAGCCAGGCACTCTGTTGGTGTCCTCCATGAGCCAGACACTCTGTTGGTGTCCTCCATGAGCCAGGCACTCTGTTGGTGTCCTCCATGAGCCAGACACTCTGCTGGTGTCCTCCATTAGCCAGACACTCTGTTGGTGTCCTCCATGAGCCAGGCACTCTGCTGGTGTCCTCCATGAGCCAAGCACTCTGTTGGTGTCCTCCATGAGCCAGACACTCTGTTGGTGTCCTCCATGAGCCAGACACTCTGTTGGTGTCCTCCATGAGCCAGACACTCTGTTGGTGTTCTCAATGAGCCAGACACTCTGTTGGTGTCCTCCATGAGCCAGGCACTCTGTTAGTGTCCTCCATGAGCCAGACACTCTGTTGGTGTCCTCCATGAGTCAGACACTCTGTTGGTGTCCTCCATCAGCCAGACACTCTGTTGGTGTCCTCCATGAGCCAGATACTCTGTTGGTGTCCTCCATGAGTCAGACACTCTGTTGGTGCCCTCCATGAACCAGACACTGTTGATGTCCTCCATGAGCCAGGCACTCTGTTGGTGTCCTCCATGAGCCAGACACTGTGTTGGTGTCCTCCATGAGCCAGGCACTCTGTTGGTGTCCTCCATGAGCCAGACACTCTGTTGGTGTCCTCCATGAGCCAGACACTCTGTTTATGTCCTCCATGAGCCAGACACTCTGTTGGTGTCCTCCATGAGTCAGACACTCTGTAGGTGTCCTCCATGAGTCAGGCACTCTGTTGGTGTCCTCCATGAGCCAGACACTCTGTTGGTGTACTCCATGAGCCAGGCACTCTTTTGGTGTCCTCCATGAGCCAGACACTCTGTTGGTGTCCTCCATGAGCCAGACACTCTGTTGGTGTCCTCCATGAGCCAGACACTCTGTTGGTGTCCTCCATGAGCCAGACACTCTGTTGGTGTCCTCCATGAGCCAGACACTCTGTTGGTGTCCTCCATGAGCCAGACACTCTGCTGGTGTCCTCCATGAGCCAGACACTCTGTTGGTGTCCTCCATGAGCCAGACACTCTGTTGGTGCCCTCCATGAGCCAGGCACTCTGTTGGTGTCCTCCATGAGCCAGACACTCTGTTGATGTCCTCCATGAGCCAGACACTCTGTTGGTGTCCTCCATGAGCCAGACACTCTGTTGGTGTCCTCCATGTGCCAGACACTCTGTTGGTGCCCTCCATGAGCCAGGCACTCTGTTGGTGTCCTCCATGAGCCAGACACTCTGTTGGTGTCCTCCATGAGCCAGACACTCTGTTGGTGTCCTCCATGAGTCAGACACTCTGTTGGTGTCCTCCATGAGTCAGACACTCTGTTGGTGTCCTCCATGAGCCAGGCACTCTATTGATGTCCTCCATGAGCCAGACACTCTGTTGGTGTCCTCCATGAGCCAGGCACTCTGATGGTGTCCCAGACACTCTGTTGGTGTCCTCCATGAGTCAGACACTCTGTTCATGTCCTCCATGAGCCAGACACTCTGTTGGTGTCCTCCATGAGCCAGACACTCTGTTGGTGTCCTCCATGAGCCAGACACTCTGTTGGTGTCCTCCATTGAGCCAGACACTCTGTTGGTGTCCTCCATGAGTCAGACACTCTGTTGGTGTCCTCCATGAGCCAGGCACTCTGTTGGTGTCCTCCATGAGCCAGACACTCTGTTGGTGTCCTCCATGAGCCAGGCACTCTGCTGGTGTCCTCCATGAGCCAGGCACTCTGTTGGTGTCCTCCATGAGCCAGACACTCTGTTGGTGTCCTCCATGAGCCAGGCACTCTGTTGGTGTCCTCCATGAGCCAGACACTCTGCTGGTGTCCTCCATGAGCCAGACACTCTGTTGGTGTCCTCCATGAGCCAGACACTCTGTTGGTGTCCTCCATGAGCCAGACACTCTGTTGGTGTCCTCCATGAGCCAGACACTCTGTTGGTGTCTTCCATGAGCCAGACACTCTGTTGGTGTCCTCCATGAGCCAGACACTCTGTTGGTGTCCTCCATGAGTCAGACACTCTGTTGGTGTCCTCCATGAGCCAGACACTCTGTTGGTGTCCTCCATGAGCCAGACACTCTGTTGGTGTCCTCCATGAGCCAGATACTCTGTTGGTGCCCTCCATGAACCAGACACTCTGTTGGTGTCCTCCATGAGCCAGACACTCTGTTGGTGTCCTCCATGAGCCAGACACTCTGTTGGTGCCCTCCATGAAACAGACACTCTGTTGATGTCCTCCATGAGCAAGGCACTCTGTTGGTGTCCTCCAGGTGTCCTCCATGAGCCAGGCACTCTGTTGGTGTCCTCCATGAGCCAGACACTCTGTTGGTGTCCTCCATGAGCCAGACACTCTGTTGATGTCCTCCATGAGCCAGACACTCTGTTGGTGTCCTCCATGAGTCAGACACTCTGTTGGTGTCCTCCATGAGTCAGGCACTCTGTTGGTGTCCTCCATGAGCCAGACACTCTGTTGGTGTACTCCATGAGCCAGGCACTCTTTTGGTGTCCTCCATGAGCCAGACACTCTGTTGGTGTCCTCCATGAGCCAGACACTCTGTTGGTGTCCTCCATGAGCCAGACACTCTGTTTGTGTCCTCCATGAGCCAGACACTCTGTTGGTGTCCTCCATGAGCCAGACACTCTGTTGGTGCCCTCCATGAGCCAGGCACTCTGTTGGTGTCCTCCATGAGCCAGACACTCTGTTGGTGTCCTCCATAAGCCAGACACTCTGTTGGTGCCCTCCATGAGCCAGGCACTCTGTTGGTGTCCTCCATGAGTCAGACACTCTGTTGGTGTCCTCCATGAGCCAGACACTCTGTTGATGTCCTCCATGAGCCAGACACTCTGTTGGTGTCCTCCATGAGTCAGACACTCTGTTGGTGTCCTCCATGAGCCAGACACTCTGTTGGTGTCCTCCATGAGCCAGACACTCTGTTGGTGTCCTCCATGAGCCAGACACTCTGTTGGTGTCCTCCATGAGCCAGACACTCTGTTGGTGCCCTCCATGAGCCAGACACTCTTGTTGATGTCCTCCATGAGCCAGACACTCTGTTGGTGTCCTCCATGAGCCAGACACTCTGTTGGTGTCCTCCATGAGCCAGACACTCTGTTGGGGCCCTCCATGAGCCAGACACTCTGTTGGTGTCCTCCATGAGCCAGACACTCTGTTGGTGTCCTCCATGAGCCAGACACTCTGTTGGTTGCCTCCATGAGCCAGACACTCTGTTGGTGTCCTCCATGAGCCAGACACTCTGTTGGTGTCCTCCATGAGCCAGGCACTCTGTTGGTGTCCTCAATGAGCCAGACACTCTGTTGGTGTCCTCCATGAGCCAGACACTCTGTTGGTGTCCTCCATGAGCCAGACACTCTGTTGGTGCCCTCCATGAACCAGACACTCTGTTGGTGTCCTCCATGAGCCAGACACTCTGTTGATGTCCTCCATGAGCCAGACACTCTGTTGATGTCCTCCATGAGCCAGACACTCTGTTGGTGTCCTCCATGAGCCAGGCACTCTGTTGGTGTCCTGCATGAGCCAGACACTCTGTTGGTGTCCTGCATGAGCCAGACACTCTGTTTGTGTCCTCCATGAGCCAGACACTCTGTTGGTGTCCTCCATGAGCCAGACACTCTGTTGGTGTCCTCCATGAGCCAGACACTCTGTTGGTGTCCTCCATCAGCCAGACACTCTGCTGGTGTCCTCCATGAGTCAGACACTCTGTTGGTGTCCTCCATGAGTCAGACACTCTGTTGGTGTCCTCCATGAGTCAGACACTTTGTTGGTGTCCTCCATGAGCCAGACACTCTGTTGGTGTCCTCCATGAGCCAGGCACTCTGTTGGTGTCCTCCATCAGCCAGACACTCTGCTGGTGTCCTCCATGAGTCAGACACTCTGTTGGTGTCCTCCATGAGTCAGACACTCTGTTGGTGTCCTCCATGAGCCAGGCACTCTGTTGATGTCCTCCATGAGCCAGGCACTCTGTTGATGTCCTCCATGAGCCAGGCACTCTGTTGATGTCCTCCATGAGCCACGCACTCTGTTGATGTCTTCCATGAGTCAGGCACTCTGTAGGTGTCCTCTATGAGCCAGACACTCTGTTGGTGTCCTCCATGAACCAGACACTCTGTTGGTGTCCTCCATGAGCCAGACACTCTGTTGGTGTCCTCCATGAGCCAGACACTCTGTTGGTGTCCTCCATGAGTCAGACACTCTGTTGGTGTCCTCCATGAGCCAGACACTCTGTTGATGTCCTCCATGAGCCAGACACTCTGTTGTTGCCCTCCATGAACCACACACTCTGTTGGTGTTCTCCATGAGCCAGACACTCTGTTGGTGTCCTATGAGCCAGACACTCTGTTGATGTCCTCCATGAGTCAGACACTCTGTTGATGTCCTCCATGAGCCAGACACTCTGTTGGTGCCCTCCATGAGCCAGACACTCTGTTGATGTCCTCCATGAGTCAGACACTCTGTTGGTGTCCTCCATGAGCCAGACACTCTGTTGGTGTCCTCCATGAGTCAGACACTATGTTGGTGTCCTCCATGAGCCAGACACTCTGTTGGTGTCCTCCATGAGCCAGGCACTCTGTTGGTGTCCTCCATGAGCCAGGCACTCTGTTGGTGTCCTCCATGAGTCAGACACTCTGTTGGTGCATGAACCAGACACTCTGTTGGTGTCCTCCATGAGCCAGACACTCTGTTGGTGCATGAACCAGACACTCTGTTGGTGTCCTCCATGAGCCAGACACTCTGTTGGTGTCCTCCATGAGCCAGACACTGTGTTGATGTCCTCCATGAGCCAGACACTCTGTTGGTGTGCTCCATGAGCCAGACACTCTGTTGGTGTCCTCCATGAGCCAGACACTCTGTTGGTGTCCTCCATGAGCCAGGCACTCTGTTGGTGTCCTCCATGAGTCAGACACTCTGTTGGTGTCCTCCATGAGTCAGACACTTTGTTGGTGTCCTCCATGAGCCAGACACTCTGTTGGTGCCCTCCATGAGCCAGACACTCTGTTGGTGTCCTCCATGAGCCAGACACTCTGTTGGTGTCCTCCATGAGCCAGACACTCTGTTGGTGTCCTCCATGAGTCAGACACTCTGTTGGTGTCCTCCATGAGCCAGACACTCTGTTGGTGTCCTCCATGAGCCAGACACTCTGTTGGTGTCCTCCATGAGCCAGACACTCTGTTGGTGTCCTCCATGAGCCAGACACTCTGTTGGTGTCCTCCATGAGCCAGACACTCTGTTGGTGCCCTCCATGAGCCAGACACTCTGTTTGTGTCCTCCATGAGCCAGACACTCTGTTTGTGTCCTCCATGAGCCAGACACTCTGTTGGTGTCCTCCATGAGTCAGACACTCTGTTGGTGCCCTCCATGAGCCAGACACTCTGTTTGTGTCCTCCATGAGCCAGACACTCTGTTGGTGTCCTCCATGAGCCAGACACTCTGTTGGTGTCCTCCATGAGCCAGACACTCTGTTGATGTCCTCCATGAGCCAGACACTCTGTTGGTGTCCTCCATGAGCCAGACACTCTGTTGGTGCCCTCCATGAGCCAGACACTCTGTTGGTGTCCTCCATGAGCCAGACACTCTGTTGGTGTCCTCCATGAGCCAGACACTCTGTTGGTGTCCTCCATGTGCCAGACACTCTGTTGGTGTCCTCTATGAGCCAGACACTCTGTTGGTGTCCTCCGCGAGCCAGAAACTCTGTTGATGTCCTCCATGAGCCAACACTCTGTTGGTGTCCTCCATGAGCCAGACACTCTGTTGGTGTCCTCCATGAGCCAGGCACTCTGTTGGTGGCCTCCATGAGTCAGACACTCTGTTGATGTCCTCCATGAGTCAGGCACTCTGTTGATGTCCTCCATGAGCCAGACACTCTGTTGGTGTCCTCCATAAGTCAGACACTCTGTAGGTGTCCTCCATGAGCCAGACACTCTGTTGGTGTCCTCCATGAGCCAGACACTCTGTTGGTGTCCTCCATGAGCCAGACACTCTGTTGGTTTCCTCCATGAGCCAGACACTCTGTTGGTGTCCTCCATGAGCCAGACACTCTGTTGGTGTCCTCCATGAGCAAGACACTCTGCTGGTGTCCTCCATGAGCCAGACACTCTGCTGGTGTCCTCCATGAGCCAGACACTCTGTTGGTGTCCTCCATGAGCCAGACACTCTGTTGGTGTCCTCCATGAGCCAGACACTCTGTTGGTGTCCTCCATGAGCCAGGCACTCTGTTGGTGTCGTCCATGAACAAGACACTCTGTAGGTGTCCTCCATGAGCCAGACACTCTGTTGGTGTCCTCCATGAGCCAGGTTGGTGTCCTCCATGAGCCAGGCACTCTGTTGGCGCCCTCCATGAGCCAGACACTCTGTTGGTGTCCTCCATGAGTCAGGCACTCTGTTGATGTCCTCCATGAGCCAGACACTCTGTTGGTGTCCTCCATGAGTCAGGCACTCTGTTGGTGTCCTCCATGAGCCAGACACTCTGTTGGTGTCCTCCATGAGCCAGACACTCTGTTGGTGTCCTCCACGAGTCAGACACTCTGTTGGTGTCCTCCATGAGCCAGACACTCTGTTGGTGTCCTCCATTAGCCAGACACTCTGTTGGTGTCCTCCATGAGCCAGACACTCTGCTGGTGTCCTCCATGAGCCAGACACTCTGTTGGTGTCCTCCATGAGCCAGACACTCTGTTGGTGCCATCCATGATCCAGACACTCTGTTGGTGTCCTCCATGAGTCAGACACTCTGTTGGTGTCCTCCATGAGCCAGACACTCTGTTGGTGTCCTCCATGAGCCACACACTCTGTTGGTGTCCTCCATGAGCCAGACACTCTGTTGGTGTCCTCCATGAGCCAGACACTCTGTTGGTCTCCTCCATGAGCCAGACACTCTGTTGGTGTCCTCCATGAGCCAGACACTCTGTTGGTGTCCTCCATGAGTCAGACACTCTGTTGGTGTCCTGCATGAGTCAGACACTCTGTTGGTGTCCTCCATGAGCCAGACACTCTGTTGGTGTCCTCCATGAGCCAGACACACTGTTGGTGTCCTCCATCAGTCAGACACTCTGTTGGTGTCCTCCATGAGCCAGACACTCTGTTGGTGACCTCCATGAGCCGGGCACTCTGTTGGTGTCCTCCATGAGCCAGACACTCTGTTGGTGTCCTCCATGAGCCAGACACTCTGTTGGTGTCCTCCATGAGCCAGGCACTCTGTTGGTGTCCTCCATCAGCCAGACACTCTGCTGGTGTCCTCCATGAGTCAGACACTCTGTTGGTGTCCTCCATGAGTCAGACACTCTGTTGGTGTCCTCCATGAGTCAGACACTTTGTTGGTGTCCTCCATGAGCCAGACACTCTGTTGGTGTCCTCCATGAGCCAGGCACTCTGTTGGTGTCCTCCATCAGCCAGACACTCTGCTGGTGTCATCCATGAGTCAGACACTCTGTTGGTGTCCTCCATGAGTCAGACACTCTGTTGGTGTCCTCCATGAGCCAGGCACTCTGTTGATGTCCTCCATGAACCAGGCACTCTGTTGATGTCCTCCATGAGCCAGGCACTCTGTTGATGTCCTCCATGAGCCACGCACTCTGTTGATGTATTCCATGAGTCAGGCACTCTGTAGGTGTCCTCTATGAGCCAGACACTCTGTTGGTGTCCTCCATGAACCAGACACTCTGTTGGTGTCCTCCATGAGTCAGGCACTCTGTTGATGTCCTCCATGAGCCAGACACTCTGTTGGTGTCCTCCATAAGTCAGACACTCTGTAGGTGTCCTCCATGAGCCAGACACTCTGTTGGTGTCCTCCATGAGCCAGACACTCTGTTGGTGTCCTCCATGAGCCAGACACTCTGTTGGTTTCCTCCATGAGCCAGACACTCTGTTGGTGTCCTCCATGAGCCAGACACTCTGTTGGTGTCCTCCATGAGCAAGACACTCTGCTGGTGTCCTCCATGAGCCAGACACTCTGCTGGTGTCCTCCATGAGCCAGACACTCTGTTGGTGTCCTCCATGAGCCAGACACTCTGTTGGTGTCCTCCATGAGCCAGACACTCTGTTGGTGTCCTCCATGAGCCAGGCACTCTGTTGGTGTCGTCCATGAACAAGACACTCTGTAGGTGTCCTCCATGAGCCAGACACTCTGTTGGTGTCCTCCATGAGCCAGGTTGGTGTCCTCCATGAGCCAGGCACTCTGTTGGCGCCCTCCATGAGCCAGACACTCTGTTGGTGTCCTCCATGAGTCAGGCACTCTGTTGATGTCCTCCATGAGCCAGACACTCTGTTGGTGTCCTCCATGAGTCAGGCACTCTGTTGGTGTCCTCCATGAGCCAGACACTCTGTTGGTGTCCTCCATGAGCCAGACACTCTGTTGGTGTCCTCCACGAGTCAGACACTCTGTTGGTGTCCTCCATGAGCCAGACACTCTGTTGGTGTCCTCCATTAGCCAGACACTCTGTTGGTGTCCTCCATGAGCCAGACACTCTGCTGGTGTCCTCCATGAGCCAGACACTCTGTTGGTGTCCTCCATGAGCCAGACACTCTGTTGGTGCCATCCATGATCCAGACACTCTGTTGGTGTCCTCCATGAGTCAGACACTCTGTTGGTGTCCTCCATGAGCCAGACACTCTGTTGGTGTCCTCCATGAGCCACACACTCTGTTGGTGTCCTCCATGAGCCAGACACTCTGTTGGTGTCCTCCATGAGCCAGACACTCTGTTGGTCTCCTCCATGAGCCAGACACTCTGTTGGTGTCCTCCATGAGCCAGACACTCTGTTGGTGTCCTCCATGAGTCAGACACTCTGTTGGTGTCCTGCATGAGTCAGACACTCTGTTGGTGTCCTCCATGAGCCAGACACTCTGTTGGTGTCCTCCATGAGCCAGACACACTGTTGGTGTCCTCCATCAGTCAGACACTCTGTTGGTGTCCTCCATGAGCCAGACACTCTGTTGGTGACCTCCATGAGCCGGGCACTCTGTTGGTGTCCTCCATGAGCCAGACACTCTGTTGGTGTCCTCCATGAGCCAGACACTCTGTTGGTGTCCTCCATGAGCCAGGCACTCTGTTGGTGTCCTCCATCAGCCAGACACTCTGCTGGTGTCCTCCATGAGTCAGACACTCTGTTGGTGTCCTCCATGAGTCAGACACTCTGTTGGTGTCCTCCATGAGTCAGACACTTTGTTGGTGTCCTCCATGAGCCAGACACTCTGTTGGTGTCCTCCATGAGCCAGGCACTCTGTTGGTGTCCTCCATCAGCCAGACACTCTGCTGGTGTCATCCATGAGTCAGACACTCTGTTGGTGTCCTCCATGAGTCAGACACTCTGTTGGTGTCCTCCATGAGCCAGGCACTCTGTTGATGTCCTCCATGAACCAGGCACTCTGTTGATGTCCTCCATGAGCCAGGCACTCTGTTGATGTCCTCCATGAGCCACGCACTCTGTTGATGTATTCCATGAGTCAGGCACTCTGTAGGTGTCCTCTATGAGCCAGACACTCTGTTGGTGTCCTCCATGAACCAGACACTCTGTTGGTGTCCTCCATGAGCCAGACACTCTGTTGGTGTCCTCCATGAGCCAGACACTCTGTTGGTGTCCTCCATGAGTCAGACACTCTGTTGGTGTCCTCCATGAGCCAGACACTCTGTTGATGTCCTCCATGAGCCAGACACTCTGTTGGTGTCCTCCATGAGCCACACACTCTGTTGGTGTCCTCCATGAGCCAGACACTCTGTTGGTGTCCTCCATGAGCCAGACACTCTGTTGGTCTCCTCCATGAGCCAGACACTCTGTTGGTGTCCTCCATGAGCCAGACACTCTGTTGGTGTCCTCCATGAGTCAGACACTCTGTTGGTGTCCTGCATGAGTCAGACACTCTGTTGGTGTCCTCCATGAGCCAGACACTCTGTTGGTGTCCTCCATGAGCCAGACACACTGTTGGTGTCCTCCATCAGTCAGACACTCTGTTGGTGTCCTCCATGAGCCAGACACTCTGTTGGTGACCTCCATGAGCCGGGCACTCTGTTGGTGTCCTCCATGAGCCAGACACTCTGTTGGTGTCCTCCATGAGCCAGACACTCTGTTGGTGTCCTCCATGAGCCAGGCACTCTGTTGGTGTCCTCCATCAGCCAGACACTCTGCTGGTGTCCTCCATGAGTCAGACACTCTGTTGGTGTCCTCCATGAGTCAGACACTCTGTTGGTGTCCTCCATGAGTCAGACACTTTGTTGGTGTCCTCCATGAGCCAGACACTCTGTTGGTGTCCTCCATGAGCCAGGCACTCTGTTGGTGTCCTCCATCAGCCAGACACTCTGCTGGTGTCATCCATGAGTCAGACACTCTGTTGGTGTCCTCCATGAGTCAGACACTCTGTTGGTGTCCTCCATGAGCCAGGCACTCTGTTGATGTCCTCCATGAACCAGGCACTCTGTTGATGTCCTCCATGAGCCAGGCACTCTGTTGATGTCCTCCATGAGCCACGCACTCTGTTGATGTATTCCATGAGTCAGGCACTCTGTAGGTGTCCTCTATGAGCCAGACACTCTGTTGGTGTCCTCCATGAACCAGACACTCTGTTGGTGTCCTCCATGAGCCAGACACTCTGTTGGTGTCCTCCATGAGCCAGACACTCTGTTGGTGTCCTCCATGAGTCAGACACTCTGTTGGTGTCCTCCATGAGCCAGACACTCTGTTGATGTCCTCCATGAGCCAGACACTCTGTTGGTGCCCTCCATGAACCACACACTCTGTTGGTGTTCTCCATGAGCCAGACACTCTGTTGGTGTCCTACATGAGCCAGACACTCTGATGATGTTTTCCATGAGTCAGACACTCTGTTGATGTCCTCCATGAGCCAGACACTCTGTTGGTGCCCTCCATGAGCCAGACACTCTGTTGATGTCCTCCATGAGTCAGACACTCTGTTGGTGTCCTCCATGAGCCAGACACTCTGTTGGTGTCCTCCATGAGTCAGACACTATGTTGGTGTCCTCCATGAGCCAGACACTCTGTTGGTGTCCTCCATGAGCCAGACACTCTGTTGGTGTCCTCCATGAGCCAGGCACTCTGTTGGTGTCCTCCATGAGTCAGACACTCTGTTGGTGCATGAACCAGACACTCTGTTGGTGTCCTCCATGAGCCAGACACTCTGTTGGTGCATGAACCAGACACTCTGTTGGTGTCCTCCATGAGCCAGACACTCTGTTGGTGTCCTCCATGAGCCAGACACTGTGTTGATGTCCTCCATGAGCCAGACACTCTGTTGGTGTGCTCCATGAGCCAGACACTCTGTTGGTGTCCTCCATGAGCCAGACACTCTGTTGGTGTCCTCCATGAGCCAGACACTCTGTTGGTGCCCTCCATGAGCCAGACACTCTGTTGGTGCCCTCCATGAGCCAGACACTCTGTTGGTGTCCTCCATGAGCCAGACACTCTGTTGGTGTCCTCCATGAGCCAGACACTCTGTTGATGTCCTCCATGAGTCAGACACTCTGTTGGTGTCCTCCATGAGCCAGACACTCTGTTGGTGTCCTCCATGAGCCAGACACTCTGTTGGTGTCCTCCATGAGCCAGACACTCTGTTGGTGTCCTCCATGAGCCAGACACTCTGTTGGTGTCCTCCATGAGTCAGATGTAATTGTTGAGAAGTGTTTTGGAACTTTGAGGAGTTTCCTGAAAAATTACAGCTGTTAGAAGACTGTAAAAAGTTCCCTACGAATGAGCTCCAAGGCAACAATAGACATAGTCGTTCTGTATGTTAATTCAACAAAATGTTTTGTGAAATTGCTTGAGCATAACCGATTCCTTTTTTCAATGACTGGGAGACCAGCTCTACACAATTGTAGCAGCTGTTATCTTTATTACATTCACTACTAAAGGTCACACACACTTATGTACGTAACATGGAGCACAGGTGTTTACCCGTTGACATATGTTGTTAACTATTGTCATCAATATGTTCTCACCGAATGGTGACCTGCTACTGTCGACCAGACAGTACAACATATCTTCTCAATCGGTTGCTAATAGTTTAAACGTTTTTCTCACACTAGGGTAAGCTTTTCAGTAAACAAGCAAACAAACTAAGCGCGCATTTGGAAAATAAATTTTACGGAATTTTAACCAACTGTGCGCTTGACCACGTACTTAAGTTTTAGCGCCTAATGAAAAAAGTCGGTGCATGCAGTAATGTTACCTCGAGCCACTGGTGCTAATTTCAGCTCTCTAGCTCTTGGAGAGATATTTATGCAGAGAAAATCAGGCACTCAGGTTTTGAGGTACCCACCACCCAGTAACTTGGGTATTATACCTATGAAAAATATTTTAGTATCAAAAGAGAGCACACAGAGAGCCTATCTTTTGAGCTATATATCAAGTCCATAACATGAAGTGTGGAGAATCTATGTAGCTGTAAAGTGGTAACTACTGAGAAATAGACTGGTCTGGCAATATGGAATCTTCTGGTAGTGACAACACTGATGATCTATTGTTATAAATAGTGTGGTAGCCTTAAAAATGGAACAGAGTTTACCCATTTTGATATAAGAAAGTGCTTCATAGAGATCTATTGTCTATGAATTACTCTATTTAGTCTCAAATTGACAAAAACTGCTTCTTAGTTAAAAAGGAGAACAATTGTCTATTAGAGGGAATAATGTGTGTGGGAAAGTAGATGTTTCGTATTGGATTTTTGGCTTAGGGGAGAGGAGAAGACAACCTTTGCTTCAAGGAAAAATTCCAAAAGCATTTTTAAAATTTATTGATTAATCCCCCCCTCCCCAACTTGGATGATTTTCTGGTGCAATTTATTAAAATTGTCATAAATGCATCTTCTTCATCCTCTCCTCCAAAAAAGTTTTGGTCTTTTGTTCGGTCCACAAGAAAAAGACCATTTTCTATACCTTACTCTTGTATCCAACGGCAACACATTCTCCTCTATCCGTGAATGCTTAGTCTCCTCCTTTTCCAACCATGCTGTCTTCCTGACTCTCTCTCTCTTTCTGTACTGAATCTGATGTTATTGGCTGATTTCTCGTTTACCTTCTTCCACAGTCTCTGGATCTACTAAATCCACATGCCTATCCATATGCTCCCCTTACATATACCTTTACTTATCCTCGTCTCAAGGATGTCTTCCAGTTGATTGGAAAAATTCTTCATTTTCCCATCCCGACAATCCCTCTAACTACCAGCCCATTTCCTTACCTCTACATGCAGGTAGTAAACGGCTTGAAAAGCATGTGCACTCTCTCCTGTACAAATTTATTAGTTCTTCTTCTCAATTTGGTTTTCTTACCCATCTGTCCTTCATCACCCCTTTTCTTGGCCAATCATTCCTTTCACTCTCTTCTTCAAACTGGTAGGTGCTTGGTTTCTAGAATTCAAAAAGGCTGTTCCTCACAAATCTTTCTTTCCTGCACACCATCCTTATCTCACAGCTGGCTTCACTCCTACCTTTCAGTGCCTTCACAACAGGTAATTATCACAGGAACCACCTCCTCACCTGTCCCTGTATCTTCTGGTGCCCCTCAGGGATCTATAATAGGTCCTCTCTTCTTTAGCATTTACATCAATGGTTTATGTAATGTTCCCTAGTCCATCTCATCTAATCTTATTATCTATGCCGATGATATCGTTTTTCATCCCATCGATTCTCACATTCCGATTTTTCTCTCTTTCAGAAAGACTTAAACTGGGGGGACTATACCTGAAATTGGGGGGGGGGGGAACGTCTGTTGAATTAGACTGCCCATAACTTTTTTTAATAATTGCTCTGTGCAAATAATTTTATGCTCATATTGTTCCTTGGTCTATGTGCTTTCCAATGATGTAAAAGATTAGTCTATAGGCATATTTTCTCAGAAGATACATGCAGAAACATCAAAGGCATTTTAAAAAAACTGACCACTTCTCCCCCCACACCTCCTCTCACCCATACTTACAAACCAAAAGCTGTAAATTGGTCTGTGGATTGCCTAAAGCAGCTGCTAAATGAGCAAGACAATATTTTTGTTGACTTGAAGCTTGTCAAGTTATGGTGATCAGAAGAGGTGACCTTTGCAGATTTATCGTTTAGATCGCGTAGTCATAATAACTGTATCACTGTCTGGCTTGCTTCCAAATCTCTCACACTTAATCGTATGAAATCAAAACTTATAAACAATCTCTTCTTACTGAGTCTCAGCCACTTCTGTGTGTATTACTGGTCTCTACTTACTGATTTCAAGTACCTGGGAATCCCCTTTTGTTCATCTCTATCCTGGACCAATCACATTGCATCTCTTCCAAGACCCGTAAATTACTTGGTCTTCTTTACCGTCATTTCTACTGCTATTCAGACACTTCTACTCTTCTTTGTCTCTACACTTCTCTTACTCCTCATTTGTACTGTTCTTTCCTCTGGGACCCTCAATCATTTGATCTTTCGTCTCATCTTGAGAGACTTTGCCTGTAAATTATGTAGTATAGTTTTGTCCTTGGACTATACTTCTCTTCTCACTAAGCTTCATCTTTCCATCTCTATCCTCTTGCCACCTTAATGCCAAACTTACCTTTTACCTTTTTCTTCAAACTTCTTCACAATAACATAGATTTTCCTTCTAGCCTCCCACCATGCCGACCACTCCCTACTACAACCTCCGATTCTTGCACCCTGTATAATCGTCTACTTATCCCATACAGAACTCAGTCTGCTTACCTTTCACTTTTTCCTGCCGCTACTAGGCTCTGGAACTCTCTCCCCATTAACTTGGACAATTTGAGCAATATTCCTTATCAGCGCTGACTTTTAACTACTCACCATAATGTGTTCCTCCATGTATTTGTTTACTTCTTGCTTATTTTTGCTCTTCATATAAGCCTCTTGGCTATTGAGTAGGACCTTTTCCATTTAAAAAAATCACTCTGTAGCTACCCCACATGAAGCTTGGGCTTCCTAGATGGCATTGAGCCTGTTGAGCATGCCCAATCTTCTCCTTCGCATGGCCAAGGCATGTGACATGTGACAACCGCCACACCTCTAGACTTCCACATCAGCCGGGCAAGATGACACAGACTTTCTTAGCACTGTTGCAGTAGGCAAGTGTGGATCCCTGCCATATAGCAGGCAAGAGTGGTGACTCCCCAGTTGACTTCTGCTAATGTGCAAAAAGTATGCACTGTAGATGCTCATCCCATCGCAGTCAGAAACCTCGCAACATGTTAAGATTGGTATGTGTGGAATTTAAGTTTAGATAACCTGACGTGTTTACCCTTCTCACACCTAATAAACTCTGCATCAAGTCAGAAAGGAAGTTTGATCCTCTGTCTGAGAATAGCTCTTCTGGTAATCACATGCCTACAAATTACATGTCTACAAAGAATCCAGCAATAGGTAAAAGATCTCAACCCATTTGGTAAGGCAATTCACAAAGTATACTACATAGTAATCACCACTCCTGGTCAAAGCTGTACGCGTCCACTTCCACCCTGTGGAATGGACCACCCACCGGTATGGGTGACAATGGTGCTGCCTGCACCTCTATGACTCACACACCAACTCACACACCAAACAACTTTACGAAACTTGTATGTACACACCTGCACGCATTCCTTTCTACCAATAATTATGATGCGTCTTGTATACCTTCTTGAAAGTAAAGTGTCAAGCTAAATTCTTCAAGGACGGTTGAGCATAGGCCCGTTGGAAATCACAACATATGGATATCCCGAGGGAGTGTGAGGTCATAGTATAGCACTCCCTGGATCACTTCATAATGACGACCCTCAAGCACCAGCCTCTTGGTCAGTATCTTGGTCACAGGGAAGATCTTCATGTGCAAGGTACTTGCACATCACCAACAAGGAAGAGTCCTCTCAGTATGCTTGTCTGCACTTGGAGTAAAAAGAGAGTCGAAGTAAGCATCTGTCGTCTCCTCAGTACACATGGCCGCAGGGCGATTTCGAGAAAAGCGTCGGCATTGACTTTCTTTTTATCTGCTCAAGTTTGATAACCAAGTTCATCGCTTGAATAGCAAGGGCCCACCTTGCTAGCCCACCTTGCTAACTTTCCAGAGGGGGGTGCTGAATTTAACGGACACACATGAAGCTTGATCAGTTGACATTTCCGGGATAAAATCATGGCCAGTGCCAAACACTCAGTAAGACAATAACAAAAGAGGTTGTCACTAGACCATGCTTCAACTAGACAGTCCTTCAACTGGTCAAAGGCTCTCCCACCCTCACTGGAGAGATGGATGGTATTTTTCTTTTATTACCAAAATTTGCTTCACAACTATATTATGATGTAATAGGAGTATATGATAGATTGATGAAAAAGTGTGGGAAGTTGCAGGTTTAGCTGGTGCCCATAGACACATTTAATTAAGAGAAAGAAGTTCACAGAAGATGAGTGGCAGTGAGAACAAGGACAAACCACAAAATGAGCTAGGGTTATTGGGGTCAAATTTATCTAGGAAAAGGTTCCAAAACTTGCTAACTAGATTTCTTATAACTGGCGTGATGAAGAAGCAAGGTTGATAGGAGCAAATGAGTTCCATAGTGGCAGGGTTTTGGAAGAGGGGTGAATTTTGTATTTTTGGAGTTTGTGTGAAGATGAGGATCTTGTTTGTGCTGAAACAAATGTTGCACACTGCACAAGATCAATATTGTCTGCAGGTTGTTGAGACGTTTCACCCCGAATAGGATGTCTAGAAATTCAAACCAAAAACATAAGAGGGAGAAGATTGAGAGAGATCAGTCTGTTCTTATAATCACATGATTACATGAACTTCGTTGCTTGATGCTGTACTCTTTCAAGAGCTTTGATGTCCTTAATTAGGTGAGGACGCCAGATTTGTGAACGGTAAGTGAGTTGTGATCTCACCAGAGAGATGAATAGGTGGTTTTTTACATTTATTGGAGAGGTAATTGGGATAGATCTTCTAATCAAGCTGCTAATCAAGCTGCTTTCCCCCTAATGTGAGCCGACTATGAGAAGTTGCTGTTGACTGGTGCTCCCAAGTCCCTTTATTGTGAGACTCAATAATTTTACCTTACCTTTTACCATGGTGTAGGACTAAGATGGGTATGTGTGGGAAGTATGCAGTACGCAACACTTGACAAGTTTATGGCGAGTTTCCAATGTTGGCACCATGAATGCAATGAGTCGAGATCATCTTGTAAATGGCAACAGTCCTCCAATGAATTGATAACTTTGTGTCGTATGCATAGAGATAGACAGAGGCAAAGGAACTGAGCAATGGGATGTCTTTAATGTATATTATGAACAGGAGATGACCAAGGATGCTTCCCTGATGAACACCTGATCTGACAGGAAGCATCTTGGACTGGACTTCTTCAACTTTCACGAAATAGCTTATGTTATCAAGTAGTTTCTGAACCAACACCACAGGGGACCTGCCAACTTGTAAAGAGTTTCAGCATGAGGGACTGAATCAAAAGCCTTACTGAAGTCTATCAGACTGAAAGTTGTTGTCTAAGGTATTGAATATCTCCGTGTACGAGATGAGAAGTTGTGTAAGAGATGATTTGTTTTTCATGAACCCAACAACTGCATACAATAAGACAAGGATTTGTTTAGTACAAGATTCTAGGACCTCGTGAAGAAGGCAGAGCAAGGAGATTGGACGATAGTTACTTTTATTTTTAACAGATCCTACTCAATTGCCAAGGGCTAAGTAAAGGAGGAATATAATAAGTTGATTATAGTCAAGTAGTTAAAGTCAAAGTGCTGATAAGTGGTGTTGAATATAGTGCTTAAATTGTCCAAGTGAATTAGTTTCTTTAATGTAATTGGGGAGAGAGTTCCAGAGCCTAGTTCAGGGGGAAATGAAAGGTAAGCGGACTGAGTTCTGTGGGATTAGCAGACAGTTATATACTGGGTTGGAAGGATCGGAGGTTGTGGTAGGGTGTAGGTTGACATGGTGGTAGGATAGAAGGAAAATCTATGTTATTGTGAATGAAAAATATAAGTTCGGCATGATAGATGGTGTTAATCACAACTTGTAGCCTAGAGTGGAGTGCATTAAATATATCGGCTGAGTCAATCTCAATCTTACTTGCTGGGATTGTGGTGGGAAGTTCCTCTACAGGTAGAAGTATAAAACCACTATATAGTAGAGAACAGAATTGAAGTACTGGTTGAATAGCTCGGCTTTCAATGAATGGCCCAGGAGTTATTGATCATCACTTGTGGAAGTTTACCATGAGTTGAGAGGAAATACAGATGTTTGAAAGAAAAGGGACTTGGGGTGGGGTTTTGAGGAATGAGGTTTGGGAAGACGTTGAAGTTTAGCAAATTTGTCAATTGAGATTGATTGGGATTTTTTAACTAGAAGTTGTTTGGTGTGTATGTACCATAAAAAATGCCTAATTTGTTGCTGCATAAACCATTTATGAGAAGGATGAGCAGGAACTTTACTCTTGGGAACATGATCAGTAATCGCATGGCATTGTGAGAGATCCAGTGGAGGAAGAGGAGACAGCCAGTTTACGTCTGGGAGGTTAAAGTCACCCAAAAGACAAGTTTTGTGTTGTCTACACAAAGGTGTGAGATATAAGCGAAAATGTTTTGAAAATGTGAGATGGGGATTGGGGAGGGACATGCACAACAACAGAGCGGAGGATGGGTAAGATTCCATGTTTACGGTCTGTATTAATATTTTTGGAGATTGTCAGAGCTTGAAGGATGTGCGATCTTAGCAAAGTCCAGAAAAGACGCAAGGCATAGAAACGAGTGGATTTTCATTGTCCATAGGGACAGTATAACAGAAACCCGCTCTGTCTTACAGGGATCAGGATGAATTCCAGTAGCAGAAACTACACACCCTAACTATATAGGTATGGTTACTCTTGGTGTAGTATAAGACTTTTCAATCGTAACAGGGCCTTTCATAACTGTTCAATGTTTGAAGTGCTTCTGGAAAGTCTTGGACCACCAGGGCCAGCCAGACTGGGGTAATAAAAAGCATCAACCCACAAACCATTTGGTATAGGTCTTCGCAGTGAAATTGGTAATTTAGCGGGGATAGGGGGGAAATTCTGGGAAATTCTCGAGGCGAAGCCAGTCAATGTAATTGCTGTATATACCCACTATATAATATTATGAGTGGTATTATACCCCATTTTACTATAGTTGAGGTATGTGTGTGACATAATGAGGTCACAGGGATGACGGACATTTCTGGCATTTCTGGATATAAGCAAGGCATATGATATTGTATTGTGTGGAGAAGGATTGTGGATGAAGATGAGAGGGGTACAGAGTCAGGAAGAATTTTTGTCAATGTGTGCAAATGCTTGTGTATGAAGGAATTCAGTCAAGTGTGTTGTTGGGTGGAGAGGAGTCCAGGTGGTTTGAAGTAGAGGCAGGACTGAGACAGGGTGTCTTTTGTCACCAGTTCTCTATAGTGTGTATGTCATGGGATTTGAAGTGTACATGGTGTGGTGGGTTGCTGTATGCAGATGATATTGTACTGTTAGCGAGAGATCAGGTGGAGTTACAAGTGATGTTGGATGTGGTGGGGGAGTATGCAATGAAATGGAAATAAATTTAGGTTTAATAGCGAGAAGAGCAAGTCAATGACAGTTGGTGGAAAGTGTAGTGGAGGAGAGTGGAAGATTAATGAGGAGAGAATGGAGAATGTGGAAGCCTTCAAATATCTTGGTGTGTGGTTTGACGGGGATGAGAGGAAATGTTCATTTGGAGAAGATGAAGGAAAAGGTAGAGAAATGGAGGACAAGAATTGGTTATATAAGCAGGGTAAATGGAGACGGATAGAGGTAAACTAATATGGGAGTTGCTAGCTAGGCCATGTCTAGAGCACGCATCTGAAGTGTGGTGGACAGGAGGGAAGACGGCCTGCAAGAATTTGGAAAGAATTCAAGAGAGCGTTGGGAGGAAACTGGTTGGAGGGAGTAATACAGTTGCAGGAGTGGCAGTAAGAGGGGACCTGGGCTGGAGAAAGCTGGAGCAGAGAAGGGAAGGGAAAAAGTGTATTTGGATGGTGGCTGCAGAGAATGAGTGAAGATAGGCTAGTGAAAAAAGTTGTGGCACTGTTAAGTGATTGTCCAGGTTGGTGGGCAGAGTTTTGTAAGCTGAAAAGGAAGTTTGGGGGGGAAGGAGCGTTGGAGATAGTAGGCTCAAGCGCGACATGGAGGAATTGTGTAAGGGATGTTCATAAGGAAGAGTGGTTCGAAGAATCAGGAGGGAAATCAATTCTCGAGTGAAGTTAGCTAAAGAAGAGTTTGGACCAGAAAGATATGTAAGAGGATTCGGTAGCACAAGGGAAGTGAGGCTGAGATTTAGGTTAAAGACGGCATCAGCAGGACTCTTGGGTGACAAGGTGAGGTGTGGGATAGTAAATGTGAGCTATGTGATGAAGGTCTTGTGGAAGATGTTGTGCATTTCTTGTTGTACTGTAGGGAGTTTGCTGTGATTGAGAGAGATTATTGGATATGGTTGAAGGCATTGAAGGGTCTGAAGAGTGGGTGGTAGAATGGAGAAAAGAAGATGATGAATGGAGAGTAGGCCTGATGTTGGGTAGATCAGTAGCAGGGGTGAAGGAAGAGGTGTTGGATAGGCTAGACAGATTTGTAAATGTGCACAAATGGTGGGAGAAGAGGAAATAGTTAATTCATGTTGTTGTTTTCTAGTAGTCATTGTCATTTACTTGACTCATCCACACTCACTGCCTTTCCAATCCATTCCTCTGATTTAATCTTCATTTTCTCCAAGTGTACATCCTCTCAGTTTCTCATCAAACCACACACCCAGGTATCTGAACACTTCCACTACTTCCAGCTCCTCTCCAATCAATATTCCACTTCCTCCCTTCTTCTCATTAAACTTCAACTTCCATCTTATCACATAGTTATGCACCATATCCAACATTTCTTGCAACTCCACTCCTGTGCCAGACAAAAGCACAATATCATCAGCATAGAGCAATGCACCACACCATGTACCATCCACCTTCAATCCCTGCTCAGCTCCCTCTAGTTCATCCACCATTACCGACACATATATGTTGAATAATGTTGGTGACAAAGGACACCCCTGCCTAAGTCCCCTCTCTATCCCTAACCACCTCGACTGACCTCCATCCAATACTATCCTAGCTTCCACCCCATTGTAAAGGCCTTCACACATTCTTACAAATTTCTCCTCCACTCCTGCCTGTCTCATTGTATACCACAAACCATCTCTCCACACACTGTCATAAGCCTTACTGATGCCTAGAAAAGCTAGGTAAGACGATCCCTTTTCCGAATCTCACATACCCCTTAGGACAAACAACTGGTCTGCGCATCTCCTCTTCCTTCTGAAACCTCCCTGTGCCCCCGTGAAAACTTGTTCCTCACAAAACTTCCCTAACCTCTCTGCCATCAACCTAGTCAAGACCTTGGCTAAACAACTCCCCAATGATATCCCTCTATATCTGACATGCGTATATATCAGATTCCCAATCACTTCTGCATCACTGTCTTTGTAGACTGGTACAAACAAACTCCTCATCCAATCCTCTGGACAGCACTCCCTCCTCAGCACCATGTTCAGCAAATCCACTAATACTTCTACCACCCCCCCCCCCCTCTATACATCATCATCTCATTGAGTATTCCATCTGGTCCTGGAGCCATTCCACTGGAGTTGGTCTTCAATCTTCCTATCTTTCTACTTTTCTTCTTTCCCCTCAGGTCCGACCAAAACAGCTTACAGCTGGTTCAACCCTGTTCTCTTATTCTCCTCACTGTCTCTTTCCCGGTATATAGCTCTTTCTTCTCTTTCCTTATCAGTAGCTTCACTTTTTTCTTTAACTTTTTATACTCCTTCCAGAGTTTTCTCACTTTAACATCGTGCCCCCCATTCTTGCTATCTTCAATTTCCTACAAACCCCTTTCCTATTACGTATTGCTTCCCTTACTTCATCTGACCACCATCCCCTCGAGTCCTCCATTATTTTCTTCTTCCCTAACCCTTTCTCTGCCGCTGTCAATACCCTTTCTTTCCATGCATTCCAATACTATTTGTTATGATCTGAACCAACATCATTCTTCCCAGAGTCTTTCACTACCTTCCTCACAATCAAACTTCTCAAAAACAATAGATAGACAATTACTGATTTCTTCTCCCCTACTTCCCAGATCCACCTCTCACAGTTCTTCAAGTTATTTCCTACAACCAGTCCCCCAAGCAACACCAAGTTGAGGAGCCTCTGCTATTCTGTTAGGGAGTGCTTCCTCCCCCAGTCGTATCCTTGCTGAAATCGCCATCAGAATCACTTCATATCCTCTCCCTTCAAAGATCGCTATATCTGATTGTAGTCCTTCAAAAAGCATCTCCGTCTCACCCCCTCTGAGTAGACATCAACAACACCTACCACTTTTTTCTCTCCCTCTACTCCACATTCCACCCAACACCCTTCCTTGCTCCACTACTCCACATTCCACCCTCCCTTGCTCCACATTCCACCCTCCCTTGCTCCACATTCCACCCACACATTCCACCCTCCCTTGCTCCACCTAGCATCCGTGACTTCAGTCTCTTATCTACCAATATCCCTACACCATCACTTGCCCCCCTATAGACTGCCCTATTTCTACTATACCATTCATACTCCACTACACACACCTCCTGCTCTTTCTGCAGGAACGTCTCTGCCAACCCTAGAATATCCAACTTCATCTCCCTCAGCATTAACTTCAAATCCACTTCCCTCGACCACCAACCTCTACAATTAAACGAACCCCACTCTCAATGCCCCCTTCCTCCACCCTCCACTTTAGCCTCTCCACCCACACCAACCACCTCATCTGATCTGGCTCCCCGGGCAATGTGGTCTGGCCTGGGCCTGGCTTGGCTCCCCGGGCAATCTGGTCCGGCCTGGGCCTGGCTGTTCTTCTTTATTTCCAATGTTCAGGTCTTTCTGTGGGGACGATAATAGTTTTTTTGGTTTCTTCGTGTTTCTTCGCCATTGTAGTTGCATTCCTGGGTGTCCTGCTCCCCATTTCCTTCTCTCCCCTAAGTACCATGGTTCTCCTGTTAGGTCATTGCTGTCCTTGTGTGTGCTGTCCTTGTGTGTGCTTGCGTGCACCCCCACAGGATGAACGCTCCAGGTTTTCCCAGTTATCCTCATCCTAGGCTTCCTGCCTTGACCTTGTCCATGTTGCTGGCTGTGTTTCTTCTTCTTCTCCACCACTACATTTTCCTTCAACCTCATATCTCTTACATTCTTCTTCAAACTCATATCTTCTACACTCTCCTTCCTCTTCATTTGACCTTGCGCTTCTTCCAACAATTGCAGTTCCCTACCAACACTCCTAATCTTTGGTCCTTATGGCTTACTGAAACCTCCAGATAACTATTATTAAGTACTGTTGATAATATAGTTAGTTACTGTTACATAGTCTCAGGCTGTCATGTATATGTGGTAGCCTTAACAGGCTCAGCAGTACCAAGATTAACCTCAATATTCAACATGAAATTTTACTTCTCTCGACGTTTCGACTAGGTACTCAAACCTTCATCAGGAGAGCTAGAGCATCTAGTCAAAAGTCAATAGAGTACAATTTCAAAATGATTATTGAGAAGGTTATTGTAAAGCTCTAACTCTAACATAGTTAGCGATCTGCTACATTCCGAATCAAAATTTCATCCAACACTGAATAAATTCCAATAGTGTTCTGATTGTCAACAACTGCAAAATATCACTTACTTCAATAGCACGGACTCTACGGCGCTCATTATATGGCATACATTTTAACACAAGTGGAAAATAATTGCATTAAGTTCCAAATATGCTCTTGAGGTCTAGGGCTAGGGCTTGGTGTAAATTATATGACCTGGCAGGATCATCTGAGAGGTCATTTTACGATCACGGTACGTCCACATCTGGAATATGCTGCTCCTATCTGGGACCCATACTGCATCGGAGATGTTGCGAAACTTTAAAAGGTCCAAAAGTTTGCTCTCAAAATGTGTACGAAACAGTGGGCCTGCAACTGTCAGGTAATATGTGGTGGCCTTAGCAGTATCAAGATAAAATGGGAAGCCCATCTCTTGAGAATCGCAGAATACTTCTGAAGTTATGTATGGTATTCAAAATTATGCTGCTATTTCCTCAAGATTATTCATCATCAAACTGAAGAGGCAGAATAACCCAGGACCGATACCACTGTTGAATCATATGCTAAGACACAGGAATTCTTTTGTACCTGGCTCTGTCACCTTGTGGAACATCTGTTGAGCCTTGAGATAGGCCATCACTAAGTATGTACAAACGATATCAATAAATGACAAGGACTACCAGAAAACAACATGAATTAACTATTTTAATCATTATTACAGAATTAAAAGAGTTTGTTTGGGGATGACGATGGGGGGGGGGAGGTGCCAAAGACATAGGACCCTAGGTGCCAAACATTAAGTATTTCCTCTTCTCCCACCATTTGAGCACATATCCATTACAATTCTGTCTACCCTATCCATCACCTCTTCCTTCACCCTGCTACTGATCTACCTAACATTAGGCCTACTCTCCCTTCTTCATCTTCATTTCTCCATTCTAACACCCACTCTTCAGACCCTGATCTCCACAGCTGCATGGAATGTAATATATATATCATTCAAAATATTATTGTTCTAGTTCCTGATGTAAGATGAACACTGTTACTTGTGGAGGAGCATGCTTTCAAGGTACTGGATCGTACGCCCAATCAGTTTCATTTGAAATGTCCATAGACCCCCAACTGCCAGGCATTTTTGAGGAAAAGAGATAAGATGTTTCCTAAATAGAGTTGTCGGTATGAAATTATATGAAATTAACGTTAGGCAGACACAAAATGATGATCTTTCATATTAAAATTAAAAATATATATAAACAGCAAACATAACATACCAATTCATTAACACCTAATTAACACATGCTAGTTAAATAATAACTAATTAACAATAAATAAATAACTAAAAAGCTAACAAGTTCAACTCCCGACTGACCCCAAAACTGCAAAAGAGACGATGCATTACCCCGCTGGACTGCCACTGAGAGATGCTGAAGGAGGTGAGCACAGGCATTCACCTCCCCAGTTCTTTGCCTTATCCTGAGGCCGAGCTCCTTTAGGAAAGCCATCGACCTGTTCCCGATGACCCCCGATGGCCACAGGCACAAAAAAGTGGCAAGGATCTAGGCTGGTATACTTGGCCACTTTTTTCTCCTCAGGCACAGCTCCAGCACCACTCACTGCTGCACCCCAATATGACTGGGAAAACGTATCTGGACAGGTTGCATCCCACACCAGTTGCTTGCCATGGCACCATGGTTACCCCACCAGGCATTTTCTAAAAAAAATATCAAAGCTTATCCAAATTCATCCTGTCAATGGCACTGACTCATAGCTAGCGATGTTCTATTGTTGACATGGTGAAGATTTAATTGGTTAGCAAAATGACTGTGACCTTTGTTATTGCATTTTCATTCCACATGACCAGAGGTAATGCTATTGAAAAGATGGAATATGACCATGAAAATATGTGAAGCTAATTGCTTTAGTATCACTATAATTATGCCCTATTGATATTTACTAGGATACAGTGACCCACAGGGTCATTTTAAAGAGGTAGATATTGCAACAACCTGCACTCTATTCTCAGATATGTTGGCATAACTACTTCAGTTACAGATGCTTTATTCATCTCACTGAAATCTAGTGCTATTTATGCTCAAATGAACTGCCTCCCAGACGACCATCGAATAGCGACAGGGGTGTCCATCCCGAGATAGGTCACTATACAGTGAATAAGGGTCACTAAGAACTAGAAGAATACAGTGATGCTCAGGAGGTCTCCAGATACTGCAACACCCATCATACACTGCACCTGCTTAGACACGTCACAACAAACTCAGGGTAGGGTACATACTCCATTCGGAGGTAGGAGGGATCACTGTCACTGTTCTGCCATTCACATGCACTCTATAGCTCTCAACTAAGCAAGACAAATATTTCCCCCTAGCTATTCTAAAATGCAATCCTCACCTGCCAGCCTCACTGAAATCATGGTATCTAAAATGAACTGGATCCTCAAAAGACCATGGATAGCGAAGCGGTTACAGTCAAGTACAGTGGTCACTGTTTCCTTATACAACTGCACTCCATCCTCAGATAGACAGATGCTTTATTCCCCTCGCTGAATCTAGTACTAACGCCTCCTCAGCCGATCATCGACGTGAAGGTTGGGGGGGGGGGGGGGGTTCACTCCATGCCGGTATGTCACTGTATGCGCAGGAGGATACAGTGACTCCCCCCCTCCCGTCACTGTATCCAAGTACTAGGTGACCTGGAAGTACTAGGTGACCTGGGTCACTGAGAAACTATGATAAAGTGACCGGGGTCATTTTTAAAGGGGGGTCACCAGATAGTGTATGTGGGGGGTGGGGGGGGGATCACAGAATCCTCACAGAATCCTAGGAGGGGTTACCAGATCCTCCAATGCATTTATCCCCCTTCCGCTATTTTTTTCCCGCTGCGTCCGCAATTTTCCGGCCCGCCAGCTCGGGCACCTCTTATATATTAGTTCTCTCGCCGGAACAGAGGAGACCACTCTCACCTCTTCTACATCCCGAGCCACCACCTACTACTTTGGCTATACTGATGATACTAAGCATGGCACCCACGTGAGAAATACGTGCCCAGATTGCGTGTGTTGATCATGTCTGCTTTATAGCATTTGCACCAATTTCCTACTCACCTTCGCCACCATCTCCTTCTGCTAATGTAATGAGAAGTCAATGCTGTTCACTTTATTACTATTATTATTACTACTATAAATATAACTAGCATATCAGAAGATGTATGTGACTGAGATGCTATTGACACAAATCAAAATATTGTTGAAGCAGTTCAGGATCCTGTGGCAAATCTCCATGATGTTAAACCAGACAAATTGGTTGATATGCTTACTTCTGCTGTTAATGATGTATAAGAAGGAAAGGTAAGGATCATGGAGTTGCTGGCTTCTTATTTTGTGGGGGCATTATTCCTGTCTCCTACTATCGTTGATATTTCATTCCTTTAGAGAAGATTGGGTTGCAACTTAAAATCGACTTACATTTCAACATTTCATTCTGTTATACACCTCTACTTGATACGTTGTGTTGATCTAAAAGTTTTTGGGAACATGCAGGTTAAGAAATCTGCTGTTTAGAGTGTCAGAATTCATTGCTTATAATTTTTGTGAATGATGTCCAAGTTCATGCCTTATATATATATAAGTACTTTTGCATTTAGCAGATTGTACCTCCTGTATCATTTGATTTTCCTGACCAATATATATATATATATAGTGTAAAAGCTGATTGTTAGGCAAATATTACTACAATATTTGTTAGGTGTATAACCTAATATTGATTGCAACGCTTGTTATTTGGTATATACACATGCATGTCATCTATTACGCCACAAGCACAAATATTTCTACTCATTGCTGACATACATGAGGGAGAGAAAAATAGCAACAGTGTCTGTCTCAAGCAAGATGCCAATGACATGAAAATTTCCTTCGTCTTATGTTATATGTAGCATAGAAAGGCCTCTAAACCATCTTTAGGAATACGATGACTTCAAACAACACTTTCCAGATTATAGTCAGCTATGGTTTGAGAGCCCACCTCTAGCACCACACTACAGACCTCTCTAGCAACAAGTGATGGTAAATTTATTGGAAGGTGGAACATGGATCCTTTTAACCACTTGTCATCTCTGGCTTCTGGGGGCAGGTCGAGTTTTAGGTGCATGGGCATGTAATTTACAGGGAATTTAACTATTGTGTTCCGAGAAATCTGATTGGCAATATTTTTGAAGTGGCGACAATTGTATTAGATATGTTTCACCAGATCACTTATCTGCTCTTAGCGTGTTGGGGTTGGGAGGGGGCGGGGCTCTATCTCTTTCTGAGTGGTCCAGGGACTTATTTACAGTCCTCCAAGATTGCACGCTTTAAAAAGGATGTCACAACCTCAGTACTCGTTATAAAAAAAACATTTTGGGGAGTTGCAGGAGCTGCTGGATCTGTGAGCAGCCTCTGCATCCAAAACAGACCCTTATTGACACCAGCTCTTACAAGCTGTAATGCACTTTCAACCCTACTGGAAGATGTTTAGGTTATTAGTGACAATGCATGCAATAGCATAGTCACAGTTATTGAATTAGATGACCCTCAATTTCAGGAGCTATCTAGCAATCACAAGGTGAACACAAAATCCTCCACTTTCAGGAGTGCAGCAGGGACAAAACAGTCTATTGCTAAAGACGAGTGTGATTAATGGTTAAGTAAAGTAAAGGACAATGGTGACTGGGTCATATGTTGGTTAGAGAGAGCTTCCCCCCACCACCAAAAAAATACACTATACGATCTTACAGGCGGAGGACCGCTCGCTTACAAAAAGCGCGCGCAAACGCTTATGATAGTTACGTATTTGGCTAAAAATAATACAGCGCAACCAATGAAATCTCCCGAGGAAATGCTGCATAGCAACTGGAGATCTCGCTAGGCGACCAAGTGACAAGTTCGCCCAGTTTTAGTGCGCGGCTAGGCTCGACTTTACCCGGACGTATCACTTCTTCTTCTCCGTTTTATATCCACTACAATGCGCGAGATAGTTCACCTGCAGGCGGGACAGTGCGGCAACCAGATTGGTGCCAAAGTAAGTTGTTTTCGTAGCAAACTTGTCAAGCAGCCAGCTAACTGCAGTACGTAGTCTTTTTTCCTTCTTTGATTGTACATAACTCATTCTTTGTTTGCAGTTTTGGGAGGTCATTTCTGACGAGCATGGAATAGACCCGACTGGGACTTACCATGGAGATTCTGACTTGCAGTTAGAAAGAATTAACGTTTACTTTAACGAGGCCTCGGGAGGCAAATATGTACCTAGAGCCGTTTTGGTGGACTTGGAGCCTGGAACTATGGATTCTGTGAGATCTGGACCTTTTGGACAGATATTTAGACCAGACAATTTCATCTTTGGTAAGAAGAGCATGTTACAGATTTTGAAAATACATGTGATTTTGTGAGCATGTGATTAGCATTTCATTTCACAGGTCAGAGTGGAGCAGGTAATAATTGGGCAAAGGGACACTACACAGAAGGTGCCGAGTTAGTGGACTCCGTGCTAGATGTGGTTCGAAAAGAGGCAGAGAGCTGTGATTGTCTTCAGGGCTTCCAGCTCACCCACTCCCTTGGTGGCGGCACTGGATCTGGCATGGGTACACTCCTTATTTCCAAGATCCGTGAAGAATACCCTGATAGGATTATGCTCACTTTCAGTGTGGTACCTTCGCCCAAAGTATCAGATACTGTGGTGGAACCTTACAATGCTACACTTTCTGTTCATCAACTTGTTGAGAACACAGACGAAACTTACTGCATTGACAATGAGGCTCTTTACGATATCTGCTTCCGTACTCTCAAGCTCACAACTCCCACATATGGAGATCTCAACCACCTTGTTTCTGCCACCATGAGTGGCGTCACCACCTGTCTCAGATTCCCTGGACAGCTCAATGCTGACCTTCGCAAGCTTGCAGTAAACATGGTACCTTTCCCACGTCTTCACTTCTTCATGCCTGGTTTTGCACCACTTACTAGCCGTGGCTCACAGCAGTACAGAGCCCTTACTGTTCCTGAGCTTACTCAGCAAATGTTTGATGCCAAGAACATGATGGCTGCTTGTGATCCACGCCATGGTCGTTACCTTACTGTTGCTGCCATGTTTCGAGGGCGCATGTCCATGAAGGAGGTAGATGAGCAGATGCTAAATGTGCAGAACAAAAACAGCTCTTATTTTGTGGAATGGATTCCCAACAACGTCAAGACGGCTGTTTGTGACATTCCACCTCGTGGGCTGAAGATGTCTGCCACTTTCATTGGAAACAGCACTGCTATCCAGGAGCTCTTCAAGCGCATCAGTGAGCAGTTCACTGCTATGTTCAGGCGCAAGGCTTTCTTGCATTGGTACACTGGAGAAGGCATGGATGAAATGGAGTTTACAGAAGTGAGTTGCTATTTCATATTTATTTATTTACTTATTACTTTTTCATTTGCAGGCGGAGTCCAACATGAATGATCTTGTTTCCGAGTACCAGCAGTACCAAGATGCCACAGCTGATGATGATGCAGAGTTTGACGATGAAGAAGAAGAGGCTGAGCCAGAAACATAACTTTCAAACAACATATCCACTCCTTTTCCCCCCTTTCCTCATAACATGTTATTAGTATTAGTTCCTCAACAAGTAAGGAAAAAAGTTATTTACACAGCACAGTGGAATGTGGGTTAATTGGTGTAAAAAAGTGTTTTTGTATATATAAGTTTATAACAAAATCCCATGCACTAGCTTGTGTTTGTCCATAGGAAGACCTGCCATCACTGAACGGCCCAAGCTTGTTCAAAAGCACTACAGACTTTTGCACATGTCAATGCAGCTGATAATGGGTAACCACTGATAGACACTTCTCTTTCTGCATAGTCCACTTCAACCTATGTTGGAATATGTTATCAAGAACCAAAATCAACAATAAAAATCCCAAATACCTTGCCATGTGCCATAGCTCCTATAATGAACACGACTGGTTCATCTTTGGCTAACTTGCTAATGTCCACAATCTGGTCAGAGTGGAAGGAAGTACTGATCTTGGAACACCCAGTAGGCAGGTGATCTGTGATGGGGTTTTTGATGACCTGTAATATGTGATCATTGGAAATGTGAACCACAGAAAAATGCAGATAAAGATATAAAAGGCATGCAATGGATGCACATGGTTTAGCTTACCTTCATTAGTTTCATGGGTCCATCATCAGCATGTATGCTCAACTTGTGCAACAACTGCACTGCATAAACCAAAAAACGACTTAAAATAACTCACAAACGTCAGGTGTGCAATCATAGGTTATGCCAGAGGTGCTACTGAAGACTATGCACACACCAATTCCCTTAACATGTATTTATGGTACATAGCTACTACACTTCTGTCCAATTATTTTTTAAGTCACCTAGTCACCTATGAGGCCACAAAACCTCTTGAAGGTCCTCGGGATGCGCAAATGAGGGTTCACCTCTATCAGCACATTCTTAGCTGTGTGGATGTAGACTTGGAGCATTCCTGCATGGTTCAAAGGGCTGTCTAACAGCATCATGAGACACTGGTGAGAAATATCAGGTCTTGCTGATGATACCTCTCGGCCATGTTTCACCAACTGATGCCTGTGATCTTCACTATTCATCAGTTCAAACTTCTTCCCCATCTATATAAATAACGGGGTTCTCCTGATATACTGAGTTTGTATCAGTGATTTCACCTTTCACCTTGATTGTTTCCAATGAGGCATCTTCCAGCACTACTATCAATCTCTTCTGAGTGTCCTTCTCCACCAATGTTCTAGGAATCTTCTTGGGCTTCCCCGTGTCCAGCTCTGTTTCATACTCGTTCTTGACTTTCCTCTTACCCTTACAGACTTCAGCAGCCATTACTAGTTTGATTTTGCCTACGAACACGTGGGTGGTGGGTGGTGGTCTCGCGAGACCCACCCCCCAGTTCCGTTGGTGGGCATGTTCAAAGATGGAAGAAGTGAAGGAGTTTCTTAAACGTTTGCATGTCCTCAGTGTGAGCAGCCAGGCTTTGGAGTACTGCAGATTGTGCGAGGTCAGGTGCCCCAGAAGGACCTTCCCTCACTCATGTCTGGCGATTATCTGCATAGAGCTTGCCTGTGAGCAGCAACAAGTTCTTTTGGATAAGGTTTGCCAGTTTAAACGACATAAATTGTTTGATATGGTGGACTTCAAATTAATTTATACAGAAACAGGCGCGTAAAATGGCGGGGGTCAAGCCCAAGGCTTATGTTCAAGCTTACCTAACAATGGAGAAACTGCTGAAGTTGTCCTCAAGCATTGGCATGCAAGAAATTGCCATCCAGTTTGGGTGCTTAGAGGGTGTGGGGGTGGCCAATGAAGTACTGGATAGATACAAAAAGGGCATCCAAGAGGAGTACTCAGCAGCTCAAAGAGAAGGACTTGAACTGGACAAGCCACTGTATGCTGCAGCAGCTCTCTATTGCAGCTGCAGGTTAGTCTACCTGCACTAATTCAATTCATATTTCCCAGAGTGAAAAGAGTTTGATGCTAAGAGGCATGAACGAAGCTTTACTCATGGAACCCGGTACTATAGAGGGAGTAAATTTGGGTGAAAATAATAATTTGGGGGCGTGTCTAACGATGTCCCTATCTTTGTTATGATCTGCCTGTTGAAGCATAAAATCAAATTAGCGTTGTCTTATTCACTTCCAACCAAAACATGAATAATACAAAAATGCATGAATATAGATATAGACATAAGCTCAGCAATTTAAAATAGTGTCGTGCCAAGTTGCAGTATAATTGATCTTCAGCCTTGGGCTATATATAATGGATTATAATCAGTCATTTCCTGCGAGATCTTCCAGCATAGGTCCACATCTGATGTGACTAGTTCAGATGTGTGATATCTGTGTAACATGCTTAATACCTCTATCGTCATGTGATGTCTTGTACAGATTGCTGAAGATTCGTTGCGACAAAACCCAGTTTGTGAACAGTTCGAAGACTAATAAGAAAATCTTCCAGAATGTTCTGGAGGTGATGAATAAATACGCTCCTGAAAATCTTGGTCAGTATGTACATATATGGTTGTACTGTGTCCTCGGTTAAGAACTGCCCCTCAAAGTTGATTGTAACTAGGTTCCTCAGTCTCATTGGTTATAAGAACCGCCCCTCGTCTGGCTCAGTCCAATCAGTGGTAAGAAACGCCCCACTTGCTGTCTGGCTAGGTCCAATCAGTGCTAAGAAACGCCCCTCTTGCTATCTGGCTAGGATCCAATCAGTGATAAGAAACGCCCCTCTTGCTGTCTGGCTAGGGTCCAATCAATGATAAGAACTGCCCCACTTGCTATCTGTCTAGGTCCAACCAGTTACAAGAACTGCCCCCCCACCATCCGCCCCTTCCTTAACTAGCCACCAATAGTAATCACAGGCACAGTAGATGACTGAAATCATTGTAGCTGCAGTTCCTATTAAAGAGCATGCATGGCAAGGCAGTTGAGGTTTAGATGGGGATAACAACTATTTTGTGAGTAAATAATGGGGTATAAAAGGTCTTGTATCGGGGAGCGCACTAGCACTTCCGATACGAACCACATTTCAAAGTGGCATCCACCAAAATGTTCCTCTTTTTCAGCTAAAACTTACTTTGATAGCTTCTTATGGTAACTGTGGCAGTAATTAGCTTCAAAAACACTTCAAGTGTGCCTTGACTCCTCCTCTTAAAGGCCTGTATGCTGCACATACAAAAAGTGACAACTGAATGTGTTCTCCTGTCCACACTGCAACTTGTCAAACACGTTCAGTCTTGAGGCACTTCAAGAAGTGGTAGGAACAAATCCAAGCAAGTTCAGGGCGGGTATGCATGTGTCTATGAGCTGCACAAGTCGGCATGATTTGAGAAGACACCATTTCCGCGGTGTTGTTTAGATGACATTTTCTGAAGGTTAGTAGCAACTCAAAGCTTGTGTCTAGTTAGCTAGAGCTCTTGGCTTACTGAACAAGTCTCAAGCATTCAGCCTAGCTATTGCTAAGTGTGCACAAGAATTTTAACTAGCTTTGGCTGCTAGCTACCTTGCTAGTCTCACGAGCCAGCTGCTTTCCTCAAAAACACTAGATAAAGATTTCTATCATGTGCAGCTGTAGCTATTATGGGTAAGCATCTCAAGACCAATAATTATAACGTTAGGAATATAACATGAATAATAACATAAGTAATAATATCTTGCAAGCAAATGACTCAAAATGATTATGTACATAGTTGTGCACGAGGAGAATGCATTAGTGCTTGTGTTGGCATGGTGATGATATATCTGCCATTTTGCAGTGGGGATGTAAAGACAGCTATGTAGTTCCATGAGAAACCTCTTCTCTCAACAATCTTACTCCTACCTTCTCTCAGCAACCTTACTCCTACCTTCTCTCAGCAACCTTACTCCTACCTTCTCTCAGCAACCTTCTCCTACCTTCTCTCAGCAACCTTACTCCTACCTTCTCTCAGCAACCTTACTCCTACCTTCTCTCAGCAACCTTACTCCTACCTTCTCTCAGCAACCTTCTCCTACCTTCTCTCAGCAACCTTACTCCTACCTTCTCTCAGCAACCTAACTCCTACCTTCTCTCAGCAACCTTACTCCTACCTTCTCTCAGCAACCTTACTCCTACCTTCTCTCAGCAACCTTACTCCTCTCAGCAACCTTACTCCTACCTTCTCTCAGCAACCTTCTCCTACCTTCTCTTAGCAACCTTACTCCTACCTTCTCTCAGCAACCTTACTCCTACCTTCTCTCAGCAACCTTACTCCTACCTTCTCTCAGCAACCTTACTCCTACCTTCTCTCAGCCTACCTTCTCCTACCTTCTCTCAGCAACCTTACTCCTACCTTCTCTCAGCAACCTTACTCCTACCTTCTCTCAGCAACCTTACTCCTACCTTCTCTTAGCAACCTTACTCCTACCTTCTCTCAGCAACCTTCTCCTACCTTCTCTCAGCAACCTTACTCCTACCTTCTCTCAGCAACCTTACTCCTACCTTCTCTCAGCTACCTTACTCCTACCTTCTCTCAGCAACCTTACTCCTACCTTCTCTCAGCAACCATTACTCCTACCTTCTCTCAGCAACCTTACTCCTACCTTCTCTTAGCAACCTTACTCCTACCTTCTCTCAGCAACCTTCTCCTACCTTCTCTCAGCAACCTTACTCCTACCTTCTCTCAGCAACCTTACTCCTACCTTCTCTCAGCTACCTTACTCCTACCTTCTCTCAGCAACCTTACTCCTACCTTCTCTCAGCAACCTTACTCCTACCTTCTCTCAGCAACCTTACTCCTACCTTCTCTCAGCAACCTTACTCCTAACCCAGAGGAAGTGAGGCAACCTTACTCCTACCTTCTCTCGGCAACCTTACTCCTCTCAGCAACCTTACTCCTACCTTCTCTCAGCTACCTTACTCCTACCTTCTCTCAGCAACCTTCTCCTACCTTCTCTCAGCAACCTTACTCCTACCTTCTCTCAGCAACCTTACTCCTACCTTCTCTCAGCTACCTTACTCCTACCTTCTCTCAGCAACCTTACTCCTACCTTCTCTCAGCAACCATTACTCCTACCTTCTCTCAGCAACCTTACTCCTACCTTCTCTTAGCAACCTTACTCCTACCTTCTCTCAGCAACCTTCTCCTACCTTCTCTCAGCAACTTTACTCCTACCTTCTCTCAGCAACCTTACTCCTACCTTCTCTCAGCTACCTTACTCCTACCTTCTCTCAGCAACCTTACTCCTACCTTCTCTCAGCAACCTTACTCCTACCTTCTCTCAACAACCTTACTCCTACCTTCTCTCAGCAACCTTCTCCTACCTTCTCTCAGCTACCTTACTCCTACCTTCTCTCAGCAACCTTACTCCTACCTTCTCTCAGCAACCATTACTCCTACCTTCTCTCAGCAACCTTACTCCTACCTTCTCTTAGCAACCTTACTCCTACCTTCTCTCAGCAACCTTCTCCTACCTTCTCTCAGCAACCTTACTCCTACCTTCTCTCAGCAACCTTACTCCTACCTTCTCTCAGCTACCTTACTCCTACCTTCTCTCAGCAACCTTACTCCTACCTTCTCTCAGCAACCTTACTCCTACCTTCTCTCAGCAACCTTACTCCTACCTTCTCTCAGCAACCTTACTCCTAACCCAGAGGAAGTGAGCCAACCTTACTCCTACCTTCTCTCAGCAACCTTACTCCTCTCAGCAACCTTACTCCTACCTTCTCTCAGCTACCTTACTCCTACCTTCTCTCAGCAACCTTCTCCTACCTTCTCTCAGCAACCTTACTCCTACCTTCTCTCAGCAACCTTACTCCTACCTTCTCTCAGCTACCTTACTCCTACCTTCTCTCAGCAACCTTACTCCTACCTTCTCTCAGCAACCATTACTCCTACCTTCTCTCAGCAACCTTACTCCTACCTTCTCTTAGCAACCTTACTCCTACCTTCTCTCAGCAACCTTCTCCTACCTTCTCTCAGCAACCTTACTCCTACCTTCTCTCAGCAACCTTACTCCTACCTTCTCTCAACAACCTTACTCCTACCTTCTCTCAGCAACCTTACTCCTACCTTCTCTCAACAACCTTACTCCTACCTTCTCTCAGCTACCTTACTCCTACCTCCTCTCAGCAACCTTACTCCTACCTTCTCTCAGCAACCTTACTCCTACCTTCTCTCAGCAACCTTACTCCTACCTTCTCTCAGCAACCATCTCCTACCTTCTCTCAGCAACCTTACTCCTACCTTCTCTCAGCAACCTTACTCCTACCTTCTCTCAGCAACCTTACTCCTACCTTCTCTCAGCAACCTTACTCCTACCTTCTCTCAGCAACCTTACTCCTACCTTCTCTCAGCAACCTTCTCCTACCTTCTCTCAGCAACCTTACTCCTACCTTCTCTCAGCAACCTTACTCCTACCTTCTCTCAGCAACCTTACTCCTACCTTCTCTCAGCAACCTTACTCCTACCTTCTCTCAGCAACCTTACTCCTACCTTCTCTCAGCAACCTTACTCCTACCTTCTCTCAGCAACCTTACTCCTACCCTCTCTCAGCAACCTTACTCCTACCTTCTCTCAGCAACCTTACTCCTACCTTCTCTCAGCAACCTTACTCCTACCTTCTCTCAGCAACCCTACTCCTACCTTCTCTCAGAAACCTTACTCCTACCTTCTCTCAGCAACCTAACTCCTACCTTCTCTCAGCAACCTTCTCCTACCTTCTCTCAGCAACCTTACTCCTACCTTCTCTCAGCAACCTTACTCCTACCTTCTCTCAGCAACCTTACTCCTACCTTCTCTCAGCAACCTTACTCCTACCTTCTCTCAGCAACCTTACTCCTACCTTCTCTCAGCCTACCTTCTCCTACCTTCTCTCAGCAACCTTACTCCTACCTTCTCTTAGCAACCTTACTCCTACCTTCTCTCAGCAACCTTACTCCTATCTTCTCTCAGCAACCTTACTCCTACCTTCTCTCAGCAACCTTACTCCTACCTTCTCTCAGCAACCTTACTCCTACTTTCTCTCAGCAACCCTACTCCTACCTTCTCTCAGCAACCTTACTCCTACCTTCTCTCAGCCTACCTTCTCCTACCTTCTCTCAGCAACCTTACTCCTACCTTCTCTCAGCAACCTTACTCCTACCTTCTCTTAGCAACCTTACTCCTACCTTCTCTCAGAAACCTTACTCCTACCTTCTCTCATCAACCTTACTCCTATCTTCTCTCAGCAACCTTACTCCTACCTTCTCTCAGCAACCTTACTCCTACCTTCTCTCAGCAACCTTACTCCTACCTTCTCTCAGCAACCTTACTCCTACCTTCTCTCAGCAACCTTACTCCTACCTTCTCTCAGCCTACCTTCTCCTACCTTCTCTCAGCAACCTTACTCCTACCTTCTCTCAGCAACCTTACTCCTACCTTCTCTCAGCAACCTTACTCCTACCTTCTCTTAGCAACCTTACTCCTACCTTCTCTCAGCAACCTTCTCCTACCTTCTCTCAGCAACCTTACTCCTACCTTCTCTCAGCAACCTTACTCCTACCTTCTCTCAGCTACCTTACTCCTACCTTCTCTCAGCAACCTTACTCCTACCTTCTCTCAGCAACCATTACTCCTACCTTCTCTCAGCAACCTTACTCCTACCTTCTCTTAGCAACCTTACTCCTACCTTCTCTCAGCAACCTTCTCCTACCTTCTCTCAGCAACCTTACTCCTACCTTCTCTCAGCAACCTTACTCCTACCTTCTCTCAGCTACCTTACTCCTACCTTCTCTCAGCAACCTTACTCCTACCTTCTCTCAGCAACCTTACTCCTACCTTCTCTCAGCAACCTTACTCCTACCTTCTCTCAGCAACCTTACTCCTAACCCAGAGGAAGTGAGGCAACCTTACTCCTACCTTCTCTCGGCAACCTTACTCCTCTCAGCAACCTTACTCCTACCTTCTCTCAGCTACCTTACTCCTACCTTCTCTCAGCAACCTTCTCCTACCTTCTCTCAGCAACCTTACTCCTACCTTCTCTCAGCAACCTTACTCCTACCTCCTACCTTCTCTCAGCTACCTTACTCCTACCTTCTCTCAGCAACCTTACTCCTACCTTCTCTCAGCAACCATTACTCCTACCTTCTCTCAGCAACCTTACTCCTACCTTCTCTTAGCAACCTTACTCCTACCTTCTCTCAGCAACCTTCTCCTACCTTCTCTCAGCAACCTTACTCCTACCTTCTCTCAGCAACCTTACTCCTACCTTCTCTCAGCTACCTTACTCCTACCTTCTCTCAGCAACCTTACTCCTACCTTCTCTCAGCAACCTTACTCCTACCCTCTCTCAGCAACCTTACTCCTACCTTCTCTCAGCAACCTTACTCCTACCTTCTCTCAGCAACCTTACTCCTACCTTCTCTCAGCAACCTTACTCCTACCTTCTCTCAGCAACCATTACTCCTACCTTCTCTCAGCAACCTTACTCCTACCTTCTCTTAGCAACCTTACTCCTACCTTCTCTCAGCAACCTTCTCCTACCTTCTCTCAGCAACCTTACTCCTACCTTCTCTCAGCAACCTTACTCCTACCTTCTCTCAGCTACCTTACTCCTACCTTCTCTCAGCAACCTTACTCCTACCTTCTCTCAGCAACCTTACTCCTACCTTCTCTCAGCAACCTTACTCCTACCTTCTCTCAGCAACCTTACTCCTAACCCAGAGGAAGTGAGCCAACCTTACTCCTACCTTCTCTCAGCAACCTTACTCCTCTCAGCAACCTTACTCCTACCTTCTCTCAGCTACCTTACTCCTACCTTCTCTCAGCAACCTTCTCCTACCTTCTCTCAGCAACCTTACTCCTACCTTCTCTCAGCAACCTTACTCCTACCTTCTCTCAGCTACCTTACTCCTACCTTCTCTCAGCAACCTTACTCCTACCTTCTCTCAGCAACCATTACTCCTACCTTCTCTCAGCAACCTTACTCCTACCTTCTCTTAGCAACCTTACTCCTACCTTCTCTCAGCAACCTTCTCCTACCTTCTCTCAGCAACCTTACTCCTACCTTCTCTCAGCAACCTTACTCCTACCTTCTCTCAACAACCTTACTCCTACCTTCTCTCAGCAACCTTACTCCTACCTTCTCTCAACAACCTTACTCCTACCTTCTCTCAGCTACCTTACTCCTACCTCCTCTCAGCAACCTTACTCCTACCTTCTCTCAGCAACCTTACTCCTACCTTCTCTCAGCAACCTTACTCCTACCTTCTCTCAGCAACCATCTCCTACCTTCTCTCAGCAACCTTACTCCTACCTTCTCTCAGCAACCTTACTCCTACCTTCTCTCAGCAACCTTACTCCTACCTTCTCTCAGCAACCTTACTCCTACCTTCTCTCAGCAACCTTACTCCTACCTTCTCTCAGCAACCTTCTCCTACCTTCTCTCAGCAACCTTACTCCTACCTTCTCTCAGCAACCTTACTCCTACCTTCTCTCAGCAACCTTACTCCTACCTTCTCTCAGCAACCTTACTCCTACCTTCTCTCAGCAACCTTACTCCTACCTTCTCTCAGCAACCTTACTCCTACCTTCTCTCAGCAACCTTACTCCTACCCTCTCTCAGCAACCTTACTCCTACCTTCTCTCAGCAACCTTACTCCTACCTTCTCTCAGCAACCTTACTCCTACCTTCTCTCAGCAACCCTACTCCTACCTTCTCTCAGAAACCTTACTCCTACCTTCTCTCAGCAACCTTACTCCTACCTTCTCTCAGCAACCTTCTCCTACCTTCTCTCAGCAACCTTACTCCTACCTTCTCTCAGCAACCTTACTCCTACCTTCTCTCAGCAACCTTACTCCTACCTTCTCTCAGCAACCTTACTCCTACCTTCTCTCAGCAACCTTACTCCTACCTTCTCTCAGCCTACCTTCTCCTACCTTCTCTCAGCAACCTTACTCCTACCTTCTCTTAGCAACCTTACTCCTACCTTCTCTCAGCAACCTTACTCCTATCTTCTCTCAGCAACCTTACTCCTACCTTCTCTCAGCAACCTTACTCCTACCTTCTCTCAGCAACCTTACTCCTACTTTCTCTCAGCAACCCTACTCCTACCTTCTCTCAGCAACCTTACTCCTACCTTCTCTCAGCCTACCTTCTCCTACCTTCTCTCAGCAACCTTACTCCTACCTTCTCTCAGCAACCTTACTCCTACCTTCTCTTAGCAACCTTACTCCTACCTTCTCTCAGAAACCTTACTCCTACCTTCTCTCATCAACCTTACTCCTATCTTCTCTCAGCAACCTTACTCCTACCTTCTCTCAGCAACCTTACTCCTACCTTCTCTCAGCAACCTTACTCCTACCTTCTCTCAGCAACCTTACTCCTACCTTCTCTCAGCAACCTTACTCCTACCTTCTCTCAGCCTACCTTCTCCTACCTTCTCTCAGCAACCTTACTCCTACCTTCTCTCAGCAACCTTACTCCTACCTTCTCTCAGCAACCTTACTCCTACCTTCTCTTAGCAACCTTACTCCTACCTTCTCTCAGCAACCTTCTCCTACCTTCTCTCAGCAACCTTACTCCTACCTTCTCTCAGCAACCTTACTCCTACCTTCTCTCAGCTACCTTACTCCTACCTTCTCTCAGCAACCTTACTCCTACCTTCTCTCAGCAACCATTACTCCTACCTTCTCTCAGCAACCTTACTCCTACCTTCTCTTAGCAACCTTACTCCTACCTTCTCTCAGCAACCTTCTCCTACCTTCTCTCAGCAACCTTACTCCTACCTTCTCTCAGCAACCTTACTCCTACCTTCTCTCAGCTACCTTACTCCTACCTTCTCTCAGCAACCTTACTCCTACCTTCTCTCAGCAACCTTACTCCTACCTTCTCTCAGCAACCTTACTCCTACCTTCTCTCAGCAACCTTACTCCTAACCCAGAGGAAGTGAGGCAACCTTACTCCTACCTTCTCTCGGCAACCTTACTCCTCTCAGCAACCTTACTCCTACCTTCTCTCAGCTACCTTACTCCTACCTTCTCTCAGCAACCTTCTCCTACCTTCTCTCAGCAACCTTACTCCTACCTTCTCTCAGCAACCTTACTCCTACCTTCTCTCAGCTACCTTACTCCTACCTTCTCTCAGCAACCTTACTCCTACCTTCTCTCAGCAACCATTACTCCTACCTTCTCTCAGCAACCTTACTCCTACCTTCTCTTAGCAACCTTACTCCTACCTTCTCTCAGCAACCTTCTCCTACCTTCTCTCAGCAACCTTACTCCTACCTTCTCTCAGCAACCTTACTCCTACCTTCTCTCAGCTACCTTACTCCTACCTTCTCTCAGCAACCTTACTCCTACCTTCTCTCAGCAACCTTACTCCTACCTTCTCTCAACAACCTTACTCCTACCTTCTCTCAGCAACCTTCTCCTACCTTCTCTCAGCTACCTTACTCCTACCTTCTCTCAGCAACCTTACTCCTACCTTCTCTCAGCAACCATTACTCCTACCTTCTCTCAGCAACCTTACTCCTACCTTCTCTTAGCAACCTTACTCCTACCTTCTCTCAGCAACCTTCTCCTACCTTCTCTCAGCAACCTTACTCCTACCTTCTCTCAGCAACCTTACTCCTACCTTCTCTCAGCTACCTTACTCCTACCTTCTCTCAGCAACCTTACTCCTACCTTCTCTCAGCAACCTTACTCCTACCTTCTCTCAGCAACCTTACTCCTACCTTCTCTCAGCAACCTTACTCCTAACCCAGAGGAAGTGAGCCAACCTTACTCCTACCTTCTCTCAGCAACCTTACTCCTCTCAGCAACCTTACTCCTACCTTCTCTCAGCTACCTTACTCCTACCTTCTCTCAGCAACCTTCTCCTACCTTCTCTCAGCAACCTTACTCCTACCTTCTCTCAGCAACCTTACTCCTACCTTCTCTCAGCTACCTTACTCCTACCTTCTCTCAGCAACCTTACTCCTACCTTCTCTCAGCAACCATTACTCCTACCTTCTCTCAGCAACCTTACTCCTACCTTCTCTTAGCAACCTTACTCCTACCTTCTCTCAGCAACCTTCTCCTACCTTCTCTCAGCAACCTTACTCCTACCTTCTCTCAGCAACCTTACTCCTACCTTCTCTCAACAACCTTACTCCTACCTTCTCTCAGCAACCTTACTCCTACCTTCTCTCAACAACCTTACTCCTACCTTCTCTCAGCTACCTTACTCCTACCTCCTCTCAGCAACCTTACTCCTACCTTCTCTCAGCAACCTTACTCCTACCTTCTCTCAGCAACCTTACTCCTACCTTCTCTCAGCAACCATCTCCTACCTTCTCTCAGTAACCTTACTCCTACCTTCTCTCAGCAACCTTACTCCTACCTTCTCTCAGCAACCTTACTCCTACCTTCTCTCAGCAACCTTACTCCTACCTTCTCTCAGCAACCTTACTCCTACCTTCTCTCAGCAACCTTCTCCTACCTTCTCTCAGCAACCTTACTCCTACCTTCTCTCAGCAACCTTACTCCTACCTTCTCTCAGCAACCTTACTCCTACCTTCTCTCAGCAACCTTACTCCTACCTTCTCTCAGCAACCTTACTCCTACCTTCTCTCAGCAACCTTACTCCTACCTTCTCTCAGCAACCTTACTCCTACCCTCTCTCAGCAACCTTACTCCTACCTTCTCTCAGCAACCTTACTCCTACCTTCTCTCAGCAACCTTACTCCTACCTTCTCTCAGCAACCCTACTCCTACCTTCTCTCAGAAACCTTACTCCTACCTTCTCTCAGCAACCTTACTCCTACCTTCTCTCAGCAACCTTCTCCTACCTTCTCTCAGCAACCTTACTCCTACCTTCTCTCAGCAACCTTACTCCTACCTTCTCTCAGCAACCTTACTCCTACCTTCTCTCAGCAACCTTACTCCTACCTTCTCTCAGCAACCTTACTCCTACCTTCTCTCAGCAACCTTACTCCTACCTTCTCTCAGCCTACCTTCTCCTACCTTCTCTCAGCAACCTTACTCCTACCTTCTCTTAGCAACCTTACTCCTACCTTCTCTCAGCAACCTTACTCCTATCTTCTCTCAGCAACCTTACTCCTACCTTCTCTCAGCAACCTTACTCCTACCTTCTCTCAGCAACCTTACTCCTACTTTCTCTCAGCAACCCTACTCCTACCTTCTCTCAGCAACCTTACTCCTACCTTCTCTCAGCCTACCTTCTCCTACCTTCTCTCAGCAACCTTACTCCTACCTTCTCTCAGCAACCTTACTCCTACCTTCTCTTAGCAACCTTACTCCTACCTTCTCTCAGAAACCTTACTCCTACCTTCTCTCATCAACCTTACTCCTATCTTCTCTCAGCAACCTTACTCCTACCTTCTCTCAGCAACCTTACTCCTACCTTCTCTCAGCAACCTTACTCCTACCTTCTCTCAGCAACCTTACTCCTACCTTCTCTCAGCAACCTTACTCCTACCTTCTCTCAGCAACCTTACTCCTACCTTCTCTCAGCAACCTTACTCCTACCTTCTCTCAGCAACCTTACTCCTACCTCCTATCAGCAACCTTACTCCTACCTTCTCTCAGCAACCTTACTCCTACCTTCTCTCAGCAACCTTACTCCTACCTTCTCTCAGCAACTTTACTCCTACCTTCTCTCAGCAACCTTACTCCTACCTTCTCTCAGCAACCTTACTCCTACCTTCTCTCAGCAACCTTCTCCTACCTTCTCTCAGCAACCTTACTCCTACCTTCTCTCAGCAACCTTACTCCTACCTTCTCTCAGCAACCATCTCCTACCTTCTCTCAGCAACCTTACTCCTACCTTCTCTCAGCAACCTTACTCCTACCTTCTCTCAGCAACCTTACTCCTACCTTCTCTCAGCAACCTTACTCCTACCTTCTCTCAGCAACCTTACTCCTACCTTCTCTCAGCAACCTTACTCCTACCTTCTCTTAGCAACCTTACTCCTACCTTCTCTCAGCTACCTTACTCCTACCTTCTCTCAGCAACCTTACTCCTACCTTCTCTCAGCAACCTTACTCCTACCTTCTCTCACAACCTTACTCCTACCTTCTCTCAGCAACCTTACTCTACCTTCTCTCAGCAACCTTACTCCTACCTTCTCTCAGCAACCTTACTCCTACCTCCTCTCAGCAACCTTACTCCTACCTTCTCTCAGCAACCTTACTCCTACCTTCTCTCAGCAACCTTACTCCTACCTTCTCTCAGCAACCTTACTCCTCTCAGCAACCTTACTCCTACCTTCTCTCAGCAACCTTCTCCTACCTTCTCTTAGCAACCTTACTCCTACCTTCTCTCAGCAACCTTACTCCTACCTTCTCTCAGCAACCTTACTCCTACCTTCTCTCAGCAACCTTACTCCTACCTTTTCTCAGCCTACCTTCTCCTACCTTCTCTCAGCAACCTTACTCCTACCTTCTCTCAGCAACCTTACTCCTACCTTCTCTCAGCAACCTTACTCCTACCTTCTCTTAGCAACCTTACTCCTACCTTCTCTCAGCAACCTTCTCCTACCTTCTCTCAGCAACCTTACTCCTACCTTCTCTCAGCAACCTTACTCCTACCTTCTCTTAGCAACCTTACTCCTACCTTCTCTCAGTTACTCCTACCTTCTCTCAGCAACCTTACTCCTACCTTCTCTCAGTAACCTTACTCCTACCTTCTCTCAGCAACCTTACTCCTACCTTCTCTCAGCAACCTTACTCCTACCTTCTCTCAGCAACCTTACTCCTACCTTCTCTCAGCAACCTTACTCCTACCTTCTCTCAGCAACCTTACTCCTACCTTCTCTCAGCAACCTTACTCCTACCTTCTCTCAGCAACCTTCTCCTACCTTCTCTCAGCTACCTCCTCCTACCTTCTCTCAGCAACCTTACTCCTACCTTCTCTCAGCTACCTTCTCCTACCTTAGCAACCTTACTCCTACCTTCTCTCAGCAACCTTACTCCTACCTTCTCTCAGCAACCTTACTCCTACCTTCTCTCTGCAACCTTACTCCTACCTTCTCTCAGCCTACCTTCTCTTAGCAACCTTCTCCTACTTTCTCTCAGCAACCTTTCTCTCAGCAACCTTACTCCTACCTTCTCTCAGCAACCTTACTCCTACCTTCTCTCAGCAACCATACTCCTACCTTCTCTCAGCAACCTTCTCCTACTTTCTCTCAGCAACCTTACTCCTACCTTCTCTCAGCAACCTTACTCCTACCTTCTCTCAGCAACCTCCTCCTACCTTCTCTTAGCAACCTTACTCCTACCTTCTCTCAGCAACCTTACTCCAACCTTCTCTCAGCAACCTCACTCCTATCTTCTCTCAGCAACCTTACTCCTACCTTCTCTTAGCAACCTTACTCCTACCTTCTCTCAGCAACCTTACTCCTACCTTCTCTCAGCAACCTTACTCCTACCTTCTCTCAGCAACCTTACTCCTACCTTCTCTCAGCAACCTTACTCCTACCTTCTCTCAGCAACCTTACTCCTACCTTCTCTCAGCAACCTCCTACCTTCTCTCAGCAACCTTACTCCAAGACTGTTGTTATGTCTAGTATTTGCCTGGCGTTGCCTAGACAAGATCATGCACTGTTGTTATGTCTAGTATTTTCCTGGCGTTGCCTAGACAAGATCATGCACTGTTGTTATGTCTAGTATTTGCCCGGCGTTGCCTAGACAAGATCATGCACTGTTGTTATGTCTAGTATTTGACCGGCATTGCCTAGACAAGATCATGCACTGTTGTTAGTTCTAGATGCTATACCAGCTTAATAGCTGCAGGACCGGCTTTGTCTAGACAAAAAAGTGATGAGAGTGTTACATTACAAAGTGCAAATCCTGTAGAGGTACCTTGAGGTCCTACTTTCAAGGCTCTGCAGATGCCCCAGAAATTCCCAAAGAAAGTCTTCTATTTCCTCCATTGCACAGTAGGCATCCAACAGTTGTGCTCCACATGAAGCATATTATTGGTTCTTCTTACCTCTCATGCAGCTTCTCCTGAGCACCTCCCTAAGCTGCTGTCTCTGCTATTATTTGGTGAGTGTACCATTAGCATTACTCATCGAGGATCTTGCGATGAAGGGAAGGATTTTCTCCCCTTCTCTTCTCCTCTTGCCTACGAGTAGCCTCTCCCGAGCACCACCCTCTGGTTGCTACCTCTGCTATTCCATGAGAATTTTTTTTGGGTTTTAGAGTCTTATTGACGATTCACGGAAAATTAGGAAAAATTGTTCACTTAATTTTGACACTTTGGGTGGGTAGTTTGTTGGTAAGGCCGCTGTGTTGTGTTATTTGTGTGCTAGCATTGGGAATGTTTTGGGCGGATAGTTTGTTGGTAAGGCCGCTGTGTTGTGTTATTTGTGTGCTAGCATTGGGAATGTTTTGGGCGGGAAGTTTGTTGGTAAGGCCGCTGTGTTGCGCTATTTGTGTGCTAGCATTGGGAATGAAAATGCATGTACTGGTATTTCCTTAAACAAATGACCGATGATGATCGCAAATTAGTGATGATCGCAAATTAGCATAAAAAGCGCTACTCTCTCCAGATTTCAAAATAACGTAAACTCTGGTTGTTTAGCGCCCACTTATAACCCCAACCAGAACCAGCGAGAAAACAGTCACTTAACTGAGAATAGGTGCTTACAAAATACTATTTCTAATTAATGTACACCCACCAAATGATATGTGTACTCTCCTTAATTTTTCAGGCGGAGAACTGATGATCTAATCTCGTGAGCTAGTGGAAGAAAGAGCTAAATCCTTGAGAAAAATCCAGTCTCTCGAGGCAGGTTATGAAGGACACGTCTCTCGAGACAAGTTATGAAGAACAAGTCTCTCGAGGTAAACTGAGAAGGAACTAGGGATGGCCTTTTCCCAGTTTGATTTTATTCTTTGGAAGCATGTTCACTATAGAACTATTTGAAAATCTAGGGAAGCTCAAATCTAGGGAAGCTCAAATCTAGGGAAGCTCAAGATGAAAACAATCTTGTGACATGCTCGCTATTGGCGTCCTTCACAAGCCAGAAGTACGATCACTGGATACATCATCAAGTGTTTTGGAACTTCATAGCCATTGAGGAGTTACTTGCTACTAGAAGACTGAGAAAAGGACTAGAAAGTCGCCTGCAAGTAAGCAGCAAGAAGCTCTTTGGGATATTATGGACAACTAGAGACAATTGAAACTAATAGCCATGCCCATACTAGTAAAATACTTTCCTAAATGTTTTGTTGAAATATGTAGCCTGGGCAGTGGAGCTGAATATGCATAAGAAGTACTTTTTTTCAACGACATCGATATCAGCACTTCACAGGGAAGTACCATAAGGATGCCTCACAAAGACTGTTTGTAACGACAATGAAGTGGTGGCGAGGCTTAACAACCAGAGTTTACAGTGTGTCTGCTTAAAACCACCTTCCTTGGGTGGTTTCTAAGACCACGCACAAGTTTGGTCTGGACAGGTTCGTGGGTTCCAGAGAAATAAGAAAATAACAGACCTACTAGTTTGATTAGGAAATAGAAGTTAGTCACTACACAGGACTTACAGCCAAGAAACTCATCCAGGAGCACGTGCCATCTAGAAACTCATCCAGGAGCACATGCCATCTAGAAACTCATCCAGGAGTAGATACCCCATCTAGAAACTCATCCAGGAGCACACACCATCTAGAAACTCATCCAGGAGCACACACCATCTAGAAACTCATCCAGGAGTATATACCATCTAGAAACTCATCCAGGAGTATATACCATCTAGAAACTCATCCAGGAGCACATACCATCTAGAAACTCATCCAGGAGCACATACCATCTAGAAACTCATCCAGGAGCACATACCATCTAGAAACTCATCCAGGAGTACATACCATCTAGAAACTCGTCCAGGAGCACATACCATCTAGAAACTCATCCAGGAGCACATACCATCTAGAAACTCATCCAGGAGTAGATACCCCATCTAAACTCATCCGGGAGCACATACCATCTAGAAACTCATCCAGGAGCACATACCATCTAGAAACTCATCCAGGAGCACATGCCATCTAGAAACTCATCCAGGAGCACATGCCATCTAGAAACTCATCCAGGAGCAAATACCATCTAGAAACTCATCCAGGAGCACATACCATCTAGAAACTCATCCAGGAGCATATACCATCTAGAAACTCATCCAGGAATATATACTATCTAGAAACTCGTCCTGGAATATATACCATCTAGAAACTCATCCAGGAGCACATACCATCTAGAAACTCATCCAGGAGCACATGCCATCTAGAAACTCATCCAGGAGTATATACCATCTAGAAACTCACCCAGGAACACATACCATCTAGAAACTCATCCTGGAGTACATACCATCTAGAAACTCATCCAGGAGCATATACCATCTAGAAACTCATCCAGGAGTACATACCATCTAGAAACTCATCCAGGAGCACATACCATCTAGAAACTCATCCAGGAGCACATACCATCTAGAAACTCATCCAGGAGTATATACCATCAGAAACTCGTCCTGGAATATATACCATCTAGAAACTCGTCCTGGAATATATACCATCTAGAAACTCATCCAGGAGTACATACCATCTAGAAACTCATCCAGGAGCATATACCATCTAGAAACTCATCCTGGAATATATACCATCTAGAAACTCATCCAGGAGTACATACCATCTAGAAACTCATCCAGGAGCACATACCATCTAGAAACTCATCCAGGAGCACATACCATCTAGAAACTCATCTAGGAGCACATACCATCTAGAAACTCATCCAGTAGCACATACTGTCTTCTCAAAAATGAAGGGATCCAGAGAGGTTCCCGGCATAAGTGACTGTGTTGCTTTTTTCTGCTAAACATTCCTGGAAGAGACCATGTGTGATACAGTTGTCAGCTAATTTTGTGGCGCTTGGGTCGCGCTTTCAAGAATGACGACCTTTACCCAGTTCCAATCATCTAGCTTGTCATCATCGAGAAGCCTTCCTCTGCTGCAATTGGGAAGTAAATTAGTCCCTGCAAATGATCAGAATATTTGGAGTCTTCTGGTGCTCAAGTTTTTATGGTGCACCTATTGTATGCAAGTTATGCGAGTGGGACAGAGATAGCCAGGAACACGGATCCTTGAGGATCAGACTTCAAGATTTTTCATACTAATTCCAGGTGTTTTTTTGTCTCTTTGTCTCTTTGTTTACTACCTTAGTGTAAATTCAAAGCACGCTGGCTGTTTTTTTATGGAGCTAATATTGGCGGAAACCATTTAGGAAACTCAGAAGCTGCCGAGGTTTTAGCTGAAATACGTTGTCCCGTTGTCCTGGTTTAATGCACAAGAAAAGGACTTAATAGTTGCCACTGGCTTAGGAGAGAATGAGCTAGATGATTTTTGTCTGGCCATTGTCTCGAATGCATTTTTTGGGTTCACTGAAAACGTTCATCATCAACTGCACCTTCTGCGCCTGTAGATACCTTCACTCTCCCAGTCTTTCCCCGCAATTGTCCTCTCCCCATCCTCCCTTGCTATTGCCCCCTTCCTCATTTCACAGGTATTTCTTCCCTTCTACCCCTCCCCTCTCTTTGTCTTTTCTTGCGGCTCTCCCATATACATATATGATGTTTGGACAATCCCAAGATCAACTATGAATGTCCAAGGTTCTAACTTCTTTCCCACCTAATGCTGGTTAGAGCTTTGGGGGGCTATGGGGCTAGGATTAGGTGTTGGGTAGCAACTTTGAACTTCTGAAACATCCATAGTTGGTCCTGAGTTTGTCCACTGCTTCTTGTCCCAACCATGACACTGGCACCTGCTAAGACAATATTTATAGTTACTTAAGAAGTTTCACAATTACTGAGTGTTTCTCGACGTGTTTGAAAAATCTCATCAGACAGGCAGAGTAAAAAATATTTATTAGAAGCAGATAATCTTGAGTCGGTTTTTAATTCTCTAAATTATTTACTATTATCTTTCTTGGCAAAGATAAAGAAGCAAATATCTACCAACAGTGAAGTCTGCACATAATATGATTTATGCATGCATTATCTCAACATTCCGTTCTACATACGGACACTCCAGCTCCTCTTCAACACGTTCAGGGCCTAGACTTGCTAAGGTGCATGTATTAATGCAGTTCAGGACTGACATTCTTGACAATCTCATTCCAGGGTGAGTATATACTAGGAAGGGGAAGCCTGTTGAACCTAGACTTGCTAAGGTGCATGTATTAATGCAGTACATGACTGACATTCTTGACAATTTCATTCTAGACAAGTTTAGGGCCAGTACTAGGAAGAGGAAGACGGCTGATATTATTGAGGAGGATGAGTGCGATATGAGAGATGAGAGGAAGGAGAAGAAGAGAAGCAGGTATGAGCCGCTACGATCCCAGCTCCTCAGTGACCCGACCAATGTCTGCTACCTGGAGTGGAAGGAAAGGACGATCAAACAAGCCAGAGCTGAACTCGAGAAATGACGATTGGCATGTGGAAACCAGAATTCAACAATGAAACAGCGGGCATTTTTGCCTTTAATGGACAGAAGGCATGAGATAATAGTGTGTGAATACTTCTGCTTACTCCTCAGTCAGTGCATTATTTATCATTGTGTGTATATATTATACATGGAAATTTGTGATCGTGTTCTATACAACAAGGGACAGGTTGGTTTATTAACACTAGAGTAAGTAATACTGTGATATGCTATGCAATAAGAGACAGTTTTTAACACTGGAGTAAGTACATTTTGTAATAAGGGACAGGTTGGGTTATTAACACTAGATTATTAACATTAGTGAAGTAACACTTTGTGATCATATGCCAAACAATAGGGGCAGGTTGAGGTTATTAACACTAGAGTAAGTATTATTAACAGTAGTGAAGTAACACTTTGTGTCATATGCCATACAATGAGGGGCAGGTTGGGGTTATTAACACTAGAGTAAGTATTAACATTTGTGAAGTAACACTTTGTGATCACATGACATACAATAAGGGGCAGGTTGGGGTTATTAATTAACACTAGAGTAAGTATAGTGAAGTAACACTTTGTGATCATATGCCATACAATAAGAGGCAGGTTGGGGTTATTAACACTAGAGTAAGCAACACTTTGCTGGTAGTTAGCAAATTCAGTGGTAATGGTGTACTTGGTTATTGTGTCAGTAATTTATCAAATTCTCTTGACTTCATAAGTATGGATTATAAAAGAGTGCACGTCTAAGTGGAAGGAAAGAACTGGAGAAGAACGTGAGACATAATACGGAACTGTGTTGGCGCTGATTATTAAATTATTTTTAGTTTTTACGCAGCGCATTTTGTCTGTAGTGTGAGTATCTCCTAGTACAGACTAATGGGATATATATAGTTAGTGACTAATGGGAGGGTGTGGACACAAAGCTAGAGGAAGCTTGTCATCTTCAATTTGAATGCACTTCAATCGCCACCAACACTGAAACAAGTTTAATGAAGCTGGTAAATATCCCACTTCAAGCAGAGCCAGTTCAATATGATCAAGCTTTGGATGTGATACGCTGTTACCCTTTTGGGCGTCACATTAATTTATTTTTAATTATTTGACTTAATCTGATGCTCCAGTTAAAGATGCCGGAGAAATTTAGCTTTAATTTGTCTTTGGATGTATAGAGTCCAAGCAGGATTTGCAGTTAATGTATATATCACTGCCATTATTGCAATCAACATATTGAATTTTGTTCAAATGGCTCACGGCTTGTTAGCCAGGGTTATTTTTTCTCTTGGTCTTATAATAAATCTACCTATTTTTCATATGTTCTGTGTTCCTGTGTGTTCATTCTTTATTGGCTGGTAGAGAGTGCATGATCCCCCCAATTATTAACATTAGTGTGAACCCGTTGATTGTGAGAGTGTAGCCTGGAGTTGCTGTGTACTTTGGGAAATTATATAGAGTTGAATGTTGAGTATTTCAAATTATACCCCGGGTAGATGAACTTGCATCAATCTAATGCCAAAACAGTAGCAAAAAAAAGATCAGTTGACAGAATACTGTGCTCTACAAAACAGTCAACAAAGTTTAGAGAACAACTTGAAGGAATCCACTGTGTTGCAAGATACACCGCCACCCCTACTCAAGGAAGGATTAATGAATGAGCTTGACTTACTCGAGCTAAACTAGGCCGAAGAGATGGACGTGGTTGTAGTTGCCACACAACGCCCCCCCCTTCTCCCCGATAAGAGTGGTTCAGTGAGCTCCATTGCAAAGCTGTCTGCTTCAACCTCTTCCAAAGCAAAGGCAACCCACCGTAAATGAGGAGTATAGCTACCTGTCCTGTCTGTCTAGAGACAATAATGGACGCGTACAAATTCAAGAAAGGACAAGACTCGGTACTATGATGGCAAATGTAACATGGCTGCACAGGAACTGCGCTGGCCGCTGGGTTCTCTAAGGCAGTTCTATCCTCAATATCTTGTCAGACCAAAGATCAAGCCAGAAGTGTAGACTGCTATCACAAAATGAGATAGCTTCCCCAGGGACAACTTTTGATACCTTGAGTGAAGATGTTGCTTCTCTGAATGTGTGTGCGAGTCGGCATTCTCAAAGTTTGACATTTATTACTAGCATTCTCAACAACCTAATTGAATCAACCAGTTGGTGAACGATTTCAAATCGGTCCACTCCTCAGTCGTTTCTGGCCAAGACCCAAACATCAACCCATTCTCCATTTCTAATTCACTAGTATAATCTTGTTATATATAATATATTATATGATGTCGAAGAATGCCTGAAGGGGCTCCCAAACATGTTCGCATAGCTAAGACATCCATGTTTGTTTTAACATTGATAAATCTATCAGTGATCAGTCAATCAGGGAATATTTTGATGACAAACAATGCACAGAGACCTATCATGGTGAAACTTAACAGATCTGCTGATACCTCAAGTATCCTCAACAAGATAAGATTGGTATCTCCTCCACACTCAATCAAACCTGACAAAAGATGAATGTCTAAGAAACTGAGCCCTTATGAAAGAGAGATCCTCACTTACTGCATGCAATTATAACATGGCAAATTGGACTTGACAAAAAACAAAAAATTCCAATTAGCAAATTGGACCCAACAATTCATTTCAAGTGATAATGCATAGAACTCTGCCAGCTCTTCTCACTGACCAGACAACCCCATTCATGGTGAGATTAGCGCAGTTACTTCTGTGCAATAGCCATCATCTTCCTTGCAGAATACAGAGCTGTCTTCAAAACAATAATAAGGTCTTGTGATTCTTTCTCTTGTAATACAGAAATGAACTGGTTCTTTACATTGATCTTCTGTTCACAGAAACTTGGCGTTCCCGACACATATGACAAAGAAATTACTATGACTATATATAACATTTACCGGAAAGACAGTGGCTCCAGATGATAACTTTGAGGGATTTTATTCCTAATTTCTTAATGCCATTGCCAAAGGACCTTGAAATTGTAACGATTAATTATCAGAATTGCTCAATTATTGGCTCCGTGGTGCACCACTTATTGGCATACTTATGTCACTTGTAATGTCGAAGTTTACGGAATTTATATATAATCCTTTACAGAACTTGATGGGATAGCAATTATGTGAGGAGGGAGGATGATTAGAACATTTACTTGGACATAGGTATATAGTGGTATGTGCATATATACATTGTCTGGATCAAAGTGAGTAACAAAGAAAAATTTCAGTAGGTTATGCCTAATTGTGTCTACTGACTGGGAGAGGTCAAGAACTGATGGAGAATTCCACAGCCTTGGCAGTCTATTAAAGTAATAATGATTTGCAAGATTTGAAGTAGAGCAGAAGTGGTTCAGTTTAAAGTTGACGAATATCTGATGAGAAAGAGGTTCTTGGGGGGGGGGGGGGGGGGGGGGATAACGTGAGAGAACCCTCTGACCACCCTTTATATAAGCAGCTGGTGAACTATATAACCATTATCACCATTGTTGGATATGATAATTATTTCTCTCCTCCAGAATGTAACAGTGCAGAAAGGAAGATAAGTGCAGGGAAATCTTTTATATAGCAGGATGTGTTGGACATGGATTTTTCTACTTTGAAAAGGTGACATGGCAATGTTCTACTGATCTGTCCAGTTTGCCAAGCTATCCAGGTCATACTGAAAGAAATATCACCTGAAGATTGAATTTTCTTCTTAAGTTTTACAGATAGTTTTACATCATCTGCAAAGAACAGTAACTTGGAAACTTTATAATTATCATGGACATTGTTAACATAGAGGAGAAAAAGCAAAGGACCCAGAATACTCTCTTGTGGAATTCCAAACAGCTGCCTAGAGCAACATCGATATGGAAACCATTTGGAACCTATAGGATAGATAAGCCAGGGGGGTAATTTCCATCTGAAAGTTGGGGGGGGGGTTAAAAGCAGTGGTATATACTCCACAGTAATTTTTAAATGAGTTGCAATTCTACTGACTCGTAAAAAGGCAGTTTTATTCCAATATTGTTATGTGACATGACCAGATATAACTATCATAAAGACCTAAATAGTTAGAGAGAGTCGGAGAGACCTAGAGTAGAGAGGCATTCATCCACATCTATTACTGCTGGAAGTGGCCAAGGATGGATGAGTGCCTCTCTACTCAATCCAAGTCATTGAGGCTTAGTTCCTTCACTAGCTCCTTATGCACTGTGCATATCATAAGATGATTGAGGTGGTTGTTCGACATGGTTGTACAGAGGTAAGACTTTACCCATCTCAGTTTACTGAAGGCACATTCAGAGCTTGCATTTGTTGATGGCATAACCAGAACTCCATAGCAGTTAAATGAGATAGTCTATGGTCCTGGCTTCATGCCACGAGTAACCTGGCTAAGATGTCTGTACTGTCGTGCACAAAGACTGCATGCTGGACGAGTCAACCATCCTAACTGCTGAGAGCAGCTTGCATGACTCATCTGACCATTGCTTTCTTTTCTTGCTCCTAGTAGACATGGTCAAAAAGAAGGAGCAGACTTATAGCTCCTGATCTTCTTCCTACCCCGTGGCGTCCTAATATAAGTAACTAGCTGGATAAAGTAGCTATTTATCTAGTCAGCCAGTTCCATGAAACAGGTGAGTATTCCTGTATCATTATGGCTCTAGTCAACACAACTATGACACCAATCTAACCAGAAATGAATGCAAAGGCAAACTTATCTTGCAAGTGCAATAAACTTGGCAAACAATCAATCAAAAAGAAACGAGAAGCCATTCCCGACAAACAGCAACAAGTGCTTCTCGATGTCAGGAAATGTTCCGGAAAATTGTGGTTTATCCTGATTAAGCCTCTCGAGCCACAAATGAGATGATGATTCTACCCCTTCTTCCCCACTGTCAAGCTCAACTTCTTCACCTCCATGAAAGTTCCTTTTAACTCTCGCAAACTCAACCTCTCCTTCTCTACCAATCTCCCCTTCTCCCCCACTGCTGAGTCCCACTTCTTCCCCTCAAACCAAACTCCCCTTTTTTCCCTCCAGCAAAAATGAATCAGTATTTGTGTATGATTATCCCCAAGCAGATTTGGAAGGTTTGTGCTCTTTCCTGCTAGACACTGACTTCAGTCTCTGCCTAAGGGTGGGGGAAGTAAGGTCACTGCACCAAAAGGAAATAACTTTCCAGCATCAAGTCTTGAATCGCTATATCAACTGTGATTGATGGAACTCTACAAACAAATGTAGAGGGTTTTTTTAAATATCTTTTTTAAAGTTCATGTAAAGTGGGTCTAAAACAAAAAACCCTTGTGGTTATGACTTTGGAGCTCCATAGATTCTGCACACTTTATATATGGACTTAATATATAGCTCAAATGATAGATCTCTCTGTGTGCTCTCTTTTGATGTTAAAAAAGTTGCATAGGTATAACTATGCTCAAGTTACATGCAGCCAAATTGGGAGTCCCTCAAAATCTGTGTGCCTGAACTGTTTGCAGTTGTGGTTCCTGATTGGAAAATGCTAGCCAGTTGAAGTTATTCTGTGTGTAATTTGTTACGTTTTAGTGCCTAAATCAACACATAGTGATGTAGAGTGGGGCTTCCTCTAGCCACAGATAACTGGGTATAATTATAGCACTTTACAATCCTAACCACAATCACATTTTCCGGACATGTTCAGACTGCTTCTCTCCCTCCCTCAATATGGAGTCATTCATATCTGAAATGATATTGAAATGATGTAAGCTGTTCTCACTTGTTTGTGCAGCCAGTTTTCTTTCCTCTTCAACTCTGCTGCTATCGTCTCGGTCTTTCTCTTCACTATGATTACCATTCCCAGTTTACATTAGCCCGCAATATTTAAGGTGGTGATTAGGATGATGGCCAAATGCTTCCTTCATCATCTCTTAATCTATAATTGAAAAGAAGCGGAGACGAAGGACATCCCTGCCTAAGTCCATTCTCCACAGAAAACTACCTTGACCTCCTTCTGTTCAATATCATCATTGTCTCCACCCCACTAGACAATCCTACACATATCCTCACAAATTTCTCCTCCACTCCATACTGCCTCAACTTGTGCCACAGTCTCTCCCTCTACACACTGTCATATGCCTTGCTTATGTCGAGGAAGGCAAGATATGAACTCTTCTTCTTCCTCTTCCTCACTTCGCAAACACCTCTTAACAACAACTACTGGTCCAAACATCTCCTCTGACTCCTAAACCCTCCCTGCGCTTATGTCAAAATCCTGTCCTCAACAAACCCTCCCAACCTCCTCACCAACAATCTCACAAACACCTTCACCAAACTACAACCTAATGCAATCCCCCTAAAATTCCCTACTTGGTCCTCATCGCCATCCTTTTGGAGAGGTACTAGCAAACTCCTCTTGCAGTCCACTGGGCAGCACTCAATCCTCATCACCATGTTCATCACCTGCACCATCACCTCCACCAACTTCTACTTCTTCCCAACTCACATACCCAACTCATGCCCACTCACATCTCCTATCTCTAATTCTGGTACTTTGGGGCATCCTCTTTTTTCCTCCCCAGCTCTTCCCAGTGTTTTGCCATTACCTCCAACACCTTGTCGTCCTCCTCCACCATCCTTACCTTATCATCTTTCACTCCTTTTATCCTTCTCTCCTTCCTCTTTGCTCTTTATCATGCTTACAACTAGTCCCACCCTGCTCTCTAATCTTCTTTATAGTAATCTTCCTCAATTCTTTCTTCTCTTTCCTAATAGTATTTTTCACTTCCTTTCTTGCTTCTCTATAGTCCTCCCATAATTATTTCAAAGTAGCTTCCCCTCCCTCTCTTCCTTGCTCCCTTAACCTCCTACATTTCCCCCTAACACCAATTATCCTCTCCACATCCTCTGACCACCATCCCTCTGACCTGTCTGTAATCTTCTTCTTTCCAATCACTTTCTCCATTGCAGCCAAAACTTTCTCCTTGCACCTACTCCACATCTCTTCAACGGTGTTTCCTTCTAACTCTTGCTCAAGTTCTCTCATCTCCACTTCCCACCTATGAAAATTTCCTCCACTGTCTCCTGATACTCCTTCCTGTCAAGCCTATTGTCAAGCCTTGCTCTCTTCTCACTTGTACTGCTCTCCTTCCCCGCATAATTTCTCTCCATTACTATGGTCCGACCCCTCATCAGCTGCCTGAGGCCTCAACTACCACCCAACTACCTAACTACATCCATGGCTTTACTAAACAACTTATCAACTTTCTCTCCCCAAATTCCCATGTCCACCTAACCTCACAGCACTGCAACTCATTCCCTACAACCAGATCTCCAACCCTAACCAACTCCAACAACCTCCTTTCATTACTGTTTGGGTTGTCCTCCACTCCTAATCCAATTCTTGCATTGCAGTCCCCCGTCATAACATCAGAACCTTTCTCTTCTTACTTCACCACATCCTCCTACAATACCTCAAGCGATCCTTCCGTCTCTCTCACTCTCACTCCTTCTGGGTTCACATACACTACCCTACCATAATAATATATTTTTATATGTCAACTTATGTTCGTATGAAGGTGGGACTAAAATATGAAACCTTGTGGCTAGATTTTGGAGCTTCATAGATTCTGCAGATTTTACTGAAATTAGTGTCTGTGGCTAGAGGAAGCCTCTACATTTTTGGGTGTTTTTTGGGGTGTAAGATAAACAGAAATGTCTATCCTGAAGGAGACAATGAAGTGATCTGTGGCAATGATAGAGGTTCATCATGAATTATTTCCTCAGAAGAGGATCAATGGCTGGTTCACAACACGACGCTGGCTGAGCGTTGCGTTGCGTGTAGTCAATTGACTTTTGACCCTCGAATTGCGCTCAACAAAGATAGACACTGATTGGTCCGACGCTGCATTTCAGACATTGGATTAGAATTTTTTCTAATCCATGCAGCGTCGGACCAATCCGAACATCGCATGTCTGCAGTGGCTCGGGTCAAAGGTCAATTGACATGCAATGCAATGCAATGCTCGGCCAGCGTCGTGTTGTGAACCAGCCTTTAGTCCAAGAGGTCACCTTTGATGTGGGTGAGTAATTTACAAGTTGCAATAGATTGGCTGACCAACTTTAATAAAGCACGAGACTGTGCAATATTAAAAGTGACAGAAATAAAGATGCCCTCGGACAACAAGGGTCCAAAGTTCTGGTATGAATGGACTTGGCAGGGCTACTTAATTATAATTAGATGGAAACAAGGAGGAAGAGCCGAGTGGAACGACATGTTCACCGCAACTTGGTATTTCAGTTTACACCGTGAACAACAAGGTTGTGAAGCGGGCCGAGGTTATAATGGCTGCTAGGGGAAGATACTCTAAAAGACAACACAGAGAGGGTTGATGTGAAGCAAAAGTCATCTAGTGATGGAGCACCAAGAGAGGAGCCATCCACCAGGACTGGTGGGGGGGGTCAGTGCTGGGAACTAGGAAGGAGGAAGTGGAGGACCAGATTGTTGCTCGCATGATGGAACAATTCTAACTCTTCCTGTCCTGATTATGGATAAAGCATCTCTATTTAACTATTCCATTAACAACTGTCCTTTGTTAACTTAGATCTGTGTTTCTAATTCTAATTTTTTCAGTCCTTTTAGTAACTTAGATCTGTGTTTCTAATTCTAATTCTTTCAGTCCTTTGGTAACTTAGATCTGTGTTTCTAATTCTAATTCTTTCAGTCCTTTGGTAACTTAGATCTGTGTTTCTAATTCTATCTTTCAGTCCTTTGGTAACTTAGATCTGTATTTCTAATTCAGTCCTTTGGTAACTTAGATCTGTATTTCTAATTCTAATTCTTTCAGTAGTGTCTCAATTTCTGAAGAGGATGCTTTTACTTCTCTATCTTCTCCTGATGCCTCCAAAGCAACTCAGCCTGATGGTATTCGTCTTAAGAAAGTGTGGACTACTTTTATATAATCCTTTCTACCATTTATTTATTTTTACAGATCGAAAGACTAGGACAATCCCAACATAACTCCTAATCTTCAAATCAGGGGGCAAAACTTCAGTTAAGGACTATATATCATCTCTTTGTACCACCTCTCTTGTGTAGAGCATTTAATTTATGATAAAATATGTGATCATATTTTCAAATTCAATTTGGATTCTGCAGAAGCAGTTCAACTCTTCAGCAATTTCAACTCTTTTGATAAGAAAGTGCGTACAGGCGCAATTTATCTCAATCTGCTTTTCATAGTGTGCTCCATCAAGAACTTCTTCTTAAACTCTAGTCACATGCAATCGCTGGCAAACTGTGGCAGGTTCAGAGCATATTTGTTATCATGCTTTCAGAAGGTAACCTTATCTCACCAGTCTTCTGATCTGGTACCTGTTGCCCCAGGCAGTATTCTAGGACTGTTTCTTTAAATTACTGACATCAAAGGGTTTGTTTCCTTAGTAACTTGAAACTAACAACTGTTGGTTGTGTTTACTGTTATTTAGTAGCAGTAATTGACACTAGTTTTGTGGTTTTGGTGTGATTACCTTATATGGCACTGTGTGGCAGTGCCCAGGGGTGAGAGGTCAGTCTGGTTCAGGCGTCTGGCTTCCAGATTCCCTCAGTGATTACTCCACCAGGTGGAACAACGTCTGGCCCTGTCATCCCTCCATCAGAAATTCCTAATGAAGCATTCCAAGGCATCCACTTGCAACCATCAACCTCCACAACGATATTACCCTTGGTTTAAATGAGGGTGGAAGGATGTAGCAACTTGAAACTAACAACTGTCGGATATTCCCCTTGGTTTAAATGAGGGTGGAAGGATGTAGCAACTTGAAACTAACAACTGTCGTATTTAGTAGCAGTTAGTTTTGTGGTTTGTGTGTGACTACCTTATATGGTATTGTGTGGCAGTGCCCAGGGGTGAGAGGTCAGTCTGGTTCAGATGGCTACGACCTTGGGGAACTGTTTTGCAGAAAGCAGATTTCTTGAATTTGTTGTGTAACGGGAGGGGGGGGGGGGGGGGGGGGTTTCCCATTCCAACTTCCTTCTCTACGCTGATGACACAAGGTGTTACCGCTTCATTAGGTCTTATGAACTCGAGAGTGACATTCTCTTGTTGGCAAGTCTAAAATTTAATGCCTCTAAGTATAATGCCTCTAAGTATAATGTCATGAGTTTCTCTACAAAGAAAGAAGATCACATTTATTGCCTCAGTAATTCCACCTTGGCATCCAAGTCCAGCTGTCGTAATGATTTTGGAGTCATCTTAACTCAGGACCTGTCATGGGCAAGCACTAGTATGATCTCTGTAAAGGCATACAAGGTGCTTGGCTTAATATGTTGATCTTTTAATAACTCTATAACAACCCGAAAACTTAAGATTTATCTGTACTCGCAATTAGTTCTGTGATTTGGCGACCTTACTTAATACTCAAGTCTATACAGCAGCGACCAAGTACATTTTAAATGGCTTTCAGTACAAAACACTTCTTTTAGATCCTAAATCTTCTCCCACTAATGATGTTCTTTGAACTCAGTGGCATTTTTTTCATCAAGGAAGTCAGCTATAACAATTGTGACATAAATCTTTTTGTTTTCAAATATACATCTAATACAAGGTCCTCCTTTATTAAACTCCATCATGCTTTTCTCACACTATAAGTCCAATTTTAACCGATTACCCAGACTCTGGAATCCACTTCCTACAATAGATTTCAAATCAAAGCTGTTGAAATTCTTCTTTTTCTGTTAGTAATTTTGGCCCAAACAATCCCCTGTACGTATCATTTTCTCTGTCCTTGTATAATAAGTGTTGTAACTCATCTCAACCATGTTATCTTCTTCTAACATTCCTTCAGTTCAGACCAGTCTAATAGATCCCAGTCATTCTGTCCATACCGGGATGTCTGTTTTGTGCATAATGTGGAGGCCTTAACAGGCTCAGCAGTATACAGGGGCAGCTCCACCTTTTTCAAAGTGGTCCGGCTGACTTTGCTAGTGTTGAGTAGTATGTGTGCAGGGTGTATTCCCTCCCTTGCTGAGTGCAAAGCTACATACAATTAGTATTATATAGGTCATAGTTATTTTCATTGTTTCAAAACTTTCCAAAAACTCTCATTCGATCTTCCTTGGTCAGGACAAATTCCCTCATGGCTTCAGTATAGTCGATCGTTCTATGTATAGCCTCATTAGACTGTTTAGTCTTTCCTGCTTCATTGTGGAACGTAGATATGTCTTGATGCAACGTAATGATGAAAATGATCTTTCACTGTTAGCTGAAGTAGCTGAAATTACCAAGAGTAAGTGAAAAAGCTTGCTGACTTGAGGAAAAAGTGTGCTATACTGAGTACGTTTTTCCCTTAAAGTACAAACTGAATAATCTTCTCCTTCCATTATATTTTTGAGCATAGACAATTCAACTTGCAAGTCTTCTTTAATGAGGTCACCTCTAAAATGCTCATCTGAGAGTGAGTTAGGAATTGTGTCTCCCAAAGCAGCTTTTTCAAAAAAAAATTCCATTTTAGAATATAAAATAAAAGCAGGGGGGTCAAACCTACGTTCAATTTAACCAATCAATTTCTCCAAAATTTCGAAGTAAAGCCTACGATACATAGATACATAGTTTCCACTGTGTCATCACGATGAGTATTGTTGCCATACTCATCTATGCGGGCAGGAATTCTCCTTCGATGAGGTAAAATGGGTTCGTCAACATCTAAATCAGAAGCCTTGGCTTGCATCTTATCCCAGGTATGGTCAAAGTAACTGTCAGATCTCCACTCTTTTAAGCTATATAGAAAGAGTTACTGATGCAAATTTTCTTGCTTCTGTTGAACTAATGGTCTTCCTTTGAAGAGCTTTACTCAGTAGAGATCAGTAATTGAGAAAAACATTTCAGCTACAAATACCCAAAAAGAAAGGAAAACTTCTTCATAGTAGCTAAAATACCACGTGCTGTGGTAGCAGCCTCAACATTTCCACTATATTCTGTTGTGATATCATCTAGTACAGATAGAATCACAGAATAGTTGGACAGAATAGATCGAAGTGATTCAGCTCTTAACTGTCCACCGAGTTGGGAAAAGAGGTTTGAGACCAGGAGTTTCTGGAGAAAGTTCTGATTTCAATTTTTGGAGTATGGATTTCTTTTTGGCGCTATATTTTATCATTTTGGACAACTCAAGGACTGTATCAAACGGGTCTCTCATGGTTTTGATAGAGCAACAGGTATCATGAACAGCAAGATTTAGTGAGTGTCCTATACAAGAATGTATACTGCTCTGAACTCAATTCTTTGGATTTGCATTGGCATTCATAGATTGTGGCAGCACAATCTATGAATTCATAGATTGTATAGATTGGGCAGATTCATAGATTGGATGGAACATATATATAGCAGCTGCAGTTAGTAGCATATAGTAGCTAAAAAACTTTCTTATGACTCTCTTACTGAATTGAAAGAGGGTAAACGTGGCTTCAATTCACAACCAGAAGCCTTGATTTGGTGTTTGTTGTTATTGTTGTGCATAGCTTCCAACTTTCTTCCAATTGTGGACAGCTAGCTAATTGCATTTTCACACTCTAGCTGATTGCATGTTTTCACACTCTAGCTAATTGCATGTTTTCACACAAGAGCTAGCTGGTTTTCAAGCATCTTTATCATGAAAACAACTTCGGCGTGAAGGGTTTAATAGTTGGCTCATCTTTTTATAGCCTTTAGATAATACCTTTAGAATATGCTTTTACAATGTATGAAAATTAATATAATTTAGATATTAATTGCACAAAAAGTGGTCGGCAGCCGGACCAGTCTAAAAAGTGGTCGGCGATTCCGCCAGACCTGTGGAGCCGTCCTGGTATATACCACCACTTTACCAACGCCACTTTTTCCCGCAAAAACTATGACGACCCTGTAGCGTGTTTCAAAGCAGTAACACTCACTGGTGCCGCACACGTGAGGTTTGCGCATGTCCTCTACGCGCGCGTGACAAGATTACTGGTGTAGCCTAGCGTCGTTTAACTGTGCGCTAGTTGTTCGGACTGTAGTGTTTCTGTGTCTCGGCTTCTATCACTTCTCTTCCACCTTCGGAGGCTATACACAATGCGCGAGATAGTTCATTTGCAGGCCGGACAGTGCGGCAACCAGATTGGTTCCAAGGTACAAAAAATTATGTGGTGAAAAAAACTGGCGGGCTTATTGGCTATATATATTTTTGTGTTTGTTATTTTGTGGTGATAGTACTTAAAGATATTGTTTCATCCTTGGGTATCCTTGGGTTAATGAAACATGAAGTCAAGGTCTGTGCAAGACAGGCAGGTGGCTGGGGCAATTTTAAGATAGTCATGCCTGGAAGTGGGTGTGGTCTAACACTGAACACATGGTTTATGGAGTACAAGTTATTCAATGTTGACTACCTTCACCCTTATCCCTTCATCATGTGATGGTCTAACTACAAATTCCTATGACTCAGTACTGTAGAAAAACCCAACCATGCATTCCTAGACTACATTCTTCCCCTCCTTTGAAGGGTCTGGTTCATGAGACTAGATTCCTTGCTCTCAATGGGGGGTGATCCAAGGCAATCCCAGGAGGAAAATAAAATAATCATGTTAGGGTTTATTAATTATAGAAAGAAAAGAAAAAGCTAGGTTTTTCACGGAATCCTTCCTAAAATAACAAGTAGGTCTATGTACACACTGTGCTGACCTAGTGGTTTTAGTGGTTTTGCTCAATTTGGCATTATCGTACTGGAATTATGTTACAGTAAGGAATTAAAATTATGTGATCTTTCTAATGCAATGTCAGTTTCATATTTATATTTGGTTTCTTGAGGAGGCCTCGCTGAGGAAGTGAGAGAGAGAGAGTCCTTTGCCACCTTATTGCTACATGCTCACTCAAGTTGTTCTTTCCCACAACTGGTTAAAGAATCCATATGGGCATCTAATGTACTACAGGAAGTTCTGTGATGATACTCATAAAGAAAGAATAATTCCACACACTCTAGACTGATGAGACAAATCACCACGGAGCATGCTCACCTGCTGGTGAGCGTGAAGAGCTTTCTGTAGGTCTAAAGATGGAAGTAGTGCTACAAGTAACTAATTATGATGCAAGTCTAGGGAGGAGCCAAGCAGGAAACCTTGTGATCACCAATATAAGCATGTTTAGACAGTTTTTTAAACCTTGATCCTAATCCAGGTTTCAGTTACATATAAAATACCCATCAAGAACCAAGAAGCTAGGTAGCTAACCAGGTCAATAGGTGGATTACAATTCAGATTAAATTGAAGCGGGCTGAAAAGACCCTTGTAAACAAAACAGTGGGCTTGGCAAGGTCATGCAGAGGTCATTTCATTTTTAGCAACTACTTGTGAATAGACCACATAAAAATAAAGATACTACTAATAAAACCTTGTGGTTACAACTTTGGAGTTCAAAAATTCTGCACACTTCACTGTATAACTTGATATACCGTAAACTCTGTGTAGCACACTGCTTCTAAACCCAACCTACAAGAAAATGGCGCATAGGTGTTACTAAACACTACTGCTAAATAAAGCACACTCTGTCTAGACTGGTATCCAATCTTGTGACTAGTTGAAGAAGGCTTTAAAACCAAGCTAAGAAGGTCTCTATAGGCAGGTCATGAAGGAGCAAGTCCCTTGAGGAAGGCACTAGTAGCCTTTCAAGTATACTTTGAGTTTACCTCAGAAGCAGTTCATCTACAGAACTATTTGGACATCCTTCATGGTGAGAAGCTCCTTTTAGCTGAAGATGAGAACAATTCTTGCAACATGCTCGGTATTGTCATCCTTTGCAAGCCAGAAGTACAATTGTTGGATTCATTGGAAAGTGTTTAGGAACTTCATAGGTCGTGGAGGAGTTACCTTTGCTACTACAAGACTGAGAAAGGGACTAGAAGTCCCCTGCAAGTAAGCAGCAAGAAGCTCTTTGGGAAATTACGGACAACTAGAGACAAATAATAGACGTGCGTACTAGAAAAATTCTTGCCTCAATGTTTTGTTTAAATACGTTGCCTAGGTGATACAGCTGATGTTCATGCACCTAATTAGTACTTTTTTCAATGACTTCGATATCAGCACTTCTCAGCGAGATACCATAATGACGCAGAACAAAGACTGTAACGACAAGGAAATGGTGCTTAATAACTTGCTCTGAACATCGAGAGGCTTAACAACCAGAGATTACCATATAGTTCAAAAGATAGATAAAGCTCTGTGTGCTTTTGGTAACAAAAATAATGTGGCATATGTATATCTACGCCAAAATTACCTGGAGCTGAAGTGGGAGATGTCAAAATCTTCCACGATGTTGCTGGACTCTCTCAGACAGTCTTTCACATCTCTCAGACAGTCTTTCACAATGTTGCTGGAGTTTGTCTTCCTCTCTCTGACAGTCTTCCACAATGTTGCTGGAGCTTGTCTTCCTCTCTCGGACAATCTTCCACACCATGTGACCCATCTATACCAAGTCCATGAAGCTTCCTATGCGGCACAGGAGACTTCTATACTTTAAGAAGTTGTATTTCACTGTTGTCACTTTCCAAATGAGTTTGCAAAGCTTTCCTAGGTACAGAATTGTTTTCATGCCACAATATCAGATGTGCAGATTGAAGTAGATCAAATTTGGTTCATTCCTAGCCTTGAGTAACTCGTGCTACTTGCTAGCCATCCTTATTCACTGCCTAATGCTACTTATGTGTGGATTAGAGGATAGCTAAAGCCACAATTTTTGGAGACCATTCCAAGATGCCAAACAGAGAAGCTATGTGTGTGTTTGTCTGTGTGTTGTTCTTGACTGGTAGCGATCGAGTTCTGATTGTCAGTCGAATGCTTGATGTCTAGTTCTGACATGAGCTTGGCTCCACCTTACTCTGAGGCCTGCTTAGCTTTGCGTCCCTCTTATCTCTTGATGCTGATGGCCGGGGTTGTATCCATCTTTTTCTTCTCTTCTCTGAGACAAGCTTCTTCCCTACCTTTAATTGAGAGTGGGCTGGTTATTTTCTTTTGGGTGCTGGGACACGCCTTCCTATTTGTAAATAGGTCACCTGAACCTATTTGCAAATGTTGTCAGTCATACTTACCGGCAAATGCATTTCTCTACGGGCTGATTGGCAAGTGAAGCAACCTTCACTGGAGGGAAAGATTTTATTGCCATGCATGACCTCACTTGCAATGTAATCTATCTCAGACCTGCCAACTGTCCTGCATTTTGCGGGACAGTCCCACATTCCACATCCCTGTCCTGCCAGACATGTCACATTTTGCAATAGCAGGTCAGGCAGTTCGTTGTTGATATGGTATAGCTTTGGTCAGCATGTATGGACTGGAGGAGCCTGTGTCGAGTCTCCCTCTGCAGCCTGGCTAGAAGCTAGCTAGTGAAAGGCCAGCTACCCCTACTGAAATCCGTGTGACCTTCTCACTCGAGCTGCTAGCATTATTATGGCTCTGCCTACTTTTAAATGTTAGTGGTACCGAGCTTGCACAAGCCAGTATATCATGCAAACTACACCAACTGAATTTCTAGGACCTCGCCCCTGGATCTCTTTACCAGATAAGTCACTTCAATATGTTTGGTTGAGACAGTGAAACCCAGTCAGGTTTCACATAGCACGAGCTGCTGCAGGTGCTAAAACTGAATGAAGAAACAAATTGACAAGGTAAAAACAATTCCTTGAATGTACTGTCACTCATGACTGCTGCTCTCTTGGACAACAAGTACACAAGACAGAATGGGTTACATAGTATATGTGATAGGATCTGGAAAAAAGGGCCCACTTCGCCAACACCCCCCCCCCCCCACCCCCCCTCCTGCATTATTGGCATGAGGTTAAAGCGCAAGGATAGCAAAGTGGAATGGTACTGGAATTGTGCCTTGATTTAATGCCATTCCAAAAGTTATACACAGCTTTACTTCCGTTCTTCACAACACCCTCAAACGAGAAAATGTGTATTGAAATTTCCCTTGTGTTGTTTTGCGCGAAACTCCACATCACGCATTGATGAGATCACATTTTCAATCACCACGGGGTTATTTAGGTTGCTATGGAAACTGAAGGGAATTCCCGCATGCTCGTATTTTCATTCCGTATACACAGTAGCTTCGCATGGCTTCTCTATTTTTTAAAGCTTTTTCTAACTGCTCGCTTGGATGGAGGGAAGCACTTCTTAGCCTTGAAACTTTGCAGAAAGATAGAGCAATGACCCATGATACCTCTGAGGTAATTTATGAAAATATCATGATTCATAACCTTCGCAGCTATTTCAGGTCCTAGTGCAAAATCAGTTTTGGGGTGAAGTAGGCAGATCGTATCACATATATAAAGAGCAAATAAAAGTGATGATATATTTTCAATAGAGGGAGATACTAAGATGGAGAACATTAAACACTATCAAGAGTGCAAACTAGTTTTTAAAAAGATCTGGTGTTTTTGTCGTCTTCTGCATAGTCTTCCCTTCAGTTACCCTCTGATAATTCGACCAGCCAGCAAGTTCTGGCTGACGACCTCACTCTCTTAGTGTGCTTTCCATCTTTAGTGGAAGCTGCTTCCAAGTTCTCTTCTCCTTCAGAACCTGCCAGCCATTATGTTACAGGGCATAAGGTGATTTGTGCAATTTGTATGGAACACAAAAATTGGCAACATTGCATCAATAATGTACAGATTCAGTATTGTATTAAACCTTCAGCTATGTAGGAAATTATTGGGGTTACAGCTAGGGAGATGGCTAGGATTATGGTTAGAATTAGTGCCTGGGAAATTGCTAGGGTTTGGCCAGGGCAATGTCTAGGGTTAGGGCAATGGCCAGGGAAAAGCTAGGATTATGGTTAGAATCTGTGTCTGGGAAATTGAGGGTTAGGCAATGGCTAGGGTTGGGGCCAGGGAAATGGCTAGGGCTAGGCAGGGCAATGGTTTGGGTTAGGACCAGGGTAATTGCTAGGGTTAGGCCAGGGCAATGGCTAGGGTTAGGGCAGTGGCTTGGGTAGGCCAGGGAAATGGGTTGGGTTAGGACCTGGGAAATTGCTAGAGTTAGGCCTGGGTTGGGTTAGGGCAGTGGCTTGGGTTAGGGTCAGGGAAATGGCTAGGGTTAGGCCAGGACAATGGCTAGGGTTCAGTGGCTTGGGTTAGGGTCAGGGGGAAATGGCTAGGGTTAGGACCAGGGCTATGGGGCTGGTTCACAATGTGTCGCTTCAAGTAGTTCACAATATCTGCCTTGTCGTACCTTAAACTTTCCCCCTAATTATGAAACTTCACCCATTAATTAATGAACCAGTTACCTTCAATCTCTAATTGACTTGCCAGTACGGCCATATATATAAGGAAGTTCCTCACTGCCTCTATCGACCTTTCCATGTTCATCTTTTCTTTGGAGAAACATTTCCCCCCAAAACACAAATAAAGCACACCAACACATGTCGACCGATGCATTGCAACCGAACTAGAATAACAATTGAGTCGATTGAAGCGGTGTGACATCATGCTTTGTGACGAGTCGTTTTGCTTTGCATCGCTAGAGTGAACGGCATGTTGTGAGCCAGCCTTAAAAGCCAGGGCAATAGTTGGGTTAGGGCCAGGGCAAGGGCCAGGGCAATGACTTGGTTATGGCCAGGGAAATGGTTTGGATTGGGAAATGTCTTGGTAGACACACTGATTTTCCATTACTAGCAGAAAAGTGCGGAATCTTACAAATCTCAGTTTTAGTAAGGAATTTGTTATTTTCATGATGCTTCAACCATTCTAACCTTGAGGTTTTTTAAAATTTATTAATTAGCAGTCTAGTTTTACACACACAATTAACATATGAAGTGTTTATAACATTTATGCCACCTTTGGGCTAAAAATGGCAACTTAAAAGCCCTCCTGCAAGGTCTCGTGTAGATGCATAGAGTGTGCACAGCAGTCCAAAAAAGATCTTTATGAAGACGGAGAAATGTTTTCTGCAAATTTTGTGACCCCAGTATTGACATTATCAGAAAGAGAGTTAAAGCCGAAGAAAAAAGATTCTTCAAGGCAAAAAAAACTCTGACGTTTATCTCATCCAGGTCCAATGATATGAGTCATTGTGGATTTTCTGAAGATGTGCACAATGGCCACTTGAAAAGTGTAAAGTATGAAAGTATGTTACCTTTCTTCTGCAAGCATTGCAAACACGAGGTGGTCTCTCCCGTTGATTCCCCCCCCCCCCTCTGCTTGCCTAATCAGTCGTGGTTTAGTGTGTTTTGTAGAGGAGACCTCTAGCCACGGACTGGCTAGCACAGATCTAGCCACGGACTGGCTAGCACAGATCTAGCCACGGACTGGCTAGCACAGATCTAGCCACGGACTGGCTAGCACAGATCTAGCCACGGACTGGCTAGCACAGATCTAGCCACGGACTGGCCAGCACAGATCTAGCCACGGACTGGCCAGCACTTGCCAATCAGGAACCACAACTACAAACTGTTCCGGCTGAGATGGCTGCATGAATTGAGATACCTACGCAACTTTTTTTAGTATCAAAAGAAAGCACACGGAGATCTATCATTTGTGGTTATATAACTAGTTCATACAGTAAAGTGTGCAGTATTTATGGAGCTCCTTACTAAACTGAAAAATGGATTTTAGTCGTCCAATAGGTTTGGAGTCTTCTGGTGGTAAAATTATGACAAATACATATAGTACACAAGTTATGTGTGGGGTGTGGGGAAAAGTAGAGATACATAGATATGTAGAAGATACATAGATAGATACATAAATAGAGGTAGAGACAGATCATATAGAAAGATGCATAATAGATACATAGATAGATCATGATAGACAGATAGATAGATCATACAAAGCTATATATAATAGATATATACATAGATACATACAAAGATAGATATAATATATATCTACACAGATAGACAAGGGATAGATTATAGATAGATAGACACAGACACGGATAGAGACACATAGATATATACATAGCAACATACATACATAGATATAATATACATAAAAGATATATATATAGATAGAAACATAGATAGAAACATAGCTAGATACATACATAGACATACATACATAGATACATACATAGATACATACATAGATAGATATACATAGATAGATATACATAGATAGATATACATAGATAGATATACATAGATAGATAAACACATAGATGCATAGATAGACACATAGATAAACACATAAATAGATAGTAGATATAATTATACATAAATATATGGACACAGATAGACACATAGATAGACACATAGATAGATAGATAGATACATATGATTTGAAGATGAATTTCACAGTTTTGGGTGGTTGCTGGTTTACTACCTTTGAAGGATCCGAGGCATGCTCGAAGTGTTTTTGGAGTCAAAATTGGCTGAAGTCACCTTAGGATACTAAGAAGCTGCCAGTGCGAGTTAGCTGAGATAAAATTAAAAAATTGTCCTCCACTAAAAAAAAAAAAATTGGGGGTCAAACCAACAAGGAGTACTTCCACTACTTACCTACATGCACTCCATGGGTTAGCTAGTAATTCCTTGATTGGTCTACCTCACACTTTTTTATCTATCCCAACTAAACTCACTTTGGCAGCTTCTGAGCAGCCCTGACAGTGGCTTCCATTGGTATTAATTAAAGTGAGCAAACTGGTAGATCTAAAAGTGTGGAAAACCTTGAGGTTCACATCCTGTCTATCTCTGTTTCTTCTCTTGCATAAAAGCATTCATAATAATAATAATTATTATTATAATTTATAATTATATTATTATAAGTTATAATTATAATAATAATTATAATGCCTTGTCTGTTTTGGGGTCAGTCGGGAGTTGAACGTGTTAAGCTTTTTAGTTATTTATTTATTTATTGTTAATTAGTTATTATATAAGTATATGTGTTAATTAGGTGTTAATGAACTTGGTATGTTGTGTTTGCTGTTTGCTCAATTATGTAATAATAAAAATATGTATATAATATTATAATAATAATTATAATAATAATTATTATTATAGTGTGCATGCATGTGCTGCTACTACTGCCAGTATTCTTCCCAGGAATTTCTGAAGGGATATTGGGGTGTGTGGTACCCGTATAATTTTAGTAATTTTAGTGGCAATGTTAACCACACCCCATTTTTACTGGTTTTCATGAGTTCACACAGCAATGCTTGAGGAAGGGTTCATATGTACAGAAGCTGAAATTGCTGCTTTTGTAAATCCTGACTGCAGCCATGTAATGCAGTGACTTTGATTATAATGATGGATAATATAAATCCTGACTGCAGCCATGTAATGCAGTGACTTTGATTATAATGATGGATAAGTTGATGGTCTTGTTTGCTAATTATTAAAATTGGAACAAGTGATCCCAATGACGGTAACCTTCAGCAGGACCTGAACCAGTTCAATGGCAGATGGACAAGGTAGGAACTGTAGCCGAGCACCACAAAATGTCATTCATCATCACTTTACCAGGATAATCAAAATCAGGCACATTGATTCTTCTATTCTTCATGGCAGCCCACGATCACAAGCTAGTTCACAGGGGAAATCAGATGGACTAGGCCCTTCAATTGCTATCATCAAGAGGTGATTGGGAGTTTTGTTGGCTAACGGTTTCTAAGGTCAGTCTTGACTTGTGAGAAGCCTCTTTCACAGTCTACAGAAGACGGAGAGTAAAAGGCCAATAACTGCTAACTTGGCCAGATTGGGAACATTAAACTCAATTCCAATGTTTTGATCATATGACTCGTGAGCCTGTTAGTTCCATTTGCTTCAACTCACTATTAGTAGCAACTACACCATTGAAGACTGAGCTCACCTCTGGTTGATTCTGGATGCACTACAAACATAGTGGGTGAAGCTTATCCAGCATGCCAGCGCTGAGGAATGGTTGAAGGGAGAGCTTTTGTGGAATACTGATAGCCACAAGTTTTTTTTGTCACTATGGTATCGGTCCCCTTTTAAAGGAAGTGCATGCACTTTCACAAAAAAATGCCTTGCGCTAAGACGAAACAACCCGCTGGAATGCCATTGCTCTCCCACCATCTCTCTTGGAAGAGCAAAGATCAGCTTCCATCTTAATTAAGAGGGGACTACACCTGAAACCACCGAAATTTGAACATATATTTGTAGTCATCATAACTCCCCCCCCCCCCCCCCCCCCCTTTCTTCTGTGCAGATAGTTTTGATACCAACTTGTTGCTCATTCTGTGTGATATGTGAAATGTCTCTATAGGCACCTTTTCTTAGAAGATACATCCAAAAAGGCAAGGGTCACTCCAAAAATTGCACCCCCCAAACTGTGGCAAGGATAATTCCCAAGTGCCTGGTCTACAGATGCCCAAATTTGGTTTGTGGCTTACAAAGACACTTAGCTGTGATATGACGGTGACATATTTATCAACACATCTCGTGTTCATTATTCTAAGGCACTTCAGGGGGACCGATGGTATTTTTAATTTTTTAATTTTAACTTGTGGTTACAACTTTAGAGCTCCGTAGATTCTGCAAACTTCATGGTATGGACTTGATATATAGCTCAAAAGATAGGTCTCTCTGTGTGCTCTCTTTTATTACTAAAATATGTTTCATAGGTATAACTACAGGCAAGTTATATACTAGACCCTAAAGTGGAGGGACCTCAAAAACCTGCACCCCACAATCGCCGTCCAAAATAACTCCAGATTGCTTAAGTGCCAAAAAAAATTGAAAATGGTACGAGTGGCTGGAGGAAGCCCTAGCGCATACAATGACCTTTTGAATTAGGCGTTAAAAAATTATTACCTGGTCAAGCGCGCGGGTGGAAAATTGGCGGCGTTGAAAATCATTTTCAAATTTTTTTGCACTTAGCAATCTGGAGTTATTTTGGACGGCAATTGTGGGGTGCAGGTTTTTGGGGTCCCTCCACTTTAGGGTCTAGTAACTTGCCTATAGTTATACCTATGAAACATTTTAGTATCAAAAGAGAGTACACAGAGAGACCCATCTTTTGAGCTATATATCAAGTCCATAACATGAAGTTTGCAGAATCTACGGAGCTCTAAAGTTGTAACCACAAGTTAAAAAAAAATTAAGTAAAAAATACAATACAGCCCCCTTATTTCCAACCACGCAAAATCTGTGATGGTCACCTTCTAATCACCATAACTTGGCAATGCTTCAAGTAAAAAAAGTTGAAACCGTCATATCACAGAGAGCTCTCAAATGAACCCTCAAGTATTAAAATTGAGTGAAGTGTGGCAAAGTTATGTTTGCCACAAAATCAGAACAAAATAGATTTTCAAAATTCCTGGGAATAGGTGTTTAAAGTTAGGACAATGAAATGTTTGAATTTTGAAATAGCTTGGCAAAATGTGTTCTTATACAAGTTTCAGTTGTTTCTTGATATGTTCTTGTACTTCCATGCCTTTCTTGAGTTTGCTGTGCCTGTATGTACATGTAAGATAGAAAAATATGATGAAATTTGATATGAGATGTATGTAAATGGAACTTCCTTTGAGAGTTGAACATCGTCCCTCAATGAAGTAGTGTATTGTGTGTGTATTGTATGCATAGTTATAATTTTTTTGAGCTAGTTCGGGCTGCCTGGTGGATTTTCAAAAAAAAGTTTGGCTTGGAAAAAAGCCGATCAAAAAATACAGTTGGGTGACCAGATAAAAAAATAGTAATAATTAGGTGGCTTGGAAAAAATCTGGCCAAAAAAATATAGTTGGGTGACCAAATAAGTTGGGTGACCAAATATAGTTGGGCGACCAAATATAGTTGGGCGACCAAATATAGTTGGGCGACCAAATATAGTTGGGCGACCAAATATAGTTGGGCGACCAAATATAGTTGGGCGACCAAATAAGTTGGGTGACCAATAAAAATAAGGAAGACAAAAAAAAATTTTTTTTTAATCCACCCCCAAAAAATACAGTAGAAGGGGGAAAAGATCAAAATCTGCCCGACTCATAGGTGATGCCTTCCCGAGCGATGTGTCTTTCCTCCGTTGCCAGTGCTGTAGATCTTATGGACTTTCTCCGTCTCTCGTGCACCCTGCCTTCTGCTCAGCCTTTTTTATCCGTTTTGCATCCGAGGATGCTATGTAGTTGGTTTTAAAAGCACATGGACGAGAACCCAATAATTGCTCAAACAAAGGCGAGAGTCCTTCCAAACCATGATTGAAGGTGATCACTGACAGCGATGTCAGCACTCGCCAGAGAACAGAATCCAGTCTTAGGGCACCGGGACCAGATGATGTTGTTGAATGACTCGTTCTGATTCTGAGTAGCACCCAACATACACTTTTGTTGTGTTCGTCGTCATGGGATATGGAGTGGTACATGGCCCAGATCGCTCTGTGCATTCCATCCACGTCCCCGGGAAAATTGCGGATGGCCCCTCCGCAGTAGACTGTGAGATCAATCACAGATTCAGTCAAGCGTCCTTCCCCCCCCCCCCCCCCCCACTTCAGCTTCCGCACTTGACTGCTGTCATCGACAAAGGTCTTCTTTAGGTCACGCAGTTTTTTCCCCGAGGCGCTTCTGTACATGTCCCACACACTCCATCTTCTGAAGGTGTCAAAACAACATGTAATCACCATAAATGCCATAAATGTAAACAAATATGTAATCACCTGGATCACAATATCACTGCCATAAGGATGCTCGTTATTGAGCCGAGAGATCGACTTAGCATCCCCATCAGAGATTACCACTGTGTACCGCAGCTTGTTCCTCTCCACTGACCTCGCCCAAAGAATTGAGGCACCTTCCGCTTCCACAGCTGGAGAAGAACCACTGAAATTACAATTACAGGAAGTCTTGGTGCTTGTCCATCCAATCCAGGAACTCCTGTGACTCGCTGCCCATGATACGCTGAGTTTCTTGGCAAACCTTGCAGGATTTGCTCAGGACTGTCACGTCAAGTACCTGGCCTGTCTCCCACGATAGCACTGCTACCACACCATAGGCTGCCACAAATCCACGTCGGGACCAGGTACCATCACATGTGACTATTACATCAACAATGTCATCTGGATCGGCACCCTGCAATCTGTGCAGAAGCAGACCTACAGCTCTCCACGCCAACTTCGTGTGCGATTTGCTGGAGCCTGCTGTTGTGTTCAGAATAACACTTGGGGAATACTGGAGGAGGCAAGTTCATTACCCCACAGATAGTCTCCAGCCCTGCACTCCCTCTACCACACATTCTCCCTGCCAGAATAAACCTGGAATTTATAGCTTTTGAATGCTTGCAGGGTCAGAAAAAGCATCCTCACCTCCTGTACACAACGGATTGGTGCAGGAGAGTCAGCTTAGTAAATAGATCCCTCCGATTCGTCAGGTTTTCCCTAACAGTAAGCCCAGATCCACAGACATTGCAACTAGCCCGCCTAGTGACGGATGCTAGCAGATTTTCCATATCAATGAGCCGTAGACCTCAGTACTCGTGCGCAACAGTCAAGAATAGAATCTGTGTGAAATCTGTAGGAATTATTGGATGCTCCATTTCAAAGTTATGATGGTTTTTGTCCATGCAATTTCTCATATTGATTCAAAAATTTGACCAACAAGGAACACTAACGACGAACGCTAACGGAGAGGTAAGTTTATGCCAGGTAAGTTTATGCCAGCATATAATGGCAACTACATATACTAGGAAGCTCATTTACTCTAAAACTTTAGAATTGGCTAGTAGATGTGTACAGCAACAATCCAAAGTTTTTCAGGTGTAGTCCCCTTTAATTGCAGTATTGTGTGACTCACTCTGACTATCTTTGATTGTGGCCTTTGGACAAATCGACCCAAATAGCTCTTCCTAAGGAAGCTTTTTTAGGAGGCTGACTGCTTGCGGCATAATGCGCACATCATTCCTCGGCCATCATCTACTGCCAGCATCCACAGAAAGTCAGTGTTCAATTTAGGGTCTATTTTGGTCCTCCTTGCTTAGAAGATGAGGGGCTCCCAGACCTTCCACCCGAGTGAATCCACTAGCCATGCCCAAGAGAGGACAGCACAGTGAAGAACAACGACAAATTCAACAACTCCGTGCAACAGATAGCTAGACTTGTATTTTGACAGCAAAATTTCATGTAATTAGAAATAAAAATGAACTTTGAACTGTGATGATACAAAACAGTCTGGGGAGAACACTCGTCCCCCCCCCCCCCCCAAAGCCCTAGTCAGCCTGCCGTGATGTGGCACTCACACTTCACTCAGGGTTGTATACAGAAATTTTGCCAAGGGGGGGCGAACTTGATATATGGAAAAATAAGGGGGGGCGGAGAGCCTGGATGGTGCGGAAAGGGGACGTGCACCCTGGGCTTCCGCGTGGAGTACGAAAGTGTTTTACCCACAGGTATTTTTGCAGTACTAACTGTATATATAGCTGCTACTTATGATGGCATGCACTTTTTCTAAAATCTTTAGTACAACATTCCATCTTAAATATTTGCTGAAGTTGCATGCTACGGCAATCAGCATATATAGATTAGATATAGTCACTTGTCACTCGTATAATGGAGGTGGGCTTTTGTGAAATCGAATTATGTTGCATTCCATGCATTTTCTTACAAAATCATGGACAACAGGTTTCATACACAATTTTTCTCTAGTTCTCTAGGGGGGGGGGGGGGGGGGGGGGGGGGGTGGAAATGGTTGGTCACTTGGTGCCCTAATTTTTGTTAATATTTTCTTAACATGTTCATAAGCCGTAAAAGGGGGGTCTGGGGGGAAGATCTTTTTTGCTTTTTTTGTTGCTTTTACACAATGTCTGAGGATAGCTATTTTGACTGACTAGAGATTGTGGACGTATGGCAGAGAAAACCAAGAAGAACCTCAGTTTGACATTCCTATCATTTGAACCTGATATCATAAGCTTATTACACCTTTCTTGTATTACACCTTTCTTGACATTATTTAAAAAAATATCTCTAATTTCAAGGGGGGGGGGCGAGAATGATACAAGGAGGGGCGAATGCCCCCCCCCCCCGCCCCCCCCTAAATACACCCCTGCTTCACTAAGCTCTGCCTTGTTAGAGTCGTGCGAGGCAAGCTGTCCATGTTGTTTGGCCGATGGCGACCTTCCTAGGCCTATGCTTATGTTATCAGCACAGAGCGAACATGCCACACCTTGCCCATCCTCCATCTCTAACATCCAGGGAAAGTTTAACTTCCCATTTTTTATCAATGCCAGCCTCCTTGTTTGAGCTCTGCTAGGAACACTATTGTCTGGACTTCCACGTTTCAGCAAGTTTCACTCACAAGACAGGGCTACTGTGAAGCTAGAACTGCTGCAAATTTTCACCAACCACACCCACAATACGTATAAATGAAATTTTATTGCATCATCAATTGGACAAAATGAACTTTGAACTTCAATAGTCCAACAGCAAGGCATATCGGCTGATGTGGTTAAACGCTTTTGGGAAGCACTGTTACAACTACTACTAAAATTAGTACCAGAAAACTCCAATGTCTCGTACATCCATTACTAACCTGTTTCTTAATTGACTATGGGAAGGAGGCTGCAGCTTACCGTACATGGGCTGACCGACCTTATATTGGTCAAGTCCACATAGCAGCAAGATGTGGTATGTGCTATTTGTTGAAAAGTGCTGGAGTTCCAGCAGTTTGGAGTTTGACTTGGGTTAGAGAGTCATGTAGTTCTCCACCACTAGCCTTCCCTATATTGGTTTGACCCCTATTTCAAAATGGCACCAAAAACAACAAAGTTTGTATATTGGATAAAACTTACTTGGATAGCGTTTTGGCATCCTAAATGAAGTTTGACTTATTTTAGCTCCAAAAACATTCCCAGCGTGTCGTACGTCCTTCATTGAGGCAGTGAACCGGAGGCCTAAAATACATTAAAAACTTTGAAATTCATCTTGAAGGATCTATCCACACACACCCTCGCCACCCTCCCAGCATACATGCATACAAGAGGCGCCCATTCATGCCAAAAGGCTCCTAATTGTCCAATGCATTGCACAACTTACCTGTTTCTTGATTCACTAATTGGTAAGAGAATGTAAACATGCGTATGTAGGTGAGCGATAGTGAGCCTAGCTTGGCTGGTTCAGCAGCTGCTACACGTCTTCTTTGCAAACAAGTGAATATATTTTTACTGGAAAGCTTTCTTGTGACAATTAGCAGCACTGACCTTCAACAACACCAGGCAACTACTTGTGATCGTATGTGTGTGTGTGTGTGTACTTGAATATAATCCTGAAGCTGGTTAGTTTTGCAGTTTCCCCTAGCAACTTCTTGAAGGAGCCACTTTACTATATTTTAGAGAGGAAAAATATGTTAGTATTATTGTTACTGTTATTATTGTTGTTGTCAGTTTTGGGAGGTCATTTCTGATGAGCATGGCATTGACCCGACTGGAATGTACCATGGAGATTCCGACTTGCAGTTGGAAAGAATCAACGTCTACTTCAATGAAGCCTCCGGAGGAAAATATGTCCCCAGAGCTGTTCTGGTGGACTTGGAGCCTGGAACTATGGATTCTGTGAGATCTGGACCGTATGGGCAGCTCTTCAGACCAGATAACTTCATCTTTGGTAAGGCTAATCAGGTCTTAGTGAATTATGATATCGTATATTCGGTGAAAACTAAATTTGGCAGATTGGTCTCAACCAGTGCGGAAATTAAAGGTGTCAGTCTAATTTAGGCAGCCCCCCCCCCCACCTGTAAGCTGTTTTTGATGTAAAATGCTATTCACTTTCCTGAAAGTAGTTAACTTGAGCTGATATGCATTAGTTATCCGTTCCAAGATCCACAAGTGGAGCAGGAAACTTGGAGAAGTTCTCCTAGATGTGTTAATATGGCTAGTGTATGAAGCTTGTAACGGCTTCTTAAAAAGCCTGCCTGGTACGGTGATTTTCAGTTGACTCCATTTAACTCCTTAACCGATTAACTGCGATTCATGCCAATTGGCGTCATGCACATGTAAATTTTGGACGGTGGTTGACGCCGGCGTCAATAGCAATTTTAGTGCAGACCAGTCCACTAAAGAAGAACTAGGTCTATTAGGCAGTATTGCTCTTCTAGATAGAAAATAGGGTGCTGCTCATGCATAATCCCTATAGCTCTATCTAACAAGATAAGCTAGCTAGCTACGTGTTTAAATTATTTGTGCACAAAATTATAGTTGGTTTTTTCCTACCTTCATTACTAGAGTTTGGCGTCATCCACCATCTAGGAGCTTCCTAAGCTCGGGTTAAAAAAAGCTTCTACACTCCATCTCCGCATGTTTTTATAGAAGAAGGAGTGTCACAAAAGTCAATCGTTAGCTAAACAGTGCCTGAACATCGAGATAGCCTTTGAGATTGAGAAACACTAACTCCAAACGGTCACTAAAGCGTGGCAGACTAGATTATTTTCTAAATATGGTAGCCAAGACACCGCTTTGCTTTAGGGCAGATGATGTTGAAGTTTTCCAAAATGTAGTCCAAGCTTCAGGCGGATTTTTCTCTCTCTTACTGATTGAGGCGATCACTTGAAAATGACTCCACTCCACATGTTATAATACAATTTTTTAATGATGTAGTTAATCGGTTAAGGGCGAAAATTAAAAGAACTGTGTTACACACATGCTGCATTTAATTTTAAATCACGAGACATAAGACCCACAAGAGTCAAGCGTGCCTTCTTCATGACACTAGAGTTCTATCAGGTAAGCACTGTGATATGCTAGTTAGCCTAGTGACGATTAAAAATTTGTAATCTCTCCTCTGTCATGCTAATGTTTAGGCAACGGCTCTTTAGCCCTTGGCCTCGAGCTCTAGTCATCAGGCAATGATTTTCACTTGGAACACTTCTGTTGTATAATCAATCACTTGCTGCCTTCAGCTAGAGCTCGCCATATACTGAAGCTACTCACTTTTTTAAGCCTTTTGCTTTTTGTCAAAGGCGATGATGCTTGCTACGTTAATCCTCGCCACTTCAGTGATTATGCTTGCCACGCTAAGCGTCGCCACTTCGGTGATGATGCTTGCCACGCTAAGCGTCGCCACTTCGGTGATGATGCTTGCCACGCTAAGCCTCGCCACTTCGGTGATGATGCTTGCCACGCTAAGCCTCGCCACTTCAGTGAGGGTGCTTGCCACGCTAAGCCTCGCCACTTCAGTGATGGTGCTTGCCACTTCGGTGATGATGCAAGCCTCGCCACTTCAGTGATGGTCTTGCCACGCGAAGCCTCGCCACTTCAGGGATAGTGCTTGCCAAGCTAAGCCTCTCCACTTCAGTGATGGTGCCATGCTAATCCTCGCCACTTCAGTGATGGTGCCTGCCATGCTAATCCTCGCCACTTCAGTGATGGTCTTGCCACGCGAAGCCTCGCCACTTCAGTGATGGTCTTGCCAAGCTAAGCCTCTCCACTTCAGTGATGGTGCTTGCTAAACCTCGCCACTTCAGTGATGATGCTTGCCACTGTAGATGTCTCTATTTCAGCACCTGTGGTTTACTGTAACAAGAGTGGTGTTAGATGCAACCTTGCTAGCCAACAGCTGGAATTCGATTTCACTGTGCAGGCTCTAGGAAGCTTTTTGGTAATGACAACCAAGTTGCGATCAACTATCATTAGGAAAATGGAACCCAGACGTATGTATACATAAACTGTTGTCAGGAACATGGAACCCAGACGTGCAGATATATCTACTATCATCATGAACATGCGTTAAAATGTAAGTACGTGGTCAAGCGTGCGGGTGGGAGCGTGCGGGTGGGAAATAAATTTCGTTAAAAATCCATAAACTCATTTTCCACCCGCGCGCGCGTACTTAAATTTTTACGCCTAATGAAAATACTCATTGCATAGAGTAGTGCTTCCTCTAGCCACGGGTGATAATTAGCACTAGCAATCTGGAGTTATTTATGTGGAGGTTGCAGGCATTCAGGTTTTGAGGTCCCTGTTCTATAGTTATACCTATGAAAAATATTTTAATATCAAAAGAGAGCGACCTATCTTTTGAGCTATATATCAAGTCCATATACCAATGAAGTTTTCAGAATCTACGGAGCTCTAAACTGGTAACCATAAGTTTTGGGAGGGAAATTAAAAAAATGCAACCGTCTCCCCTTGGCATGCTGGAAGTGTTTTGGGGATCGAAATTGGCAGAAGACATTGTTAGAGGGGATCATTTTCCGTTTCAAAAAATGCCATTTTCCGTTTCAGGTTTTACATGATTCCGTTTCATCATCAACCTTCAGAAAATTTTCCGTTTATAATTTATGTTTATGAAAAGAGGTACAAATGCAAATAATAGTTTAAGTGAAAAACAACCAAACTGTCCCCTTTCTCATGAGAAAGGGAAAAAACAACTAACTAAACATTAAACTGTCCCTCTACGTCTCCATTGTAATAAAGCATCATTAGTCGCTCAGTGTTCTCCTCAGTAAGTCTCTCCCTTCTATCACTGAGAAGATGCTTGTATTGGGAGAAGCCTCTCTCCACATCCACTGAGGTCACAGCCAGCCACATAGCATCTCTTGCAATAGAGGAAAGAGTAGGAAGCCGATCCTGCATGCCACCCCAGTAGTCGTCTCTTCAAAATATCACATTGTGTTGAAGTCCTGTTCTCCTACCATCTGTCTCCCTCTCCACCCCTCCCCTACCACTCTCCTTCCTCCTCTCCCCTTTCCTCCCCAACTTTGCTTGCCTCACAATGCCCTTTATTAAATAACTCGTACAAAACAAGTGTATTGGGCAACATATCTACTGGAGATCGACAGTAGATGAGAAACTCCTCAAGCAATCCAGGTGATGATTTTGGAAAGCCTTGATTGCACAGTAATCACTGATGTTGTGTGTAATGGTAGGTAGTTGGCGAGGGTCGAATATTCGGGAAGCTTTGTAATATATTGAGTAGTGGTGCACAGAATTACTATCTACGTGGCTATTGAGCTTCTGAAGAGATAGCCTGAAAACTTCTTGGAAAGACTTGATCATCTTTTTCTTTTCAATTGCTGGTAACTTGGCAAGATGTTGATCAGTTTCACTTCCAAAGCTTGTTTTTGTTGAGCCAGCTTCAAGATATGCTTTCAAATCTTCCAACAGATTGTACACTGTACAGGCTAATGGTGTTCCCTCCAATGATGTCAGCACAGTCATTAGGCGCTGACAATTTTCTTTGACAAAGTAAAGGTGAAGACATATTTCTGGGTACAGTTCTTTGTGTGTCACCAGCTCAATTATCGTTTCGATGGTCATTCCCTTGCTGCTTTCCTGTTTGTAAAATCCTTCATACAGATGGATTCTCGTGGCATGGTAGATGACAGCTGCAAACCAGGAGTTCCAGCGTGTGGATACAGGAACTAGAGGGAGTTTGACATCAGTGCTAGAGATAAAATCTGAAAGATACTTTAAAAGGCGAGATTTTCTTCCCCCGGCTTCTTGAAAAGTGAACACTTTATCATTGTGACAAGATCACGGGTATGTGTAAATACCCGATGATGGTGAAATACCTCTGCTGCAAGGTTTACTATATGTCCAAGGCATAGGACATGGATAGAGTTCGGAAAAACTTCAGATAGAACTTCCCTGTATGCCTTTTTGCAATAAGCAGCACTGTCAGATACCACAGCAGTGATTTGACTAAAGGCCTGTCCACACTGCACACTGAATGCGCGTTAGATCTCAACGAATGCGCGTTCGTTGTGTCCACACTGAATGCGAATTAGATTTCTTGGACCTAACGCGCATTAGGTCCAGTCCACCTCGATAGGTGGTTTGAGTCGAGCCAGAGCAACAAATCCAAGCGTAAAGTTAATTACGCGGGTGCGCGTTAAAAGATAAACAGAATCATTTATAAAGTTGTAGCCCAGTGCTTACTGCGTGGCCTGCACCAAACCTGGCGCACAGATGGATGCTGGTAGTCAGCCATCATTGCCACAATCAAAGGACCTATAGCAGGCAAAGATCAAGCTAAATACTATTATAGCTAAAATAGACTTCGAACATTTTACCGCCGCAGCCTTCTTTTATGGAGTTCATGGAGCGCCATCCGTCTACTGTATTGCCTTTTTATATTTATAAATCCTTCTTCTCCTCTGCAGCATATGCTTCCGTCGCGTCTGCGGAAGAAATCCATTGTGCATTGTGAGTGCAGTTTTCTTGGAGGGGGAGTGTTTTTTATGCGCGTTTGGTTTATTGTCATGTCAGTGTGGACGCGACGTCGTGACTGGACGCGCATTGAGACTCTCTTGGTAGCTAGTGTGTCTCGATGCACATCCAGTTATTGTGCGCAGTGTGGACAGGCCTTAAATTCAATGCAATATCTGTGATAGACCGAATTATTGCCTGACTGAACGTACTATGGTTGCATGCTTCCAGATGGATACTCCAATGAGAAAAGGTTTGCCACGAACACTAGCTATTACGTTCAATATGCTGTGATCTCTGGCATCCGTTGTTTCATCTGCTGTGATGCTAACAGGTTGGCTCTTGAAGACCTCAGTAAGTGCTGAATAATGCTTTTCAAAAAACAAGGTACATATACCTTGCGAAGAGTTGACACTTGAGGTAGGCTGCCAGCTTGTTTACAGTACTTCTTCAGAAATGGTCGCATCTTCTCTGTTTTATGCAGAGGAATATCTGCAATGGTGCAAAACCGTATATAGTCTAATGCAAAATCCTCTCCTCAAGTCTTTCGACTTCACAATGCTTGAGAGTGTGACTTGCCTGCTTGTAGAGGATTCTGCTGATGCACTATTCTGAGCCCTCAGCTTTTTCCTGGTGCTGTGCGTCTTACTCTTCAGGTGATCCTTTACAGTGTCATCTCTATGCTATGCTCACAATATTTGCAGAACAACACACCACTGTCAGTGTCAGCATAAAAGTATTCTTTAAATTGCTTGGCACGTTCCTCTGCTGATACACACGGCTAACTGGAGCACTCCTTTTAGCCTTCTTAGCTCTAGGAGGGGCCAAATCTGCCATTCTTTCTACCACTGCACATGCAGTAGCATTTACACTTTTAAGGTCAGGAGCTGTAGTCACCAATCACCTATTGCAGCATTTTTCAATGACACTTGTAAAATGCAATTTGCTGGTGTGGGTTCATTAGTTATCCAACCTAGATCTAGGACTTCAGCTGCAGTAGTGAACCCTAGGTCATGTATAAGAGGGAAAATGATCCCCTTCCCCTCTACACATGAGCAATCTAGATTCCATTCCCTAGGTCATGTATAAGAGGGGAAATGATCCCCTTCCCCTCTACACATGAGCAATCTAGATTCCATTGTGGGGATGATATATTTTTTCTAAAGCTTGGAGATGTTTTCAAAATCCATGATAAGCTGATGGCTCGATGTTGCTAAAAAAAAAGTGCCTATGACACCGATAACCCTTTACCGTTTCATGCTTCAGTTCTATTGTAGACGAGAAAAAGTAGAAACGGAGATAAGATCTTGAAAGACAAATTTCACACTTTTTCATGCTTTTAGTGGGATACCAGTTTATCCACCTTGAAGGATTTAAGGCATGCTGGAAGTGCTTTGGGGATCGAAATTGGCAGAAGACATTGTTTATGAAGCTGCCAAAGTAGTTTTAGCCGAGGTTTTGGGTCTGCCATTTTTAAATGGGAGCCAAGTCAAGAGTCCAACAAGAATAAAAATATTTTATTAAAAATTAAAAATAAACTACTATAAAGAAAGGAAACAAGACTGTATCCATGTAGAGCACAACCAACTTGATACCCGGAACTGTTTATAGTCAATCTTTACACTGATTTTAAAAGGAGTGTATACAAGATTCATTGTAAGTTGTAAAGGGTCATCTAAATAATTGTGCTCCATATATATATATATGTATGGGTATAATATTGTCTCCTTGTTGTTGTTCTTAACAGGTCATAAAAAGAGTTCTTGTGTTTCAAGTTTTTTTTGTTCTAGTTGAGCTATGGGGGACTACACCAAGTGTGAGGTTCAGGGTTTCCAGGGCTTGAGGTTCAGGGTTTCCAGGGCTTGAGGTTCAGGGTTTCCAGGGCTTTTATTAAACACTTTTTCAAAGTTGTACACTACACATATCAATGTCTTGTTGCTATTGGGTCATCTACTACTTCCTTCGAGGATTTGGTAACCATTGATTGAGTTAAGTGCTATACATCAATCAGTACACGGAAAAGAAACCCATCTAGGGGTGCCGTCTTTCTGAGTAGTTTCCAATAAGCATCAGTGCTTGTGTTGCTTTTCTCAGCAGGTGGACTTCCAGAAGTAGAGCTCTGTAAGAGACCATCCATGGTGCAGTTGAGATCGCTAGCTATTCTTGAGGCTCGCTCGTAGCATGAATGACAATCTTTACGCATTCTAATTATAAAATGCCATGTGAGCTCGCTTGATTGCATCATCAGCGCTAAACTTTACCCATGCCTCTTTTCTGCAAGTGGGAAATGAAGTAGAGCTGCCAGGCCTTGGGAGTCTTCAGGTACTCGAGTGTTGATGAACTGATCTTAGGGTGCAAAAGTTATGCAAGTGAGAAAACATGATCAGACAAACAAACATAGTCTTGACATTCAAGATTTTTTGTCTTCACACATTCTCCTTCTTTCCTTGGTCTGCTGGTTGACTACCTTAGTGGAAGATTCACAATGGAAGTCTTTTTGCAGCTATTTAATAGTAAGTAGTTAAGTTAGCCAGGATATCAGCTTTGGTTTTGGTGTGTGTGTTTTTTCCCCCCTTCAAATATAGGAAGTAGTAGTATAGTCCCTAATAATAATAGCAATAATAATAATACAAAAAATTAAAATAATATTTCAAATGTTTTCTATTTGTAAGTTATTTAAAAAAAAAATAATAAAAAAAAATAAATAAAAAAATAATTATTGGTGGCCGATATATAGACCGCTCGGACTTCTAGCGGCAGTAGTTGACGGCCGCAATAACGGCCGCTCGTGTTCAAAGGGTTAAATGAACTGCCAGGTCAAGCAGTAAGTGACACAAAAATGAATCGTCACTAGAAATTGTCGGTAGCCTGCACAAAAGTGCTAGTAGTGCAAAATACTAAGTACTAGTAGCTTGCAGTGTTTGCTACTTGGTGACCTCATCTTCTTCCAATTGTTAAGTGGTCTACCTAGCTACCCAGTATTTACTCCATATTTACCACAAGCTATGTGAAGGTATGTACTCTGTGGAGAATTTGGTGGGGTTTTTTTTAACGCCCGAATTTGAGAATGTGGAAGGTAACCTGTTGCAAGAGCCGGACATAGGAGAAGACTAAACCGCATGAGCCATGGATAATATTGATTAACTATGCACGTGGAACTGTATAATTAACTACACTTCACATAGATGCTGATTAGATAATGATAGGCAGAGTAGGTAAGGGGTGCGACCGCATATGTAGTCAGATTTTGGGCTTGACCTTTTGTTGTGAACTGTAATAAATTTTAGCCACTAAGAGCGAGTTTTCTGCTAGATGCTAGGGAGGAGAGACTAGCTAACACAACCCATCTATAACCAAATCAGCTAAAATTCACATCAGCAGCTTATGAACTTCCCAAATGATGGTTTTGGCCAATATTAGCTCGTAAAAGACTCCCAGTGTGCATTGAATCCCTTGCTAAGGTAGTAAACTGTTGAGTCCCTTGCTAAGGTAGTAATCTGTTGAGTCCCTTGCTAAGGTAGTAAACTGTAGAGTCCCTTGCTAAGGTAGTAAACTGTTGAGTCCCTTGCTAAGGTAGTAATCTGTTGAGTCCCTTGCTAAGGTAGTAAACTGTAGAGTCCCTTGCTAAGGTAGTCAACTGTTGAGTCCCTTGCTAAGGTAGTAATCTGTTGAGTCTGTTGCTAAGGTAAAGTGTAAATCCCTTGCTAAGTTAGTAAACTGAATTCCTTGCTAAGGTAGTAAACTGTAAATCCCTTCCTAAGATAGTAAACTGAATCCCTTGCTAAAATAGTAAACTGGCAGACCAAAAAATCATAGAAGTGTGGGGAAAAACGACATGGAAGTGCTATATTATAAACAGAACAAATGATCCTCACTCAGTTCTCTGTTTTGTTTGTCGGTTTCTTACTCCTGGGAAACGGTGACCATATCCAAAGGAGACTGTAGCTGATCGTCTGTCGAAACATTTGCTGTTTAGTTGGTGAAGTTCAATGTGCAACTTGCCAAGTCCTTGATGGAGCCAGTAGCTGACCCTACATGGCTACAGTCAACATTAGAAGCAACATGCGACACGTCCTGATGTACAATAAACACTATTTAAAAGTCCTGATGATAGTCTGACCTCAGATTTTGGTGTAGTCCTCGACTGCAACTGTTATAGAAACAACAAAACTAACAGATATCAACTTAAAAATGGTTTTAATTATTGGGTAGACATGTTAAAAAAGTAAACACCAACTGTGCCACGTAGAAAACATCCAGGTATATGACACTTTATGTAAAACCATGTACACCATTGTGCTGTTAAAAAAACAAAAACAAGTTGATGTAAATGATTTTAAGGTGGTCTACATGGGTATGGGCATACGTTCTTCTTTTTTTTTCTTTTCTTTTTTGTTTTGTTGCTATCCATGCATTTTTTTGTTCTTGTAATATTCATGAGTTGTCAATGATGTTGTTCCCCCTCTCCCCTCATTTCACTAGGTCAAACTGGAGCAGGTAATAACTGGGCGAAGGGACACTACACAGAGGGGGCAGAGTTGATAGACTCTGTTTTGGATGTGGTTCGGAAAGAAACAGAAGGCTGTGATTGTCTTCAGGGCTTCCAGCTTGCACACTCCCTTGGCGGTGGGACTGGGTCTGGTATGGGGACACTCCTCATTTCCAAGATCCGTGAAGAATTCCCTGATAGGATTATGAATTCTTTCAGTGTGATGCCTTCTCCCAAGGTATCAGACACTGTGGTAGAGCCCTATAATGCTACACTTTCTGTTCATCAACTTGTTGAGAACACAGACGAAACTTACTGCATAGACAATGAGGCTCTTTACGATATCTGCTTCCGTACTCTCAAGCTCGCAACTCCCACATATGGAGATCTCAACCACCTTATCTCTGCCACCATGAGTGGGGTCACCACCTGTCTCAGATTCCCTGGACAGCTCAATGCTGACCTTCGCAAGCTTGCAGTGAACATGGTACCTTTCCCACGTCTTCACTTCTTCATGCCTGGTTTTGCACCACTTACAAGCCGCAGCTCGCAGCAGTACAGAGCCCTTACTGTTCCTGAGCTTACTCAGCAAATGTTTGATGCCAAGAACATGATGACAGCCTGTGACCCTCGCCATGGTCGTTACCTCACTGTCGCTTGCATGTACCGTGGACGCATGTCCATGAAGGAGGTAGATGAGCAGATACTGAATATACAGAACAAGAACAGCTCCTACTTTGTGGAATGGATTCCTAACAACATCAAGACAGCTGTTTGTGACGTTCCACCTCGTGGGCTTAAGATGTCCGCTACTTTTATAGGAAACAGCACTGCTATCCAGGAGATCTTCAAGCGCATCAGTGAGCAGTTCACTGCAATGTTCAAGCGCAAGGCTTTCTTGCATTGGTACACTGGAGAAGGCATGGACGAAATGGAGTTCACAGAAGTGAGTTTGTAATAAACATGTTGTCAACCATGAGCACATATGCAACACACTTCACCATTTTTTATATTTTTTGTATAAAAAGAAGTATATGCTGAGTACTAGATTTTTTTAAAACCTCCACATGCCCAGTCAAGTGTTGAAAAATAGTCAGAAGAAAAATGTACTTTCATTTTGACAAGGTAAGGGAGTCTAAAAATGAAAAACTGGCCGTCCAACTGGCTCCATGAACTCTCTTCCAGCTTTACTCTTTATGGAAGCTGAGGAGGCCATGCTAAGGAGCCACTCTAAACTTATATGGTGATGCATAGCTTACCTCAAAGGCACTGGTTCTAGTACCTCATTGTATTTGCATTAAAAATTATTCCCGACTACAAATATAATATATAATGCTGATTGTACGTTGAACTTCAATCGGTTAATCATTTAATGTTTTCCCCTGTTCTTTTCTTCCTTCTCCCACTTTAAGGCCGAGTCCAACATGAGTGACCTTGTTTCAGAGTACCAGCAGTACCAAGATGCTACCATTGATGATGATGATGAGTTTGAAGATGAAGCAGAGGAAGAGGCAGAGACAAAAAACTAATATTGACTCGTCTTCCACAAACATTTTTTTTTTTTTGCTTAGTTGTCTAGTATCAGCCTTCAGATGAAGGCTGATATAAAAGGGCTTTTTGGTGAACAATGAGTAATATAACTCATACAGGTCAAAAACAGTGGTGATTGTGTCTGCCAATGGTATAAAAAGATATTCAGTCTAAAAATGCTCCAAGCTTTTGTTGGTATGTCACCTTTTTGTGACCATTTATAATCCCAAATCCTCGTGTGTTAATAATGGAGGCAAAGGTTGCATTGCATTACCTTCTTCACTTTCCCTGTCAAGGATGCTTGTGATATACTGACAACAGCTGATTAACACTTCTCTTCAGGCACTGGGTTCCATCAAAGCCATTTATATCATTTATATATAGGAACACTCATATTACTGAACTCGGGTGGCATTCATGTATAGCATCGGGGAAAGTATTTTCTCTGCTTCATTCAATTTTGAAAAAGCAGCGTAGTTCTTTTAGATAATGAAATTTTCACAGAACAATTGCCAACTTGATTCACCGCCAACTTAAAAAAAAAAAAAAATCAATAAATTTTCAACGGTTGACAAGGAAATGACAATAATCGGCTTGAATACTCTCGATGTTTCAATAGCCTTTTTATTCCTGGTGAAGGCTAGAGCATCTATATAGTTCAAATGTCGAGAGTAAATTTCAAGCTGAGATTATTACAATAAAATGAAGTTAAGAAGTACTTACCAACCAGATATCATGATTGCATATAATTATATGAATTGACCAGCATTGTGGTGTAATTATTTGGTTACCTAGCAACTAAATGATAAAATGTGAATGTGTTTAAAATACACTTGTGAAGGTATCAAGTAAAAACGCAATATTAGGCACATTTTTGATTCCAAGATACAGGATCTTAAAGTTTATGGCATGTAGCATGGATATTCAGGGTCCAACACCCATCATTATTATATCAAAAGATAGCTAATCACCTCAAAAATGTGTTGCTGCAATGTGATGATGTAATTCCTCAATATACTATATACCCGTTATAGTAGTATTGTATAGCTAAATGCTGTCAAAAAGGATAGCTAATTACGAGTTGCTGCAATGATTGATGGTGTAATTCCTTCATAGCACGTGGCAGCTGCCTGTTGAGTTGCACTAGAGTCATATATAGCAGTTCGCTGAGTTCAGTCTAGCCTAAAGAAAGGGGAACAACTAGAGCGGATAGGAGGAGAAGTATATAAGAGGAAAAATTATCTTGATGGCAAAGCGAGGTATCCTTACTCCCACACAACTGCTGCTCCATTACCAGAGAGGGAAGGAACTAGTGGAGCTCGAGAAGTGTTTCCCAATCCTTTCTCGCTATGAAGGTATTTTTAAAGGCTTAATTCATCAAGGGACAAAATTGAAGTAGCTTCGGCTCATGAGTCCTGATCGAGAAGAGCATAGAGATGTAAAGCTTCAGAATGAAGGGCTCCTGAATAACATTTTTCTTTTGTGCAAAATGTGTATGCAAGACCTTCCAAATATCTGAGAGAAGATTACTATCTGTTAATGTGCCCTCTCCAGCAATCCAATTGTAAATATGACCAAAGTAGATGTTGAAGGTGGCCATTTTGTTATTATGCCTAGTGGTATATTGAGCAATCATTTATGGAGTGGTGGAGGTCATTAGATGATTCAGTGACTGTTCAAATTCGTTGACCTCATCAGCAGCATGGAAATTGTAGAAGGGTTTCCAACTCCTCAAAAATGGGCCTGAGAGAGCAATTCTTGGCTTTCATAGATATATACCAATATTCAGCCTAATGGCTGTCACAGGTGATGCAGATATGAAAGCTTGTGAACATTGCTACACTGGAAACATTAGTGATACATCTTTAAAGCTCTTACTTAGACACATGGCTTCTGAAGTAGCCATACCAAAATCTTGGTCTAATGAAAGCTTTATCTTGTACTAAAATGGATAACTTACTTCAAATGTATAGAAACTTTATATAGCATAAACGTCCCCAAATCATTTTTTACATAATGGTGCATAAGTCAATATAGGAACGTATGAACGCTCTGAAATTTGGTCAGCGGATAGAGCAAACCTTGGCACATACAGTCATGCAGACATTTTCTGCATAGTGTTAACCACAAGGAAATAACAAAATGTTTGCGGGCTATCTCTAAATTACTCTTTTAGAAATTCAGAGGAGGCTATATATAGATGGGAAATTCCCCATACTTCCCACATAGTCAACACTCACAAGTGTTGACAAAGTGTTGTGAGTGAAATTTTGATAATAAATTTTTTTAATGAGATAATGAACAGTTCAAGAAAATGATGCTTCCCACTTCAAATAGATATTCAGCCTTCATAGTTTGTTAAATTTCCATATTTTATACATGTTAAATGATGCAACAAAATGTTAAGATTGGAATTTTGATCGAGTTAATATTTTCAGAGTTATAGATGATTAAAGTTCGGAGGGTGGGCAAAAGTTAGAAAGTTTCGACGGTGCGACTTGTACAGTTTAATGGCTCCTTCGACCTCCTTTCCTGCTCGTTTCCCTTCTAAATACGCCTTCTCATAGTCCCTAATCTTTCTAAAGTATTTTCTGATAAGTTCAAGTGAAACAGAGTCGAGTGCGGGATTTATGATCTCGAGTCCCGAATAAGAATAGTTCGTGTATGCACGACAGTACCGCTTTGACTGAAACTCGCTCGATAGGATTAAGTTCACAGTGAAACTTTGGCAGGAACATACACTTCATACCCTTACTGCGAACATAGTTTTCCACTTGAGTTTTCTCGGTCCGGAAATCTTCGTGAAATCTAATTATTTCCCTCAGCTCATCAGCTTTCAAGTGGCTAAGGTTTAATAGCCCTCTCTCCTTCAAGACTGTCCTGAGTCCCTTTGCAGATCCATCTGGATGGACCATGGACTGTAGTGCACCTCCCCAAACTGTGTCCCGAACTCGCCGTGCCCCTCCATCCTTAATAAGAAGGTTTCTTGCAATCAGTGCCTGTTCACCATACTTCTTGTGACAGCTGCTTTGGTCAAAAATAAACAGTACTGTATTCGTGCTCGGAGGATATTTGAAGAGGGCGATATCACATGCTGTTTCCATTTGCCCCATGAAGCGATCACCCGTCCAATAACCCTGCCGCTCAGCACCATACTCAAGAAAAACTCTTGCTGTCTTCTCGATCCCACGGTGGATTCTTTGAGCATTCTCGTGCTGTTCAGGAGTGAGCCTGAGATAGCCTTCATGCTCATCCACAAAATCTGACACCATAATGCCGCTACCTTTAGTCTTGGGTAATATCGCTGGCCGGTCTTCCTCTCCCCACATCCATGTTTGCCCTTCATTGCAGTCTCATCATGGTAGAGTACTGTAAGGGCTTTCTTGTCCTCATCCTCCTCCTGCAGTACTCTGGGTACTTCGTCGCTACACTGTGGTGGGGGCTTGTGCAATTGGTAGAGGCACTCCAACTCTTCCAGATACTCCTATATATGATTATAGTTATATATATTATATTTGTATAATGCAGTTATGTAATATAATATTATACCTTTCGATGTTTGCAACATCCTCCCTTTCATGCCCATCAATGTACACTCCCTTTTTGTGGCTGACGGGCTTAAACCGCCAGCGCATCAAGGAAATGCTGCTGGGGAAGTTTGGTGGTAAGTGACTTGATGGTAGAAGATCCTCATTCACCCAAGCACAGAACATTTGAGCCGTCATGTTGGGCTTCCCACGAGAGAAGGCATTCTTCCGGACCCACTCAGCTGCTGTGTGATTCATCTGTAAAGATAAATATATACATAGTGAGATCAATAATATTATTATTATCACACAAGCTAACTAACCTCCTCATTCTGATAGACGGTTGTCCTTTTATACTTCCCCTGTTTGGTGGAACTGAGCTCTCCATCGTTGTCAAAGAAGTCATTCCTGTGCTTTCTCACCGTCTTCTCGTTCCAACCAACAATGGAGCCAGCTTCCAGAGCAGCATCCTTCACTGACATGTTTTGCCTCTTCTTAAAGCTCTCCATAAGAAAAACAGCGAACGTCCTGCGATAGTACGAAGGAAGAGCCACCATGAAGTCATCAAAAATAGTCTGTGCCTGCTCTTCATCAAAATCTTCCAGCATCCGAAAGCTTGCTAGCAATCAGACTTTTTTTTGACCAAGGCTTCTTAGCAGACATCCGTGGAACGTCCTTACGACAAAAGAAAGAGCTGAGAGCTGACAATAAAAAGAGTCGCAAGAAATGAACTCACAAACTATTCTGAACGCGTGCTACGCAATGCGGTCATAGGTTTCCATGGCAACGAGTCATAATAAGCCCTTTGATTGGTCAATTTTTATATTAGACTTTCAAGATCTGGAAAATTAGTATGTAGAGCAGTTTTTCATGTAGACCAAAATTAATATTATTTTCATGATATTTCCAACAACAAAAAGTTATTTACATTTCAATTTGGGGACGTTCATGCTGGCAGGCACTATACCATCAGATTTGTGGTTGGAAACCATAAAACCATAGAATACTGATATAGCTGCACACAGACGTTCATAATTTGTGAACCGTTTGACCTTTTTCTATATATGAAATGTTGATAGAATACAATTAGAACACTGAACTACAATATGGCATCAAAACATGTAATATTGCTTGATGCATTCACACTTGTTAATATTTAGATTGTAGGAGAGGAAGGTAGTAAAGGAGGAAGAGTATATACAAGGGAGGATTTAAATGTTCCTGCTACCTCTGAGTCCTCCTTTTCCCCAAAGTGTTGGGATACTCCACATGTGAAGGCCTGTTTAGATAAGTTTGTGGAAGGAGTATAGGATGAAACTGCATATGCTCGTGTTAGAGTAGTTGCCAAGAGTGAAGCAGGTGCCTGGCTCCATGCCCTCCCTATGTCTGCAGTCGGTTTGAGGATGTTGACGATGTGATTCGTGTTGCCACAGGACTTCGTCTTGGTGTACCTCTTTGTAGTCCTCACCTGTGTCTTCAGTGTGGAGCTCCAGTTGACCTCTCATGGGCTCAATTGCAGAAAGAGTTCGGACCGCCACTCTCGACATGCTATCAGTCGAGTCATCCAAAGATCTCTATGTTCCGCCAAAATCCCCTCTCACCTGAAACCAGTAGGCTTGGATCGTCATGATGGCAAACATCCTGACGGTGCAACACTTGTGCCTTGGAGGAATGAGAAGGTTCTGGTTTGGGATGCCACATGTTCAGACATCCCTCTTAATGTTGATTTGAGGTCTGGAGATCTGGTTGCCAACAGAGCCGAATTCATGAAGAAGTACCGTTCAATCAGAGACACTCACTATTTCATTCCTCTGGGCTTTGAGACCACTGGTGTATTTGGGGATGAGGACATGTCCTTTATTAAGGAGTTGGGCAAGAGGATTAAGGAGGAGACTACATAGGGAAGCTAAGCTATTGTCCAACGTTTGTCAGTATATAGCAATCCAGTGTGGAAACGCTGCTGCTGTGCTGGGAACATCTTGTGTGCAGGAAACCTCTACTCTTAACTTGTTGTTACTACTGCTATATATTATTATTATTATTATTATTATTATTATTATTATTATTATTATTATTATTATTATTATTATTATTATTATTATTATTATTATTATTATTATTATTATTATTATTATTATTATTATTATTATTATTATTGTTATTGTTATTATTATTATTATTGTTATTATTATTGTTATTATTATTATTATTATTATTATTGTTATTATTATTGATGTTCATTTTTGTTCATTAAAAAATAAAAATAAAATAATAATAATAAACATACCAAGTTCATTAACACCTAATTAACACATGCTATATACAAAAATATATAACTAATTAACAATAAATACATAAATAAATAACTAAAAAGCTAACACGTTCAACTCCCGACCGACCCCAAAACAGACAAGGCATTCCCCCGCTGGACTGCCACTGAGAGACGCTGAAGGAGGTAAGCACGGGCATTCACCTCCCCAGTTCTTTGCCTTATCCTGAGGCTGAGCTCCTTCAGGAAAGCCATCGACCTGTTCCCGATGACCCCCATTGACTTGATGGCCATGGGCACAAAAAAGTGGCATTATTATTATTATTATAAATTTAATTTTTTTATGATGTTAATGGACTGATATTGCCTGTTTGCCTGTTTATCGTATGTATATAAACATATAATTATTCAGTATGTGAGTTATTTAGCAATAATGTTAATAGAGTTTCCCTTAACATTAAATTGCAAACAATTATAGACCAATTAGTACAGCATTCACCATGAGCTTATACATCACAACCCATCCTGAATGTATATAAAGTATAATATATTATGTAACATTAGTATAAAATACAGTGGAACCTCCGAAACAAGTAGGGACACACCTCTTTCTAGTTTGTCTCTTATTGGGAGTCTTCTTTATCTCTTTGTTGTAGGTCATGCAGACACCAGCATACACATTATTTCGTATTCATGGTAGTTTGAAAGTGTGCCTTGAAGCAATTTATGAACTTGCACAAGTAACTATCAATAACTCTCTAGAAAATCTTTAAATCTTCCAGTGACTCAAATGCTTCTCAATATATCTCAATAATCAACTTGAAATTGTATTTTCTTGACATTTCGACTAGATGCTCTAGCCTAGTCGAAATGTCGAGAAAATACAATTTTAAGTTGATTACTGAGAAAGTTTTTGTAATGTCATTATGTCTACTGAGAGTTCATTAATTTATAGCTCTATGTTTGAGGGGGGTGGCTGTAAATTTTCATCCCCATTTAAGCTGTTCAGGGATAAATCATTTGGTCATTTGTTGCTGCGGCCCTAGACTAAGTTGCAGTAGTAGTAGTAACAAATTCATGCTCTATGTTGATGCTAGAATTAAGTTGTAGACACCTGAACACTTTATTACCACAAAATAATGGTATTAAGATTATCGATAGAGCAGCTAGCCAAAATGTTGAGAAGAAATTTCAGTTGATTGTTGAGAAAGTCATTGTCATCAAATGAAAAAATACAAATTTAGATCACTGTTAATTAACGTCGGAAGTCCTGCAACGTGGCAGTAAGCATGCGCATTAGATTATTGAGCCTTTGGTCAGCTGCAAAGCGCTTAGTATTTTGTCTTGTCCACTTTATGGAAACCTCCTTTACCTTTACTCCATAACAGCTGGTATGGCTACAGGCTAGGTTCCACGTACCTGGTAGAGGTGTGGCTGGGTTTGGGGCTCCATCTGCTACCGTCAATACCACTGGCAATAAAGTTACTATATACTCCTGTCAATGTCATGGCAACAGCCACAGACAGGAGACTCTGGTGAGAACATTATCACAAATATAGCTCTATGCAGTGTTACAGGGAGTTTGACTGTGTATTAAAAATTAAAAATGGTCTGAGGCAGACTGCAAGCTGCTTTTTCACTCATCTGTGCAGTACTGCATGCCAATGCTAACTATTTTAATAGGGCGGGTGTAGGAATGGGAAGGCAACTCTGACCCTCCCCCCTTCCTGTTGAGAGGTCTGCAGACTCGACTTCCTCGGTCTTTGGCACCTTACACCCTCTAATCCTCTACAGGCACCAATCTCGGCAAGCCTGGGCATCTAACCCTTAGAGCATATATAAGGTATTAACTCTTTAAGCCCATAGCATGTACATGTGCACTATGTGTTGTGATTCTTCTATATATGCGTCCCCTCTTTCTTTTTCTTCCCTCCCCTTTTAGCATATGGTCATTTGGGTTTTAACTGAACCTTACCTAATTGTGTATGTTTCGATTGTCGTGCTTGTTTGTTGCTTGTTGTTGTTGTTGTAGTTCCAAGTCAATAAAAGCCTAATTCCTTACCCAATTAACACAATTTTATCGACTTACGGCTACTGATGGACCGACTCCTAAGACCAGAGAAGCTTGACACAGATCCGAACTCTAGCTCTGCTTGGCTCCACTGGCTTCACATGCCTTTGAGCACTTCCTCATAGTTCTGCCTAGAGAAAGAAAGAGTTAACAATCTATTGGACTATGTCAGCCAACGGTATATCGAACATTGCACAAATTACGATGAGGCCACTGGCTTTGAAGGCCCAGTATGTCAAGCCCACCAACAATTTTTTCTCCCAACACCTGCTGGCTACACAACGACAGAAAAGTGGCTTGAGGAATTTCTTCTGAAACTCTGCTATTTCAAGACTGTAATTTCCAGAATGTTACTGAGACTATGTATAGGGACGAGGCAGTATGAGATACCTTCATCGTGGCCCCGTCATCTGCCAGCAATTGCTTGAAAATAATACTCTTGATCTGAACACCATGTTTACACAGGCTTGGTACCTAAATGCTGCCCTGAGAAGTTCAGAATCCTACTGTTCACCAAGCATCTCTTGCCTAATGACTGCCTCAGCTCTACCCCTGCCCATCCATCCTGAGGAACCCTCGGAAAGTATTCTTGTTGCCACAGCTTGAGTTAAGTGTTTTTTCTGTGGCTACAACAAGCACTCTCGCCTCAAGTGCTTGGATAAGGATGCAACAAGTGCCAGAATATGGGGCACTTCGCCAAAGTCTGCAGGTCAATCCCTGCCTGTGGCCAAACCAATCGCAGAAGTGTTGTGGCTATGAACCCCACGTTAACAGTAGTTGATTCCAATGCACCGTCATCCCTGTCCAATACAGCAACAAAGTCATAATGGCATAAGCGGTAGGACATTAATAGACTCCTGTAGCACAGAGTTTCATTCGCCCCTGCTTAGTGGAGTCACTCAATCTCCTAAAAAATCCTGACCGAAGGGATATTGCCATGGCCCAATCTTTGCTGTCTGCTAAGACTCTCGGCTATTGTCAATTTAGTGCTTGGAGACAGATCTTCACATGTCAATCCTCCCAGACCTGTGTGCTGATCTAATTCTTGGACTTGACTTTGCTATTTTCCATCATGGAGGGCCCCAGTCACCTCTCATGGTTTGTGGCCTTAGCATGTTGAAAGTCGAACCCCCTAATATTTTGATAATCTGACTGCTGACTGTCACCCTATTGTCATGCCATGATGTCAGAAAATTCAGAAGGTTGATGCTTATTTGAAGAAGGGATCATAGAGCCCAATAACTCAGCTTAGTGAGCTGTCATAGAGACTCGCAATGGAAACCGCAAGAAGAGGGGTGTAATATAAATCATTTCACTTTCCTGGATGCTAATCCTCTACCCTGCCTTGATGATACTGTTAATGCCATCGGTCAGTACAAGGTCTTCAGTACCATTGATTTATGCACGCCTACCACCAAGTTAGTATCAAAGAAACCCTATGCTGCGTTCCACTGGCAATGTGCTGCATCAATTCACATAAATACCCTTCAGAGTGACCAACAGAATGGCATGTTTTCAAGGGATGATGAACACCATTATAACTGAAGAACAGCTACGGCCACTTTCCCGTACCTTGACAATGTTAGATATGTGGGAAAGATCAGAAAGAGCATGATGTAAATCTCTAATGTTTTCTGGAATCAGCTTCTCTATGCCAAATTATGTATAATGACGATAAGTGCGTGTTTTATACTCGAAAACTTGCGATCCTTGGTTCCATCATTGAAGAAGGAGAAATCAGGCCAGATCCTGATCATCTACGCCAGGGGTCGGCAACCTTTTTGACATTAAGTGCCAGTTTGAAATGATCTTGTTAATTAGTGTGCCATATCAGCAATAAAATACTTGTAGGCTACAATACATGCATAGCAATAACATTTTAAAGACACATTTTTCTCTCATAATCAGGTCTTTTTAATTAACGCACCAACATTAACCACACTCGTCTTGTTTGTTGTATCAACCAGAAATACCAGTAGGCCTGCTATACAAGAATGCTGCCATCCTCAAACATCCACATCTGTGTTGGGGAAAGAAAAGAGATGGAGACAAACAGCTACTTTGCAAGTTCAAGTTCACATCCAAACACATATGTAGGTATGTAGGAAAATAAACAGCTGCCTACCGGTCAGTGTGATCCCTGGCCCTGTTTTGCGTTGCTGAGCTCCGTTATCTGGGGGCTGTAGTTAGTTACTTTAAGTTGCACACATGCTTCGGAGTGGTCGGTTGTCAAACGACTGTGGGAGGGGCTGAGCACGCCCTTCATGTGCGAGAAGATCTGCTTACAGAGGTACGTTGACCCGAAATCTGTCAGCAAAGCCAGTGCAACATTCCGGAGACAGCTGAACTTCTTTGGTACAGCTGTCCAGCAGGTGAAGATGCAGGTTCCGTGATCTTTCACTGCCGTAGTTTCTAGTTGTTTCCGTAGCTCTGCGAACTTGGTCACCCACAGTGTTGAACTCTTCAGCTCGATCAGCTGCATTTCTATGTCCTGTGTATCCAACCAGTCTATCAGAGATAAATCCAATTTGTGTCCATCAAAGCTGTCTGGCTTGATCAAGAAAGAGAACATGGGTCCATACACTTCTTAAAGTCCCCAAATCGTCTTGTGAACTCCGACTCAAGCTCGCTCGTGTATTTGCATATTTCAGCAGTGCTGATGCTGCAAGACTGCGAGGACAGCTCCTTACATGTCTGAAGTAGCGGAAAGTGGAAGTAGCAACATCGTTTGAAAAGATTGCTAGCTTGCCGACAAAAGCCGTCCATGTGTCGAACATGTCCAAAACAGTGTGCCTGCACCTTGCAGTCGGAGATTGAGCTCGTTGAGGTGTCCCGTAATATCCATGAGAAACTCAGTTTCACAACCCACTTCTCGTCCTCGAGTTCAGGGTAGTCTTGCCCTTTTTCAGTCAGGAAGGCCTTGATGGCATCAAAGCAGCCGACAAACCTCTCCAAAACTTTTCCACAGCTTAGCCACCTAACAGCTGCTGAGTGGAGAGGGCGATCTTTGTATGCACATTCCGTTTCCTCGAGTAGGGCCTGGAACTGTCGGTGTGTCAGAGCAGATCTCTTGACTATGAAGTTGACAATCTTTGCCACCGTAGCCATAACCTCATTAAGCTCTGAGTTTGACATCTTTGCACAGAGGTTTTCTTGGTGTATTATGCAGAGGAGTTTCATGATGGGGTGACCAACTTCTTCCTCGACTAATTTGACCGCTCCCTTCTGTTTTCTGACCATGGTGGGTGCCCCGTCTGTTGTCACTGCAAAAATCTTCCTGATATCAATCCCTCTCTCCTCAAAGTGTTCCATAAACACCTTGGCTATGTCCTCGCTTTTTGTTGTGTCGGTCATTGGCTTTAAGGAGCAAAGCTCCTCTCTCAGTCGAATCTTGCTATGACTGCCAAACGTGGTATGTCGTTGACATCCATGCTCTCGTCAAGTGCAATGCTAAACACCACAGCATCTTTTAACCCAGCTGTTTGCTGCGCTCTGACATTTTCTGCCATTTCTTCAATGCGTCGCTCAACACTTCTAGCTGACATGGGGATACATTTTATCCTTGATTTGATTGTCTCTTTGTTTGGTAAGCCTTCAAACAGAACCTCTGAGCTACAGAGAAAAGCCTCCTTGATATACTTGCCATCAGTGAATGGCTTTCCACGTTTCGCAATGCAATGAGCTATGCGATAGCTTGCTTCAGTCGCATGGTTTTTAGTAGTGGCGAATACTTCGATGGTGCTGGCTTGCTTCCCATACCTGAACACGGCATGTTTGATGGATTCTGCCTTGTCTGCCTGATCTTTAAAAGTTTCCTTATGCTTGATCTCAAAATGGCGCTTAACACTTGACATTCGGCAAACAACATTTTCCAAACATAAAGTACACACAGCACGGTCCTTCTGAACAAAACCGTACTCTTCTATCCACAAGGGCTGGAATGCCCGAACTTCCTTTACTTTAGCTTTCTTAGATAGCAGGGTTGCCATCATGACATATAGATCTACCGAATTCAACCGCTGCACTATTAACAAGAAAAAAATCCTCTCGTATGGAATTAGGCAGTGTAATGATTATTATTAAAAATTTAAAAAATTTAAAAAATAAAAATTATATTTATTTTGTTTAAAGATTATGCTTCCAAGTGCCAATGATTATGCTGCCGCATGCCAATGATGGCATGCATGCCTCGGGTTGCCGACCCCTGGTCTACGCCTTATGCAAAAACTTTCCATTCCTAAAGATAAGTGAAGCCTCCGTAATCCTTGGATTTTTTCCCCAATGGATCCAATGTTACTCTGAGAAAATAAGACCCCTCACTACTACCTTTAGTTTTCTTCTATTAGGAGAAGCCAGAACTGCTTTTGAAACCCTAAAAAAGGACACAGAGCAGTCAGTTGTGTGTGCCATGTGTGTGCCATTGATGAAAGCATATCATTTGAGGTTGAGGTTGATGCATCAAAATTTGCCATCGCTTCCACCATCGATCAAAAAGGGCACCTGGTTGCATTCTTCTCCCGAACTTTACAGGGTTCTGAGACCAGGCATGCATCCGTTGAGAAAGAAGCCAAAACCATAATTGAGACGATCCGCCACTGGAAGTACAGTAGGAAGTCAGTTATCCGAACGCTATGTGAGACACACCTGCTGCAAAAAACACCAAAAAAACAACAACCTGCAAGTGGTAAAATTTCCCAACGTGGAACCTTTCTAAAACTTTCTTTACGCTCCATTTTGAAGCAGATACGCTGTACAAGTAGGGCTATACAGCTACTCCAAAGAGAAAAAGGATTGTACTTAGCATCAAAGACCAACTCAAGATATGTGATTTAGTGAAGAGTGGGAAAAGTTTAGCTAGTGTTGCGACTGAGTGCAACGTAGGAAAGTCCACTGTTCATGATATCGTTGAGAACAGTAAGAAGCTGCAGGCCTTCTAAACTGAAGTTCAGGACGATGACTGTACAAAGAAGAGAAAGGTAGTCAGGAGAGTTGACTATGATGAGCTGGATAAAGCTGTGTTTCTATGGTTTGTCCAGCAGAGATGCAAAGGTAAAGTGTTTATATTTATTTTGTTTAGCTTGCTTGAGCTTGTTCTGATAAACAATAGTCTGTTATTTCTTGGAAGATTGTGTTTCTTTATTTTCAGGAACTCCTGTTAGTGGTCCACTATTGATGGCCAAAGCATGTCTGCTCTTTCCTCGAATTTACATAGATGAGAGAGATTGAAGCACTTTCAAGGCTGGGACAGGTTGGCTCAAGCGCTTCAAGGATAGGCATGGTGTGCGTGGCTTGTCAGTACAAGGAGAGTCACTCTCAGCAAATGCAGTGTGTGTTGGAGCCTTCAAGGATCTTTTGCGCTATGACAATGGAGGAGAAAGGTTTGACATTGTCGCAGGTATTTAACTGTGATGAGACAGGGCTCTTCTGGAAGCTCATGCCAGACAAAACTGTTGTGTCAGCCAGGGAGAAGGAGGCCAAGGGCTTCAACCGAATGACCGAGTGACACTGATGGCGTGTGCCAATGCTACTGGCACAATAAAACTCCCTCTAGTGTTTATTCACAAATCCCTGAACCCACGCTGTTTCAAGAATTTGGACAAGAGGGAGCTTCCAGTAGAATATTATGCCCAGAAGAGTTCCTGGATGGACTCAGCCATATTCACTGATTTCATGACCACTTTGTGTCAAAATGCCGTAGGAGATTAAAAGAACTTGGCCTTACCCCAAAAGCCTTGCTTGTCCTAGACAATGCCCCATCCCACCCTGATGTAAGCAGCTTGTCTTCAGATGACGGTCAGATATCATGCCTATACCTGCCACCCAACACAACCTCCCTCATACAGCCCATGGATCAAGGTGTACTGCAGGCATTGAAACGGACATATTGCTGCACATGTTGGATGAAGAGAGTGTAGGACAAATGAACCTGGCTGAATTTTCAAAAACAATCAACATTAACGATGCAATTTTATTGTCTGCCAAGTGTTGGGATGAAGTGGAACCTGGGACAATATCTAAGAGCTGGGAACAAGCTGCTGCTCATATCAAACTGAGCAGGAGGAGGAGGTGGTGGAGGCTCCAGAGATCAACACTCTCCTAGATAACTTGGCCATTCCACCTGCAGAGAGAATAGATTGACTTTTAGCTGATGATAATGATGCTGGCTACCATGATTTGACAGAAGAGGAGATTGTGGCACTTGCTGTAGAGAGGGACAAAGGTGATGGAGATGATGAAGAGGAAGAAGGGAAGTGTCTTCCAGCTGTGTCCCATGCCCAGGCTTGCACTGCACTAGAGACAGTGCTAGCATAAGTCCAAGAGCAGCATGGAATTCCAATGAGCACAATGGTGATGCTGAACAGTCTCTTGCTTGAAACTGCAAAAATAAATCAGAAACAAACAAAAATTACAGATTATGTACTTCACTAAAGCTTCAGACTCTAATTCTTGTAATTAAGTTATTCACAATGTTATTAAGATGATGATCATAATAATTGTTGCGGTTATTCTGGTAATTTGATGAACATTTTGTGCAACTTTAGTTATCCGAACATTTCAGTTACCGAACACCCTCCGGTCCCAACATGTTTGGATAACTGACTTCCTACTGTACTACCTTATGGGAAGATGCTTCATGATAAACACATATCAACGTTCCGTAGCTATATGTTTGACAACAAGAGAAGGGCAAAAATAAAAAAGGACAAGATTATGCGTTGCAGAATAGAACTATCTTGTTATAGCTTTGATGTAGTCCACTGTCCAGGGGCCGATGATATTTCTCCTGATACATTTTCTTGGGCCTCCTGTGCTGATACTTTACCTGATACCAACCTAGTTGAACTTCATAACTCACTTTGTCACCCTGGAAGTCAACGATATGTTCCACTTTGTGAGGACTTGGAATTTGCCATATTCAGTTGAAGAAGTGAAGCAGATGCTCAAGGCTTGCAAGATATGAGCCGAGAGTACACAAACCGGTAGAAGTCCATCTGATTATGGCTACTGAGCAGCTTAACCTCGATTTCAAAGGTCCATTCAACTGGAACAGATTCTTCCTCAATATAATTGATGAGTACAACCAATTTCCTTTTGTCTTCCCATGCATGGATGTCAGCTCCCAAACTGATGCCTATGCCAGCTGTTCACTGTTTTTGGGATACTCACGTACATCCATTATGACAGTCTCCTCTTTCATGAGTGCCAAGCTGCACCAATTTCTCTTAAACCGAGGGATCAAGGCTAGGCGGACTACTGCTTACAACCCAGCTTGTAATGGTTAAGTGGATAGGTACAATAGTACAATTTGGAAGGCCATGACCATGGCTTTCAAGACCCATGACATCCCGATGGCAGTAGGATGTTCTCCCGGATGCACTGTACTCACTCCATTCCCTGCTGTGTACAACCACCAACTAAAGCCCACACAAGATGTGATGAGGACTTATTTGAATACAGTAAAGAGGATGACAATGATGATGGTAGACTTTTTTACATATATATTTATATATAAACAATATTTGCTATAGCGAAGAGGATGACAATGATGATGGTAGACGTTTTTACACATATATATATATTTATATATAGTCAAATATGAACAATATTTGCTATAGCGAAGAGGATGACAATGATGATGGTAGATGTTTATATATATATATATATATATATATATATAGTCAATTGCTATAGTGACTTGCACATTGCAGATGAGCCAGCCATTCCAGCCCCAACTTCATTTCTCTTTGGCTGAGCAAACCTTGGTTTGTGCTAAATGTTGTATGTAGTGCAAACTATCCTTGTGTCTAACAGGAAAGAATGATAAATCAAACTGTTACAAGTTATGGCATACACATTGCTGGCTAAGAACTTCACTAACACAACTGTCATGTTTTTATGATAAGAAGCTAGCTGTTTCTTTGTAAGCACTAATTGTACTACTTTTCACTTATTGTTCATCTAGCTAGCTAGCTTTTTAGTTGGTAAACATAACAACATTGTGCTACACAAATATTCAGCTAACTAGACAGCTTACCTTTTCTGCTCTTCTGTTTATTATCCATTTTTATACCATATTACTACACCCTTTTTGTTATGTTCTAAGTTATCCATAATCATACACAAGCTAGCTCTACTAAACTATTAGAATTAGACTTGGCTTACTTCGATAATTGACAGGAATCAATCAAATTTCTTTGGAAGCTAGGCTGTGAAGTAAATGAATGTCATTCCGGCCAAAAAGTAGCTAGCTATAATCTAATATTATACCGCAATGCTAACTGGGTACAATTTCTGATGTCTTTGAGCAGTTTTTCCTAAGTTCTGTGGAAACAAAGATGGTGTAAGGCTCAATGCCAAACTTGGTTAACTTTTAAATTTCTCTTGCCTCTGGTCGACTTGGGATCGAAATAATTCGGGAAGCGTGCATGTGGCTATAGGCCCTATTATGCCCTCCAACCTTCACTGCAGGCACGATCCCAGCCATACCTGGGCAGGCATCTGTTCCTCAATTTGAGGCATTTAAGCCCTCCAACTCTTGTTGCAGGCACATCCCAGTGCACCTGGGAATCTGCTCCTCAGTATGAGACATAATCATCCAACCTTCACTGCAAGCACGATCCCAGCACGCCTAGGCATCTGCTCCTCAGTGGCTCAGTATGAGACATAATCATCCCACCCTTACTGTAGGCATGATCCAGCACACTTGGGCATCTTCTTCTCAGTATAAGGCACATTAAGCCCTCCAATCCTCACTGCAGGTGACATCCCAGCATACCCGGGCATCTGCTCTTCAGTATAAGGCATGGTCACCCTCTAATCCATTCTGAAGGGGCATTCAACCTTTGGGGGGTGGGGGAGAGTGGGAGGGGTGGGGTGGGATGCTCAAGGGGGTACCAACGTTGATCACCAGTTCCATGGCCTGGACTTGCTGGCAGCCATGGCAGCAACCAGAGATGGAGACTACACAAAAACCATGATCAAGCCTGGTCCAACAGCAGCCACACAGCCAACAATGTGCCCAGGGTCCTTTAATCCAGAGGCAGCCATTTAGACTCCAGGTTACTCTCCGGCACTCGCCCACCTTCCCATCATGGATATTTCTCTGGCTAGGGAGGTGATAGCAGCACTCCGGGCCTACTGCTGCTGGTGCACCAGGCCACGATCATTCAGACAGAGCGAAATTATGAGGGGAAACACTGGGTGACATACGACTGGCAGTATCAGCAGGAGGCCTTGGCCTAGAAGGATCTTAACTGGTCTGTCCCTGACACCAGGCTCTACAGTGAGACCTTCACAAGGAGTTCCAGGCTAAATCCCGCTGTACTTATTGCTTGCAAGATGATTACAATGCTGCAATCTGCCCTCACAACCCAAACAGGGCAATGTTTAGTTGGATTTTGGACCCCTCCACATGGTATCACTGCCAACAGTCACCCACCATAACAGTCACCCACCATACTGTGGGCATGCCACTGCTCAGCAGGAGCCATGCAGCAGGTTCAATGAGAGCAGGTACAGGAAGCCAGTATGCTGCTACTGACGTGCTATCTACATGAATGCTCACCACAGAAGCCTCCTGGTGGTTCCCTTCGCAGAACTGCTCTCCCCTGAAGCCTGCAGCAAGGTGCCCACTAAGCCAGCACTATTAAACCCCACAAGTTTAAGGGACCTCTCCACAGAACAGAAGTGAAATATATGATTGGGATGGGTCTCAACTATTTTCAAATAATGTATAATCTGATATGAATGAGATAAGGATAATGGGTCAGTAAGAGTGCACCCAGTGGGTGTGACTGCCAGCAAGGTCCCCATGGGTTACCTGCCGGAGAGCATGATGCAAAACAACTCATGCAGGTTTCAACCCTTTCAAGGCATGTGAGAAAGCCCTCCCGTCCCACCTGGACAGAGCATTGGTCCGTTACATATGCAATGGTCTGCATTATGGGTTCAGGGTTGGCTTTCAATATGGGTCACTATTGAAGTCTGCCTCCAACAACATGCTATCAGCTGACACCCTGATATCATCTCAGGTTATCTCCAGAGGGAACAGTTACTGGGGCGCATGCTGGGCCGCTACCCGTGGGAAGGAGGAATTACCACCTCTCCACAATACTGGGAAGTTCAGGCTCATCATAGTAGCATCAATGATTGGATAGACCCATCTCTCTGCTCGATAGTATATACCATGGCACAGCTTAGAAAGGGGGCACTCCTTGCCAAAGTGGACATTGAGTCAGTCTACCAGTCGATACCGATTAACCTGCAAGAACAGCCCATCTAGGAGATGGAAGTGGAAGGGCCTAATCTATATTGACCCCATGATACCATTTGGGCTCAGATCAGCCTCCCCCCCCCCTTCTCCCGGACTCTCCACTCTGTCAGCTATACATTTGGACATCCTAAAAAGGAAGTGCATTCAGCTACAAGTTCCCATTGCAGCAGGTAAGACTGATGGACCAACCACATGTATTGTTTTCCTGGGTATTGTGATAGACACATAGAGGGGAAAACTTCGCCTACCAGAGGACAAACTCCTGCATTGGAATCTACTCCTCCATTGGAATAAATGCAACTCATTGCAAGTCTTGCACCCCCGTAAGGGGTTGGAGTCTCTTATCTACCACCTCAACCATGCATGCAAAGTGGTTGGATCAGGCCAGTCATTCTTTCCTCGTTTAATTGATCTGCTCCATGCAGTAAGACTCCCATCAGGCTCAATGCTGGGCTCTGTGCCGACCTGGGCATGGTGGCAGGAGTTTCTTGTCAAGTGGAATGGTGTGTCTTCTCTCTACCCCCAATCACATCTCCCAAGCATTGCTCTGACCACAGATGCATCAGGGTCACGGAGCCTAGAACAGGGGTGCATGGTTTCAGGTCAGGTGAAGCCCTCAGTCACTGGTTCTATCAATAACAAAGGTGTTAATACCTATCATCCTTGCCTGTGGGGTGTGGGGGACACATGGCGAGGCCAGCGGGTCCTCTGCTGCTACAATAATGAAGCAGTGTTGGCCGATATGTGCTTAAGTTAAGCAAGCACAAGTGCATGATGCACCTATTATGGTTAGTATTTGTGGAAGTCTGCTACCAATGTTTCCTGCACTCAGCCTACATTAATTCCACGGCCAACCACTTGACCAATGACCTGTCCTGGGATACTGCTGCTTCTTTTCTTTCTAAGGTTCCATGAGCCAACCCTCGGCCATCACTGGCGTTGTTTCCACTCCTCAATCTCCTGCTGGACCATCAAGCCGATTGAAATCTCAGCACTGGTGCCAGCGGTTCAGTGCTATTTCCAGGCAGGATTAGCCCCCTCAACACAAAATACTTACCAAGCAGCAATGAAACATTCTACTTTCAGTATCTATGATCCTTTTCCCCTCGTGGAGCAGACCATGTTCTTTTTTTTTTTGCTTCCTACCTTGTGGAGCAGGGCGTGGCTCCACAAATAGGCAATGACTATATACCTCTCTGCCTTCTGCTACAACACTCATATCTCCCTGGGTCTGCCAGACCTAAGAGAACAGTGATCACTGCCACACTTGAAATGGATACAGGCTGGCATAAGCAGGGCAAGGCTGGAGAGAGGGGGGGTACCACCATCACAGACCAGGCTTCCCATCACAGTGCATAATAGGGACAACATGCTGGCATCAGATGGAAGATGGAACTATAGGTAGTGGCGTGTGTTGCCTTTTTCAGTTTCTTCTGTCATGCACACAGCAATTTCAGCAACTATCACAGAGTGTCATAATAACAGTGGTCCATCTATAACAGCAATTTAACTGACTTGTACCAAATTACATTATTTTGTAGAGTGAGCAACCCACCAATTTTCTATAATTTCATGAGCTGTTATTACTTTTGTGAAGACTGAACTCTATCAAGATTAAGGAAATAGCACAAATTCCACCAATTACCAATTACAACTGTTTTTAGCAACTGGTCCAAATTTTAATTTGTGTATCAATTATATACCTCTCTTTCCATTCCTTCTGTGAAGCATTGGCTCCTTCGAAGATAGGATTAAATTATAGTCCTTGGTATATATTTTTCGTGCATATGACTTGACCTGTTGTTCTAGTTTGGCCTAACTGCCCCCCAAACTCAGTGGTAGTAAACAGTGATGGATAGAGGATTTCAAAAAGAGGGTGTAAAGGACAAAACCTAGTCTCATGGGCCACACCCTTTTGTGGCTGCTTCCAAAGTGGGAAGCTGCATGGCAAAAGTTGGCTAGGATTACAAAAGAAAGGTAAGGTAAGAAGTTAGATTGTATAATGTTTTATTAAAAAGCAAAGAAGCCCAAATGACAGCGTTAGACCATTAGAACAGGAGTCCTTTGTAACCGATAGAACACACCTTATCACGCGAAAGTTGCTGGAAACACCCTCTAGCTGGAAATACAAGTACATATGTCAAGGACTCTGGGCAATTTATCAAGTGTATTCAAGGTGAATGTTTGGCACAGGATGAGTGTCTTGTCCGTTTTGATGTTTCCTCTTTTTTTAAACCAATGTTCCCATTGATGAGGCTGTGGAAGTAATTATTGAAATGTTGACGAAAGATGAGAGCTTGCGTGAGAGGACTACACTAGGTGCTCAGGATTTCTGAACTGTTGGAGTTGTGCCTGAAATCCACCTACTTCAGGTATCAAGAAAAATACTACGAGCAGAAAGAGGGTGTAGCAATGGACTCTCCAGTATCTGCAGTGGTAGCCAACCTTATATGGAATTCTTTGAGGAATTGGCACTCACAACTGCTCCACTGAAGCCAATGGTGTGGAAGAGATACGTGGGATGATACCTTCTGCATTGTGAAGAAGGGATGTGAGTAGGAGTTGTTTACCATTGGAGTAACATCAGGCCATCATAAAGTTTACCATGGAGCTTAAAGTGGATGGATCGTTGCCCTTTCTGGATTGCCACGTACACAGGAAGGAAGATGGAAGGCTAACTGCAACTGTTTACAGAAAACCCATGCATACCAATAATTGGTACCTTGATTATAGATCACATCATCCTATCCATGTCAGAAGAGGAGTGGTGAAGAGCCTGTATGATAGAGTGTATAATGACTGAGAAGGAGGACCTTTGGAAGGAAGAACATCATTTGAATAAGGTCTTTATAGAGAATAGTTATCAGCAGAAGCCTTCATCAACCTTTTGTCTGCAGATACATCTAAACGCAGAAAGGAAGATGAGTACACCAGTACAGGCAATGAGGGATTAAAAAAGATGGATCCTATGGTAGTGATTCCTTATGCAGCACTGATGAGTGAAGACATCAGGAGGGTCTGCAGGAAGTTCAACATCAAAGCCGTCTTCAGATCGGGATGAATTCTGAGGACACAACAGAGCAGAGTGAAGGATCTAATATGCACTCATGTGTTGTGTACCGCATCCCTTGTAGTTGTGGGAAATACTACATAGGGGAGACCATCAGGAGACTGGAGACCAGAGTGAAAGAATATCAAGATGCCTATAGAAAGTGTACTAAGGAGAAGTCTGCAATTGCTGAGCATACATGGGATAATGGACATCCTATTTTGTGGGAGGAATCCACCATCTTGGACCAGGCCAGAAGACAGAAAGAACTGCTAGTGAAGGAGGCATTGCACATCAGCCTAGCACCAAAGTGTGAACGGTTCAATCGAGACTGTGGAATAGACTTGCCTGGCTGCTACTCTGAAGAGCCTGAACTTGAAGCCAAGACCCATCATAATACTCTTATTTTATCTTATTTTTATCTTTTCATTTATTAATCATCATGATGATCATCATCGTCATCGCCATCATCAGCATCATCATTTCATTTATAATTTTATTTTTATTTTCAATTTTCATTATATATATATATTTTTTATTTGTTATTGTTTTATTTGTTTATATATTTGTTTGTTTATTATTTATATATATTTATTAATTTATTAATGTTCTGTTGAGTATTGAGATGGGTACGTACAAACAAATGGGTACGTACAAACAATGACAGAAAAACAATACAAACAAAAAAAAACCCATAAATTAATGATTAAAATAATGACAACGTTTGTTTGGGGATGACGAGGTGCCAAAGACATAGGACCCTAGGTGCCAAACATTAAGTATTTCCTCTTCTCTATCACCAGCAAACTCCCCATAGTACCAAGTGACTCTGATGAGGGCTAGTTGAAACATCGAGTGAATACAACTTGAAGTTGACTATTGAGACGGTAGAATTGTCTTTTAGCCATGATTCACTCTGCACTAGTTAGCTTCCAAATATTTGTGGCCTGAAATTTAGAATTTGCACTTTACAGTTATGAGAGTATTGTAGCTTAACCATGAATGTAATACCATGCTCCTTTTGTTTTTCATCTTCCTTTCAGTCGTGTGTGAAAATCCCTTGGAAAAAAAGAAGTTGTTTGCCAAAAGTAGGGTGGGGGGGGGGGGTGGGCAAACATCCACCCACCCATTACCCCCTGGAAATACTCCTCTGGTATATAGGAACCTTTATCAATGAACTCCAAATATAATACAGATTTTAAAAAAAGCCATGTTATGATATTAGTCTCCAGTATATAATAGGTAAAAGGATCCTGCAAATGTTGTCTAGCCCGTTTTTGTTTTTTTCTAGGAAAATGGCTATATACCTATAAGAAGTAACTCAGTGTAACAATAGCAACATATGTGTTATTATTTATTACAAAAGTATATAACAAGTGCTTATATATATGTATAAATCACATAATACATAGAGACAGGCATAGAAATAGTTAACTGGTTTTGTTAAAGGTCTGAGATGTGAACTTGTTGAAAAATACATTGGTAAAACAAGAGGTCGGAGACATGAATCAAGAAGCACTAAAGACATTTGCAGAAGGAAGTCGGCTATCGCAGAGCATCTGTGGAATTAACACCACCCGATCTTGTGAGAAGAGACATCTATGATCGATAGAGCCAGCAAATAGAGTTGCTCATAAAGGAGGCACTGCACAAGCGCCTATGGATCATCGCTTCAACCGGTATATAGGACTGGAGCTACTCTTTTGCTTGGTCTCGACTCTCAAGACTATCATGTGAAACTACAACCCCCTGTCTGCTGATGTAGTGTGCAACATTGATTCTTTGCCTCGGATGCATTGTGTAGTTTTCAATTTGCCCTGATGAAGACAGAATTTGGACATTGGACTCCTAGGGATAACGGTTTGGGTGTCCCACCCCACCAAACCACTCGCTGTCTCTTCCAGTCTCTTGGCCATAACTTGCAGAGGGGAAATGCCCCCATCTTCAAGAAAATACATTGTTGTATCGTCATATGAATCAACAATTGATAAATCTTCGTGATTTTCCCAAATTCTATTCTGATATTCTAAACTAGAAATACAGTAGATTTTCTTAATTAACCACAAAAACTCAGAGATATTTTTAGTCATACCAACCTTCAAATTTGAATTCATCTAAAACACCCTCCGTCTCCCATGCCTGGAGGAGGTGGACATAATTTACCATGTTTTTTTAATTAACTTTTGAAACGATACTTGTGCTAACTAGACTATACAATTATCCTAGACCAGTAGCAGCTACAGTAGGTGGATTAAGGATGACGAACGGCACCTTGCGGTATGCACAACCTTTAATTGTTCTGTTGAGCCTGGAGATGAGGAGGTGGCTAGTAATTACAGAGGGATAGCTCTGGGGAGTTGAGTGTTGGCAGGTAGGCTCAGTAGGTTTGAAGAGAAGTATATACTAACAGAGGGTCAGGGTGGGTTTAGGCCAGGGAGAGGATGTGCTGACCAGTTCCTAGTGTTGAGGTGTGTGTGTAACATAACGAGGTCACGGGCGACAGACATTTCTGGCATTTCTGAATGTAAGCAAAGCAATATGATACTGTCATTGGCTTGCTCTTCTCGCTATTAAACCTAAATCTCCATTTCATTGCATACTCCCCCACCACATCCAACATCACTTCTAACTCCACCTGATCTCTCGCTAACAGTACAATATCATCTGCATAAGCAACCCACCACACCATGTTTCCTTCCACTTCAATCCCTAACCTTTTCCCCTCCAAATCCTTCAACAATCTCATGACATACACACTATAGAGAACTGGTGACAAAAGGCAACCCTGTCTCAGTCTTGCCTCCACTTCAAACCACCTGGACCCCCCCCTTTCCACCTATATAACACACACTTGACTGAATTCCTTCATACAAGCATTTGCATACATTGACAAATTCTTCCTGAACTCCGTACCCTCTCATCTTGATCCACAATCCTTCTCCCCACACAATATACTTCAACATCTCGTTAACTATGCCATCAGGACCAGGAGCCTTGCCCCTTTTCAACCCCATTGTACATCTCCTGGAATCCAACCCGCTGCACCATCCAGTTAATTTCTTTAGCTTTAGACTCTACGTTATCAATTGGAACATCCTTCCCTGACCTGGACATACTCCCTAATCCTTCCCAATGCTTGGCCAAAACATCCAGTATATCCTTCCTCTTCTCCACTACAACCCATTTTCCTCTCTCACTCTCCAAATTTGATATTGCTTCTTCTTTCCCTTCAAGTCCGTCCAAAATCTGGTCTCTCCTTGCTCTTTAATTTTTTCTATTGTAGCCTTCCTCAGTCTCTTCTTTTCCAATCTAATCAACCTCTTCACACGTCTTCTTCGCTCTTATATTCCTCCCATTGCCGTAATGATCTTTCTTCACCTACATTGTCACCCCTAGACTTTGTAAGCTTCCTACAGGACACTTGTTGTGCTTGAATGGCTACTTCAATGTCACGAGACCACCAGCCCTTAGATCTGTCTGTTAGTTTTTCCCTCCTTATATATACCCAACTCAACTGCCCAAAGCACAATGTTTCTCCACAGTTCCCAAATTTGTTGTACACTTTCTCTGTCCTTTTCCATCCCTGGCCCTGCCACATATTCCTCCCAATCTCTGAAACCCTCACTCACCATATGTTAATATTCTTCCCAATCCATCTTACCATCAACCTTGCATTTAAACCGTGGAGTATTTGCTCTTTCCTCCAGTCTACCTATTCTCAGGATATACCATATTTGATTATGATCTGCTCCTAGATCAATTTATCCACTGTCCTCAATCACCATCTTATCTATGGTGGGAGTAATCCAGGCACCCAGAAAGGAGAGGTAATTCTAATAGGTGATTTTAATGTCCACATAGGATTAGGGTCAGAGCAGTTGCCTAACAGGAATGGTAAGAGGTTGTTGGATCTGGTTGGGGTGTGCAAGGTATCACAGTGTAGTGGAAGATGGACGTGGGAGATGGAAGAAATGAGGTCAGTGATAACATGCTGTCAAAGGGGTTAGTTATACTTCTCTTCCTCATTGTCGATCCTTCCTCCTCTCTTCTCCATTTCGATACATCCTCTTGCATAGTTTCCCCCATCGTTTGATCTACTGGAACCCCCTCACCTGGTGATCCCTGTTCTGACAGTCCACCTCCTACACCTACATTCCTCTGTGGCACTCTCCATCTCTCGTACCATTCTTTCTTTTTCAAGATTAAATGGCCTCCCCACCAGCTCGTTTGTGGCACCCTGAAATTTTTTCCCTAGTGACTTTTTTGTCATAGGCACACTCAATGATGGTTGATGACCTGCTTCCTGTTCCCTCCTTCTTCATACACAGAACTTCTGATGACCATCTGCTCCGTATCCCCTTTAACAGCAACCTTGTCCTCCCAACTCCCCCCATCATTTATCTTGGTATGACATTGAGAGCCCCTACCATTGTTTCTTTAGCACCTTTATTAACCTCCATCATCACCTGTTCCAACTTCCTCCCCAAAACTTCAATTCTTTTCTGTTTATGCTCTACTTGCTTTTCCAATTCTTCCACCCTCAACAGAACGTTAGCCAGCACATCACCCATTTGATGAGTTTTCATCAATTTGAAATTGATCCACACATCACCACTCTCTCTATATTCCAACTTCTTTAACACATCCCTCGTCAATATATGTACAGTGTTGGTGACATTACCATCTCTCTCGTCCTGATACTCCTTAATTTTCTCTATTAAATCCTGCTTCCTTAACATAACCTTATCACTGAAACATCTTACTACACTATTCATTACTCTTTCTCATGCCTCTTCCCAGTTCTTTGTATCAACACACTTCAACCAGCATTTCTTTTCCTTTACCTTCAACATCAACTTCTCCCTTCCCCACACTTGCTCCATCCAAATTCCCAAAACACTGACTACAAACCCATTTTTTCTCACCTAAACTCTTAATATCCTTCTCAGACAAGTCATGCCAACACATCTAACACATCTTTGGTGAAACCATCCCCCCCAAAACCCTTCACATCCAATCCAACTTGAGCCTTCCTCCGAGCATTCTTCATCCTTGGAACATACCACGCACGTATCTTGTACCACATTCACTGCCTTTTTTTTTTAATTCATAATAATTAAAAACCTTTATCGCTACTCATGTGCATATTGTATGCCCATTCACCCTCGCAGGTGGTTTTTTGTGTTCAGTGACAGAAGCCTATTTTTGAATAGTGCATGGGATGATGGTAATGATATATGTTAATATTTCCATCTCAAAAATTAGCCACATACCCAAACAGGTATATGTGTTACACATATAAAATATTAACGATAATACTTCGCCATCTAGCACACACTCTATACAAAGATGTCCTGGAGTTGCACTTGATGGCACCACCTTATTCTAATATTCACTCTATTATAATATTACTTAAAACATTTTATACCGCTTCCCAGTCAGAGGATCAAACAAATATGGTCGACTATGGGACAGCAACAACTTGCTGCATCTTTCCCAGAGATGTAGGTTTCCCATTGATCAAATGGATGAATGTCAGTTCCAGTCCTATATAGTGTGCCACTGATTGTGGGCATCTGTGTAGCTGTATCCATGGCTGGGACCATCTCCATAGACTAGAAATCGCAACTGAAACATCGCTACACGGGATGACCCCAGCTAGTCCTAGTGTTTCCGGTTATGACCTCACTATCATCTATCCGCCGCACTTCGCAGCAACACGAAACTAAAGTTTAGTAGTCTTCTTGGTTCTTTGGCTATTGTTGTTTACAATGCGCGAGATCGTCCACCTTCAAGCTGGTCAGTGTGGCAACCAGATAGGTGCCAAAGAAGTGAACTTTACGTCGGACAGATTCAGAGAAAAAATGTCATGGTCTTTCACTTTAGGACTTAGCTCTTTAATTAAGTAATCTGTATATATAGGTATTTAGGTCACTGAAAGTTGGCAAGCCTATAGCTAGGAAGTAGCAGTTAATATTTAGAGATTTGCAATTACGCTTGGCAGCTCTAAGACCAGTTTCTCTACGCTATGTTGTCCTTTTTTAGTTTTGGGAAGTTATATCTGACGAGCATGGCATAGACCCAACTGGCGCTTACTGTGGAGACTCTGACCTGCAGTTAGAAAGAATTGATGTCTATTATAACGAAGCAGCTGGAGGTAAATATGTCCCCAGAGCTGTTCTGGTGGACTTGGAGCCTGGAACTATGGATTCTGTGAGATCTGGACCTTTTGGGAAACAATTCAGGCTGGACAACTTTATTTTTGGTAAGCCATCACTATGTGTAGGAGGAAACAAGAGGATTGTAAAGCCAACAATCTGTATCATGTACTTCTGTTTTATGGCCAAGAGCTGACACCTGAGGTTGTTTGGGAACACTTATGGCCATTGTCTTGTAATTTGTACTTTTTTTGTTTGTGCAGGTCAGAGTGGAGCAGGTAATAACTGGGCTAAGGGACACTACACAGAAGGTGCAGAGTTGGTTGATAGTGTGTTGGATGTAGTTCGGGAGGCAGAAGGCTGTGATTGTCTTCAGGGCTTCCAACTCAACCACTCCCTTGGTGGTGGCACTGGGTCTGGTATGGGGACACTTCTCATTTTCCAAGATTCGTGAAGAATACCCCGATAGGATTATGAATTCTTTCAGTGTGATGCCTTCTCCCAAGGTATCAGACACTGTGGTAATGCTACACTTTCTGTTCATCAACTTGTTGAGAACACAGACGAAACTTACTGCATAGACAATGAGGCTCTTTACGATATCTGCTTCCGTACTCTTAAGCTCACAACCCCCACATATGGGGATCTCAACCACCTTGTTTCTGCCACCATGAGTGGCGTCACCACCTGTCTCAGATTGCCTGGACAGCTCAATGCTGACCTTCGCAAGCTTGCAGTGAACATGGTACCTTTCCCGCGTCTTCACTTCTTCATGCCTGGATTTGCACCACTTACAAGCCGCAGCTCACAGCAATATAAGGCACTCACTGTTCCTGAGCTTACCCAACAAATGTTTGATGCCAAGAACATGATGACAGCCTGTGACCCTCGCCATGGTCGTTACCTCACTGTCGCTTGCATGTACCGTGGATGCATGTCCATGAAGGAGGTAGATGAGCAGATACTGAATGTACAGAACAAGAACAGCTCCTACTTTGTGGAATGGATTCCCAACAATGTCAAGACAGCTGTTTGTGATGTTGCACCTCGTGGGCTTAAAATGTCTGCTACTTTTGTAGGCAACAGCACTGCTATCCAGGAGATCTTCAAGCGCATCAGTGAGCAGTTCACTGCTATGTTCAAACGCAAGGCTTTCTTGCATTGGTATACTGGAGAAGGCATGGACGAGATGGAGTTCACAGAGGTGAGTTATGTTATACATGTTAAATAATGAACCATTAGTGATATTTTTGTCTGTTTTTCTTCTTGAAGGCTGAGTCCAACATGAGTGACCTTGTTTCAGAGTATCAGCAGTACCAAGATGCCACTATTGATGATGATGATGAGTTGGAAGAAGGAGAGGTAGAGGCAGAAAGCTAACACACTCTTTCTTAAATAATCAATTCTTTCTATTCAGTACACTGTACCCTATAATTATACTTATTCAGAATCGGTTGATATATATATGATTTTTGATATAATTATATATGATTTTTGCCATACTAACACTTCTCCTGAAAGCTTGACAAACCACAAGCACCACTGGATAATCCCCTGGCATCCACTTGTCACTCCGAGTGACACTGACTAGAGAAACACTACTTGCAGCTACTGCTGGTCAACTACAGGTTGTGTACAATAGTAGCTACATGGGAAAACAACATTAACTTGGGTTGGATGAGAGTGTTGGTGATTTAGATAAGATAGTAAGTGTCAATTATGATCACAGTAGTGTAGAAATACTCATAGTGTTGGCCATCCCATTGCTCCACCTACCTCAGAACAGACAACTGGCACAGTTGAAGTTGGAAGGTAAATCTCTCAAAAGTGAGGTAATGTACACTACTAGTTCCATATGGCTTAGAATCACCCTAGTTACTCAACGAGTATATAGTACAAATGAAGAGTGATCCTCTTGAAGAAGAAAGGGTTTAAAAACACCCACAGGTATGACCTAGAGAGAGTAAGAGATTAAGCATCAAGTTCAGTTATGAGCTCTTGATTTTGTAAGAAACTTTCTATGTACAGCTATTGAGTTTTGTCTTGTTCATAACTTTTAGAAATAGTGAATGGGGATTAATTTGTATGATATTTTATTATATAAATGAATATTTTATGCAATTAAATACAAATATGCAATTAAATACAAATATACAAATAATAATTTATACAATGTCCAATAAACAGAAAAACAAACAAACATTAAAACAATATATCTTAATATACTACTTATAAAAAATAATCGTCATTACAACTAAAGCTGGTGCCCAGCACAGCTGCAGTATTACCTCGCTGAACGGCTACTGCAATCCGCTGGGAAAGGAAAAAGGAGGAGCGGGGATCATCCATTTCCCGTTTGAGACGGTTACCCAAATCCGAAAAGAAATGACCTGCAGACTTGCCAAATGAACCAGCCGTCTCGATCCCGATTGGGTATGAAAAGCATATTCCTGAGTTGCTGGGCATCCCTGTGATGCACCTGATATCGACTTGGCCATTATAAATGGTGTCCTTACGAAATCAAACGTGCTGGAGCATAATCAGGATATTCACACACCCACAAACATACACATGTTACAGTTGTTGACCACTACTAAATGCTGAATGAAACGACTTGCCTAAGGGCCTGGGTCATAATATATATAGCACACACCAAACTAACCGTCACAATTTGAATAACTTCTTGAATGTCTTGGATTCTCGAAACCCCAAGCAACCACATGTTGGCACACTCTGCCTGTTGGTTTGGATTCACAACTGGTAAGATCACTGACCTCTGCCAAAATCTTAAAACTAGGGGAAAACTGAGGAACTAAGGGAAACTGAGGTCAATGTGATGGTAATCACTGCTGAAGGGGTATATTCTCAACTAGAGGGTGTATTCTCAGTGAGGGAGTCTACATATTCTCATGGGAGAGCTCGCGAGCACATGTATAACCTGGGGAGGTAAACCAGAAAGGTTGTCAATATCATGTGGTTGGTTGCATTCTCCGAGTGTTTGTGAATTGGAAGTTTGAGCAAAATTTAATGTTTTGGGCAAAGAACAAGGGGAGTGCTATGCTATTCTCTGAGGGATGGAGCTCTATATATAGGAATGTCTCAACAAGTTAGTCTCTGAAGGGCAGAGCTATGGCCTGGAATTCTCTAGCTGTAGGAATGCAGGTGCTCCTAAGTAGCTAGTCTCTGAGGGTGAGGGGATACCTATGGACTGGAGATCTTTAACGATAGGCATACAGGTGGCTTCCTAGTTTTTGAGGACAAAGTAATCTTATGTCCCATAAGAAAATAATGGATACATATTACATCAATATGTTTTCCTGCAGTGGATCAAAGAGCAACACAAGTGCACCGAAATTAGTACTGCAAGTCATTCAGACCACATTACCACATTGTGTGTGACACAATTCCAATCTGTGCTGGAGCAGCTATCGAATCAGGAACTGATTGAACTGACAAGCATGCAACTTTGGCACGAGACATAATATTACCATGATAATAAATACTAGGATTGTAACACAAAGAAGGCCCAATTGGCTGCATAATATACATCACATGTTTTGTGTATCAACCTCTGGAAAACTCGTAATGGTCTGAGGTCAGAGGTAGTGGTTACTTTATGCCTTTCATCCTCCTATTGAATTTATATGCATTCAGCCAAAGGCATTGTATTATGTTAGCAATGGGTGTGACAAGGATACAGCATTGAGTCCTGTCCTTACATCAATTGTGTCACGTGTACTTCCTTTGACTTAAAAAATCTGGTCAACTGCAGGACTCATTCCTATACTATGTAGCTAGACCTGTAGGATACAGGGCTATGCTGGCCAGGCAGGTCAACCATCTATTATCTTACATCCCTTTCAATGTCTATACAAGTCTATAAGTCTATACAAGTACATTACCTATACAAGTACATTATAAAAAATTGTTATAACATAGCTACACCTCAATACATTAACTTAAAATGTCTCTAGCACGTGTCCCCGTAGTTAAATATAGGTATGACATCATCATGGTTGACCACAATAGCACCTAATATATTATTTTAACCGCGCCAGTTCTGAACTACATCTCCGTCGCTATCTCTGCAGTATCACGATGCGTGAAATTGTTCATGTTCAAGCAGGACAGTGCGGCAACCAGATAGGTGCCAAAGTGAGTAAACTAACGTGGGACACCTAGAGCTGTAGAAAAGATTGTTGTTGGTCTTTGAGGATTGGCGATCTACGAGTGAAATTCATATGGAAGTTTGCAGGCCTGTAGCACTAGCTTGGAAGTGGCAATTACTATAAGAATATTGTAGAGGCTTGCAAAACTCCATTCACGTGTGTCTTTCTTTTCTAGTTTCCTTTTTCTTTTATAGTTTTGGGAAGTCATTTCTGACGAGCATGGCATAGACCCCGTTGGCAATTACTGTGGAGACAAGGACGTGCAGTTAGAAAGAATTGAAGTCTACTACAATGAAGCAACAGGAGGCAGATATGTCCCCAGAGCTATTCTGGTGGACTTGGAGCCTGGAACTATGGATTCTGTGAGATCTGGACCTTTTGGGAAACAATTCAGGCCGGACAACTTTATTTTTGGTAAGCCTTACAAAACTACCCTATTCCTTGAGTATCTACTTGAAACCACCCGCACTTGCAAATCATCAGTATACATGAACTCCTAGTTGATATAACAAAATTACAATGACCTCAATATCAGACTCCAAAGATAATAAATTTCAAGTGAGGTCATAAAGTGATTTCCTTTTATAGTCACGAGCATGTTCCAGTTTTCAGTGAATGCATCACAGATTCCTAATATTCATAAGCACATGAATCATCTGTGTAATTTGCACTTGCAGGTCAGAGTGGAGCAGGTAATAACTGGGCAAAGGGACACTACACAGAAGGTGCAGAGTTGGTTGATAGTGTGATGGATGTAGTTCGGAAAGAGGCAGAAGGCTGTGATTGTCTTCAGGGCTTCCAACTCACCCACTCCCTTGGTGGTGGTACTGGGTCTGGTATGGGGACACTCCTCATTTCCAAGATTCGTGAAGAATACCCTGATAGGATTATGCTCTCTTTCAGTGTGATGCCTTCTCCCAAGGTATCAGACACTGTGGTAGAGCCCTATAATGCTACACTTTCTGTTCATCAACTTGTTGAGAACACAGACGAAACTTACTGCATAGACAATGAGGCTCTTTACGATATCTGCTTCCGTACTCTCAAGCTCACAACTCCCACATATGGAGATCTCAACCACCTTGTTTCTGCCACCATGAGTGGTGTCACCACCTGTCTCAGATTCCCTGGACAGCTCAATGCTGACCTTCGCAAGCTTGCAGTAAACATGGTACCTTTCCCACGTCTTCACTTCTTCATGCCTGGATTTGCACCACTTACAAGCCGCAGCTCGCAGCAGTACAGAGCCCTTACTGTTCCTGAGCTTACTCAGCAAATGTTTGATGCCAAGAACATGATGACAGCCTGTGACCCTCGCCATGGTCGTTACCTCACTGTCGCTTGCATGTACCGTGGACGCATGTCCATGAAGGAGGTAGATGAGCAGATACTGAATGTGCAGAACAAGAACAGCTCCTACTTTGTGGAATGGATTCCTAACAACATCAAGACAGCTGTTTGTGACATTCCACCACGTGGGCTTAAGATGTCTGCTACTTTTGTAGGAAACAGCACTGCTATCCAGGAGATCTTCAAGCGCATCAGTGAGCAGTTCACTGCTATGTTCAAGCGCAAGGCTTTCTTGCATTGGTACACTGGAGAAGGCATGGACGAAATGGAGTTCACAGAGGTTGGTGTTAATAGGAAGTTCTGTTAAAACCCATGTAAACATATTTTAATTAATGTTTCTTTTTATTCCTAGGCCGAATCTAACATGAGTGACCTTGTGTCAGAGTACCAGCAGTACCAGGATGCCACCACTGAAGATGACAATGAGTTAGAAGGAGATGATGAAGAGGCTGGGGAACAGTCTTAACTATCTCGACCCTCACAATTTGTTTTTTAATTTTAACTTGTTGTAGAGTGAACAGGATTAGACATGCAGATTTAATTGCCTGTAAGCCTCTATATAGTAGAAAGCATGGATAAGATGGAGTTCACACATGTTTTAAAAAAACAGTACGTTATCACAGGAAAAAGGGGGGGGGGGGAAGATGAGACTTCTCATTCAATTTGCCATTGCTGCCCTGTAGCTGTGGGTAAGCTAATTGTAGGACCGATGGTTGTTTCAAACAAAATTCCTCAAGTGTCTAGGACCTAACCAGCACTTTGCTTAGGAGTCCTCTTGGCTGACGTCTGCTGCGTCATTGATAATTGGAGCTTACCAACTAATAGTGAACTCCACATGCACCATAACCATAGTAGCGACTAATTTTCCAGGCAGTCATTACCTACATGCCTGAAAACATGATCTGGTGGAATGTGAACAAATATGCAGCCTTGTATGCAACTTGGCTACTCTTGGTGGAAGTGAAGGTTGGCGTCCTGTGCATTAAAATATTTGTGGTCACTACTATTACTGCTACTATATTACTGAGGTTGGTTTGATGACTGTGGGTGAGGATAAGGTCAGCAGCTCGGTTATTAGTGTGTCAAAAAGTAGTCATTCAGGTTATGGTGAAGGATGGTTGGTACCATAAAAAACCCAACTGTGGTGAATTTGGAGCTCCATAGATTCCACACATTTCACTCTGAATTTGATATATATGGTATGTGCTCTCTTTGGACACAATTTTTTTTTTGCATAGGTATACATAACCATGCCAAAGTTACATGCAGTCAAAGTTGGATACCTCAAAACCTGCATGCCTGAAGTCTCTGCATTTGTGGCTTCTGTTTGGAAAGGCTAGTTAACTATCAGGGGTAGAGGAAGCCCAATGAGTGTTTTCATTACATGGTCAAGTGCTCTGGGTTAATGAAACTTGCCTGTTAATCCTCTCACCATCTCACCATCGCAGGTGCCATATGGCGCCATGGGTTTGTAAATGCGCACGTTTGTCTCTGGTCCATGATGTATAATATATATCATTAAATAGCCGAAATCCATACTCGATTTACATAGCAAAAATTACGGCACATAGAGGGCGGGAAACACACACTAGCATTCTAGTTGACAGTGATGGCCCCCTTTCTGATAAGACTCAGATGAGGTTTGTGAAGGGGATCTAGCTGTTTGAAACTGTGTGGTCAGTGTGTGAGGACCTCACTTTGGTTGCACCTAACTTTAGTATTTCACCTATATATATCCTTGGAGCCCAAAGAGAACATGATAGAGCTATCATTCAAGTCCAAAGCATGAAGATGTTGACCATTGTTTTTATAATTATATTCATATGTTGTGGTCAGTATATGTTCAATTTCTGACCACAATGCCTTCAGAGATGGTGCTAACAGATGTCATAATTGCAAGAGTAAATCCCTGATTTTGTATTGATGGAACTGATTTCAATTTGGAACAGTAATTTACAATACTGCTGGTGAGAGGGAGTCCACGGCATTAAAAAAAATATTAAAAAATGTGCACATGCCCATAATTTATATATCAGTAAAGAGTTGATTCGATACTCTATTCGATACTCTATTCAATCACCAAATCTTATGTTGGAGGTAACTTGGGGAAACAAATGTCGAAACATAAGCACTCTCAAAATAGCTAAGTTGGTTAGAGTGGCAGAGATAAGTTCAGCAATCACAGGTGAGTGAGGCTGTGATCATTAATCAAGTGAGGATGAAGGTGAAGGCATTCATATTTACTTAGAAGTAAGGTCTTTCGACAGTGTAACTGAATATTTGGTGGTTGTGTCTATTCGATCACAACATGCTATATAGCTGACAGCAATGTCCCCCTATATATATGATATATATGATGAAAACATGGATGGGGAAGGTTTCTCATGTTTTTGAAGGAATCTATATAGCTGTGTTAGAAATGTGTGGGTATAGTTTATAAACATGCTTTCTTACAGATAAATTCAGGATTTGTGGTAAGAATGAGTGAAAAAATGACTTTGACTGCAGGGTATGCTTATAATTATACCAATATTCTTTGAGCGCATAGAGATCATTTGAGCCATATCAATTCCATACAATGAAGTAATTGGCTGCAATGGAGCTTATAACGATATTCATATCTTGCATTTGATGACTGGCAACTAAGGAACTACCTAATTGCAAGAGCTACGAGTAAGTCCTTGATTTTATATTAATTTTAACTATAACAGTTTTCTAGTGCTCTACAAACCTGCGGTGAGAGGGTTAAGTCCACCCACATGCTTGACCACTACTGACCTTTTAGCGAAAATACTAATTTTGTAGAGAGGGCTTCTTCTAGCCACAGATAATTCTGTCTGGCATTTCCCCCCAATCAGGAGCCACAAATGCGGAGAATTCAGGCATCCAGGTTGTGAGGTCCCCAACTTTGACTGCATGTAACTTTGGCATGGTTATGCCATTTTAGTGTCAAAGCAGAGCACACAGAGAGAACGTCTTTTGAGCTCTATATCAAGTCCCTAGAATGAAGTGTGCAGAATCAATGGAGCTGTAAAGTCATAACCAGAATTTAATTTGTAAAAAATGGTATCGTCTCGCATTTATAGTAATAATTTGTCTGGTTATTTAGAGCTGCACTGGTTTTGTTGCAGTTGCCATAGCAATCTCTTTTCTACTTGCATCCAAATTCAATGTGAGGAATTGATTGGTGGATCTTATGGACACATGATAGCAAAAAAGGAGAACATCTTGGAGAGAGAGAGGCAGAGGGAGAGAGGGGGAAGGGAGGAGAACCTAACACACAAAAAAACAGGACAGTACACTGACTATCAACTCCCACCTCAATAACATAAATTCAACACCTCTTCTTTTGTGTTCTGCCGTTCAAGGGGAGCATTGAACATGGACACAACACATACAAAACAATCTCGACATGTTCTGAGATTCCCAGCCACCGCCACCTGCCTTCTGAATTAAAAAACATCCAAAGAGCTATACTCGTACCACTCAACTGCTGTTCTAGTATCAGTTATTGTGTTGTGCGATATGGCTCAACAACCCTGTCAGTGATGTCATCTTCCTCCCAGAAGAGATGGCTGGGTGATTTTTGGCTTGTTTTGGGAGCTTTTTCCTAGCACAATCCTACCATTACATCATGCATTACTAATACATCATGCAGTGCTGGATTTGGCCTTCAGCTTGTATTACCAGGCAATGGTCAGGATTACAGCTATGGGGTTACAGCTAGGTGACTAGGTTAAAACTAGGGCTAGTGCTAGAACAGTAGCTAGGTTTTCAGATAGGGCAGTAGCTATTGTTAGAGTTGGGCTAGGGCATTAGAGATAGGGAAGTAGCTAGTGTTCGAGTTTAGCTAGTTAGCTAGGGCATTAGTTAGGGTTAGTAGTAGCTAGTGTTAGAGTTGAGCTAGGGCATTAGCTAGGTTTAGAGATAGGGTAGTAGCTAGTGTTCGAGTTTAGCTAGGGCATTAGTTAGGGTTAGTAGTACTAGTGTTAGAGTTGAGCTAGGGCATTAGCTAGGTTTAGATATAGGGTAGTAGCTAGTGTTAGAGTTGAGCTAGGGCATTAGCTAGGGTTAGAGATAGGGTAGTAGCTAGTGTTAGAGTTGAGCTAGGGCATTAGCTAGGGTTAGAGATAGGGTAGTAGCTAGTGTTAGAGTTGAGCTAGGGCATTAGCTAGGGTAGGAGAGGATAGTAGAGTTGAGCTAGGGCATTAGCTAGGGTTAGAGATAGGGTAGTAGCTAGTGTTAGAGTTGAGCTAGGGCATTAGTTAGGGTTAGCAGTAGCTAGTGTTAAAGTTGAACTAGGGCATTAGCTAGGGTTAGAGATAAGATGGTGACTAAGATACAAGCTTGGAGAATGGCTAGGGTTAGAGCTAGGGAAGAAGTTAAGGTTAAAGCCAGGGCAGTGGCAATGACTGCAATGGGACAATGCATGATGTCATCACAATGATATATGGCAATGGCAACATAATTTGTCGTTTTTGGCAGGCACACCCATTGAAATAGACTGAGATTAATTCAGTGAAGTTTGGTTGAACCTTGACCCACCCCCACCCCATAGCCCCACAGGGTACTACTCTCTCTACGTTAGTACTGCAGCTTCCTAGAACATAATGAGGACTGGGCTTTCCTGCTGGAACTTTGCATGCTATTCTCAATATGAAATTGTAAACCTGTTTGAATCAGGTAATAGGTTTTTTTACACCTGACATAGGTAAAGGTAATCACGTTTTTAGCATAGTAGCATAGTACCACAGCTGTTAATTTTAATTTCTGAGGGACAATACGATCTTAGCTAGGTCAGGACCCAGCTTGTTAGGTTATATAATTATTGTGTTCTTTTTCTTCTGTGTATTTGCACATTTAACTTCAAATAAATGACATGTACATCTACTAAGTACTTGACTGTGCATAATTTCATGTACAAATTCTATGTAGAAAAATGGAAGCTACATGAAAACTCCCAGCTGATAGTTAGTATGGTTCTTACTGGATTACTTCATATATTGAATGGTAAATCGGAAGCCATTAACTACCGATACAAAAATAAGTAATAAAACTCAGTTTCTCTCACTTGAGCTTCTTTGAATGTCAGGAAGTCAGCTTTCTAGCATGCTTTTATGGATTAGACATAATATGTCTAAGATTATGTTGTCCTTTTATATACACCAGGTATCTGTGAATGACTATGTGTGGGGGGGCATTCACAGCATGTTTCATTTTCAGATCAAAAAGGCAAAACATTTTTTTCTCCTGGTGGCAGCAAAAATCATTACAAGGCTAAGTGGGAGTGGGTGGACCTAACTGCCCACTTCAAGCATAATTTTTGTTTTAATCCAAAGATCCATGGTAACAGCTTTGAGATAGAGCTTTCTACTGCCAATAAACAGACCAACAGCTAGAGATGATGTAATCTTTAGTTGAGAGATGGTGTAATCTTTAGCTGAGAGATGGTGTAATCTTTAGCTGAGAGATGGTGTAATCTTTGGCTGAGAGATGGTGTAATCTTTGGCTGAGAGATGGTGTAATCTTTAGCTGAGAGGTGGTGTAATCTTTAGCTGAGAGGTGGTGTAATATTTAGCTGAGAGATGGTGTAATCTTTAGCTGAGAGATGGTGTAATCTTTAGCTGAGAGATGGTGTAATCTTTGGCTGAGAGATGGTGTAATCTTTAGCTGAGAGGTGGTGTAATCTTTAGCTGAGAGGTGGTGTAATCTTTAGCTGAGAGGTGGTGTAATATTTAGCTGAGAGATGGTGTAATCTTTAGCTGAGAGATGGTGTAATCTTTAGCTGAGAGATGGTGTAATCTTTAGCTGAGAGATGGTGTAATCTTTAGCTGAGAGATGGTGTAATCTTTAGCTGAGAGATGGTATAATCTTTAGCTGAGAGATGGTGTAATCTTTAGCTGAGAGATGGTGTAATCTTTAGCTGAGAGATGGTGTAATCTTTTGCTAAGAGATGGTGTAATCTTTAGCTGAGAGATGGTATAATCTTTAGCTGAGAGATGGTGTAATCTTTAGCTGAGAGGTGGTGTAATCTTTAGCTGAGAGATGGTGTAATCTTTAACTGAGAGGTGGTGTAATCTTTAGCTGAGATGGTGTAATCTTTAGCTGAGAGATGGTGTAATCTTTAGCTGAGAGGTGGTGTAATCTTTAGCTGAGAGATGGTGTAATCTTTAGCCGAGAGATGGTGTAATCTTTAGCTGAGAGATGGTGTGATCTTTAGCCGAGAGATGGTGTAATCTTTAGCTGAGAGATGGTGTAATCTTTAGCTGAGAGATGGTGTAATCTTTAGCTGAGAGATGGTGTAATCTTTAGCTGAGAGATGGTGTAATCTTTAGCTGAGAGATGGTGTAATCTTTAGCTGACAGATGGTGTATTCTTTAGCTGAGAGATGGTGTAATCTTTAGCTGAGAGATGGTGTCATCTTTACTGGCTGACATCAAGCCTTCTTATTTTATTAGCTTTTTTTTTTGCCAAGTTTTTAATCCAACCACTTCAGTCTGACCATCTGAAGTATTTTAGTTGAAATTCTGGTTAAAACAAAACAACAACAACACAACAACAATAACAAAACAAGTAAAAAATTTAGGTGATAAAATTTTAGGTGATAAAAAATAGAAACCTGTTGCAGCTGGTGGGTGTGTTATGGTGGTTTGTGAAAATCACATGGTATGTGAAAGACTTGTGGGTGCTAGCTTTGTATCATTCATCCCTTTCCCTCGGTTCATTATACTCCCAATTCTTGTGGTTTGGCTGAAGCTGCATATGAAGTGCTAATTGGTCAAGTACTAATATCAGCAGATATTAAAATCTGTGGTTTTTGTCATGGACTGGTGCCTGCAGACACACCTGTGGTTAGCTTGTAATGCATGCCTGTGGTTAGCTTGTAATGGCATTCATGCAGACCCACCTGTGATTAGCATGTAATAGCATTCATGCAGACCCACCACTGTGGTTAGCTTGTAAGCCTGCAGACCCACCACTGTGGTTAGCTTGTAATAGCATTCATGCAGACACACATGTGGTTAGCTTGTAATAAGCGTGCATGCACTTGCAGTGACCTGTGGTCAAGAAGTGTGCACTTAACACAGACATGGCTGCATGCACCTGCACTCCTGGAGTAGTAGGACACAAGCCCTATCAGACATGGCTGCATGCACCTGCACTCCTGGAGTAGTAGGACACAAGCCCTATCAGACATGGCTGCATGCACCTGCACTCCTGGAGTAGTAGGACACAAGCCCTATCAGACATTTGCATGCACCTGCACTCCTGGAGTAGTAGGACACAAGCCCTATCAGACATGGCTGCATGCACCTGCACTCCTGGAGTAGTAGGACACAAGCCCTATCAGACATGGCTGCATGCACCTGCACTCCTGGAGTAGTAGGACACAAGCCCTATCAGACATGGCTGCATGCACCTGCACTCCTGGAGTAGTAGGACACAAGCCCTATCAGACATGGCTGCATGCACCTGCACTCCTGGAGTAGTAGGACACAAGCCCTATCAGACATGGCTACATGCACCTGCACTCCTGGAGTAGTAGGACACAAGCCCTATCAGACATGGCTGCTTGCACCTGCACTCCTGGAGTAGTAGGACACAAGCCCTATCAGACATGGCTGCTTGCACCTGCACTCCTGGAGTAGTAGGACACAAGCCCTATCAGACATGGCTGCATGCACCTGCACTCCTGGAGTAGTAGGACACAAGCCCTATCAGACATGGCTGCATGCACCTGCACTCCTGGAGTAGTAGGACACAAGCCCTATCAGACATGGCTGCATGCACCTGCACTCCTGGAGTAGTAGGACACAAGCCCTATCAGACATGGCTGCTTGCACCTGCACTCCTGGAGTAGTAGGACACAAGCCCTATCAGACATGGCTGCATGCACCTGCACTCCTGGAGTAGTAGGACACAAGCCCTATCAGACATGGCTGCATGCACCTGCACTCCTGGAGTAGTAGGACACAAGGCCTATTAGACCCATGCAATGGTAAGGCACATGCACTCCAGTAGTATCCAAATTCAGTACACAACATTCATCATGTGTCACCAGTCACCACACCTCATTTTTCCTTTTTCCTCCTTCACAATTTCTCTCTCCACCCCTTGGATCTACACTTATATGGACACTGAGTGTAACTCGGAAAATTAGGACAATTAGATATACAATTGAGTTTGGGTTGGTAGGTTGGAGGAAAACCCAGCTCATGATTAATTTGATGTCCTATAAAGCTAGCAGGTTGATACAGTTCCCAGTAACTTGGCGGTCCAGGATAAGGGAGGTTCCACTGCATACCATAACAACCTCATCTGAATTAACAACTTTCCCTAAAAAATATAAGCATGCAATCTCTCCAATCTCTTAATCTAAGCTAGGCCCGAGAAGAAAAGAAGATTTCGAAATATCCGCATCCGATAGTTGTTTGTTTGTTGGAAGATGAAGAACTCAACCATCAAAAAGGAAGGTCTGTCGTCTCGAGCCAGCTGATGCTGTCACTGTCAGACACCTTGTTCACCATTAGGGGTTGAAAGATTCTGAATACAAATCACTTTGTTAGAAGCCTACAAGAAAAGTGATTGGTCTTGAATGCAGCTGTGCACTTGGGCAGACTGAGCCATTGTTTTCATTGCCAGAGATGCTTTAGTGAATGAGTTGTGGAGAAGAAGGACAAGCAGAGAATGACTTCCTTGATAGCCTAGTGGCTATCTTCTAGTAAAACACTAAATGGTATCAGTTTCATTTTCAGCATTTTCAGTGAAAGACTAGCAGCTCTCTAGACCTCACCCAAGAGTGCAGGAAAATCAGAATGGGGAGTAATCCACTTTCGTAATGTCATAAAATAATATTGGCAAAGAATATGTTGAAGGCTTGTGTGTGGCAGGCGTGACTTCATTTTTCAACGTGAAATATTCTGCGAAATATTCCGTACGGATGACTGATGTAAAATGCTTCTTACATGTTACTAATGCAGTTTGGAAGTAATACAGAAGTGTACTAGAACTCCACACAATTGAAGTCTCTTTCTGGCTGTTTTTTCTGAATGTTTGTGATGAGTTATGAGTGCAATGTGGGAAGAATGTGATAAGGGAGGGGTTTGATGAGGGAGGAGTGTAATGTGGGAAGAATGTGATGAGGGAGGACGGTATGAGGAAGAAGTTTGATGAGAGAAGAGTGTGATGATGGGAAAGTTTGATGAGGGAAGAATGTGATGCCAGAACTGCGTGAGGAAGAAGTGTAATGAGTGGAGCAGGAGGAGGGGATGATGGAGATGAGGGGGAAGTGTGATAAAGGAACAAAAAGGCGGAAGGTGCAAGCATCACAGCACTTCTGATCCCTAAACCACCAAACTTCACTGGAAGTGATGCCTGAGACCAAGCTTGATCTTTAGTGTTGAGAGGAATGTTGGGTAGAAAAGATAAGGCCATTGCAGCAGCACACAGCAAGAAGAAGAAGAAGTAATGAAAGCAGATGCTGTCGTTTGTGAATATGTTTATGTTGTATAGACAAGTGGTGTGTGGTAATGTTGTGGGAGGGGGCAGTTCTTTGATCAATTGACATGCACGATGTGTATGTGCACAGAATTGTGTCAGATACTCTATTTTGTTTTTGACATACTGATCATTTATGGTCCAAAATATTGGTCAGGGCTCATGGCATTACACTTCTTCCTCACGCAGTTCTGGCATCACATTCTTCCCTCATCACACTCTTCTCTCATCAAACTTCTTCCTCATACCGTCCTCCCTCATCACATTCTTCCCACATTACACTCCTCCCTCATCAAACCCCTCCCTTATCACATGAAGGGAGTAGTGTGATGGGAGAAGTGTGATGAGGGAGGAGTTTGTTCTGGGAGTTGTTCTGGGAGTGTAATGAGTGTGATGGGAGAGAACTGTGATGAGAGGAGTGTGATGAGGGTAAATGTTGTGAGAAGTGTGCTGATGGAGACTAGGAGCATAATGAGGGGCGACTGTGACAAAATGACGAGGCAGTGTGTGGAGAGAGGTGTGGTAAGGAAATATATTTTTAACATCTGCCTACAAATGGATTAGTAAGTAATAAAACTGACCTAAAAATAATTAAGCTTCTGGTTAAGGGGAAAACCAAATAATTATGAGGTGAAGACAGGGAACAATAAGATCACATTCAAGAGCATGTTCGACTAAGGAGAAGGGTCTTGGGACAGGTTAGCGACTTAGTTTTCAACAAAAGGTTGAGGATATTAGGGTACTACAGAGCAATAAGAGAGACTAGAAAACAGCTAGCTGAATCTGTCAGTAATGCTGATCATAACAAATGAGTGACATCTGGTTGCACATCAGTCATATGGCATCCTATTAATGGCTTGTCCAGTCTGATGTAAAAAAACCCAACTTGGTTGAGAGGAGAGATTATAGCTTCTGGTTTTTGTGACAGGGAAATGCTGCCATGAGAGCCTGCCAAGGGATATCGCTCGCTGGCATTACATATATTGACCAGCCTTAGATCATAGATGAAGGATGTGGTGAACTGATTCTTGCACTGGGTACAGGACGACACGAGACGACACGAGCAACATTTTGCGTATGCTACCCTTTACCGAACTAACCCTTTACCGAAGCTACACTTTACCGAACCATTCAATCACTCGTATCTGCTAGAATTTTTTCTCTGCCAACAGAAAGCTGATGGAGACATTGAAAGCAATGGAGGAAGACGTGGAGAGTGGCGAAAAAGAAACTAGAAAGAGGAAACAAGTTCCAAGGACCTCTCAACCCCAAAATAAGAAAGTACAATGCCAGGATCATTTCCTTCCCTATCTATTCCCTTTTCCTATTTAACTTCCCCCTCTTGTTTAGGCAAAGATGGTCAGCAGAAAGAAGAAACTAGGATTTGATGAAGAGATTCTCAGAGAGACATCATATTACATCAAAGATGGTAAGGTGTGGAGTAAGCTGTGGAGAGCATTAGATGGAAGAGCAGTCATTATGTTATTGATATTATGATGCCTCTGTGCATTACTGTTGCTTTAGATTAAGACAAATTACATATAGTGGGAAATTTATTTCATTTGCTGTGCATTAAATTAAACAAAATCCACTCCTACAAAACTGGGTGCCTAGTTTGATTGGTCAACACCTATTTGAATTGTGTCTCAGTACGACTGTTAAAAAGGAAATCCATTTCCCAAGACCTAGTGTGCTTGTCTGGTGACATCAGCTGCCGCTTTAAAAGCTGCTAATGGTCAGTAAAAATAGCCTGTCAATGACGACATCGTTGAATTGAAACAAAAAGGTCTTTTTTTCCAAACAAAAAAATTCCCACTATAGGGAAAATTTATAGATGTCAAGTTTGCGTTGTTTGCACTCTGCTCTGTTGTGTGGAGCAGGTCTTCGCCAGGTGTGGCCCTACTACTTTACATTCACAAGCCATGCCAAGGGCAGGTGGGTTGGCTCCACTGTGCTGGACGTGTTCTGCAGGGAGTTCCAAGCAGAGACACCCGAATATTATGTGAGCTTCTGCACTGACTGATGGTAGTAAGCCATTGCTGTAAAGCTTAGAATTGGAGTTATATATATATATATATATATATATATATATTGGTCTGTAGGATGATGCAATACGCAAGGGGAAGGTGCATGGTGAGTATTGATTTCTCTTCATCTTCTATGAACTATCCCCTTTGTTTCTTCTCTCCTGTTCCCTTACCTCCCTCCTTCCGCCCCTTCTCTTCTCCTACTTTTCCTCTCTCCGTCGTCCTCTCTGCTTCCTCCTCCCCCTCCCCTTCTCCCCTTCTCCTCCCCCTTCTCCTCCCCTTCTCCTCCCCCTTCTCCTCCCCCTTCTCCTCCCCCTTCTCCTCCCCTCCCCTTCTCCCCCTCCCTTCCTCCTCCTCCTCCTTCCTCTCCCCCTTCCTCCTTCTCCTCCTCCCCCTTCTCCTCCCCCTTCTCCTCCCCCTTCTCCTCCCCCTTCTCCTCCCCCTTCCTCCTCCTCCCCTTCTTCTCCCCGCCTGCTCTCAGTGAATGGTGAAGTAGCTGGTCTGCATACGGTCATTCGACACAATGACCTCATTTGTCACCGAGTTCATCGTCATGAGCCTCCAATTACTGCACAGCCCTTAATAGTCCTCCACATGGACCAGGACTTTGTCGTCATCAATAAACCTCCTTCCATTCCAGTCAGTAACCCACTTTAAGTTTTCTTCCCGCATTCCTCTTCTCTTCATGTTGTTCTCTCCATTTATCACCTCTTCTTCTTGAATACTTTGTTTTTTTAATTCTCCCCCTCACCTCTCGTTCCCCCTCCTCCTCCTTCTCTGTCTCTTCATGACTCATCATCAGTCTCCTCTCTCTCTCTTGTAGAGCAGATCCATCCTTGTGGCAGGTACAGACACAATACTGTTCTCTTCATCCTTGCCAAGGAACACAACTTGAAGAATCTCCACAGTAATTTTTTCTCTTCTTTCTTCTTCCTCCTCCTGCTCACTCTGTTTTTTTCCCTCCCCTTCCCTTCTGTCTCACCCTTTTCTCCATCTTTCTCCCTCTTCCTCTCTTCTCTCTCCCTCCCTGTCCCTTACCTCCTCCCTCTTTCTCTCTCCTCCTTCCTCTTTCTGTTCTCCTTTCTCTTCCTCCTCCTCTTTCCACTTTCTCTCTCCCCTTCCTCCCTCTTTATGTCTCCCCTCTTTCTCTCTCTTCCTCTACCTTCTTCCTCTTTCTCTCCTATTCTCTCTTCCCTTCTTTCTCTTTCCCTCCTCTTCCTCTCTCTTTCTGCCCCCCCTCCCCCTCTACCCAACTTTCTCTCGTCCCCTCCACAGATCCCGTTTTTATCCAGTCATGCTCCATGATCACAGCCTCTTTGTGTTCTCCCCCATCCTCTCATTCCTTATATCCATCCTCCTCCTTTATCCTGTCTCCTTCCTGATCCTCTCCAGCTGTGCACAGGCTGGACAGACTAACATCTGGGATCCTCATTCTGGCCAGGTCTCTGAGCAGAGCTCAGAAGTTGGAGGAGGAGATGAGAGAGAGGAAAGTGAGCAAGGTGTATGTGTGCAGAGTCAAGGGAGAGTTCCCCTCGTACGTTACTAGGGAGTGTACGTAGATACATACATATAACACGAGCATGGGATGATTAGCATCTACAGGGCTTCATTGCCCAGGGGGGTGGGGGGGGGGGGGGGGGGGGGGGCATGATGGTTAAAATGTGACATAATACAATTTCCAGGGGGGGGGAGAGAGAGAAAATGTTACCCCTCCCCCCACCAATGAAACCTTGGTCTACCAGCTGTTGGGTTATGCACTTTCCTTGTCATTAAAAATTGTCTCTCCCATGGTGTCTAGCATCCCATGGTATCTAGCATCCCATGGTATCTAGCATCCCATGGTATCTAGCGTCCCATGGCGTCTAGCATATGGCGTCTAGCATCTCATGGTATCTCTGTGAAGTGTATCGGCTCTGTGCATGCTTATTAGAGGAGCAACATTTGAAGAACGCATGCTAGACTAACCGCTGCTCACTTGTGATCTGGCCAGCAAGAGACTGACCCATGGCTGAAACAGTGCAGCAGATTGTAGCTCGAGCTGGCTCCCTTTTCTTCTCCGGCTCTCGTAACAGTGCCTCCTTTTTCTGCAGTGCCTAAAAATATTGCGCATGTAATTAGATAGAACAATGAACAGGTGTCTGTTATTTAGAAACTCTTTTGCAAGCATTTATTCAGGTCCGGACATACATGGGCCGCTAAACGACCTGACTGTGTGTTTTATATTATTGTACGTAGTCGACACTAATTGTCATGTGTGGTGTGTAATTACATTCATTAGAGCACCTCTTGTGTCAGTCGTGTTGCGTTCTGGAACAGTTAAACCACGTGTTAAACCCTCAGCCCAACATGCTTGTGTTGTCAATGAAGGTGTGCAGGTTTCCAAGTCATGCCTAGTGTAGAGAAATTTAGCTCGGAACCACACCCATGCCCTTACGTTATGGTAAAGGGGATGGTAGCGAAGAGGATGATCTGCATAGAGGGTTTAACAAAGACATTGAATCCAGTAAGCCAGAGGAGAGTGGAACACTCTCAACAGTTAGGACCACCTCACAGAACCAACAGTCTGTGACAGCGTGCCCTCCTGCAATATGATTTGTGCATAATTAATTAGAGCACTAACTCATTTCTAACTTTTGGTAAGCGCCCACTTCCTATTTGGGCTAATTTTGGTTTTTAAAGCTTATACTATTAGTGCCCCTCATACACACACACACAGACACACACACACACACACACACACATACACACACGTGGTACTGATCTTGCACATAAGCATGACTCCAGTGCTAGCTAACCTCAGACAGGGACAGAGATTAGAGCCTGTCGGGTGCACCTGCCACACCAAATATTTACATAATGCTAACCACATCAGTCTGCAGCTGAGTAGAGGTCATAGGTCATCCCCATTCCTTACACCTGGTCATCCCCATTCCTTACACCTGGTCATCCCCATTCCTTACACCTGGTCATCCCCATTCCTTACACCTGGTCATCCCCATTCCTTACACCTGGTCATCCCCATTCCTTACACCTGGTCATCCCCGTTCCTTACACCTGGTCATCCCCGTTCCTTACACCTGGTCATCCCCGTTCCTTACACCTGGTCATCAAACCTGGTCATCCCCATTCCTTACACCTGGTCATCCCCATTCCTTACACCTGGTCATCCCCATTCCTTACACCTGGTCATCCCCGTTCCTTACACCTGGTCATCCCCGTTCCTTACACCTGGTCATCCCCGTTCCTTACACCTGGTCATCCCCATTCCTTACACCTGGTCATCCCCGTTCCTTAAACCTGGTCATCCCCATTCCTTACATCTGGTCATCCCCGTTGCTTACACCTTGTCATCCCCGTTCCTTACACCTGGTCATCCCCATTCCTTACACCTGGTCATCCCTGTTCCTTACACCTGGTCATCCCCGTTCCTTACACCTGGTCATCCCCATTCCTTACACCTGGTCATCCCCGTTCCTTACACCTGGTCATCCCCATTCCTTACACCTGGTCATCCCCATTCCTTACACCTGGTCATCCCCGTTCCTTACATCTGGTCATCCCCATTCCTTACACCTGGTCATCCCCATTCCTTACACCTGGTCATCCCCATTACTTACACCTGGTCATCCCCATTCCTTACACCTGGTCATCGGTCATCCCCATTCCTTACACCTGGTCATCCCCATTCCTTATACCTGGTCATCCCCGTTCCTTACACCTGGTCATCCCCATTCCTTACACCTGGTCATCCCCGTTCCTTACACCTGGTCATCCCCATTCCTTACACCTGGTCATCCCCGTTCTTTACACCTGGTCATCCCCGTTCCTTATACCTGGTCATCCCCGTTCCTTATACCTGGTCATACCCGTTCCTTACACCTGGCCATCCCCATTCCTTACACCTGGTCATCCCCATTCATTACATCTTGTATGTGGACACAAACACTGCTGTGGATAGCTGGCCTGACGTAACTACTGCCTCCAGAGCTCCCTGGTCAGAGGTAACTGCTGCCTCCAGAGCTCCCTGGTCTGAGGTAACTGCTGCCTCCAGAGCTCCCTGGTCAGAGGTAACTGCTGCCTCCAGAGCTCCCTGGTCAGAGGTAACTGCTGCCTCCAGAGCTCCCTGGTCAGAGGTAACTTCTGCCTCCAGAGCTCCCTGTTCTGAGTTAAGTGCTGCCTCCAGAGATCCCTGGTCAGAGGTAACTGCTGCCTCCAGAGCTCCTTGGTCTGAGGTAACTGCAGAGCTCCCTGGTCAGAGGTAACTGCTGCCTCCAGAGCTCCCTGGTCAGAGGTAACTGCTGCCTCCAGAGCTCCCTGGTCAGAGGTAACTGCTGCCTCCAGAGCTCCCTGTTCTGAGTTAAGTGCTGCCTCCAGAGATCCCTGGTCAGAGGTAACTGCTGCCTCCAGAGCTCTGGTCTGAGGTAACTGCTGCCTCCAGAGCTCCTTGGTCTGAGGTAGAAACGTGGTCTTTCTCTTCAGCCTTCCTGTCAGCGATATCTTGGATCAGCTACACCTTATTTTGGTTGCCATTGGCTTAGTTATCATATTTGGATTTGTAGTGATAGTAAACAAAAGACTCCTGATCTCCTCCTCCCCCTCCCCCTCCCTGTGACGGGTTGCTGCATCCCACGCTGTCTATAGTTTAATGGGTTAACAAAACAGCTACATTGCACCATCTGTGTTCTATTTGTACACATCTGTGTTGTTCTATTTATAAACATCTGTGTTCTATTTATATACATCTGTGTTCTATTTAGCGCTCAGTAATAATAAGATTTCTTCATGTTCATATCCAGCGAGCCCATTCAATGCAGTCAGCCGATTCTTGTCTTCTCTCATAAGTTGGGACTGTCTCGTGTGGACCCTGAGGGCAAGCCTTGCTCCACCCACTTCGCACGTCTCTCGTACAACGGAGAGTCAAGCATTGTCAAATGTGAGGATGTGTGATGCCATATTTCCTTGGATTTACCTTGGATACAAATTAGTGCCAGGTGCCCAAACAGAGCAAACTGGGGGGAAAGATGTACACAAACAATTTAGCTACGGAGGACTAGGCATGCACTTGCATATTTAGCCGGCTGCTGTGTGCTAGTGCCACGCCTCCTATTCTTTAGCTCGTGCTAGCCAGACGCACACACAAATAAAGATTGAATGAATTAAAAGTTGAGACCGCTGCCTGGACATGTTATAGACTAACTTTGCCCATCCTCACCAATAGTTGGTTAGTTTGCACTTCTTCATCGTCATCGAGGTCAGAGAAAGGGTGGCTTGGATCCTCTCGACTTCCTACTCGGATGCCATGCAATTACTTCAGCTGCCACCTCTCTCTGCTCTAGCAGTGAGTGTGCTTCAGCTGCCCACCTCTCCCTGCTCTAGCAGTGAATGTGCTTCAGCTACCACCTCTCCCTGCTCTAGCAGTGAATGTGCTTCAGCTGCCACCTCTCCCTGCTCTAGCAGTGAATGTGCTTCAGCTACCACCTCTCCCTGCTCTAGCAGTGAATGTGCTTCAGCTGCACCTCTCCCTGCTCTAGCAGTGAATGTACTTCAGCTGCCATCTCTCCCTGCTCTAGCAGTGAATGTGCTTCAGCTTCCCACCTCTCCCTGCTCTAGCAGTGAATGTGCCACCTCTCCCTGCTCTAGCAGTGAATATGCTTCACCTGCCACCTCTCCCTGCTCTAGCAGTGAATGTGCTTCAGCTGCCATCTCTCCCTGCTCTAGCAGTGAATGTGCTTCAGCCAGCTGCCACCTCGCCCTGCTCTAGCAGTGAATGTGCTTCAGCTGCCACCTCTCCCTGCTCTAGCAGTGAATGTGCTTCAGCTGCACCTCTCTCTGCTCTAGCAGTGAATGTGCTTCAGCTGCCCACCTCTCCCTGCTCTAGCAGTGAATGTGCTTCAGCTGCCACCTCTCCCTGCTCTAGCAGTGAATGTGCTTCAGCTGCCCACCTCTCCCTGCTCTAGCAGTGAATGTGCTTCAGCTGCCACCTCTCCCTGCTCTAGCAGTGAATGTGCTTCAGCTGCCACCTCTCCCTGCTCTAGCAGTGAGTGTGCTTCAGCTGCCCACCTCTCCCTGCTCTAGAAGTGAATGTGCTTCAGCTGCCACCTCTCCCTGCTCTAGCAGTGAATGTGCTTCAGCTGCCCACCGCTCCCTGCTCTAGCAGTGAATGTGCTTCAGCTGCCACCTCTCCCTGCTCTAGCAGTGAATGTGCTTCAGCTGCACCTCTCCCTGCTCTAGCAGTGAATGTGCTTCAGCTACACCTCTCCCTGCTCTAGCAGTGAATGTGCTTCAGCTGCCACCTCTCCCTGCTCTAGCAGTGAATGTGCTTCAGCTGCACCTCTCCCTGCTCTAGCAGTGAATTTGCTTCAGCTGCCCACCTCTCCCTGCTATAGCAGTGAATGTGCTTCAGCTGCACCTCTCCCTGCTCTAGCAGTGAATGTGCTTCAGCTGCCACCTCTCCCTGCTCTAGCAGTGAATGTGCTTCAGCTGCCCACCTCTCCCTGCTCTAGCAGTGAATGTGCTTCAGCTGCCCACCTCTCCCTGCTCTAGCAGTGAATGTGCTTCAGCTGCCCACCTCTCCCTGCTCTAGCAGTGAATGTGCCACCTCTCCCTGCTCTAGCAGTGAATGTGCTTCAGCTGCCACCTCTCCCTGCTCTAGCAGTGAATGTGCTTCAGCTGCCACCTCTCCCTGCTCTAGCAGTGAATGTGCTTCAGCTGCCCACCTCTCCCTGCTCTAGCAGTGAATGTGCTTCAGCTGCCACCTCTCCCTGCTCTAGCAGTGAATGTGCTTCAGCTGCCACCTCTCCCTGCTCTAGCAGTGAATGTGCTTCAGCTGCCATCTCTCCCTGCTCTAGCAGTGAGTGTGCTTCAGCTGCACCTCTCCCTGCTCTAGCAGTGAATGTGCTTCAGCTGCCCACCTCTCCCTGCTCTAGCAGTGAATGTGCTTCAGCCAGCTGCCACCTCTCCCTGCTCTAGCAGTGAATGTGCTTCAGCTGCCACCTCTCCCTGCTCTAGCAGTGAATGTGCTTCAGCTGCCATCTCTCCCTGCTCTAGCAGTGAATGTGCTTCAGCTGCCACCTCTCCCTGCTCTAGCAGTGAATGTGCTTCAGCTGCCCACCTCTCCCTGCTCTAGCAGTGAGTGTGCTTCAGCTGCACCTCTCTCTGCTCTAGCAGTGAATGTGCTTCAGTTGCCACCTCTCCCTGCTCTAGCAGTGAATGTGCTTCAGCTGCCACCTCTCCCTGCTCTAGCAGTGAATGTGCTTCAGCTGCACCTCTCCCTGCTCTAGCAGTGAGTGTGCTTCAGCTGCCACCTCTCCCTGCTCTAGCAGTAAATGTGCTTCAGCTGCCCACCTCTCTCTGCTCTAGCAGTGAATGTGCTTCAGCTGCCCACCTCTCCCTGCTCTAGCAGTGAATGAGCTTCAGCTGCACCTCTCCCTGCTCTAGCAGTGAATGTGCTTCAGCTGCCCACCTCTCCCTGCTCTAGCAGTGAATGTACTTCAGCTGCCATCTCTCCCTGCTCTAGCAGTGAATGTGCTTCAGCTGCCACCTCTCCCTGCTCTAGCAGTGAATGTGCTTCAGCTGCCCACCTCTCTCTGCTCTAGCAGTGAATGTGCTTCAGCTGCCACCTCTCCCTGCTCTAGCAGTGAATGTGCTTCAGCTGCCACCTCTCCCTGCTCTAGCAGTGAATGTGCTTCAGCTGCCCACCTCTCCCTACTCTAGCAGTGAATGTGCTTCAGCTGCCACCTCTCCCTGCTCTAGCAGTGAATGTGCTTCAGCTGCCACCTCTCCCTGCTCTAGCAGTGAATGTGCTTCAGCTGCCCACCTCTCCCTGCTCTAGCAGTGAATGTGCTTCAGCTGCACCTCTCTCTGCTCTAGAAGTGAATGTGCTTCAGCTGCACCTCTCTCTGCTCTAGCAGTGAATGTGCTTCAGCTGCCACCTCTCCCTACTCTAGCAGTGAATGTGCTTCAGCTGCCACCTCTCCCTGCTCTAGCAGTGAATGTGCTTCAGCTGCCCACCTCTCTCTGCTCTAGCAGTGAATGTGCTTCACCTGCCACCTCTCCCTGCTCTAGCAGTGAGTGTGCTTCAGCTGCCACCTCTCCCTGCTCTAGCAGTGAATGTGCTTCAGTTGCCACCTCTCCCTGCTCTAGCAGTGAATGTGCTTCGGCTGCCCACCTCTCCCTGCTCTAGCAGTGAATGTGCTTCAGCTGCCTACCTCTTCCTGCTCTAGCAGTGAGTGTGCTTCAGCTGCCACCTCTCCCTTCTCTAGCAGTAAATGTGCTTCAGCTGCCCACCTCTCTCTGCTCTAGCAATGAATGTGCTTCAGCTGCCCACCTCTCCCTGCTCTAGCAGTGAATGTGATTCAGCTGCCCACCTCTCCCTGCTCTAGCAGTGAATGTGCCTCAGCTGCCACCTCTCCATGCTCTAGCAGTGAGTGTGCTTCAGCTGCCACCTCTCCCTGCTCTAGCAGTGAATGTGCTTCAGCTGCCACCTCTCCCTGCTCTAGCAGTGAATGTGCTTCAGCTGCCACCTCTCCCTGCTCTAGCAGTGAATGAGCTTCAGCTGCCCACCTCTCCCTGCTCTAGCAGTGAATGTGCTTCAGCTGCCCATCTCTCCCTGCTCTAGCAGTGAATGTGCTTCAGCTGCCACCTCTCCCTGCTCTAGCAGTGAATGTGCTTCAGCTGCCATCTCTCCCTGCTCTAGCAGTGAATGTGCTTCAGCTGCACCTCTCCCTGCTCTAGCAGTGAATGTGCTTCAGCTGCCATCTCTCCCTGCTCTAGCAGTGAATGTGCTTCAGCTGCCCACCTCTCCCTGCTCTAGCAGTGAATGTGCTTCACCTGCCACCTCTCCCTGCTCTAGCAGTGAATGTGCTTCAGCTGTCACCTCTCCCTGCTCTAGCAGTGAATGTGCTTCAGCTGCCACCTCTCCCTGCTCTAGCAGTGAATGAGCTTCAGCTGCCCACCTCTCCCTGCTCTAGCAGTGAATGTGCTTCAGCTGCCCATCTCTCCCTGCTCTAGCAGTGAATGTGCTTCAGCTGCCATCTCTCCCTGCTCTAGCAGTGAATGTGCTTCAGCTGCCCACCTCTCCCTGCTCTAGCAGTGAATGTGCTTCACCTGCCACCTCTCCCTGCTCTAGCAGTGAATGTGCTTCAGCTGTCACCTCTCCCTGCTCTAGCAGTGAATGTGCTTCAGCTGCCACCTCTCCCTGCTCTAGCAGTGAATGTGCTTCAGCTGTCACCTCTCCCTGCTCTAGCAGTGAATGTGCTTCAGCTGCCCACCTCTCCCTGCTCTAGCAGTGAATGTGCTTCAGCTGCACCTCTCCCTGCTCTAGCAGTGAGTGTGCTTCAGCTTCCCACCTCTCCCTGCTCTAGCAGTGAATGTGCTTCAGAGCAGTGAATGTCCTTCAGCTGCACCTCTCCCTGCTCTAGCAGTGAGTGTGCTTCAGCTGCCACCTCTCCCTGCTCTAGCAGTGAATGTGCTTCAGCTGCACCTCTCCCTGCTCTAGCAGTGAATTTGCTTCAGCTGCCCACCTCTCCCTGCTATAGCAGTGAATGTGCTTCAGCTGCACCTCTCCCTGCTCTAGCAGTGAATGTGCTTCAGCTGCCCATCTCTCCCTGCTCTAGCAGTGAATGTGCTTCAGCTGCCCACCTCTCCCTGCTCTAGCAGTGAATGTGCTTCAGCTGCCACCTCTCCCTGCTCTAGCAGTGAATGTGCTTCAGCTGCACCTCTCCCTGCTCTAGCAGTGAATGTGCTTCAGCTGCCATCTCTCCCTGCTCTAGCAGTGAATGTGCTTCAGCTGCCACCTATCCCTGCTCTAGCAGTGAATGTGCTTCAGCTGCCCACCTCTCCCTGCTCTAGCAGTGAATGTGCTTCAGCTGCCCACCTATCCCTGCTCTAGCAGTGAATGTGCCACCTCTCCCTGCTCTAGCAGTGAGTGTGCTTCAGCTGCACCTCTCTCTGCTCTAGCAGTGAATGTGCTTCAGCTGCACCTCTCTCTGCTCTAGCAGTGAATGTGCTTCAGCTGCCCACCTCTCCCTGCTCTAGCAGTGAATGTGCTTCAGCTGCCCACCTCTCCCTGCTCTAGCAGTGAATGTGCTTCAGCTGCACCTCTCCCTGCTCTAGCAGTGAGTGTGCTTCAGCTTCCCACCTCTCCCTGCTCTAGCAGTGAATGTGCTTCAGAGCAGTGAATGTCCTTCAGCTGCACCTCTCCCTGCTCTAGCAGTGAGTGTGCTTCAGCTGCCACCTCTCTCTGCTCTAGCAGTGAATGTGCTTCAGCTGCCACCTCTCCCTGCTCTAGCAGTGAATGTGCTTCAGCTGCCCACCTCTCCCTGCTCTAGCAGTGAATGTGCTTCAGCTGCCACCTCTCCCTGCTCTAGCAGTGAATGTGCTTCAGCTGCCACCTCTCCCTGCTCTAGCAGTGAATGTGCTTCACCTGCCCACCTCTCCCTGCTCTAGCAGTGAATGTGCTTCAGCTGCACCTCTCCCTGCTCTAGCAGTGAATGTGCTTCAGCTGCACCTCTCTCTGCTCTAGCAGTGAATGTGCTTCAGCTGCCACCTCTCCCTGCTCTAGCAGTGAATGTGCTTCAGCTGCCCACCTCTCCCTGCTCTAGCAGTGAGTGTGCTTCAGCTGCCACCTCTCCCTGCTCTAGCAGTGAATGTGCTTCAGCTGCCCACCTCTCCCTGCTCTAGCAGTGAGTGTGCTTCAGCTGCCACCTCTCCCTGCTCTAGCAGTGAATGTGCTTCAGTTGCCACCTCTCCCTGCTCTAGCAGTGAATGTGCTTCGGCTGCCCACCTCTCCCTGCTCTAGCAGTGAATGTGCTTCAGCTGCCACCTCTCCCTGCTCTAGCAGTGAATGTGCTTCAGCTGCCTACCTCTCCCTGCTCTAGCAGTGAATGTGCTTCAGCTGCCACCTCTCCCTGCTCTAGCAGTGAATGTGCTTCAGCTGCCCACCTCTCCCTGCTCTAGCAGTGAATGTGCTTCAGCTGCCACCTCTCCCTGCTCTAGCAGTGAATGTGCTTCAGCTGTCACCTCTCCCTGCTCTAGCAGTGAATGTGCTTCAGCTGCACCTCTCCCTGCTCTAGCAGTGAATGTGCTTCAGCTGCCACCTCTCCCTGCTCTAGCAGTGAATGTGCTTCAGCTGCCATCTCTCCCTGCTCTAGCAGTGAATGTGCTTCACCTGCCCACCTCTCCCTGCTCTAGCAGTGAATGTGCTTCAGCTGCACCTCTCCCTGCTCTAGCAGTGAATGTGCTTCAGCTGCCACCTCTCCCTGCTCTAGCAGTGAATGTGCTTCAGCTGCCACCTCTCCCTGCTCTAGCAGTGAATGTGCTTCAGCTGCACCTCTCCTTGCTCTAGCAGTGAATGTGCTTCAGCTGCACCTCTCCCTGCTCTAGCAGTGAATGTCACCACCTTCACTGCTACCTGTTGGCACTGAGAATCCATCGACCTTGAGTTCTAGACGCATTACATCTGTGTGTGCGCATGTGCTTCAGCTGCCACCTCTCCCTGCTCTAGCAGTGAATGTGCTTCAGCTGCCACCTCTCCCTGCTCTAGCAGTGAATGTGCTTCAGCTGCACCTCTCCTTGCTCTAGCAGTGAATGTGCTTCAGCTGCACCTCTCCCTGCTCTAGCAGTGAATGTCACCACCTTCACTGCTACCTGTTGGCACTGAGAATCCATCGACCTTGAGTTCTAGACGCATTACATCTGTGTGTGCGCATGGTGGGAGCCCACACTGCTAACACAATTTGAGGACAACCCCAGACTTCGTAAATGGATCAATGCTATTGAAGGGCTGTGACCATACAAGGAAATAATATAGTATTTACTTTAAATTTCAAGGCTGGATTTAGAAGAGAGATTTAAAAATCTGGTCCCTCCAAGAACCAAAAAAAAATCAATCACTGAAAACTGCATAGCAACCATTCCTATGTTCTAGTGGTAATGTTTGGTTGTCATGGACTTTGGTAAAGATTGGTTGTAATCGACCTTGGAAACCAATGTTGTTGTATCTAGTACCTTGATAACTAGGATGTTCTACACTCGACACTCTTCAACCTTAGCTGCAGTTTAGAGGACTAAACGGGAGTACGCCAGAAATTTGCCACTGCATACTCGACTCTGATAATCATATTTGCTTTGTCAGCCAACCAACCAGTAAGAATTTATTCATGCATTATACAGCCCACCAACTACCCGGGAAGAAGTATATATCTAAAATGCTGGTATAGTTTATACTTGGTAAAAAAATTCTAGCTAGCTAAGACTACACTTACTGTCAGGGCTTTCTTCCTCGCTGGTGTATCCTCTGCACCATTCATAGCTAAGACTACACTTACTGTCAGGGCTTTCTTCCTCGCTGGTATCCTCGGCACCATTCATAGCTAAGACTGCACTTATTGTCAGAGCTTTCTTCCTCGCTGGTATCCTCCACACCATTCATAGCTAAGACTACACTTACGTACTGTCAGGGCTTTCTTCCTCGCTGGTATCCTCACCATTCATAGCTAAGACTATACTTACTGTCAGGGCTTTCTTCCTCACTGGTATCCTCACCATTCATAACCATTCATAGCTAAGACTATACTTACTGTCAGGGCTTTCTTCCTCACTGATATCTTCCATACCATTCATAAAATCTGAAAGAATAGCACCAACAAAGACACCATTACCCTGGGTGTGTGTAGGAGCTAGTTGGTCTAGCACCAGCAGGGACACCATTACCCTGGGTGTGTGTATAGCACCAGTGGGGACGCCATTACCCTGCGTGTGTGTAGGAGCTATAGCTGCTGTAGCACCAGCAGGGACACCATTACCCTGGGTATGTGTAGGAGCTGTAGTTGGTCTAGCACCAGTGGGGACAATTGACCTGACAGTAGTTACTCTGGATTCTGTCCTTAGACGGCAATGGTCCTAGCTGGAGCCATGGTCCTAGCTGGAGCCATCTAGCTGGAGCCATGGTCCTAGCTAGAGCAGCATATTCGGCCAGTGGCAGCCTGGTGAGCGTTCTGTAGTCTGTAGCTAGTGATCATTATACAACAGACTCACTTGAGCCAAGTGCTGGTGGTAGACTCAGGTAGTGACTACAGAGGACAGTGTAGAACAGCTACCAAATACCCAGCCATCCTGTACACGGCTGCACCTTACCCAGCCATCCCGTACACGGCTGCACCTTACCCAGCCATCCTGTACACTTCTGAACCTTACCCAACCATCCTATACACTGCTACACCTTACCCAGCCATCCTGTACACTGCTACACCTTACCCAGCCATCCTGTACACTGCTACACCTTACCCAGCCATCCTGTACACTGCTACACCTTACCCAGCCATCCTGTACACTGCTACACCTTACCCAGCCATCCTGTACACTGCTACACCTTACCCAGCCATCCTGTACACTGCTACACCTTACCCAGCCATCCTGTACACTGCTACACCTTACCCAGCCATCCTGTACACTGCTACACCTTACCCAGCCATCCTGTACACTGCTACACCTTACCCAGCCATCCTGTACACTGCTACACCTTACCCAGCCATCCTGTACACTGCTACACCTTACCCAGCCATCCTGTACACTGCTACACCTTACCCAGCCATCCTGTACACTGCTACACCTTACCCAGCCATCCTGTACACTGCTACACCTTACCCAGCCATCCTGTACACTGCTGAACCTTACCCAGCCATCCTGTACACTGCTGCACCTTACCCAGCCATCCTGTACACTGCTACACCTTACCCAGCCATCCTGTACACTGCTACACCTTACCCAGCCATCCTGTACACTGCTACACCTTACCCAGCCATCCTGTACACTGCTGCACCTTACCCAGCCATCCTGTACACTGCTACACCTTACCCAGCCATCCTGTACACTGCTGCACCTTACCCAGCCACCCTGTACACTGCTACACCTTACCCAGCCATCCTGTACACTGCTACACCTTACCCAGCCATCCTGTACACTGCTACACCTTACCCAGCCATCCTGTACACTGCTACACCTTACCCAGCCTTCCTGTACACTGCTACACCTTACCCAGCCATCCTGTACACTGCTGAACCTTACCCAGCCATCCTGTACACTGCTACACCTTACCCAGCCATCCTGTACACTGCTACACCTTACCCAGCCATCCCGTACACTGCTACACCTTACCCAGCCATCCCGTACACTGCTACACCTTACCCAGCCATCCCGTACACTGCTACACCTTACCCAGCCATCCCGTACACTGCTACACCTTACCCAGCCATCCTGTACACTGCTGCACCTTACCCAGCCATCCTGTACACTGCTACACCTTACCCAGCCATCCTGTACACTGCTACACCTTACCCAGCCATCCTGTACACTGCTACACCTTACCCAGCCATCCTGTACACTGCTACACCTTACCCAGCCATCCTGTACACTGCTACACCTTACCCAGCCATCCTGTACACTGCTACACATTACCCAGCCATCCTGTACACTGCTACACCTTACCCAGCCATCCTGTACACTGCTACACCTTACCCAGCCATCCCGTACACTGCTACACCTTACCCAGCCATCCTGTACACTGCTACACCTTACCCAGCCATCCTGTACACTGCTGCACCTTACCCAGCCATCCGGTACACTGCTACACCTTACCCAGCCATCCTATACACTGCTACACCTTACCCAGCCATCCTGTACACTGCTGCACCTTACCCAGCCATCCTGTACACTGCTACACCTTACCCAGCCATCCTGTACACTGCTACACCTTACCCAGCCATCCTATACACTGCTACACCTTACCCAGCCATCCTGTACACTGCTACACCTTACCCAGCCATCCTGTACACTGCTACACCTTACCCAACCATCTCGTACACGGCTGGCTGCACCAAACTCGCTGTACTAAGGCTGAAGTGTCTCTCGATCCAGGTGTATTCCACGCATGATTGCATATGGCGAATGGGATGGAAATATATCTGCTAAAGATGGACAGCTTTCACAGTTCACAGCTGGAATGTTTGGCAGGGCCAATCAGATTTGCTAGCCCTTGAGTCTTTGTACTACACACATGAGGTTGACATACGCTCTTGACCTCTCAGCAGAAAGTGCAGCAAACGTCCTTCACCTTCGCTGGAGATGACTCATCTTAAGCAACTGGGACTCATTGATTATTTGTGCAGGGAAGTTGACCAAGCTATTTCTGCAACTATCCATGAGCGAGCTTTGATACGAGAACTTGCGCTACTGGGTGGTGGTGCAGCTTTCTTTGCTAGGGTCATTAGCCTCTGGCAGCGGAAGGTTCCCTTGATGCCATACTCAACCTATGGTATTTGATTGCTTGAGGAAGAGCCTAGAAGGTGGCACTCGACTGTTTGTTGGTTGCAGTTGTGGGTCTTCTGGTAGCGTACGTGAGAGCTCAAGCCCCAGAACAGAGACAGAGCTGCGATGAGGTGTTGAGAAGTGTTCACAACAGTAGGCAGGAGTGCAGTGCAAGTGTGTGCCCTAGAATATCATATATATGTCTGTTCAATGTTCACAACAGTAGGCAGGAGTGCAGTGCAAGTGTGTGCCCTAGAATATCATATATATGTCTGTTCAATGTTCACAACAGTAGGCAGGAGTGCAGTGCAAGTGTGTGCCCTAGAATATCATATATATGTCTGTTCAATTTTGTAGGGCAGTTTATTGCAATACTGATGCAGACCCTCAGATAGAAGACTGTTTGTGTGTGTGTGTGTGTGCTCCATTATCAATTGGTTTTTATGAGCGGTGAGGCAATGCTCTGCGATAAAGAGAGATGCTCTCGGGGCCCCATTTTCCCAGGAGTGACTTTTGTTGGATAATAGTTGCTGAAGTTCTCTGTGCGTAAAACTGGTGTGTGAATGATTAACTGCAAGAAGATATAATGCACTGTGGGTATGTCACATGACCACTGTGGGGCTGTCACATGGCCACTGTGGAGATGTCACATGACGACTGTGGGGCTGTCACATGACCACTGTGGGGCTGCCACATAGACCACTGTGGGCTGTCACATGACCACTGTGTGATCATCGTTGCCCTGTGTTGGTTTGGCTCCTATTTTAAAATGGCTGACGCCAAAAAGCAATGAAAGCGAGGCCTATTTCTTAGCCCAAACGTGCTTGAGCCTAAACAGTTTCAGCCAATTTTAGCTCCCGTGAAATTCATTTTTCATGGTTTATTTTTGTATCTACTCCCCTTCCCCCCCCCCCACACACACACATAGCCTGCATAGAGTAGGTATAACTTGACTACCAGAAGGCTCCATGCATTACAGCGACGAATCTTGTTTCTCGATTCATTAAAACACAAAAAACTGGTAATAATCGTCAGTGCAACATGCTTGTGCACTTGCTGAGCAAGCTGGAGACGATTTAGCAGCTGCTGCACTTTTTTACTGGAGAAGAGTGATCAGTTGGTTTTCTGAGAGCCTTTGTCTTGTGCCAATAGTTGCCAGCACAGACGATGTACGTGTCTATGTGTATATATGAATACATAGGCACGTGTGTATACTCTAGTAATACTACTTATGATGCATGTGTCTATGTGTATATATGAATACATAGGCATGTGTGTATACTCTAGTAAATACTACTTATGGTGCATATGTCTATGTGTATATATGAATACATAGGCACGTGTGTATACTCTAGTAATACTACTTATGATGCATGTGTCTTATGTGTATATATGAATACATAGGCACGTGTGTATACTCTAGTAATACTACTTATGATGCATGTGTCTTATGTGTATATATGAATACATAGGCACATGTGTATACTCTAGTAATACTACTTATGATGCCTGTGTCTATGTGTATATATGAATACATAGGCACGTGTGCATACTCTAGTAATACTACTTGTGATGCATGTGTCTATGTGTGTATATGAATACATAGGCACGTGTGTATACTCTAGTAATACTACTTATGATGCATGTGTCTATGTGTATATATGAATACATAGGCACATGTGTATACTCTAGTAATACTACTTATGATGCCTGTGTCTATGTGTATATACATGTATGAATACATAGGCACGTGTGTGTACTCTAGTAATACTACTTATGATGCATGTGTCTATGTGTGTATATGAATACATAGGCACGTGTGTGTACTCTAGTAATACTACTTATGATGCATGTGTCTATGTGTATATATGAATACATAGGCACGTGTGTATACTCTAGTAATACTACTTATGATGCATGTGTCTTATGTGTATATATGAATACATAGGCACGTGTGTATACTCTAGTAATACTACTTATGATGCATGTGTCTTATGTGTATATATGAATACATAGGCACATGTGTATACTCTAGTAATACTACTTATGATGCATGTGTCTATGTGTATATATGAATACATAGGCACGTGTGCATACTCTAGTAATACTACTTATGATGCCTGTGTCTATGTGTATATATGAATACATAGGCACATGTGTATACTCTAGTAATACTACTTATGATGCCTGTGTCTATGTGTATATATGAATACATAGGCACGTGTGCATACTCTAGTAATACTACTTGTGATGCATGTGTCTATGTGTGTATATGAATACATAGGCACGTGTGTATACTCTAGTAATACTACTTATGATGCATGTGTCTATGTGTATATATGAATACATAGGCACGTGTGTATACTCTAGTAATACTACTTATGATGCATGTGTCTATGTGTATATATGAATACATAGGCACGTGTGTATACTCTAGTAATACTACTTATGATGCATGTGTCTTATGTGTATATATGAATACATAGGCACATGTGTATACTCTAGTAATACTACTTATGATGCATGTGTCTATGTGTATATATGAATACATAGGCACGTGTGCATACTCTAGTAATACTACTTATGATGCCTGTGTCTATGTGTATATATGAATACATAGGCACATGTGTATACTCTAGTAATACTACTTATGATGCCTGTGTCTATGTGTATATATGAATACATAGGCACGTGTGCATACTCTAGTAATACTACTTGTGATGCATGTGTCTATGTGTGTATATGAATACATAGGCACGTGTGTATACTCTAGTAATACTACTTATGATGCATGTGTCTATGTGTATATATGAATACATAGGCACGTGTGTATACTCTAGTAATACTACTTATGATGCATGTGTCTATGTGTATATATGAATACATAGGCACGTGTGTATACTCTAGTAATACTACTTATGATGCATGTGTCTATGTGTATATATGAATACATAGGCACGTGTGTATACTCTAGTAATACTATTATAATGCATGTGTATATATGAATACATAGGCATGTGTGTATACTCTAGTAATACTACTTATGATGCATGTGTCTGTGTATATATGAATACATAGGCATGTGTGTATACTCTAGTAATACTACTTATGATGCATGTGTATATATGAATACATAGGGGGGGGTGTACACTAAACATCGAAATATCATTGGATTGGATTGTCTTACTTCTTGTAGGTGACTTCTTGAGACTTCTTGACTATATTTATTTTAAATTAAAACTTTTAAAAAAACCTTTAAAAAAATAAAAAAATAATAATATATATGCATATATACTGGTAAAAAAGAGAAATGATTGGCCACTGTGGACCATAAGCATTTATAGGAGCATTGATAGGAGCATTGACATTAAAATACTATAGACTAAGATTATGCTTCTTTTTAAAATCTGTATCATATTTGGTTTCTGGTAAAGTCTCCTAGAAATATTTCAGTTCTATTTTTAGACAAGTCAATCCAATATAATATATTATATATATATATAATATATATTTAATATTTATATAATATATTACAGTAGTCCCTCCGTATTAAGACCCTCCCAAGTAAGACCACCTCCATTATAAGACCATTTTGGCTTGCTCCCGGTTGGCTGCCTTTATTTTGCCCCTCCCAAGTAAGACCCTCTAAGATAAGTCCACCTCTCTTATAAGACCACTTGGCTGGGTCAATATCTTCCCAAGTAAGACCAAGCATCCAAGAATACAGTGAATTTAGTTTTTTGTTTGAAGATCTACCTTCCATTAACTGTGAAAGATCAGGAACTGGTACATATTTACATCTGCATTGATCCAAAGAGGGACCTCGGCATCGAGTATGAGGCACAGGCCAAGGCATGGATGAGCACTCATATCTGGGAGCAGTGGCTCAAGCGCACCAACAATAAGATGCTTGCCAAGGGCCGGAAGATCATCATCTTCATTGACAACTACTCAGCGCACTCAGATATCAACCTCAAGCTAGTCTTCCTGCCCGCCAACACCACCTCTAAGCTTCAGCCTATAGATGCTGGCATCATCCAGGCCATGAAGCTTGTCTACTGGAAGCAGATGATCCACTATATTCTCCGGCTCAGGACGACACTGTGAATGCCGATGGTGGTTGCACTGAGAAAATTAGCTCGCTTGTCAAGAAGGTGGACGTTCTGATGGCGATCTACTGGCTCAAGAAGGCCTGGGATGACCTCCACGTGTCCACCATCAAGAAGTGCTTTAAGAAGTGTGGCTTCACGACCACCACTGCCCCTGCTGCTGAGGTCGAGGAGTCATAAATGCGCAGCTGCCGGAGGGTGTGACACTGCCGAAGGCTACGCCAACATCGACAGCGACGTGCTCACCAGAGGACCACTATGACCCTGCCCTCAACCATGCCCTCGCCACCCCTGCTGACTCCTCCCCTGAGGAGCTTGAGTCAGATGATGAGGAGGATGGCCCCATGCCCACTCCTGTGACTGTGTCAGAGGTGTTCGAGATGGTGTGCAAGCTGTGTGACTTTGCCACTCATCGAGGCATTCCCAAGCTTGTGACAGGTGCTGATTCTATCGAGCAGATGGTCATCGAGAACAGGATGGAGCGGACTGTCCAGTCCAGTATCTCAGACTTTCTGTGTCCTAAGGACACTGCATGAGTCTAATGTCCAATACATACATGTGTACAATGATAACCAATGTCATTCCCAAGACACACCCATAATTCCAAATGAGAATACAGTATCTTGTCTTGGGAGCTTGCAGTTGGTTTAATATTATGAATGTGTGTACACTACACAATAAAATCCACTGAGCAATACCTTGTGAGACCCCTGCCATGCCCTAGAGCGATATTCCCAAGTAAGACCACCTCTCTAATAAGACCAGTTGGAAGTGCTCCCTGGGTGGTCTTACTAGGGAGGGACCACTGTATACGTGTATATATATATAATATATATATATTATATATTTAATATATATATATATATTTTATATTTAATATATATATATTATATATTTAATATATATATATTTATATAATATAATATATTATATATGTAATATATATATATTTATATAATATAATATATATATATAATATATATATATATATTTGAATGAAGGTGATAGATTTAAGAAGTTGGAGAGGTTAACCTCTGAAGGTATAAAGTTGCTCGAGCTGCTGCACTGGTCTAGGCTGGAGTACCTGTGAGAAGGCTATAGCTATGATCCACAGCTATAACTATAGCTGCTGCCTGGTCTAGGCTGGAGTGCCTGTGAGAAGGCTGTAGCTGTGGTCCACACCTCTAGCTCTAGCTGCTGCACTGGTCCATGATGGCCCAGACTGCCACGGCAATAGAGATGTTGGTCGAAAGCTAGTATGTTGATACCTACTGTCATTTCAGAGCTACCCAACTAGAGCCATATTAAGTGCATCCTTCATACCTACCAGTACTCTGCTCTAGTTGAAGAAGTTTGACTTCACAGATTCAGAATGGATCGAGATGTTATCTATGGTGTGTCTATATTTCGAGTCGAGTTTCGGACCCAAAACTTCTGAATCTGGTCGTGCAGTTGATTTGCAAGATTCATGCTTCTGGGTATGTTCCCTTCCTGTCCCACCAGCACCCTCATGGAGGCAATACTGAAGTGCCTTTGCAGATTCTCTTTGCTCGTCTTTGTGGCCAGCATAGCTTAGGGTGTGTCCTTGGGCTGTTCCAACGTACTCGGGGTGAAAGACGGGGGCACATCATGGGAACATTGTCTACAGGAAACTGGTCTGGCAGGAAGAGATGGCACCAGCTATATATTATAATCAAGTTTGCCAGGAGTTGAAGCAACTCATGTGTAAAGGAATGCTGTGAGAGTGAGGATATTTGTACGCATCAAATGCTTCCTCAGGCACTTTGGTGGTGCTCATTGTGATGAAGCTGGAAGCCCATCTACGCAAGGTTGCCGCTGCAAGTCAAGTATGTATATGTGCACTAATTAGTCATGTGGATGTATGCAAGCACTAGGGATTATTGAAGTCTGACATCCGCTACTTTGAACAAGGTCAGTGAGTGAGAATCATCTCAGCAGCTAGTCCACCAAGTGTTGCTCTAGACATCCATCCAGCTATGCCAGCATCATGAGGCAGGGTCAGAGAGACCTCATGAGGAGAGTAGCCCAGAGAGACCTCATGAGGCAGAGTTGCCCAGAGAGACCTCATGAGGCACAGTTGCCCAGAGAGACCTCATGAGGAGAGTTGCCCAGAGAGACCTCATGAGGAGAGTAGCCCAGAGAGACCTCATGAGGCACAGTTGCCCAGAGAGACCTCATGAGGCACAGTTGCCCAGAGAGACCTCATGAGGAGAGTAGCCCAGAGAGACCTCATGAGGAGAGTTGCCCAGAGAGACCTCATGAGGCAGAGTTGCCCAGAGAGACCTCATGAGGAGAGTTGCCCAGAGAGACCTCATGAGGAGAGTTGCCCAGAGAGACCTCATGAGGAGAGTAGCTCAGAGAGACCTCATGAGGAGAGTTGCCCAGAGAGACCTCATGAGGTGAGCAGAGTTGCCCAGAGAGACCTCATGAGGAGAGTAGCCCAGAGAGACCTCATGAGGAGAGTTGTTGCCCAGAGAGACCTCATGAGGAGAGTTGCCCAGAGAGACCTCATGAGGCAGAGTAGCCCAGAGAGACCTCATGAGGTGAGCAGAGTTGCCCAGAGAGACCTCATGAGGAGAGTTGCCCAGAGAGACCTCATGAGGTGAGCAGAGTTGCCCAGAGACCTCATGAGGAGAGTTGCCCAGAGAGACCTCATGAGGCAGAGTTGCCCAGAGAGACCTCATGAGGAGAGTTGCCCAGAGAGACCTCATGAGGAGAGTAGCCCAGAGAGACCTCATGAGGAGAGTTGCCCAGAGAGACCTCATGAGGCAGAGTTGCCCAGAGAGACCTCATGAGGAGAGTAGCCCAGAGAGACCTCATGAGGAGAGTAGCCCAGAGAGACCTCATGAGGCAGAGTAGCCCAGAGAGACCTCATGAGGAGAGTAGCCCAGAGAGACCTCATGAGGCAGAGTAGCCCAGAGAGACCTCATGAGGAGAGTAGCCCAGAGAGACATCATGAGGAGAGTAGCCCAGAGAGACCTCATGAGGAGAGTTGCCCAGAGAGACCTCATGAGGAGAGTAGCCCAGAGAGACCTCATGAGGAGAGTTTCCCAGAGAGACCTCATTAGGCAGAGTAGCCCAGAGAGACCTCATGAGGAGAGTAGCCCAGAGAGACCTCATGAGGTGAGCAGAGTTGCCCAGAGAGACCTCATGAGGCAGAGTTGCTCAGAGAGACCTCATGAGGAGAGTTGCCCAGAGAGACCTCATGAGGAGAGTAGCCCAGAGAGACCTCATGAGGCAGAGTTGCCCAGAGAGACCTCATGAGGAGAGTAGCCCAGAGAGACCTCATGAGGAGAGTTGCCCAGAGAGACCTCATGAGGCAGAGTTGCCCAGAGAGACCTCATGAGGAGAGTTGCCCAGAGAGACCTCATGAGGCAGAGTTGCCCAGAGAGACCTCATGAGGAGAGTTGCCCAGAGAGACCTCATGAGGAGAGTAGCCCAGAGAGACCTCATGAGGAGAGTAGCCCAGAGAGACCTCATGTGGAGAGTTGCCCAGAGAGACCTCATGAGGCAGAGTAGCCCAGAGAGACCTCATGAGGCAGAGTTGCCCAGAGAGACCTCATGAGGTGAGCCGAGTTGCCCAGAGAGACCTCATGAGGTGAGCAGAGTTGCCCAGAGAGACCTCATGAGGAGAGTTGCCCAGAGAGACCTCATGAGGAGAGTAGCCCAGAGAGACCTCATGAGGCAGAGTTGCCCAGAGAGACCTCATGAGGAGAGTTGCCCAGAGAGATCATGAGGAGAGTTGCCCAGAGAGACCTCATGAGGAGAGTTGCCCAGAGAGACCTCATGAGGAGAGTTGCCCAGAGAGACCTCATGAGGAGAGTTGCCCAGAGAGACCTCATGAGGCAGAGTTGCCCAGAGAGACCTCATCAGGAGAGTAGCCCAGAGAGACCTCATGAGGAGAGTAGCCCAGAGAGACCTCATGAGGAGAGTAGCCCAGAGAGACCTCATGAGGAGAGTAGCCCAGAGAGACCTCATGAGGAGAGTTGCCCAGAGAGACCTCATGAGGAGAGTAGCCCAGAGAGACCTCATGAGGAGAGTTGCCCAGAGAGACCTCATGAGGAGAGTTGCCCAGAGAGACCTCATGAGGAGAGTTGCCCAGAGAGACCTCATGAGGCAGAGTTGCCCAGAGAGACCTCATGAGGAGAGTAGCCCAGAGAGACCTCATGAGGAGAGTAGCCCAGAGAGACCTCATGAGGAGAGTAGCCGAGAGAGACCTCATGAGGCAGAGTTGTCCAGAGAGACCTCATGAGGAGAGTTGCCCAGAGAGACCTCATGAGGCAGAGTTGCCCAGAGAGACCTCATGAGGAGAGTAGCCCAGAGAGACCTCATGAGGAGAGTAGCCCAGAGAGACCTCATGAGGTGAGCAGAGTAGCCCAGAGAGACCTCATGAGGAGAGTTGCCCAGAGAGACCTCATGAGGCAGATATGCCCAGAGAGACCTCATGAGGAGAGTTGCCCAGAGAGACCTCATGAGGCAGATATGCCCAGAGAGACCTCATGAGGAGAGTTGCCCAGAGAGACCTCATGAGGCAGAGTTGCCCAGAGAGACCTCATGAGGAGAGTTGCCCAGAGAGACCTCATGAGGAGAGTTGCCCAGAGAGACCTCATGAGGAGAGTTGCCCAGAGATACCTCATGAGCAGAGTTGCCCAGAGAGACCTCATGAGGAGAGTTGCCCAGAGAGACCTCATGAGGAGAGTTGCCCAGAGAGACCTCATGAGGAGAGTTGCCCAGAGAGACCTCATGAGGAGAGTTGCCCAGAGAGACCTCATGAGGAGAGTAGCCCAGAGAGACCTCATGAGGAGAGTAGCCCAGAGAGACCTCATCAGGCAGAGTTGCTCAGAGAGACCTCATGAGGAGAGTAGCCCAGAGAGACCTCATGAGGAGAGTAGCCCAGAGAGACCTCATGAGGAGAGTTGCCCAGAGAGACTTCATGAGGAGAGTTGCCCAGAGAGACCTCATGAGGAGAGTAGCCCAGAGAGACCTCATGAGGAGAGTTTCCCAGAGAGACCTCATGAGGAGAGTTGCCCAGAGAGACCTCATGAGGAGAGTAGCCCAGAGAGACCTCATGAGCAGAGTTGCCCAGAGAGACCTCATGAGGAGAGTAGCCCAGAGAGACCTCATGAGGAGAGTTGCCCAGAGAGACCTCATGAGGAGAGTAGCCCAGAGAGACCTCATGAGGCAGAGTAGCCCAGAGAGACCTCATGAGGAGAGTAGCCCAGAGAGACCTCATGAGGAGAGTTGCCGAGAGAGACCTCATGAGGTAGAGTTGCCCAGAGAGACCTCATGAGGAGAGTTGCCCATAGAGACCTCATGAGGAGAGTTGCCCAGAGAGACCTCATGAGGCAGAGTTGCCCAGACAGGAAAAGCTTAGTTTGAATGGCATGGAGAAAGAAGGAGGAGAGCCAAGGACCGCGGGAGATAGTTGATGGGATTCTTGAGCAAGAGCTCAAGCCACTACTCTCGCAACTGGCAGGTGTAGAGACGTTGGAATGTCTGAATGCTCAGTGGAGAGGCATGGGGATGCTGGGTGGAGAGGCATGGGGATGCTCGGTGGAGAGGCATAGGATGCTCGGTGGAGAGGCATGGGATGCTGGGTGGAGAGGCATAGGATGCTGGTGGAGAGGCGTAGGATGGTCGGTGGAGAGGATGCTCGGTGGAGAGGCACAGGACGATGGAGACCCCTCGCGGGAGAGACGGCTGTGTATAGAATGGCTAGCTTGATTGAACCTAACTTGGCATGGACTGGCCTATCTTAACACTCTCACCGCCATAAGCGCCTACAGGCGCGAACTCAACATCCGCTCGCGTAAAAATTAATTAAAATTTACAGATTTAATTTTTTTTACCAGGGGGTGCACGAAAGATAGCTCTAAACGTTAAAAATACAACAAAAAGGAAAAATTCCAGGTAGCACGTGATTCCGAACTGGTCACGGCAACAAAAATATATTAATTTTTTTGACAATGATGAACTTTACTTGACTGTGACCGTCCCGATAGCTTCTGGAGGCTCTTCTTCGGTGGAAAGCTGCAGAGCCATCTACTGCAGACTCGCTATCAATAAAAATCCTACGGAGTAGAGGAAAAAAGTCGCTCCTGGATGGATCTCTGTTGTTAGTGACTTTTTTACTGTTGTGGACATAGAGATGCGTAACATTTGTTATCCTGCTTCAATAGAGCTGATTCATATACCAAGTTATAGCTCTTTCAATTTGCAATCAAATGATATGCTTTGTTTCAACATTTAATGGTTACAAAAAAGTTATGAAATTCTAAAATTAAAAAAAAAAGAAGAAAAAAAAGGTGTTGGGCTAAAGTTGGCGGTGAAAAGGTTAAAGTCATCGTTCTCCTGGCAGAGGTTGGATCTGAGTCACCTGGCCTCATGCAGGGTGTTAGTTGAATTATTAACTTTTGTGGTATTTGCAGGTGGCAACTGGTTAGCAATACCAATTGTGGTGAACAGGTGGCTGGCTGGGGCAGACGTTGGGAGACAAGGTGGGTGGAGATAATCAAATGAGATATCTCCACTCTGATTAGTGGGGCAGGGGGGGGGTGTGATTGGTATGGGGACCTGGCGACCTAATTAGTTACTTGGGCTGACCTGATTAGTGATGGGTAGGGGGGGGGGGGGGGGTACCTGATGAATGAGTGACATGGGTGGACGACATGGGGGGACCTGATTAGGGACCATTGGGGGGGGGGGGGGGGGGGGGGGGGCTCTTGAGTGTATTCCAAGATGTTCTCATGGCGTGTGGAGTCCAGAGATGAGATGTGGCTTTCATTCTCCCACCATGTACGACTGGAAGGGGAGGAAGAGATGGCGGGAGGAGAGGGAGGAGGATGAGAACTGATGGGTGAGGGTGGATGGGTGGACTGATGGGTGAGGGTGGGGAGAGCTGCGTTCCAAGGGGTAGCAGATAATCCAGACTGAAATAGTACAATGGCATCCAGAGGACAAGTGGCAGCTATTGGCCATAAGCACTGGTGAAAGGTGAACTTGTCTCTCGACACGGTTGTCTTGGGGAAAGTTGAAGAAGTGATGAGGATCCTCTGTGCATCCTACAGTTCCATCAACTGTTCCTTGGCAACAGAGGAGAAGGCTACTGGCTGAGGTAGCTGAAAGAATTAGAGTCTGTAATGGTTGCTTTCTCATCTCGTCCAGCATAAAGGGACAACTCCAGTGGAAGTGAGCCCCCTGGATACTTTCCTGCCTCCTATTTAACCAGCAACACTGCAAGTTCTGGAATTGCAAGTAAGGGCTGCTTGTGGTGGCAGAGTCCCCAGCCATAGGATGCAACACCTGGTGACTGGGAGGGGGGGGGGGCTCCACTTCCAGCCATCCATTGACTGGTGACTGCGTGCTGACCCCCAGCAACAGGACTGAGCACCAGGTGCCTGGTAAATAGGTTAGCTGAGTAGAGTCACTGGTAGATCCTCACTGACTTGCAGGGAAGGAGGGCTGAGATGACACACCAGTTGGTTTTGATGGCTCTAGTTTAAAATATCCAATATGGTTGTGATGGGGACTCGTGAATATGACATAATAGTTCACCTGGTGAAGGGGTCACTGAAGGCTGAGGTGCAAGAAGGGAAGTTCACCACATAGCGAGTCAAAGCTTACCCCCCCCCCCCCCCCCCCCCCCCCTGCAATGGAAGGAGTGGAACAACCGCCATGAGAGAGAGAACATCCCGATAAGATGTCCACGTACGTTAATCGGCTCACCCAAGAGGACCTCAAATAGGAGGACTACCCAAGAGGACTTGGAATAGGAGGGGCACTCGAGAGGACTTGGAATAGGAGGGGCACTCGAGAGGACTTGGAATAGGAGGGGCACTCGAGAGGACTTGGAATAGGAGGGGCACTCGAGAGGACTTGGAATAGGAGGGGCACTCAAGAGGACTTCTATTAGGAGGGGCACCCAAGAGGACTTGGAATAGGAGGGGCACTCGAGAGGACTTGGAATAGGAGGGGCACCCAAGAGGACTTCTAATAGGAGGGGCACCCAAGAGGACTTGGAATAGGAGGGGCACTCGAGAGGACTTGGAATAGGAGGGGCACTCGAGAGGACTTGGAATAGGAGGGGCACCCAAGAGGACTTCTAATAGGAGGGGCACTCAAGAGGACTTGGAATAAGAGGGGCACTCGAGAGGACCTCGAATAGGAGGGGCACCCGAGAGGACTTGGAATAGGTTTTAATTATCCTCAAGTGCAAGGGAGGGAGAGCAAACGTGATTTCAGCTGGGGAGGGGGCAAAAGTGGTACGGTCATATCAGGCATATGAGTAGGTGTGGCATAGCCCCCTCAACCCGGCCGCTTGGGAGGAGGAGATCCACACAAGAGGTTCTGCAACCTTCCACTGTGACTTCAGGTGGCATGTGGTCTTGTGTACAGGTGGTCAAGTGCCTTGGTTCAAAATCAATTTCCTAAAATGAATTTTCCAACCTCAGCACTGACCATGCACTTTAATACTTTTTTGTGCCTAGTGGACTGTTGCCGAGGCAAGTTCACAACACGAAGCTGGCCCAAGCATTGCATTGCGGTTTATCAATTGACCTTTGACCCCATTCATTTCGAACCCCACTCAAAAATAGACGCATGATAGTTCTGATTGGTCAGATGTTGGATTAGAAAAAAGTTCTAATTCAATGTCTGAAACGCAGCTTCGGACCCATCAGTGTCCATCTTTGTTGAGTGTGATTCGATGGTCAATGGACAATACGCAATGCAACACTCGGCCAGCGTTGTGTTATGAACCAGCCGCCTTCAGGCTTCCTCTAGCCACTGGTGCTAATTTCAGCTGTTTAGCACTGAACCAGCCTTCAGGCTTCCTCTAGCCACTGGTGCTAATTTCAGCTGTTTAGCACTGAACCAGCCTTCAGGCTTCCTCTAGCCACTGGTGCTAATTTCAGCTGTTTAGCACTGAACCAGCCTTCAGGCTTCCTCTAGCCACTGGTGCTAATTTCAGCTGTTTAGCACTGAACCAGCCTTCAGGCTTCCTCTAGCCACTGGTGCTAATTTCAGCTGTTTGGCACTGAACAAGACTTCAGGCTTCCTCTAGCCACTGGTGCTAATTTCAGCTGTTTGGCACTGAACAAGCCTTCAGACTTCCTCTAGCCACTGGTGCTAATTTCAGCTGTTTAGCACTGAACAAGCCTTCAGGCTTCCTCTAGCCACTGGTGCTAATTTCAGCTGTTTAGCACTGAACCAGCCTTCAGGCTTCCTCTAGCCACTGGTGCTAATTTCAGCTGTTTAGCACTTGGCAATCTGGAGTTCTGTTGCCCTAGGGTTTTGAGGCACCCCTACTTTAGCTCCAGTAACTTGGCTATAGTTATACCTATGAAAACTGTTTTAGTGTCAAAAGAGAGCACACAGAGAGACCTATATTTTGAGCTATAATATGAAGTCCATACCATGAAGTGTGCATAATCTGGAGCTATAAAATGGTAACACATTTTTAGTGCCTACTCGCTTATGTTATCGGACCCCCTTAAGGTGGATGTGGCAGAGAGAGCATAAGAGAATGGATTTCGTAGGCACATCATGTCTGGATTTTTATTATTATTATTAATACTGTGGTCAGGAGAAATGTTGCCCCGCACTAATTAAGAGCTTCAATCAGCTGTGCCCCTTTGCTTAGGGATGTGGGTGGCCATCGTTGCCATCATGTCTGCTGGTCACGATTAAGGTACCAAATAAGGTACCAAAGACGGAATACTTCAAGCAAGAGACAGTTTGCTCTGTCCCTCACTAATTAAGAGCTTCAATCAGCTGTCTTGAGGATGTGGGTGGCCATCGTTGCCATCATGTCTGCTGGTCACGATTAAGGTACCAAAGACGGAATACTTCAAGCAAGAGACAGTTTGCTCTGTCCGGTAGCAGCTGTTCTCAGTGGCATAGTGCCAAGGGGTATCGAGCCAGGCCGGTTCTTTCAGCATGAAAGCCAATGTTTCTTGGCGCTGGAGGTGCCCATGGTAATGGTAACTGCAGTCGTGGCATACTACGCAAGCTTCAGAGTTGGGACGGCCACAACAGCAAAGTGTGGCCTTCAAGGCTCTCTTAGCAACACGCTCAGCAGGTCTACGCAAGCTTCAGAGTTGGGACGGCCACAACAGCAAAGTGTGGCCTTCAAGGCTCTCTTAGCAACACGCTCAGCAGGTCTACGCAAGCTTCAGAGTTGGGACGGCCACAACAGCAAAGTGTGGCCTTCAAGGCTCTCTTAGCAACACGCTCAGCAGGTCAGTAATTGCGAGGTACAGTCGGACATCATCGGAAACTCTGTACAGAGTGTTGAAACAAAAAATGAAGTTGGATAGCTCGGGAATGGCTTTAGTGAACCAGATGTGACTAATATATATACTTGTTTAAGGAGGGAGGGTGATAAAGATTGGAGTACAAATCTACACTGCTAATTAATAAGTAGTTAAGAGCACTTAAGAGCAGGGTCAGACCAGGAGGCAGCACAATCACACTCAAGATGGGGGGACTATTCACCAAAATGTTCAGGGACCAGTGTTGGGGGGGATAGGGTCATGTTTGCACAGACTGATATCTCCCTTGTGTTGTTATAAACAAGATAAAGTTGGTAGTATTTTCAAGTTCAGGCTTTCCCTTTCAACAACATGCTCTAGTATGTTCAACAACATGCTCTAGTGTGTTCAACAGGCTCTCCCTTTCAACAACATGCTCTAGTAAGTTCAACAGGCTCTCCCTTTCAACAACATGCTCTAGTATGTTCAACAGGCTCTCCCTTTCAACAACATGCTCTAGTATGTTCAACAGGCTCTCCCTTTCAACAACATGCTCTAGTGTGTTCAACAACATGCTCTAGTGTGTTCAACAACATACTCTAGTGTGTTCAACAACATGTCCTAGTGTGTTCAACAGACCCTCCCTTTCAACAACATGCTCTAGTGTGTTCAACAGGCTCTCCCTTTCAACAACATGCTCTAGTGTGTTCAACAGGCTCTCCCTTTCAACAACATGCTCTAGTAAGTTCAACAGACCCTCCCTTTCAACAACATGCTCTAGTGTGTTCAACAGGCTCTCCCTTTCAACAACATGCTCTAGTAAGTTCAACAGACCCTCCCTTTCAACAACATGCTCTAGTGTGTTCAACAACATGTTCTAGTGTGTTCAACAGACCCTCCCTTTCAACAACATGCTCTAGTGTGTTCAACAGGCTCTCCCTTTCAACAACATGCTCTAGTGTGTTCAACAGACCCTCCCTTTCAACAACATGCTCTAGTGTGTTCAACAACATGCTCTAGTGTGTTTAACAACATACTCTAGTGTGTTCAACAACATGCTCTAGTGTGTTCAACAACATACTCTAGTGTGTTCAACAACATGCTCTAGTGTGTTCAACAGACCCTCCCTTTCAACAACATGCTCTAGTATGTTCAACAGACCCTCCCTTTCAACAACATGCTCTAGTATGTTCAACAGGCTCTCCCTTTCAACAACATGCTCTAGTATGTTCAACAGACCCTCCCTTTCAACAACATGCTCTAGTGTGTTCAACAGGCTCTCCCTTTCAACAACATGCTCTAGTATGTTCAACAGACCCTCCCTTTCAACAACATGCTCTAGTGTGTTCAACAGACCCTCCCTTTCAACAACATGCTCTAGTGTGTTCAACAGACCCTCCCTTTCAACAACATGCTCTAGTATGTTCAACAGGCTCTCCCTTTCAACAACATGCTCTAGTATGTTCAACAGGCTCTCCCTTTCAACAACATGCTCTAGTATGTTCAACAGGCTCTCCCTTTCAACAACATGCTCTAGTGTGTTCAACAGACCCTCCCTTTCAACAACATGCTCTAGTGTGTTCAACAACATGCTCTAGTGTGTTCAACAACATACTCTAGTGTGTTCAACAACATGTTCTAGTGTGTTCAACAGACCCTCCCTTTCAACAACATGCTCTAGTGTGTTCAACAGGCTCTCCCTTTCAACAACATGCTCTAGTGTGTTCAACAACATGCTCTAGTGTGTTCAACAACATGCTCTAGTGTGTTCAACAGGCTCTCCCTTTCAACAACATGCTCTAGTATGTTCAACAGACCCTCCCTTTCAACAACATGCTCTAGTGTGTTCAACAGACCCTCCCTTTCAACAACATGCTCTAGTATGTTCAACAGACCCTCCCTTTCAACAACATGCTCTAGTATGTTCAACAGGCTCTCCCTTTCAACAACATGCTCTAGTAAGTTCAACAGACCCTCCCTTTCAACAAAATGCTCTAGTGTGTTCAACAACATGCTCTAGTGTGTTCAACAACATACTCTAGTGTGTTCAACAACATGTTCTAGTGTGTTCAACAGACCCTCCCTTTCAACAACATGCTCTAGTGTGTTCAACAGGCTCTCCCTTTCAACAACATGCTCTAGTATGTTCAACAGGCTCTCTCTTTCAACAACATGCTCTAGTATGTTCAACAGACCCTCCCTTTCAACAACATGCTCTAGTGTGTTCAACAGGCTCTCCCTTTCAACAACATGCTCTAGTGTGTTCAACAACATGCTCTAGTGTGTTCAACAACATGCTCTAGTGTGTTCAACAACATGCTCTAGTGTGTTCAACAGGCTCTCCCTTTCAACAACATGCTCTAGTATGTTCAACAGGCTCTCCCTTTCAACAACATGCTCTAGTATGTTCAACAGACCCTCCCTTTCAACAACATGCTCTAGTGTGTTCAACAGACCCTCCCTTTCAACAACATGCTCTAGTGTGTTCAACAGACCCTCCCTTTCAACAACATGCTCTAGTATGTTCAACAGGCTCTCCCTTTCAACAACATGCTCTAGTGTGTTCAACAGACCCTCCCTTTCAACAACATGCTCTAGTGTGTTCAACAGACCCTCCCTTTCAACAACATGCTCTAGTGTGTTCAACAGACCCTCCCTTTCAACAACATGCTCTAGTGTGTTCAACAGGCTCTCCCTTTCAACAACATGCTCTAGTGAGTTCAACAACATGCTCTAGTGTGTTCAACAACATGCTCTAGTGTGTTCAACAACATGTTCTAGTGTGTTCAACAGACCCTCCCTTTCAACAACATGCTCTAGTGTGTTCAACAGGCTCTCCCTTTCAACAACATGCTCTAGTGTGTTCAACAGGCTCTCCCTTTCAACAACATGCTCTAGTATGTTCAACAGACCCTCCCTTTCAACAACATGCTCTAGTATGTTCAACAGGTCAACAACATGCTCTAGTGTGTTCAACAGGTCAACAACATGCTCTAGTGTGTTCACAGACCTCCCTTTGGGGCGAGAGGCAAGAAGATGCCTGGACCCATGGAAAGTTTTTTTACAGCATTTGAAGACTCGCTACTCATGCATGGCGACATCAGAAGCTCAACCGTATCAACTTTGGAACGGTTCGTGGTTTTGATGTGTGATAGCACTAGTGACATCACAGAAATCAATGAGGCCAGGAAACAACTATTTACATGGAAGTCTAGAGGCCTGCACAACCACTAACAGTGGCAGCACTGGAACAGCACATGTCTGCTACCAGTCCGACTGCTGGAAGCAGCCCCTGGTTCCTGACCCCAATCTTCCAAGCCCAGGCTGGAAGAAAGACTAAACTGTATTACAACCAGTGTGGACCACACCCTTCCAGAAGAATCATGGTCATGCTCTGAACTAATTCGTTAGGTGTACTGTGAAGTGCAAATGCTTCAAGGCAGCCCTCAAATGCCTGCACTTTCCTTCTGTTCTGGTGAAGAACTTGTCTGTAGCTAGTTACTAAACTTGACCAAGAACTTGTCTGAGCTAGTTACTAAGCTTGACCAAGAACTTGTCTGTAGCTAGTTATTAAGCTTGACCAAGAACTTGTCTGTAGCTAGTTACTGCCAAGAACTTGTCTGTAGCTAGTTACTAAGCTTGACCAAGAACTTGTCTGTAGCTAGTTATTAAACTTGACCAAGAACTTGTCTGTAGCTAGTTACTAAACTTGACCAAGAACTTGTCTGTAGCTAGTTATTAAGCTTGACCAAGAACTTGTCTGTAGCTAGTTACTAAGCTTGACCAAGAACTTGTCTGTAGCTAGTTACTAGGCTTGACCAAGAACTTGTCTGTAGCTAGTTATTAAGCTTGACCAAGAACTTGTCTGTAGCTAGTTACTAGGCTTGACCAAGAACTTGTCTGTAGCTAGTTACTAAACTTGACCAAGAACTTGTCTGTAGCTAGTTACTAGGCTTGACCAAGAACTACTTGTCTGTAGCTAGTTACTAGGCTTGACCAAGAACTTGTCTGTAGCTAGTTACTAGGCTTGACCAAGAACTTGTCTGTAGCTAGTTATTAAACTTGACCAAGAACTTGTCTGTAGCTAGTTATTAAACTTGACCAAGAACTTGTCTGTAGCTAGTTATTAAACTTGACCAAGAACTTGTCTGTAGTTAGTTACTAAGCTTGACCAAGAACTTGTCTGTAGCTAGTTACTAAGCTTGACCAAGAACTTGTCTGTAGCTATATAGTTACTAAGCTTGACCAAGAACTTGTCTCTAGCTAGTACTAAGCTTGACCAAGAACTTGTCTGTACCTAGTTACTAGGCTTGACCAAGAACTTGTCTGTAGCTAATTATTAAGCTTGACCAAGAACTTGTCTGTAGCTAGTTACGCCAAGAACTTGTCTGTGGCTAGTTACTAAGCTTGACCAAGAACTTGTCTGTACTAGTTACTAAGCTTGACCAAGAACTTGTCTGTAGCTAGTTACTAAGCTTGACCAAGAACTTGTCTGTACTAGTTACTAAGCCAGGCTAAATGGTCATCATCCAGCTATTGGTAGTGTACTATATGGCAAGCCTGGTAGTAGTCGTTTGTTATTCATTCTACTAAAGCTAGTTATTCCAGAGCACTTTCACTGTAAGCGTGATTGATAATACCTTGCTATAAAATTGAAATCCAACATGTCATTACTTGTCACTCCCCCTCCACTCCCCCTCATCATGGCTGATCCTTCTTCAGCTTCTCAATACTCGGATAGGTTATCTCACATTGTGAACCTGTCTTGTAAGGGTCGCATTCCAAAACTAGAAATCAAGAAGCAATGGGATGTGTCCACTTTGGAGTGCCATAATTGCATGTGGTTGAGGGTTAGCCACTTGTATTATTATTAATTGTTGTTGTTATTACTAATACCTGTGTCCACCGCTTTCCTGGCACTAAATGTTTTACAGTAGGTACCGAAGTCTGGAATATTTTGTGTTTAAAAAAAATCCCAAGAAAATATTTCATTTCTATTTCTATATTTTCGTAGAATTCGTGGCTTATGAACTATTTTTTACTGACGCAACTGACCACAAGACGGTATGCAATTGACTTCTGAAGAGGAACCAGCTGAAGAACTACGGATGAGATTGCTAGTCCATGAATAGAAACCAACAGTTGAGGGATTGTGAACAAGGGCCATGAACTTAAAAAAGATGCCATCAAATATTGCACAGTACCTAAGAAATTGTCAAGCTGTGTCCCTTCCTGAACTTCAAATATCTTACGAGAGAGATATTTCCAGCACTTCTAGAAGCACGCTCTCATCTCTGTCCCGCCCGGTGTGTCTGCACGAGCCATCGCTAACTCATCGTCTTACCCACTTTATAATTTCACGCTTAATTTTTCCCTTTCATTCTTTAACCAGTTAACTGCATAGGACGGACATGTCCGTCATGCCTTAGTTATATCCCATTGCGTAAGACGGACATGTCCGTCTTACGCAATTAATACCCAACGATATCGTTGCTCTGGGGAATCCCCTAAAGGTCGTCGATTCTGCTAGTTCTCATTTCTAACACCATGTGCCGCTAGTTATAAGCTGTCTAACGGTGTCATTTCGATTTGAATCACGCCATTATGGCTACCGCTAAGAAGAAACGGCTTTCTGCTGAAGAAGTTATACAACAACTGTTGGATTCTGATGATGAATTGTCATCTAACAAGGACAGCGACTCTGAATCTGAGGAGGATGAAACATATTTACGTGGTGCAAGTGATCAAGACAGTGATAATGAAAGTGTGCATTCTGCTGTCAGCATGGATCATGGCAGTGCACATGGTAGCATGCATGGCACCAATTCTGACAGTGATGATAGTGATGTGCCCATGCCTGCACAGGGCCAGGGTGCACTGCAAAAACTGTAAATAAGTTACAAAAATACTCTTATTGGATTAGATAATTGTTTTATTGTCAAGAGGAAGTAGAGACAAGAAGGAATACAGCACATTTTAATTCCGCAATAGGGTGTAGTTGATGAAAAATTAATTCCACAGTGAACTGGTTAAATTTCGTAGGTTAGTAGAACTACGAATTTTTTTAATCAACAATGAAAACAGATTTGCTGCGTTCGCCAAAATTCGAAGCATCTTAAGTGGCTGTGGTCACTTTGTTTTTGGTGTGGGTGTGGCTATGAGATGAGCTTTATTTCGGAAGATGTGAATCTGCTCAAGATGTGATATAACAAAAAGGATAAGATAAGTTGATACTTCAACATCTTCACATGATGAGCATATCTCCACGCACAAATTATAGCAGCAACACAAAGCTACACAAAAATGTTCAAGTCTCCATGACCACATTTATAATGTTTTGAATCTCGTGTCCTCGTGAGAGATTTAGGTCCTGATATTTGGCGCATATGTTGTTAGTATTGCCTGTACCCATAGCTTCAGTGCCAGAAGAGGGCGGTTAATTTTTTTTGTTGATCGTGAGTCGTGTGGATGCCATAAAGCTCTAAAGGAGGGACATACCTTTCCCCTTAGATTTTAGTCCCCCCTTAAGAAGTACCTTCAAATATCCATAAAGGAGAAGGAAAAAAGAATTATTGTGTCAACATTATCCAGTGGATGTTGTGTTTGTCAGTAGACTTCAAGTATTTAATGAGCAACTAGGCCTTATTGACGTAACATCATCGCTGTTACATTAACTGCCAATGAAGTAACATAACATAACCAGTTTGAAATATAAAATAATAAAAAAAATTAAAGGTTCCACTCCTCACACCTGTAGCTCCCTCTCCTGTAAATTGGAACCTTCACTCCCCACTCTTGCAGCTCACCTCACCCAGCAGTTGGGACCTTGGCCTGTCCACTGAACATTTGCCTGTGTGATGTTTTTGTTACTGTTGATGCATTTGGTATTCTATCTGCTCCAGGTCGGCCTAAAACGGGACGTATGCACCAGATCAGAGTTCACCTGCAGTGGCTTGGTCAGTTTTAAAGTTTAGATAGTATAAAGGTCTGGATATACTGCACACACAATATATATATATATATATAATTACACGAGTCAGAGTGGATTATGCAAGTTATTTCACGAGCAAGTCCCACGTCCACGACGTGTAATAGATTTTCATATATACTTTATGTATGTATATATGTATGTATGTATGGTCGTCGGATTACACCATCTATGACACGTTTAAGTTCTTTCTAATTTTCTTGACAGTATTTATAGCTTTCAATAAATAATAAATCGCTTAAAAACTGCTTCGTCATCTGTTTCTGCTGCCGTGGAAGATGTTGCCATGATTCTTGGAAAGCTGTAGTTAATGACTACAATGCATGTGCAGTAGAGCATGAATAAGCAGAGAGGAATATGCAAGAATATTTAACCCCACACTTATAGGAAGAAGATAAGTTATCTAGTTCCATGTAAATGTGTACACACTTCCATAATCGATTCACACATTTATACATATTTACACTTATAATGCTATATACTTGGCAACCATGCATAAATAATTGTTACAATGAACAATTACTGTTTGGCAAGCCTAGGGTGCCTAGGGACCTACTATGCAGTCCCCTCAAGCCTTGGTTAGGGTGCCTAGGGACCTACTATGCAGTCCCCTCAAGCCATGGTTAGGGTGCCTAGGGACCTACTAGTAGCAGTCACCTCAAGCCATGGTTAGGGTGCCTATGGACCTAGTAACAGTCAACTCAAGCCTTGGTTAGGGTGCCTAGGGACCTACTAGTAACAGTCACCTCAAGCCTTGGTTAGGGTGCCTAGGGACCTACTAGTAACAGTCAACTCAAGCCTTGGTTAGGGTGCCTATGGACCTAGTAACAGTCACCTCAAGCCTTGGTTAGGGTGCCTAGGGACCTACTAGTAACAGTCACCTCAAGCCTTGGTTAGGGTGCCTAGTAACAGTCACCTCATGGTTTGGTTTATAGTGTAGTTGGTTTCCATATTGTGTTGAGCTGCAATTGTAGGACAGGTTGCTAAGGGGACAGGTTGCTAAGGGCTTGGTGCTAGAAGAGCACAGAGAAGTTTCCTATGAACACAAAGTGCTGCTCTGATAATCTCAGTGCTAGAGCTGTTTCTCCTCTGTGACAACAACAGTCATTGTTAGATCATTTATTAGTCTTCACGTTTTATTTAGAGGCCTTGGATGCTTATTCACAATATTTGAGCTGAATATGTAGAAATGTTTATCTGCGCTACTAAATGCTCATATCTGGCTCATGAGACTAGCAAGAGCTCTAGCATCCAAAGCTAGTTAAAATGTTTGTGCACACTGAGCAATAACTAAGCTAAATAACTAGTTCATGAGGCAAGTAGCTATAGCTAGTAGACACAAGCTTCATCACTACTGTAGCTCACACACAACCATGAAAGTGTCTTCTCTGACTCGTGAAAGAGATGGTAGACGCTATTGCACCTTACCTGAACCTCTTCAGATTTGTGCCGAACCACTTTATTGAACTGACTCAAGATTTAAAAAATTTGCAATGTATATATACGTGTTCAGGTTTTTTCTTTTTTTTAATCCTTGTGTACACTGTACCATGCGTTGTATTGATGTGGTCATATCACATTACAGGGCATCCCATAGTGAATGACCCACTCTATAATCATCCTGTATGGCAGAGCCAGAGAAGAGAAATGGATGCAGAGAAGGATGAGGGGCTGCAGATGGAGACACACAGGGAGGATGAAGAGGTAGAAGGAGAACGGAGCTCTCAGAGGATGCCAAAGCTAGAGATGGAAATCATTGTGAACAAGATCATCCAGAGTAAATTTGCAGCATCATCTGTAAGTGATCGTGAAGTTGTCTCTTCACATTCTGGTGAGAACTCGACTCCCGAGGAGAAAGATGGAAGGAGGGAGAAAGTGTCTGTGGTTCAGGACGATGATCATTGTACGTCGATAGCAAAAAACAGCGACGGAGAAGATAGGAAACTGTTGCATGCTCGTTTGTCTCCCACATCTGGATTATTTGCTGCTGATAAGAGTACTTGTGATCCAGACTGCACCGAGTGTGGACGAGTCCGTGGTGACCCTTTACCTACTGACCTGTTTATGTACTTACACGCCCTCTCTTACAAGGTATTTGATAATACCCTTTGCTGTTGACATCTTGACTTCCTCTGCGTTTCCTGTAATAGGGTGATGGATGGTCTTTCTCTACACCCCTCCCAGCCTGGGCTGCCCCAGACAAGATGTGATAACAGTGGAAATGGCCATGTTAATTTGTGTGTATAATATTGTATGCATAATTATTGTATATGCATATTTCCACGTAATGATACAAAATATAAAACAGACTTCTTGTCGAATTATTGACTTGGTCTTCTTGTCCGCTTCCTTGTTCGCGTAGCTAGCGAGGATCTTAGTCTGTGGCTAGTGCCTCTTTCCCATTGTAGCAGTAGAGTGGTGCTATGCTGGCCCAACTTAAACAACTGTCGTTCTGTTTCTTCGAGTTTACAAGTAAGTGAGTAAGTGTCTGTCTGAAAAGCGTTTTGGGATTGGTCCATGATCTTCCTAAACCTCTTCAGAAATGTCTCCAAGAGGTTCCTTGATAGATCTTGCCTCTCGTGGTGTTCAAAGCACATGAGTTTGAGTCCCATGGTGTAATAATATGGCTGCAATTTATACAGATCTACCACATTGGCATCTGCACTGAGGATGTCTCGCTGCAGTTCTTTGTAGCACTTTGGAAAGTCGGCAGTCAATATTTGTCTTTTACGAGAGCCTAGGACCTTAGCCAGCCAAAAAGGGACTTCCATTTTTAATTCCGGTTGCAAATGCTCCTCATTTGAACTCTGGTTTAGGAATCCCAAGCGATAAACTGGCATCTCAAAGTGTACAGGTACTCTTTGCTGTGATGCCAAAATGTCGTCTATGTTGAAGTAATTGTCAGTGCTGGGGAAGGGAAGGAGGTGAGTGGCTGGCAGAGAGCCAGAGGAAGTAAAAGATGGAGTGCTATAGCTGTCCATCGCCATAGAAATTTGAAACAACCGCCGCCCCACTCGTTATTCGACCCTTACCATTAATTTTGGTAAAGGTCGTCAACAGAAATGCCTGAGTGACGCATATCAGTCCGTTAGGATTTAGTGGAGGCGAAGCCGAATGCAATTGCCCTTACTACAAAAATTTCACAACAAACCATGCTATCCCGCATAATGCCATACAATAATAATGGGCGAAAAACAAACACCTAAGGTAGCTTTTAAAACAATTGCTCTAACAAGGGGGGGCTTGAGCTCTTTTAAATTTACATACTTGCCATTAACTATTGTAAAGCTGGTATGCCAAGTTGCGAATTGTGTTGGCCCGTTTTTAGGTGTAAGCTACCAACTTTGTCATTAACATTTCTAGCACCTTTGGGTACTGTAAAAAAATGTTAGCTAGTACATAACCTCAAAGTGCAGATGAATGACTTAGTTCTTGATTTAAATCCTTGGTCGGTGTGACACATGTGATCTAGCAGATCACATGACATATTTGACCAGGGTATACGTTTGGCAGGGACTGGCTAGCTAGAGTAGCCATGAATATTCTAGAAGTTGCTCACCTAGTTCAGAAAGCCTCCTTGTTCAGTTTTTGTCAAACTACACCCAAGAGACGGAGTTGGAGAAGGCTTATAACTAGAGGGCTTAGGATTTATTTGTTGTCAAGGAGTTTCCATTCTAGGTCACACAGAAAGAGGGAAACCTATTCCTAAGCATGGAGCCATGACAATGATGTCTTAGAGACTGGATTAAGGAAGTTATCACAGTCAATGAACATAATTATGGGTCAAAGTGTTTATGATTTTGTTGTTGCTACTATTAAGAATCTAACTGGCCCTGCTTGGCTCTCAATAATAGCAGATGAGGCCACAGATGTCTGTAGCATTGAACAGCTGCATTTGTCTATTCACTTTATTAGTGATGACTATGAAGTCGAGCCGATTCCACTGCTTTGTGTGTGTTGCACTAAATCGGACATTTTAATTAATGATCTAATCAGATGCAACCTCCCTTTAGAGCTGTGTACAGGGAATCATATGAAAGGGAGAAGAACAGGAGTGGCAGCAAGATGTCCCGAGTGAAAATAAAGCTGCCATTCCTCTACGTTGCTTTGCTTATTCCCTCAATTTGTGTCTTCATGGAGATGTTAAGAAATGAGTGTGCTCATAGAAACTGTATGGGAAATCACTAAACTAATTTATTTCCACCCTAAAAGATACACTTGTTCTTATCTAAACTGGACCAGAAGGAAAAGAGTGATGCTGCAGTGAAATTAAAGCCCCTGTGGAGCTTGAACTGGAGCTATACTTAAAAGGTCTTTTTCTAGAAGCACTAGATGAAATCCATGAAACTACTCCTGGGTTGAAAGCTTCTGGCTCTCTAGAAAAGTTTAATACGTTTTTTGGAACTCTGGTTGGGTTATCATCAGCTGAAATGTCATTAACATTACAAAGAAAAGACATTTATGCAAAATGCTTTATTTGCAGTTGACTCAGCAAAGGAGTACTACAAATGGGTACTATCAGAAGAAGAATTTAACCTTTTTAATGACAAAACTGTCACCATTGCTGAGGAGCTGAACATTGGTGAGCCAGAGATACCCAGACAAAGAAGACGGGCAAGATATGAGTGGAAGTTCAGTACATAAGCATTCTAGTGTAAAAGCATAATTATTATCAGATCTTGCTCTGTCTGATCCATTGAATGAGGTCTATGTCAGAAGCATGGTATATCAGAACCAATTGAGAAGCTATACTAATAATCCTATTTGCTGTGCTATATACTGGAACAGACTCTCAGTTAAAATCCGCAGTAGTGCAGCGACTGTAAACAGCCCAAAATACAAAGAAAATCTTATCTACACTCCCAGTAACTTTTTTTAAATTAAATGCATCACATGCTTTTTTTTTTATCTACAAAAAAAAAAAAAAGTAAAAGATTAATTAAAGTGTTGTGGTTTGTGGTTTTAATAATGTAACAGCCCGCCCGCCCGCATCCTGTTTATGTCTCCTGAAGTGATGAGATCATGAGAACCAATAAATCTTATTGGAGTGGTCCAGTACCAGTGGAAACTGTCTACTAGCCACTAACTGTGAAATATAATTTAATCCTCAAAATGCTGAGTCCCTTTACGTCCAACCACTGGACTCTACAGTGTTTTAGTACAGGGAGTAATTTAGGTATGGTAAGCAGTCACCTCAAGCCTTGGTTAGGGTGCCTAGGGACCTACTAGTAACAGTCATCTCAAGCCTTGGTTAGGGTGTCTAGGGACCTACTAGTAACAGTCACCTCAAACCTTGGTTAGGGTGCCTAGGGACCCGTCACCTCAAGCCTTGGTTAGGGTGCCTAGGGACCTACTAGTAGCAGTCACCTCAAGCCTTGGTTAGGGTGCCTAGGAACCCGTCACCTCAAGCCTTGGTTAGGATGCCTAGGGACCTACTAGTAACAGTCACCTCAAGCCTTGGTTAGGGTGCCTAGGGACCTACTAGTAGCAGTCATCTCAAGCCTTGGTTAGGGTGCCTAGGGACCTACTAGTAACAGTCATCTCAAGCCTTGGTTAGGGTGTCTAGGGACCTACTAGTAGCAGTCATCTCAAGCCTTGGTTAGGGTGCCTAGGGACCTACTAGTAGAAGTCAACTCAAGCCATGGTTAGGGTGCCTAGGGACCTACTAGTAGCAGTCAACTCAAGCCTTGGTTAGGGTGCCTCCTAGGGAGTAGGGACCTACTAGTAGCAGTCATCTCAAGCCATGGTTAGGGTGCCTAGGGACCTACTAGTAGAAGTCAACTCAAGCCTTGATGATAAACAAGTAACTATGTCCATTATCCTTCTGTCGACTATGCAGCCCATTTTCACTCGTCTGTGCAGCAAATCTATTTTATGAGAACTTATGGATAAGGTGGTTTTGGAGGGCTTGCGGGGATTTTTTAGTGGTCTTGGTTTGTTTTTCCTATTTCAAGCGGGCTTTCTGGGGAGTCACGTTATGGAAACGCCAGCATGTGGCTCCGTCGCCTCCCTTCATGCTCCCCTGTGATAGACGGGCGGGCTTGAATTCTTGTTAGGTCTCTTTTGGGTATATATATATGTTAGGTTTATCTATGGACAGTGACTTTAATGTGTAGGGTGTATATTGTGTAGTGTATATGAATATTAATGACGTTAGCTTCTGTATCGTGGTTCTCACTTGCGCACGCGCACAAGCACTCGCCCCTGTCCTAGTCATTCTGCTTTTTGACAGTATGCTGTGAATTCTGTGTTGCATTTTGTGCTTCTCAGTCTGTCAGTCTGTGTGTTTGTGTTTGTATTAATACGCTCAAGGGCTGTGCATGATTTCTTTGTCACTTTGTTGTCCTGAGATTAATTGCTCCATTGAACAAGCCATCACAAAGCAGGCGATGTAACATTTGACAACTTCCTCAGTATAATTTATAGTGCCTCTGCATGGGGTTAATTGCTGGACAGGGTATCCCCTGCCTTTTGGCAAACAACTTTTTTTCTTCAAATCCATGTGGCCTGGAATATTCTAGAACAAAGCAATTTATTCAAATACATGTGGCCTGGAATATTCTAGAATAAAGTAATTTATTCAAATACATGTGACCTAAAATAGTCTAGAACTATTTGTACTTCACAGTATTCTACTAGCTGACAATTTTCACACTAATTAACCATGAATGTGTTAAAACCATTACTATGCTCTTTTTGTTTTTCAACATCAGTACCTTACAGTGGCATGTGTCAGTACCTTACAGTGGCATGTGTCAGTACCTTACAGTGGCATGTGTCAGTACGGCGTGTGAAAATCCCTTAGAAAAATTAAGTTGTTTGTTAAAAGTAGGGGGGTCACAGCCCATCCAGCACCAGCACCCCCAGGAATTACCCCCCCCCCCCTAGACTGCAACTTAATACTGAAGAGATTGTATAACAATTCTTATTATTGTTCCCATCAGTAAGTGCTAAGTTAAAACTAATTGTTAGCAGAAAAAAATGGCGTCAAGTATTTGTTGCTTTAAATGTCTTTCCACAGGGCTGGAGTTTTTGTTTATAAATCTCTTAATGCCTGTTGTATACCCAAACATGCTGCCTGTATACCCAAACATGTTGCCTCTATACCAAAACATGTTGATGTAAAATAAAAAAGTTGCTACATTACATATGTGCCCTTAATTTTATCTTCGTTATAGCTATGTCCCCCAGTGAGATAGTGATAACCCACCTCCCCCCTTCTCAAAATCCTAGATCTACCCCTAGTAATATGTGGATATGATGTGAGGTGTGTGTGTGTTGTATCTGTCGATATGACTTGTGTTGCCTGTCTGTACAACATTGGGTTTGTGTGGTGCATCTGTGTGACAACACTGGGTTTATGTGGTGCATCTGTAATCAGCTTGTGTGGTAATCTGCCAATGCATGCAGTTACTTATAAGGTAGTGTCCAAGAAGTGACAAAGACCAGGAAATCGCCTGGAATAAGAAAGTCTGTGAGTCAACCAAGTGCATGGCCTTGGGGAGGACTCTTTTTTCCTAGAGCACAAGAGGAATTCAACATCTATACAGGCACAATTCAAGAAAACAAATGGGAATAAACAGTTTATTTATGAACTGATTAAACATTCCCTTACCATGAGGCAAGCAGAAATCACTGAACAGAGTCTGGGTCTTAACTATATCTTTACCAGATTTCCATTCCTGCAAGAAGCAGATAGTAAGTCACTTGTCAGGTCTCAATTTCTAACAAGAACACCAGTTAATTTTGATCAATCTGTGTGCACTCATCCCTATGTAATTTCTTTGCAGTGCTCACTCTTCTACTCGCTCGTGCTTGTGTCGTACTTTTTGTAGCTGATAGTGGAAATGCAGCTGATTGCTGATTATGGGTGATGACAGACTGAGAGCTCTCGAGAGGAGCATTGGACATCTCAGATTCCTGCTAACATAGATCAAGACAAGATTGAAGCACCACACGAGAAATGCCTTTCTGATATGCTACATGATTTGCAGAGAGATGAAGGTAAAAAGTGGAGGGAAGAAAATGCATATGGATTAAGAGTCTACTATTGGTTTAGGAATGCAAGGTAGTATACTTCTCGCCCTGTCAGTTCTACCTCTTCTGATACCAGATGCATGAAATAGATCATATCCCGACAAAGTGATTTTTTTACTGAGGTAAACTTTTACTAGAACCATTATCATGGTATATATAATATAGCAACTGTGCTGTGAGGGCTTGTTATTTAGCCCTGTGCATGGAAACATGTTAGAGCTGTTTTCCTTACTGACCATGATACCTTTTCCCCCTCTACATCAGGAATTTAAAAATATTAACTTGGTGGTAGAGGAGGTCCCTAACCTTGCTCCTTGTGTGCAGATGGTGGGGAGGATCGAGAGTGCCATGCAACTTCGTTGTAAAATCATTTCAGGGGTTTTATGCTTTGAGGATATTCCGTTTTGTTTAATGTCTGCTTTATTGTTGTTAATATTCAATATTCCCAATATATATAATTATAGGATGCTCTAATTTTTATGCCTTTATGGAAGTGCTCATCCTTTTACAAAATGTGTCAATAACTGTTAAACACTTCATGGCCTCACTGGTGTAACTATATAATCATAATCACCCTACTAGCCCTAGCCCTAGCCCTAGCCCTAGCCCTAGCCCTAGCCCTAGCCCTAGCCCTAGCCCTAGCCCTAGCCCTAGCCCTAGCCCTAGCCCTATGTTGTTGTTGTTTTGGTCACTCCCTTTATAGTTTGTGAAAAAGTGTAAAAGGCTTTGTAATTTTGTTACTAGTGTATTTTGGACTGTCACTTAGTGTTAAGTGGTACAAATGTGCTATGCATGTGGAAGCCTTGACTATTGGCTCGAATTACTATATATCTATTTTTCTACTTAATTATGCAGTTACATGTAATCATTGATTCTGAAAAATCTACTGTACACATAAAAGCCTGTTTTACAATCTTTGAATCTTTATCAAGTTAACTATAACACTAAGTATTATGATTCCCTGTAGTTAACTATAACACTAAGTATTATGATTCCCTGTAGTTACACTAATACAGTAGTATTATGATTCCCTGCAGTTACACTATTATAGTAGTATTATGATTCCCTGTAGTTAACTATTACAGTAGTATTATGATTCCCTGTAGTTAACTATAACACTAAGTATTATGATTCCTGTAGTTACACTAATACAGTTGTATTATGATTCCCTGTAGTTAACTATAACACTAAGTATTATGATTCCCTGTAGTTACACTATTATAGTAGTATTATGATTCCCTGTAGTTAATTATTATAGTAGTATTATGATTCCCTGTAGTTACACTATTATAGTAGTATTATGATTCCCTGTAGTTACACTATTATAGTAGTATTATGATTCCTTGTAGTTACACTATTATAGTAGTATTATGATTCTCTGTAGTTACACTATTATAGTAGTATTATGATTCCCTGTAGTTACACTATTATAGTAGTATTATGATTCTCTGTAGTTACACTATTATAGTAGTATTATGATTCCTTGCAGTTACACTATTATAGTAGTATTATGATTCCCTGTAGTTAACTATTATAGTAGTATTATGATTCCCTGTAGTTACACTATTATAGTAGTATTATGATTCCCTGTAGTTACACTATTATAGTAGTATTATGATTCCCTGTATATAGTTAACTATTACACTAGGTATTATAGTTACGCTGTGTTACAGCAGAAAGTTATAAGTAATAAACTTTGTTTTAGGTCATCAAGGTAAGGGATAGTGAAATACTCTACCATATTGTATTAAGAATAAATATCAATTGCAAATTAATTACAAAACTTTCACTGGCTCAAGCTGTTTGCATTGCCAAGTGATCATGGCACTAAACAAGACCCTTTTCCTCCCAATAAATAAAACCTTTAACATTGTTAGTGCACTCAGCTAATATTTAAAAAATTGATAATAAATAGTCAGTAAACTTGATAAGAGAACCAGATTGGATAGTCTGGTTCCAGGTGGGGACTAATGTACCAGAGGCAGATTGGTATGAATCTCCTGCAAAGTGAGTGTCACGGCCGTCAACTCTGTTCCACACATGCATCCAGGGCGTCTTGCATCAGTGTGTCAAACAATGGTAGGGCCATCCCCAGAAGTACATCCTCCTTGAGGTGCCACCTTCATTGTTGCACTCGTCCATTATCACTCACCTGCAGCTTGATTCTGACAACTGGATGGGTGGTGATGTGTCCACTGAATGACTCAATGAGTCTATCGGGTTCGGTGTTCTTGATATAGTCACTCCTGACAGCCGTGTAGTCAGCTCCTGAGTCTAGCTTGGTGTTGGTAGATCAACATCCTCCTGACAGTTGCATGACAAGGTGTCGACACGTGATAGTCCAACTGAATGAACTTCTCGGTGAGTCGGGTTTCCATCTCTTAGTCTTGTACAAACCCCCTAGTACAGTGTTTCTCTCTGACATACTGTCCGCCAGTCTTCCAGCATCTTGGATCGCACGCGATTGTTTTTCTCTCACCCATCAACGTGGCTGGGCAGTGACCATAGAAACCTCTCGATGTGCAGGTGTGCTTGGCATCATCTAGTGTTGTCGATATATCTGCCTGCCAGGTCCCATAGCCGGTTTGCAAACTGTGTGCCAGGTCACCTTGTCTCCTTTCTGCTGTCCACCAGCATTGACAAGACCCTCATGTCCAAACCAAACCTCACGAGTATAGCTGTGCAGACAATGCTGTAGTCTGTCGTCTGCTCTTTTGGCACTGTTCAGTATGCCGCTGCCGCCTCTCCAACTAGCAGGGTGCGAAGGTGCGCCATCGACTGGTCCCTCCACCTTATAAGTGGTCATGTGTTGCTCAAATAGTTCTTGAAGACCTCTGTATCGTCGCTCTCCTGAAATGGTTTGAGGATCGGCAGAGTGAGTGTTGGCTTAGCATGCTGCTCTGTTAGTTTGTCGATAAGCAGAACCAGCTGTTCGTCATGGCAACAGTTGTCGTCATCGTGTTGACATGAGTTCGCTAGGATGATATCACCAATCTGCCTCTGGTGCATTAGTCCCCCCACCTGCTGTGTGCACATACTGATGCCACTGACCTTACACTAATATTTTTAATTTTTCTTCTTGGTATTAATTATTATGGGTTAGCGCAAAATTTATCGACAATAAAGAATTCCAGATTTATGATATTTTGTGTGAAGCAGGCAACAGGTTTTGCTGGTCAATGCCCATGGGTCAAAATTGATGGGTTGGGCCTTACCATAATCCAGCTATGTTTGGACAGTGGTCAGCATCGAAGAAAGTACCACCCTGTGGGTCTGGGCCATAATAGGACGCTGACAACTACACTAACTAACCACACATTGTATAGCTTCCTGCCACGTCTTACATACTCAGACACACCAAGGTAGCAGTTCCGGTGATTTCAGGGAGTCAGCACAATGCTTGTTGGATTGAAATCACAATTATGGCCAAGGTCATGAACCTGACAAGGTTATCAATGTCCTGTGACTTTGTTTTAGTCTGTTGAGGATCATGAGAGCCTTGTCCGCATGGACTACTTGGCAGTTCACCAGCCAGTTTAATTTCAGTCTTCAATTGTGTGTCCTCTGCCTTAATTAACCTAGAATCATGACTCCCACTGCCAAGAAATTCACACAAGCTTGAGCAGAGTGCAACAAATTACGTGACATGATGACCTTGTCTGGTCAGCCTCACCTGAGTTACATGTAGACCCATGAGTGATGTCTCTCTGAAATAATATTTCTCAAGTAGCTAAAAATCCCACTGGGAACATACCACTCATTGTGAATATACCGAGAACCTCATTGTGGTTATACCACCCTCATTGTGAATATGCCCACCCACTGAGAACCTCATTGTGGTTATACCACCCTCATTGTGACCCACTGAGAACCTCATTGTGGTTATAACACCCTCATGAATATTCGAGAATCTCATTGTGGTTATACCACCCTCATTGTGAATATATTATATACTCCCTCATTGAGAATATACCCTTTCAGCAGTGAAAAATGCCCCTGTAACCTATAATCAAATGTTTCTCCTCAGTGCATCCCTCCTTTTAAAATTTCTTGACCACTGGTGTGATTGGAGCACTGGAATTTGCTCGGGATGTCAAGTATGCAAGACACTACAAGAAAGGGTTCAGTTTCCAACTCTTCCTTTACTCTACCTGTATGCTCGAGAAAGACTCCACATGGAAAACATTCACCCCGACCACGAGATAAGATGGCTGAGTAGAAGTAGAGATGACCTGTACTTAATGCTGAAAGTTATAATTATGCTCTGTGGTCGAGTTGCTCAATTTGGAACAGTTGACTCCACTCCAAGTGGACATTTTCACACACTCCCTATTTGTGCTGTGGAAGATTTATCACCCATTTCCAATTACCTTCAACACACATTATGGTGGTGGGTGTTTTTTTTGTAAGGTCAGATGTTCAACTCACATAATGTGGTCACTTAATTCAGTATAACTTGCTTAGTGTTGTTGAACTTCCTGCCACCATGACCAATTAGTGGCATTGGAAGGGCAGGATTTTGCATATGGCAATATATTGTACCAACTCGGCAGTGAGATTCCACCTGCCATCTGGGTGCTCTTGGCACAGTTTGGCAGGTAAGTATGGCAGCAATAGATGGTTAGCCACAGTGGTTGGAGGCAATAGATATTTGTCAATGTACTATAGGTACCATCACCCACAGCAGGTAGGTATACTTTACTCTGCCTTTTGTTCACTGGAAAAGCCAGAGGAGCAGCTTCAAGCACTCTACCTCCATCCTTCCCACCATGCAAAAGATATGCAGGACTTAAAGCATTCAGAAGTCAATGCCTGAGGCACGATAAACTGGACAACAATTGTGGGATTTTGACATTATCTTCTTACTTTTGACAGCGCACACACGAGCAGTACTTTGTTTCACTTGCACATGCTATCTACTTCGAAGGGTTATCACTAGTGCCACTGTTAAGATGCACAAAACAAAGGGAGAATCGGGTGTATTTAGGCGAGAAAAGAGTCAATGTTAATTATCTTCTTCCTGTCCTTCTTCCTCTAACTCATCATCATCAATGGTGGCATCTTGGTACTGCTGGTACTCTGAAATAAGGTCACTCATGTTGGACTCGGCCTTCAAGGGGAAAAAACAGACAAAAAAAAACATCACTAGATGATCCATTGTTTGACAACATGTTTAATACAACTCACCTCTGTAAACTCCATCTCGTCCATGCCTTCTCCAGTATACCAATGCAAGAAAGCCTTGCGCTTGAACATAGCAGTGAACTGTTCGCTGATGCGCTTGAAGATCTCCTGGATAGCAGTGCTGTTGCCTACAAAAGTAGCAGACATCTTCAGCCCACAAGGTGGAATGTCACAAACGGCTGTCTTGATGTTGTTAGGAATCCATTCCACAAAGTAGGAGCTGTTCTTGTTCTGTATATTCAGTATCTGTTCATCTACCTCCTTCATGGACATGCGTCCACGGTACATGCAAGCGACAGTGAGGTAACGACCATGGCGAGGGTCGCAGGCTGTCATCATGTTCTTGGCATCAAACATTTGTTGGGTAAGCTCGGGAACAGTGAGTGCCTTATATTGCTGTGAGCTGCGGCTTGTAAGTGGTGCAAATCCAGGCATGAAGAAGTGAAGACGTGGGAAAGGTACCATGTTCACTGCAAGCTTGCGAAGGTCAGCATTGAGCTGTCCAGGGAATCTGAGACAGGTGGTGACACCACTCATGGTGGAAGATATAAGGTGGTTGAGATCTCCATATGTGGGAGTTTTGAGCTTGAGAGTACGGAAGCAGATATCGTAAAGAGCCTCATTGTCAATGCAGTAAGTTTCGTCTGTGTTCTCAACAAGTTGATGAACAGAAAGTGTAGCATTATAGGGCTCTACCACAGTGTCTGATACCTTGGGAGAAGGCATCACACTGAAAGAGAGCATAATCCTATCAGGGTATTCTTCACGGATCTTGGAAATGAGGAGTGTCCCCATACCAGACCCAGTACCACCGCCAAGAGAGTGGGTGAGTTGGAAGCCCTGAAGACAATCACAGCCTTCTGCCTCTTTCCGAACTACATCCATCACACTATCAACCAACTCTGCGCCTTCTGTGTAGTGTCCCTTTGCCCAGTTATTACCTGCTCCACTCTGACCTGCACAAACAAAAAAGTGCAAAGACAGACAATGACCTGATGCATTCACAAACTACAACCTCATTGTCAGGTAATGGAAGTACATGTACAACTAATACAAACCTCTGGTTTCCTTGCTGATGCATAAGGAATAAAGTTGTTTGTAAGGCTTACCAAAAATAAAGTTGTCCGGTCTGAATAGTTTCCCAAAAGGTCCAGATCTCACAGAATCCATAGTTCCTGGCTCCAAGTCCACCAGAATAGCTCTCGGGACATATTTGCCTCCGGAGGCTTCGTTGAAGTAGACATCAATTCTTTCTAACTGCACGTCCTTGTCTCCACAGTAAATGCCAGTGGGGTCTATGCCATGCTCCTCAGAAATGACTTCCCAGAACTAGAAAAGTAAAGGAAAAAAGACAGGTTAAAGAGTTACCCTTGAGCTGCCCAACACAAAAGATACATTTCTCCAGTGCCACCCAAATCGCTAGCTAGTGATGCTTAAGATTTTTTTATAAGTCCACTTGCCTTGGCACCAATCTGGTTGCCGCACTGTCCAGCTTGAACGTGTACAATCTCTCGCATTGCGATACTACTAGTAGCCAAAGAAGCAAGTAACCGGAAGAGCAGGTATTAATTCAGGCCTATATAAGCCCGACTCACTTACGCGCGAGCGCGCCCAAGAATCAATTAATTGCTTGCATGTGGGATGGAGGGGCGGGGGTATTATTAATGATTTAATGTTGCTATTGCTGAGCCTGTTAAGGCCATCACATATATAATACAGCACAGTGTGAAACTATTTAGTAACTTATTAATTAATACGCCTATGAAAAACGTCCGCCACGAAAATTGTGATGTGTGAAATTGCTGGTGGTAAGTGTTGCCCTAGCTCGTAGCTCGTAGAGAAAGAACTGTATTTTGGGCCAAGTTGAAAGTTGCTCTGATGGCGAGATCTATACGAAAACTTCCCACTAATAACTCTTGAACCTGTGATGAGGTGAAGGGCCCTGTGCAGGACCTTGAATGTGTTTAGGCTATATATAAATTTATTAAATGACATTTACAGTGTTGAAGCCAAACTGATCCGCGAGCACCTTGCTGTTTATATTGGGTAAAGGATCGCTATTCAGAGCTACCAAACACCCATATGTCCTGTACCTGGCGGTTAAGCACCATCTCTCACAGTGACTCCCGATATATCACCCACAGAAATTGTCACAGATCAACATGTTCAATCTACAAATGTTCAAGTAGACCGGGTGCATGTATGAAGGATTCGGCTGATAATGCTGTTTGTGATGGGTCATCTGTTGTGTAAAGTGCAGGTATGTGAAAGCTATAAGGATAGGAACTGATCATATGTGCCCATACAATACAATACAAATTGTAGCAGGCTGTCCCTATGGACTACCAGCTTATACTGAATCGCCCAAAGAAAATCCTCTGGTATGCCAAGCCAGCAGTAAAAACCTATGGTGGTGAAAAGAGGATCTAAACGGCGACGGAAACTTGTTGCGGTTCCTCCACTAGCAGCAATGGTAGACAAAGCTTGACGCCAAAGCTGAGCTTCGAGCTTTTCTGTTGACAAAGCAGCAGAGTGAACTACACTATATCTGTCATGAGAACTGTTGCATTCTGAAGCCATTGTAGCTATATACTTCACTGATTCAAGAAGTTGATAATGTGGTAGCTTAGACTGTCAAATTTTAGACTGTCAAATTAAAAGAAAACGAAACACCTACAGCAAGCAGCCATGTATTTGATCGTGAGGTTGGAACAGAAAGGGACGATAAACAAATGAAATGCTAAAATAGAAATTATTGACGTCATCCAAGATGAAAGATTGATCTTAGAAATGATTGACACATCATTAGAACGACACATAATAGGAGCCTTTATGTTACTTCAGTATACTCCCCATTATTGATGTGGTATTTACCTTATTTCCACACAGCATTGGTGAAGTTAATTTTCACCCTACCAGGGGTTGACTTCTTCCTCGGCAACCATCTTTGTTAGGACCTGTTGGAGAAGTTTTTCAGTCAATGAAAGCAGTGAGGAAAGGAAAATGATAAACTAAAGCTCTTCAGAACATGCAGGACCTACAGGTGGTAAATGGTCTCTGCAGTAATCATGTTCATTTTGAAAAATAGTAGGGGGGGGGCAACAACCTGCATTGATGTGCTTGGATACCAATAAGATAATGGGGTCTAGGGGCATTGCCCACCAGAATATCAAAAAAAGACCTTGAGTGCATTTACTGGTGTGGTGAGACAAAATTAATGTGCCACTTAGTAGTGCATTGGAATGCACTTTTTTCTGCATTGTTAGCATCTTAGAGCTATTACTTAGGAACTTGGTCAAAATGACTGAGTTCCTCAAGTTGTAACTCAGATGAGTTCCTCAAGTTGTAACTCAGATAGTAAACATCATACTTACACTGGGCAAAGGACTCGCAGGTTTATTTTGCCAAAGTGTTTGTTCTCAAACATAAATGGATTTTCATTCCTGTTTTTGGTGCCACATCAGCTCGTAATAGCAGGCGAAGGTGAGTTGGATGTTGAGAACTTGGATTTAGAACCTAGTCAACCCAAGAAGCACTGCACCAGTCAAGTTATATCTGCAAAGAAACATGTGAGCCATAGCTGCAGGAAATACTCTAAGAAGTGAGAAAAAGACTATTTGGCTGGAATATGATGAAGACTGTGAGGGTCCATTTTGCCAGGTCTGCAGAAAATCTGGGAAGTCCCTTCTGCAAACGGGTGGGTTACCAAACCATTCCAATTGAAAGAAAGCTGTTGAGAAAATGAAAACCCATAATAACCATGCCCAGCTGGTAATGTCTTGAGGAGGTGAGAATCTGAAGTATTTCATAGAGAATGTACGGAGAAATGTCGTCAAAAATCTGTAGTTGACTTTGTAGAGGCTGGCACATGAATTGAGGAGTGTATTCTTCATAAAGCATCCTATTGCAGTATCATGGCAGATGAGTGTACAGATATTTTAAGTGTGGAAGACCTGTCCCTTTACTGTCGCTGGGAGGAAGGTGGTGTTCCAGAGGAGTATTTCCTGGAGATCATCCGCTGCCACTTGTTACAGTTAGCTTGTGTTCAAGCTGCTAATTCCACTTCAGGAATATACAACACTCGTGGCTCTGTCCTTTACTTCCCAAAGAGAACAGAATCCCTTAAAGAGATCCAGTGCGTACTTGATTGCCAGAATTGAAGATTATCAAGCCTGATATTCGCTGGTTGGCACATGAGAAGTGTGCAAAGTCAGTAAAAATAAGCTATTCTGGGATTGTTACTGCTCTGGATAACATCCATGATAGTACACATGCGCAGGAAACATTGGGATTTACCACAGCTCTCATTAAGGCAGACAGTAAAAATGCAGCGATGTTCTTGCTTGACAACCCACTTCCACAAGTAGCCAAACTCAGTAAAATACTCCAGACCGAACATTTGGACTTGTCCATTATATCCAGTCTTGTCGATGCAACCCTCCACATGTTGGATGATGCAGTTTTACCAGCAGCAAAGTTTTGGATGAAAGTGAGAACCTGGAAGGGATCTGAAATAAAAATTACTCGGGCAGACATCAAGTCGTTCCATGAAAAAGTAGCATAAACATTCATTAGTATCTAAAAGATAACATTTTGAGCCATTTTTCTTCATCTGGAGATATTTTGTCAGCACTGAGTATCCTTCCGAGGAAAGTGCCAAGTGTAGATTCTAGTGATCTGTCCTCCCATGGAGAAAAGTCTCTTAGCGTACTCCTTGCACACTAGGACACAGAGAGATCTGTGAAGTCATTACACGGTGAAGAAACAGCATCCCCTGACATAAGTACAGAGTGGAAATGTTTTCATCAGCCCTCGTGGCTAAGCAGCCTAAAGACAACAGAAGTGTCAGTTGAAATAGTTGGTTTCATCAGTCTGTCCATATCTGTTGCTACTGCCTCCGTAGAGAGAAGCTTTCTCTCGGATGAAATTAATAAAAACTTGTCTATGAAGCAGCTTAAGTTGCTCCATCCTTTCCCACCATGAAAATTGCTATCGAGAACCCGGAAACAGTGACAGACAGCGATCTCGAAACAATCTTGAATTTATGGAACAGAACGGGAAGAATGGCAAGGAGGGCCATCATGTACTCTGACATGGCCAGGCAGGCCTTCACTTACTCTGCCTTGGTCAGGTGGACCATCACTTCTTCTACCATAGACAGGCAGGCCATCACTCTGCCTTGGTCAGGTGGACCATCACTTCTTCTACCATAGACAGGCAGGCCATCACTCTGCCTTGGTCAGGTGGACCATCACTTCTTCTACCATAGACAGGCAGACCATCTCTGCCTTGGTTGGGTGGGACATCACTTCTTCTACCATAGACAGGCAGGCCATAACCTACTCTACCATGGCTAGGTGGACCTTCACTTACTCTGCCATGACCAGGCAAGACATTACTTACTGTGCCATGGCCAGGCAAGACATTACTTACTGTGCCATGGCCAGGCAGGCCATTGCTTACTCTATCATGTCCAGGAAGGTCATCAGTTACGGCTGTGGCCAGAAGGCCATTACTTGCTGCTGGGGTTAGGCATGCCATCAATTACTATGGCCAGGTGCTTTGGCCAGGTGGGCCATCCCTTAATCTAATGGCCAGGAGGGCCTTCACTTACTCTGCCATGGCCAGGCCACCATGATTTACTGAGCTGTGGCCAGGTCGGCTGTCACTTTCTACCATGTCAGCAGACCATTTCATCTGTAAGACATGATTAACATGCCCGACTTCCTACATACCCTATCCATACCCTCTTTTCCAGAACGTCTGTGGGAGTTATTGTCATGTGCACCGTATTGAGGGTCTCCTAGCCTGCCCGAGAAAGACTTAGAGGCAAGGTTGGATGTTGAGGCTTTTTCACTGTGGCCCTATAGCCATCACACCCAGTGGGTTGAGTCAAATCCCTTACCGTCCCCAGACCATAGAGGCTTAACTTATCTGGACAGGACTTAGGTTATAGCTTCAAGTCTAGAGAGAGTCACATATGCAAGTTATTATTATTATATATTTCTGCCTAAGGCATCTTATATTGGGCCTGATAAAGGTGCATTATGGAAGCCTTGCCAATGCATTTCCATAAGCATTGTCCAACTTTGGAATGACCCCCACAGATATTTTGTCCAGCGTGCGCACCACCACACTATTAAATATTTAGTGAATAATTCCTCAGGGCACAGTGTAATTTATTTCTGATGGCTGGGGTGTGAGTGACAAAATACTTGACTGAGAACTGCAATACCTTGGTTCACTTAATTCCGGGAGACGCCATATTAGCAGATTGAGGTTTTGATATAAAAGGTTCCATTAGTCTTTACTGTTCTACAGTACCTTTCCAACCATTGACGGGGAAAGAAGCAGCCAACAGGGCTGGAGCCCACAGAGCTGAGTCAATGCATTTCTGTGAGCATTGTCCAAACTGTGTAGTCATAATAATTATTTTTGGAATGACCCACTAACATTTTGTCCAGATTGTACCAGGTTGTAGTCATATTCATCGTACAAGCACCACCAGTAAAATCAGAATCACTCCAGGGTACAGTGTGATTTATTTGGATTAGCTAAGGATAACTCGACTACGTTAGATATAGCTGACTGTCTGCGTGTTGTGTGCATTGATAAACATGGATCTTTGCAGTTCAATTTAGCTAGCTATGTTCCTCACAAATTGGATCGCAATTTAAAAAAACAATATCATCACTTCTTAATATTACCGAAGTCGGGGAAATATCAGAGCTTAGACTTCAGGAAGGTTTTTAGCTTTAAACAGGAGAGGCATTCACATATCTGTTTCTTCAGGTCCTCGACAATAACAAAAGAGTTCAATGAATGGCAATTTTGAATCTTCACCTGATACAAAGTAGAAATTATGACAGTGGACGTGAAAAGCATTTCCCCAAAGTTCAATTAACACTGAATTTTCAAACAACATTTTTACCCTAGGTATATACGTATTTCACTATATACTTCATACCCAGGCTATTATATGAGATGAAGACTGAAGGAAACTAGTTAGATTTGGAATCATAGCATCTCCGGAATTTACATGACCCTCTTGAGTTACATAGCTAAAGCTGTCCCCAAGATTAAGTTTGATTTCCTAGAAGTTACTATCAAACATTGAAAGGCAGTTTTGTAAGACAATTCCCTAGAACTTTGCAGATGAGGTGACCCAAATATTTTCATGAATGGATATGAATAGAGATACCTTACCCACACACAAAATAAATGTATCCCAGCTAGTAAATACAATACATGGCGGGGAGTAAAGAGTGCATGGGGGTTAGCCTCTGGTAGAAGAGAGAGCAAGATAAGAGAGAGAGGACAGAGAGAGAAGAGAGAGCGAGAAAAGAGAGAGCAAGAGAAGAGAGAGAGGGCTGAGAGAGTAGAGACAGAGGACACAGAGAGAGAAGGGAGAGAGAAAAGGGTTCATCGGGATGCTACTAGATGCTCTAGCTTTCATCAGGATACTACTAGATGCTCTAGCCTTCATCGGGAGATGCGTATGCATTTATAAGTGTGTAACTAGGTATGGAGAATTTTGATTGGCAATTCATCAATGGCTAACAATCATCACAGTGAATCTCATTTTAAAGTGTTTTACTTTGTCTCCTTTGATGATCGCTGTAGGGCCTCTCGATAGACAGCATTTTGGTCTGCTTGTTTGGAGGTAGCATAGCTTGGCTGAGCTATCAGTGCCGTGAGAAAAGTAAGGCTCTATGCCGATGGGCTTGAAGGTCTGTACCTGAACTTGCTGACAGACATGGCAAAGCAGGCCATGCATGTGAGTTGGAGGTGCTTGAACTAGAGGGGTAGCACCAGTGTGAGCAGTTCAATCGAGATTATGGAATGGACTTACCTGGTTGCTGGGTGGCTACTCTCAAGAGCCTGAACTTGAAACCACGATGACCATATTTTTTTCTGTATTCATTTGTTAATGTTTTAATTAATTATGTCAGGGGCATTATCAGGGGCATGTCTTTTACTTGTTATAATTTTTATTTATTGTTTTGTATTATGTTATTTTTGGTTGTTATTTTATCTGCTATTATTATTTTTTCCACATCTGGTTCACATGCTGGACATGCGTGCCAGGGTGTGGCTTTTATCACGTGGTGAATAGCGGTATATAATAAGCTCACGTGAGTCTTAGCATCTCATTATTCCTGCTGAAATAGAGCATCCAGTCAAAATGTTGAGAGAATGTTGAGAGAGTAAATTGATTATAGAGAAGGTCATCGTAATTGTGTTACGTCAGAAGAGTTTGTTGAAAGTGACAATTAACTTAAACTTATTCACACAACATTAGACTAGCTACTTACAGTAACTTTCAACAGCCTCCTGGCCATACTCCTAGCTACTATGGCATTGTTGGTGACTAGGTCACATGACCATGGTGTGAATCATGGCAGCATGACTTTATAGCCAGAGTTATATTAATAATATGTGCCTTTCCTGGTCTCTGTCAATGGTAGGTTGTGGGTTTTGATGTGAATGGCCTCTATGACCCCTCTGAAATCATCATATGGCCAGGATGGATATCGGCTCATCCCCAAACTAGTGTTGGTATTGGTATTGGGTAAAGTTGACACCTACCGGGGAAGACCTTCTCTGTGTGTTTTTGGACACATATATGAAGATGTGCTTTACTTTCCCTCACATAACTAGCACACTACATTTAATGGCACACACTACCCCACTTTATGAGTTTGTTGGTTCTGTCCTTGGGGGACTAAAGGCTCCTAAGTGTTGCTAGGTGAAGTGTGGACTTGGAACCCTATCTTGCGAATCAGTCTGTTTAGGGGTTAAGCCTTTCGTAGGTGGTGGGAGGAATAGATTCTGCACACTTCACTGTATAACTAGATATAGATATATGGATCAAAAGATAGATCTCTCTGTGTGCTCTCTAATGTTGCATAGGTATATCCATGCCAAAGTTACATGCACTCTGTAAGTTTCCCCTCTTTGGGGCAAGGCAGGAAGGTGTTGCTTAATGATGAGATAGAGACAAGCTAGAGAGATAGCTATAATGCAGATACTAACTAAGCAGGTTATTATGCGAAGACAACTTCTTCTTTGGGGTTTACTTTGAAAGAAAGATTCTCAACACAGTATATCTTGTTCTCTGCGATCAACTTCAGCATGCGATGGTCAACGACTTGTCAGCTTAACCATTTCAACTCTCCAGTCAATTTGGTCTCACGACTTTTCAATTGTTTTGGCAATCTGTTGAAACTAATAATTGGGCCTCAGTTGAAGTATCAGATCATCCTACACGTCCACGCACAAAGAAGGTTCCAAGGATGTATGAAGTGGGGGCAAGTGCATCTGCATCCTAATAATGTTGTAGATCAAAGAGACTATTGATTTAGCAATGACATCAGTTAAAAGCCGTTTTATGAAGAGGGATTGAAGATTCTGCAGAAATTAGTAATGCAGCAGAATCAGTCGTTAACAATAGATTTTTATGACTCAGATTTGAACCATGACCTTCTACAAACAAAGTTGGCTGTACTTTATACTAAGCAAAGATGGGTCTATAATCAATTATGTACTGCTTTTTAAATGATTGATGTACTGAATATGGTTTTAAATTGTAAAAGGTCATCTAACTGGTTGTGGTCTACATAAGTTTCTTTTTCTTTTTTTAAAACCAATCATCGTTTTTAGCAAATACATTTTTGTTCTTATGTAGCTATATACATTACAGTGATATTTTTCAGCAACATTTGTATGTAGGAATATGCTTTAATAACAACTATAGTCATTTTAATAGCAACCACTTTTGACCTGGTTAGAAACACAGTTCTACATAATATTTAATTTATGATCGATGCTTGCAGGGTTTTTGAAGTTGGTGTGGTCCACAAGTCCATGTTTTGGAACTATTTAACCACCTGCTAATAAATTGTCTGAGGGACCAGTATAAACATTCCTCAGAACTAATTTAGTATGCAGTGTTTCCAGCAGCTTAGTGGCGTATCCAGAGGGTTCCGTGGGTTCCTAAGATCGCCTTTTCTTGATGGTATGTTGCCATAGCCATTCAGTTAAACGAGATTTCTCTTCTTCTTAATAAAGCAGCAAGCAATCCAAATGCTTGCCTTGGTTTTGTGCAACTCACACCAGCTTTATCCATGCAGCAGTCTAGCCCAAGCAGCTGTACAAGGATATGACCACTAGACTAGCTTACTATGCCACGCCTTCATCGAAGTCCTGCATCTAACACTATTTTCCCTCCCATCCATCTTAATACCACTGAATTCAAGAGTCGGCTACATCAAACTAAGCAACATGCACTAAAAGGAGTATCGAAGACTGTAATTTAATATCAATTCCATAAAAACAATATCCATAGAAACTATAACTTCACGGAACTAGACAAATGTAATTGTAAATAGTTCCTCTTTAATTGGTGAGTCAATGCTAGTTCCTCATAGCTCGGTGGAGTTCACTTACACAGAAGGAATAACAGCTCATCAAATTATAGGTAATTGGTGAGTTGATCCTTTGCCAAAGGAACGTAAATTAATGCCAGTTCCTCAAAACAGTTGTAATTGGTGACTATAATCTGTATCATGAGATCACCTCTCATATTGTTCAAGTGACTGGATCAAGTTTCCGGGAATTCTATTAATTACTGAGCATCCTTTCCAGCCAGTGTTCCCTAGCTACAGACCTGAATTAATTGTCCCAATTCATATAAAACACAGCAGAAATGCATCTGTATAACAAGAACCTCCTCTGGCTCTTCCTACCACAGTCTTGCCAATGGCAGTCTTGCCTTCATCCTTTATCATGGATACGTGGCATGGGAATGAGAAGAAGCGATCACCCAAGAATATTACTGATAGTAGTGTCATCAATCAAGAGCAGAAAGTGACTCTGGTTCAGTCTCCCAAGCCAAAAGATCCGAGATCAAAAGCCAAATACAACTTCATATCAAGGCTCCTGTTATATGGTGTAGCTGCATGTTTTCAAACATTTCGTAATTATTTCCAGTATAATTACCCAGCACTGCACATGCCTCTAAAATAGTCGTATTACTGGAAGTCTTCCTTCAATAGCTGATAATTTAATTATAGACGATCAAAAAATCTGCCTATAGAGAGGGGGGAAAGTAGCTACAGACAAGTTCAGTTACTTCTTGTCAATACAAGTTATCGAAGCAGTAACCACTGATCCACAGGCACCCAGATGGTAGGTGATAGATTCACACATTCACTTGCAGAGTATGTGTTCTATGAACATACTCTTGTGTTAATTGCATCATGCCAACGTATTTTCTGTCATGGAATACTTCTTGGAGCAAAAGGCAGATGGAATGAAAAAGAGCATGCAGGACCAGGAACAATTTTTTTAATATATTTTGATCTTCATATTCAAATATTATTATGGCTAATAATTATATCTTTGAATAAAAATTAATATCTGTCCAGCAACAAGAAAAACAACATTGTCAACCAAGAGCCTGCTCAGGATTATACGAACAGCTATATGTTACTTGCATGAGCATGTGTCATAATAACCTGTCAGCAACATGTGGTCCTATTTCCTACACATGTGTTTCATCATTATATATTATGATAAATATTGCTGGCATGTGAGATTAGATGCTATTGTGACATGCTATGAAACTTGGGCATAATGTATTTTTTAATTAAGTGCTTGAGTTCGGTTGGAGGACTGTTGCGTTATGGGTGATCACAACCTGGAACACACTGACCTCTTGGCTCACCCAAGTAAAGCCGACTCCGAGAAACTTAACAAAAAATTCAAGAAGTACGCACAAGCATAATTTTGTGTCCATTATTATTGCATTTGTTATTCAGGTATTGGAGACAGGAATTAGAGAGAAGAAGCAAAGGTCGGGTACCGAGGCTAAGGATGGTGATGTGAAGTGCTTTTGGTGGAGACTGATATTGCAAGGATTTCTAAATGGTTTGGAGGCAAGTCAAATAGAGTTGTAATTAGTTGGTTTGGACTTGTATATATAGTTATCATAGACATCTAAACAAAGGTCATTGCATAGGAACAGATAGGACAACCAGCAGTTACCTTTCCAATATCCAGTGAAAGGAAATGAAGTGGGGAAATAAAACTGGACCCTCTGATCTTGGTCCATGTCAACTCCAGAGGGTTCTTGGAAGAGTATAACTTGATTCAGATCAGATTTGCAAGTTTTTCTTTCCTGCATGAACCTTCAGCACTGGTTTTTTTTAGAAGGAAGCCACATGAGAGAATGTTTTGCTCAATTAGGTTGTGCTTTTCCCCTTAATTTTGGCTAAGAGCTCAGATAGCTAGCATCAGCTAGCTGCTATGCTAGTCAGACTCACCAGATATGTGTGATCTGCATATCTTGATTCACACTAAAGCATGGCTTGCCTATTACCATCTATGGGTTATTGAATTTAGGAGTATCTTGAATAGAGTATCTTAAGACGTGGACCATTGTTGTTGTTGTTGTTGTTTTGTTTTGTTTTTTGTTGTGTGTTTGTGTTTGTGTGTGTGTGCAAGTATGTGCTATAGTCAACTACAGCATTAATTATGTATTAGCTTGCTGTCTTAGTATGAGCAAGTCGCTGCAGGTTTTGCATAGTGTAACAGTTTAGCTAATTAAATTACTGTAGCAAAAATATCCTTTACTATAACAAATTATAGCTAAGTATATACCCAAATCCTTTTAGATAGCTAAGCTTTCCCAGCTGCGATATTGCCCGAATAATAATCTTCATCTTTGTAAAACCCTCTAGAGAATGTCGAAACATGAACCATAAGCACATATTGCAATGTTTATATACTTCAAGGTCATTATTCTTTATATATAGGTAACTTTATCAATAGGAAATGCCCTTCTTGCGAGTCATCTTGCTCGATATTTCAATCTCCCTTCTGACCAGCAAGATGACATTGAAACAAGCAATGCTTACATCTTTGCAGCAAGTGAGATCTTTGTTAGTATACTCTGAGATTAAGGGAATATATGAAATAATATTTTACTAGCTTTTACAATCGTGACGCTACCAGTCATCATTTTCACCTGTTTCTCTCGTATGATGAAAACTTCCATCCCCAACATTGAACACAATTGGCCATGACTAGATGTTGTCCTGACATGATCCCATCATCATCACCAATAAAATAATAATTTACAGCTACACTTTTAGTAGTAAAGTCAATTGCACAAACTGATACAAAAGTCACTGGAAGCACTTTAACTTACTGCTGCAAATAACACAAGCAATTTGACAACAGTAATAACAATAAAATGTTGCTGCTATTGGTCAATGTCATTATAAATCTCTTTTGCCATAGGTTTGATGGCCATGACTGTACTGTTAGCTGTTGCGAACACTAATGCTTTCCTTAGGGACTCACCATCATGATGACTACAGCAATTTATAACAAGGTAGAGCATCATCAACATTTGGTAAACCATTTTTTTTAAATGTCAGCTGAAAGTAATTGATAATCAAGTTAAATAAACTTCTGCCTCTGGTTCACACTGTGAAAATGTATCGTGTTGTAAAGTAGCACATGATTACTCTAGTATCGATCATGTGGTTTCAACAAAAAGAACAGCTAATGCCGATCAGATCTGCAGTGAGTAACTGGCAAGTTTGTCTGACACAGCACCTGGTTCATGTGTTCCACAAACGTATTCACATTATGCTGATACTTATACTCATCGGCTCAAAGAATAACATATATTTATGTGTGTGCATGCGCAGTCCTAATTTACAATATATTGTGTGCTAGATCATATTGTAGGTGTTGACTTTGAGTCAAATGACAATAGGACAAATCTCAGTCGGCCATATTATAAACCTTGCCTCTAATGATGTGCAGAGATTTGTCCAGGTAACTCTAAATACTCAATTATGATAATAAATGTTGTTGTTTTTAAACAAAACATGTTATATTTACAACGACTTTCTCGATAATCATTTGCTGACACAACAGTTCCACTAGAAGCTCTAGTCTTCATGTATTTTAGTGATAAACAGGCTAAAGAAATCCTGAATGAAGCTACTCCTCTAGAGGGGAAAACCCCAAACCAACAAAAAAAGCAAAGAACCATATCCAATGACTCTTTACCTTTAAAAATAAGTTACACTAATAGCTTGTCCTCGGTCCCAAATCATATAGATTACAGTTGCACATGCTTGTAACTAGGTTCCCCACACCTCTTTCCCCCAATTCCATTGATGCAGCAAGCACCACAAAATTGCATCCACTCATATGCCTGTGGCTAACATACTTGAGCTCCATTTCATATTCACTTACAGGAGTTGCAAAATTTTATCAATTTTTTGTATTGTTTGATTTTGTTTTGTTAATGAAGGAGCATGTTCACATACGTACATGTATTCTTTGTCAAATTTGAAAGTCATTTGCTCTGTGCTCAATTTGCTATGGGAAAGAAAGAGAAAGAAGATGAAGAAAGAACTAGGAAGATATAAGGTTGATATTTTGGGGGTATGCCATAGATCCAAGGCATGCTGGAAGTGTTTTTGGAGGGGGAAATGGCTGAAACCAGTTCCATTGTTCCATTCAGTTTTGGCTGATATATGAGCATTGATTGTTTTATCATCTGCCATTTGAAATGTGGGTCAGCCCAATAAATCATAGCAAGTGATGTGGTAATCTCTAATAAGATTCTCATTATTTTCTCTTCAGGGCTTCACACACACTCATTACATCACAATATCTCATCTTCACCTTACTGCTGTAGTCTACCTCATTTACCAGTAAATAGGGTTGGCAGCATTTATTGTTCCAGCTCTTATTTTGATGATTGTCGTCATGCAATGTCTCTTGGCCAGAGGTTACAGGAAGTTAAGGTAATTAGTAATGGCTGTAGCTAAAGTTAAATAGAGAGAACAGATATTTGAATTGTTGAAGTGATGACACACAATATTAGAAGGGTATTTTTGAACTGTTTTCCAGAGTACCCTCAATATTTCGCTTCACATTCTGAGCACTACACACTGTTCAACTCTATAGAGCTGTTTAAGTTGATAATGAGTCCGGAGTTCCAGAGTCTTAATCCAATTTGTTGCTTTCCTGTCTATTCTACACGTATCTGAAGTCTGCTATTCTAACTGATAAGCGTGTATGTATGACAAACAAGGTGATAACTGGAATTAGGCAATCAAGATATATGCTTGGGAGCTGTCTTCAACAAGATTGTGACTACTATAAGGAAGTCAGTCCCTTGCTGATGTTATACGCATTTTCTATACTTACATTTTTACTCATTTGGTTTCCATTTTATTTTATATTTGCAACTGCTGATGTATACAGTATTTTAACCATTCTGATTTCCATTTGTCTTATATTTGTGAGTGCTAATTATTATAATGACTTTCTCAATAATCAACAGAAATTTTCTTCTCGACTTTTTTTGCTAGATGCTCTACAGTCATCAACTGAATACTATCAATTAGATGCTCTACAGTCATCAGCTGAATACCATTATCAATGGTACCGAAGTGTTCAGGTGTCTAGACCGAACCTAATTCTAGTATAAACACAAAGCTGATCTTGCTACCATACCTCAGTGGAGTTGAAAGTCAAGAGCTGTCTTGTTGTAAGTTAGGATTGTATTTAAGCAACAGATGACCAAATGATAAATGGTGACACATATTTTTTTAAATCTCAATCGCATTAATTGACTTTATTGAAGATTAAATTTCAGTTAACTTTGATGTGGCAAATATTATAGCGAGGCAGTATTTTATAAAATTACGTGTGTTTCAAATATGAAGTTCTACAGAACCTAGAAATGTATACATTGGCCTTTTTTTAAACTTTATCATCAATATTTAATTATTGCAGCATGAGGTGAAACTGATAGGTGTCATCAGACTTATGTCTACTTCCTTCTCTGCCACTGGATTCATTACTCTCACTGTGGGCATACCACTCATTACATTTGTGCTTACTCATTTCAGCACTGTACAGGCTCTGAGCCTGGAAGCCACGTCAACATTGATGATGTAGACTCCAAGTCTATTGGACTCCATGACTTGAGGGAAAAGATTTCCATCATCCCCCAAGTCCCAGTGTTGTTTATGGGAGTGTGAGGTTTAACTTGGACCCCTTTGAGGAGCACTCCGACTTGGATCTTTGGGAGGTACTGGAGCATGTGCGGATGAAAGAAGTTGTGAAAGCAAGTCAAAGGCCAGTTGTGACTGAAGGAGGCAGTAACTTCAGTGTGGGTCATAGACAACTGGTGTGTCTAGCCAGAGCCCTCCTGAGGAGATACTGATACTGGATGAGGCCACAGCTAGTGTTGATCACAAGTATGTGTAATAAAAGTCAATCACATGTGCTCCATGCCAAGCAATCACGTGGGGGGTGGGGTATTTAATGTGGGTATCAGAATTCCATATACTATGTGCAGAAGGTTATACACATGCATCAAGTGAGAGCACAAGATGTCATTAGATGGCACAGAGAAGGACATGGCAGATGAAAAGATAGAGCACAATAACAAGAGTGCCAAAAATAACTTGATAAGTATACTGTATCTAGTTATTAAATGCATGAATGTCTTGGTAAATACACCTTGTGTGCATTGATGGCCATCAAAAAGCATACCTATTCCCATAGTTTTTCAATTGTCACTAATTGATGATGTGCTTAGTGTGTGTGTGCCTGATGAGCAGTGTCCCTATTAAAATTACTGTATAGTTTAACAGGCGTTACTTGTTTTATTATTAATTCACTGGCAATGTAGTGACTATAACTGATCAATACATGTACGGCTAAAAAGTATCTCAGCCTTGATTGTATTCACATTACACCTCCACATAATTCTTAATTCAGAAGTAAGTGCCACTGTTATAGGGCGAGGGCTAGAACAGCAGCTGTCACTAACTATAGTTATCTAACTGAGAGAAGGTGAGGTAGCTAGCTCTAGTTTTACAGCTCTTGGTGACTCAATTTTTAAGTTTTTTTGTGAATGGTGTACATTCTTAGAAATAGTTGTTATTTAGAGCATCACCATTCAACAAAGTTGGAAGTGGAAATGTTAATATATGCTTGAGCTGTTGCCTCTTATAGTCAAGTTTAAATGTTAATAAATGCTTGAGCTGTTGTTTCTTATAGTCAAGTTTAATAGATGCTTGAGCTGTTGTTTCTTATAGTCAAGTTTAAATGTTAATAAATGCTTGAGCGGTTGCTTCTTATAGTCAAGTTTAAATGTTAATAGACGCTTGAGCTGTTGTTTCTTATAGTCAAGTTTAAATGTTAATAGATGCTTGAGCTGTTGCCTTTTATAGTCAAGTTTAAATGTTAATAGATGCTTGAGCGGTTGTTTCTTATAGTCAAGTTTAAATGTTAATAAATGCTCGAGCTGTTGCCTCTTATAGTCAAGTTTAAATGTTAATAAATGCTTGAGCGGTTGTTTCTTATAGTCAAGTTTAAATGTTAATAGATGCTTGAGCTGTTGCCTCTTATAGTCAAGTTTAAATGTTAATAAATGCTTGAGCTGTTGTTTCTTATAGTCAAGTTTAATAGATGCTTGAGCTGTTGTTTCTTATAGTCAAGTTTAAATGTTAATAGATGCTTGAGCTGTTGCCTCTTATAGTCAAGTTTAAATGTTAATAAATGCTTGAGCGGTTGTTTCTTATAGTCAAGTTTAAATGTTAATAGATGCTTGAGCTGTTGTTTCTTATAGTCAAGTTTAAATGTTAATAAATGCTTGAGCGGTTGCTTCTTATAGTCAAGTTTAAATGTTAATAGATGCTTGAGCTGTTGCCTCTTATAGTCAAGTTTAAATGTTAATAAATGCTTGAGCGGTTGCTTCTTATAGTCAAGTTTAAATGTTAATAAATGCTTGAGCGGTTGCTTCTTATAGTCAAGTTTAAATGTTAATAGATGCTTGAGCTGTTGCCTCTTATAGTCAAGTTTAAATGTTAATAAATGCTTGAGCGGTTGCTTCTTATAGTCAAGTTTAAATGTTAATAAATGCTTGAGCTGTTGTTTCTTATAGTCAAGTTTAAATGTTAATAGATGCTTGAGCTGTTGCCTTTAATAGTCAAGTTTAAATGTTAATAAATGCTTGAGCGGTTGTTTCTTATAGTCAAGTTTAAATGTTAATAGATGCTTGAGCTGTTGCCTCTTATAGTCAAGTTTGCTACTGCATGTACAAAACAGGTCAATTAAATTGCAGACTTTGAGAGCCATCCTGCAGAGGAAAGGATGACAAGGTTAGAAGAATTTAGACCACTTCAGACAGAAGTAGAGTGTTGGAAATGATTGTTTCTCAAAGTTAACTGTTTCGACATTCAGGAACTGATAGTTATACTGTATACACTATTCTTATGTCACAGTGTGCTTTGATGCCTGAGAGTTTTAGTACTGCACTAACATTTGGGAAAATATAGTAGCTATGTATAATATATATATGCTATGATGAAAATTCATTTATTTTTGCTTCCTATCTAGCACTGGTGAAATTATACAATAGAGAAAAGTTCAGGGAATATACTGTCCTGACCGTTGAACACCAACTCAACACCATCATGGACTCGGATAGAATTTTGGTTAGAAGACTCGTATCTTTTGCTTTGTTGAATTTTAATCATTGCTTCTGACACTTAGGTGATGAGTGATGGTCTTGTGAAGGAGTATGCCATCCCTTACGAGCTCCTTCAGAATCATGACTCACAACTGGTTGGACCTGAAACTTCTGGAAGATGGCTAGGTCCAAAATGAACAGCGAGACAATATGAACAGAGTATTACATTTTGTATCGTGTCAGTGAGTTGAACTGTGTTAATATTATACCATGCAAATACAGCTAATTATTCTTCAATCCATACCGAGAGTTCAACCTTTGGTTGTGTGCCTCCTTGACAACTTCTATAGTCACCGATACCAGCACTCTCTCATTCAACTCTTCTAGTGTTCTGTTCTTCCTTTCTTGGTCATGATTGCCATCTTGGTCACTCTATATGCATCTATATACCTTAATTGATCACCAATTCACTAATACAGACACAATGTGATCATAACTTTATAACTATAGCTCTATAATTTAGATCAGTTGTGCTCCAAATCGTCCTCAACTTGCATGAGTATATTCTACAACTTGGCCACATTAAACCACAATTACACTTAACTTAAGTTGATAGATGGCTTCGGCCATTCTCTGCAATGGCCTCTACCAGTGTTCCTCATGAAGAGCATAATTATCATAAAGCGTAATTAGAGGGGATTTGTAATGTACACTCTAGTCGCTCGTAATTCACCAGAATTCAAAAACTTTGAAGGGAGAGAATGAAATCCTGATCTGATGTCACATCAACACTAGCAAGCTTAACAAAGAAAATCCCCCCTACACACCCACACTCCATTGAGAGACAAGCTGGTGTTCGGGTCAGTGACGGTGAATAGTGTGAATATATTATGTTGGATGGGCAACAAAACAACAAAAGCGTGAAGACTAGAACATCGCCGGCACCAAAATGTCGAGGAACAAATTTTAAGTTGAGCACTGAGAAAGTCATTGTCTTCTACTATAATAATATATATATGTCAGCTGTGAGTTCATTGAAACCGGCAAGTGGGAAAAGGTTTAATTCTCCCAATGTGCTGGGGAATGGCCTGTGTTCATTTTAAACTTTTGTGGGATTGAAGATTCCTGTGTTGAGGTTGACCAGGCAAGCATGTACTTTCCCTCACCAAAGCCATCCCCATGGAAACAAAGGAGAGGCAGAATTGCAGCCACTTTAACTTGAAGGGACAGTCACTGGACTGAAGTGAAATCCATGGAAGGAAGACATTTCTCCCTTTGACAGACCTGTCAGGAATGGTAGCCTCAATCTTTAATAGAGAAGTTTCTTTACATCAACCTTTGCATATGTCAGGACAGTAAAGAATCAGTCTGATCTTTCGTGTATTAAAATATTGGATTAATAAAATGAAACAAGAATTTACCAACGTAGATCACAAACATTTATAAGACCTTGAAAAAAAATACAAAAACATGAACACATTTTGAAAATGAGTGTGCCCATGTAGACTGCAATGAGATGACTCATTAGCACTTCTGCTTGCTGCCTGCCTGTTTGCCCAGCTGCCTTTCTGCCTGCCCGGCTACCTCACCTACCTCACCTGCCTCTCCTGCCTTCACATGATAAGCAAAGATGCAATGAAGAGAAAAAACAAAAATCCCTATGACTATATTGCTAGCCTGGCATGGTAAAGTGATCTGTAATGATGTCATCATATTGGATTGTGATAAGAGAAGTAGCTTATATGAGTATTGCTTATGGAGTCCACACTTGTAAGGTTGAGGTGAGACAGATTCACCGAGGCAATCATTTCCAGTTTAGCAAACCCGTTTTATTTATCACAACTCCATAACTAGAGCATGAGCAGCTATGTCAGAATGAAACTCCATCATCCTTTCTTGTCAGCTTTCTGTTCTCACTTTCCTGTGCAGCCAGTTTTCTTTGCTCTAGCTTGGAGTTTGTTTTCTTGATCTTTTTCTTTGCAGTCATTCTTATTTTTTTACATGTGAACATACACATAGATACATACACATACATACATACACATACATACATACACATAGATACATACACATAGATACATACAGATACATACATACACATACATACATACACATAGATACACATACATATAGATACATACACATAGATACATACATATAGATACATACACATAGATACATACATATAGATACATACACATAGATACATACATATAGATACATACACATAGATACATACATATAGATACATACACATAGATACATACATATAGATACATACATATAGATACATACACATATATACATACACATAGATACATACACAGATACATACACATAGGTACATACACATAGATACATACACATAGATACATACACATATATACATACACATAGATACATACACAGATACATACACATAGATACATACACATATATACATACACATAGATACATACATATATATACATACACATAGATACATACACAGATACATACACATAGATACATACACATAGATACATACACAGATACATACACATAGATACATACACATAGATACATACACATAGATACATACACATATATACATACACATAGATACATACACATAGATACATACACATATATACATACGTAGATTCACACATAGATACATACATAGATGCATATATAGATGCATACGTATATACACACACACAGATACATACATAGCTACACACACAGATACATACATAGATAGATACATAGATACATCCATAGATACATCCATAGATAGATACATAGATAGATCCATAGATACATACACATAGACACATAGATACACACATAGATACATGCATAGATACATACATAGATATATACTGTTACGGATCCTTCAGCAGAGTCTCCCTAAACAAGGAACATTTACATTATAACCTGATTATGATAATTTAATATGTCACCTTGAACATTACCCACAGGTGTGTCATTACGATAGTCTAGGCTAGGAGTTATATTATTACCTTATAAGGCCTGGCTGGGTTTCAGGGCTGGCAGCCTATTTAAAGGAGCCAACCAATGAAGCCCAGTCAGATGCTGAGATGAGGATGCTGAGATGAACTGTTTGTAAGATTAATTATACTATATATTGTTGGTCATCTGGCCCCTCAGTCTGGTCAACCCACGACACTGGTGGCAGCTAAGGCTATGGACCTACTCCAGGCACAATTCGATTACACAGTTCCACTCTCTCTACAACTCTCCTTTGTGGATGGGTAGATTGTTGAGCTATCCCGTGTGTCTTGGTGCTGTTCGGTCTTCTTCTCCAAGTAAGATGTCCGCTACCAGGGCCAGAAAGCTGGCTTCGGCTAAAGAGGGAACAGAGCATTTCCCCTCACAGAGTGACTCAGAATCTAAGTCTCGGGAAGAAGAAGTGTCCTCAGAGGAGGATACCATCATCAGAGAACCCTCTCCATCTTCTAGGATGTCAGTGGCCAAGATGCTGGTCTACCCAAACCAAAGGATAACCGACGCTGGGGATCTCAACTGGAGCGACTGTCAACAAGTGGAGAGTGAGGGAGACCAAGATTCCGGCAAGACTGGAACAATCCCAGTGAAGGGAAAGCCTGAGGTCATAAAAGAGGCCGAGCCTCCACAACCACCCAACTTTGACCTAGTCAAGAGCCCCCATTGTTATGAGTGCAATGACCTTGCCACATTGCGGCAAGCTGTCCCAAGAGACCAGCTGCCATGATAATGAAGGTGATGAAACCGAATTCCCCTATGAGGGTACTATCAACAGCAGGTGAGTGAACCTACTCCTAATGAACATGGGATGCAACTTTTTCCAGGTGCATCCCAAGTTAGTCCCAAAGCACTTCTGTAATGAGGGCTCTGTCACCATTCGAAATGCAGGTTGGGACACACACAACTACCCCACCACCATGGTGGATCTGCTGTTAGAGAGAGATACAACTCCACCTTAAAGAGCGGCCTCTGCAAGCACATCACCAGATTTAGGGGCCAGTGGAACAAGAGCATCCCAATCTCCTGTTCGCATTCCGGGAGCTCCCTCATCAGTTCACAGGCTTCACTCAATTTGAGATGCTCTATGACTGCAACCCTTGAGGGCCACTGGACGTCCTCCATGAGGAATGGGAGGGGCTATCCTCCAAGTCTGAAAATGTGGTGTCATTCATGCTAGATAGATACGCTAAACTGGAGGCAGCCACGGACATACAATGGAGATGGAGACCACATCTAAATGTCAGATGAAGACTTGGTACGACCGCTCTGCTCGAGCAAGGTCATTCCAGGTTGATGGCCTCATTCTCGTCCTGCTACCATCAATCGTCTCACAAGCTGTTGGCCAGCTGGCCGGGACCATTCCCCATTACGGTGATTAAAAAAAAAAGCTTCTTGCACTCCAAGATCAGCTTTTGGGAGAAGCTCTCCTCCACCACCTACAAGGTGAAGACCGACAGAATCAGGGAGCAGACATTCCATGTCAACATGATCAGCAGGTGAGAGTCACTATCAGCAGTCTGTATGTTCACCTCAACCACACACAACTAACCCCCTCTTGTCAATGATGCTGCAGAGATTCCCACTTGGACTGATCAGGAGCTGGCCTTTATGCATCCTCATGTCGGCCTGGATCTGTCCAAAAGCCAGCAGCAGGACATGGAGAACCTACTAGCTCGCCACAAACTAACCAACCGGGATTAATGCAACTTTCCTCCACTGAGATCGACACCAGCGACTCCATCCATCAGCTCCCACTCCTGCCACATTGCACATGCCAACATGCAGACAGTGAAGGATGAGGTAGTCCAAATGTTGCACAAGGGTATCATCACGACCAGTGGGAGTCCCTGGGCAGCACCCATACTCCGAGTACCGAAGAGGGATGGCTCATCAAGATTCTGTGTCAAACTGAATGCGGCCACCCAGCTGGATCCCTTCTCCATGCCTCACATAGAAGACCTCATGGATGGGCTAGCGCTGTGGTTGCATTCATCTCCACCTGGGTCCGACCTCTGGATACTGGCAGGTACCTGTTGCAATGGACTCAAGAGAGAAGACAGCATTTACCACCCCATTCAGGAAATAAGAATTTTGTCATGCCTTTCGGCCAGTTAGGGGTCCCGTCGACATTCCAATGCCTCATGAATGGCATCTTCAGGGACCTCTCTGCCTCCGTCACTGCATACATGTGACAATGTCGTTGTCTACAGTGCCACATGGAAAGACCACCTCTGCCACCTCGTGAAGCACTAACCAGACTGGCCACAGCAGGATTCACTATGAAGCCTGAAGTGCCACCTAGCGATCAGTGCCTGTACCTGGGACATGCTGTTGGGGGAAGAGGCCAGGTGTGCCCAGACTCGGCCAAGGTGTCTGCCGTTTGGGCTTTTCTGGTCCTCAAGAACAAGAAGGACATGAGATCCCTCCTTGCCCTAGCTGGCTATCACTTGCAGTACTTGCCACTCCACTGACCGACATCAACAGAAAGGAGTGCCAGGACAAAGTGGTGTGGCTGGAACAATACCAGAGATCTCTGAGGGCTGCACTGATGACCTCTGATCCAGTGCTGCAGGGGCATGACTACTCACGTGAATTCACTCTGCACACTGATGCCTCGAATGTCAGCATCGGCGCAATAATGAGCCAGACCACCATGGAGATGGATGGAGATCGACTCATTGCATTTTACTCTCGAAAACTCGAGCTCCGCAAAACCAACTACACTGCAGTAGAGAAGGAATGTCTGGCCATTGTCGATGGAATCCAGCACTTTTGAGTGTATCTTACTGGTGTGCCATTCCACGTCATGACAGATCACAGTTGCCTCCACTTCCTCAACAATGTGAAGGACACCGGAGACCGCCTGACTCGATGGTCGCTTAGACTCCAGCTTTATAGCTTTACCATACATCATCGACCAGGGAGGTCCAACAGCAATGCTGCTGGCCTGGCCTGACAGGCTTGGCCAGATGACTTGACCTGTAGCACGCTGCCAGAGCGGCAAAAGGGGAGTGTTATGGATACTCCAGCAGAGTCTCCCTAGCCAAGGAACATTGGCCAAGTGTGATAGTTTAATATGTCACCTACAACCATTACCCACAGGCGTGTCATTATGACTAAATACTGGAAATACTTTAATGTTTGGCACCTAGAATCCCATGTACTTATGTCTTTGGCACCTCCCCCCATCGTCATCCCCAAACAAACTCTTTGTAATTCATTATTTAATCATTAAAATACTTAATTCATGTTTTTCCCTCTTGTAGTCGTTGTCATGTATTGTTTGTATGTACTTGTGTTGACTTATCTCAAGGCTCAACAGAACAATTTAGAATGAATCAGTTAATAAAGCACTTAGCATGCTGAGAATGTTTTTGGGGCTAAAATAAGCTCAAGAGTTGGAATCTGTCTATCTATTTATGCCTCTGGCCATTGAGACGTCTGGATTTTTCGGCCCTGCAGCTGCAACCTTTTTCACTGACCTTGGCAAACAGGTTGCAGACCAGTTGGAGGAGCCCAGGTCACAGTCCTTTCTGCTATATATAGCCGTCGAAGTTCAATGGGTTAGGACTTTGCCTGAGATTGTTTGCTTGCATTTGGATTGGTTTATTTATTTATTTGTGTTTGGGCATGTTTACTATTTCTGTTACTTCTACTGTTACTTCTAATGTAAAATATGTTGTAGTAAATGAGTTAATTAAGTGTCAATGGACTCCTGTTTATAATATGGGTATATGTATATGCTCTATAATAATATTCTTTGAAAACTGAATAATTTAAAAACATGTTTAATTCACTAAAACATTAACAAAAAATGATAAATAACTGAGAATATATGGTGGGTGTGGTTTCAAGTTCAGACTCTTGAGAGTGGCCACCCAGCAGTCAGGTAAGTCCATTCCACAATCTCGAGTGAACCGCTCACACTTTGGTGCTAGGCTGATGTGCAATGCCTCCTTCACTAGCAGTTCCTTCTGTTTTCTGGCCTGGTCCAAGATGGTGTCTTCCTCCCACAAAATAGGAAGTCCATTATCCCATGCATGCTCAGACTTCTCTTTAGCACACTATCTACAGGCATCTTGATGTTCTTTCATTCTGGTCTCCAGTCTTCTGTTGGTCTCCCCTATGTAGTACTTCCCACAGCTGCAAGGGATGTGGTATATAACGCATGAGTGCATGGTAATACATCCTTCACTCTGCTAAATTGAGCCCTCAAGAGTTCTTCCCGATCTACTTCCTGCAGACCTCCTGATGTCTTAACTCATCCTTGCTACATAAAGAATTACTGCCATAAGATCCTCCTTCTTTTCAGACTCCTAATTGCCTGTATAGGTGCACTTATCTTCCTTTCATGTGGTGGATAGCTAGCTACCAGGCTCACGTGAGTCGTGAGTCTTAGCATCTCATTATTCCTGATGAAGGCTAGAGTATCTAGTTGAAAAGTCGAGAGAGTTAAATTCAAGTAGATTATTGAGAAGCTCATTGTAATAATATCAACTAAAAAAAATGATAATAATATTTTATCATCCCTAAGCAAACCTCTCCCTGTTTTTCCTCTCCCATCATCACCTGAGTCCATCATGAGTGGCACAACCAACTTTACGGCTGATGATCCAGCTTGAATGCAAGCTACTCTGCCTGTAAAGCATGGTGGTCATGGAAATCATCGTACTGGGCAGCTTGCTCCCTCCATCAATTTGGCCTCAGCTGCTACCTCTCATCCAACTCATTTTTCCACCTCACTTCTGGTCACTCCATTTTCCTAACCAGGAGGCTGCCCTATCAGAGTAGTCTCAAGGCCATGACCATCCTCCTCCACCAGGCAATGCAGCTAGCATCCTGAAGACCTGGGGTGATGACAGCTGACTGCTGGAGAGTGCTGCTGATGACTTGGTCCGTGCTCGGCTATTCAGCTGGTGCATGGCTTCATGCTCTCCCAATTTCCTCTGTAGGCCTGGGGATGAATGACAACACCATGGCAAGCCCTTAGCATGGGATGCAACATGTCCAGACCCTTCGGCACCATCATATTGTGGTTTGGCTATCAGCAGTGCAGCTGCTGCAGCAGAGGAAAGAAGCGGGCCAACTTTAGACCATAGCCACACCTTCACCTCGGTTGCTATAGAGACATTGGGGGGTCACTATATTACAATATTTCAGTGCTCATTGCTTCAGTGTGCCTCCCAGGGGTGGGCAGCATTGGTCCTTGGCTACAATAGTCAACAAAGAACTGAGAGAAGAAGAGGATCCCCCCCCCCCATCCCAACCAAGTATGTCAAGGAGGAGGGCTATTCCCCAAGAACCTATGAAGTCTCTGAGATGCTAGCATCTTCAAAGCTAGAAGAAGAGGATTTGAAAGGGGTTATTCGATTGGCTTGTCTGAGGACACCCTTGCAGATTTGAGTGAGGCCACTTTTTGTGCCCTCAAGAGGAAACATTCTTCACCTCATTCAGGGTCGTCCATACTTCCACCTGCAGTCACCTCTCCAATCTCTATAATCTCCTCTATCTCTGAAGCAGATGTGTTGCAGGCAATCAAGTCTTTCCCAAATTGGTCTACTTGACCTTTGCATCCTTTACTTTTCTGTCTGGTTACTAATCGTCACTGCACTCAGTTGTCGTCAGAGTTCTGTGTTCTGTATCTAGATGACATCACCCTTGCAGGTACATGTGAAGCTATTCAACATGACCTTTCATCAGGTCTACTGAGGAGATAGGGTTGTGTTTGCAATTACAGAAGTCTGAAATCATCTGTGTTGACCCAGTTACAAGGGGGACTATTTTAGTTTCCCTCCCAGAGCTAAGGTAGCCAACCTTTCTGAAGCCTATCTCTTGGGTTTCCACCTTGGTAATGAGGACTCCTGTATCTGCTGCTCTCAAGGTGAAGCTCAACTAACTCAGAGTTATGGTCCTCTCTCTCGATCTTTAAGCTTCTTTACCTGTCTTCCTGTTTTTCCTCTCCCCTCATTGCCTCATATTATGAGCACCTTAAATCCATCTGAGTAGCACAACCAACATCAACTTGATGGCTGATGAGCGACAGCTTGGACCCAAGATACACTGCGCCTGTAAAGTATCTTGGTCTAGGAATCCGTCGTGCTGGGGAGCTTGCCTGTTTCAATTTTGTCTTGTTTCTATTGGTCAAACAAGTCACTTACAAGAAATTACTCAGTAACCTGTCATAGATCATTACCAAGTATCTAGACACTTTTGCCTCTTCTTTTAGACTCCATAAATAATAACCTGGTTTTGTTGAAGGTCTGTACTGTTAACTACTATCACAAATGTAAATTTTTGAGGAAACAAACTGACCATTTTTGTATGCTTGCTGACTCTACTTCACAGCGCAAGTGTGTTTATAACATTGGCGATCTTTACCCGCTGTGATATGAGCAATGCATCGGACAATTTGGAGTCTTATGGTAGTAAAAATTATTACATTATATGCAAGTCAAGTGTGGGTGGAAATTAATTTTAAAGATCACATGTTCCGAACGATTTTTGGGGTTGTGTGTCTACTACCTTGTAAAGAATTCTTGAAGTGTTTTGGGGGGTTAAATTGGCCATTTACTAAGAAGCTGCCAAAGTGAGTTTTAGATTCTTTAACTACAATTAAGTTTATTTTTAACAGCTTTTGATTTTTTGTCAATGTTTCAACCGAATGCTTCAAGAAAGAAAAAACCCAAAAAGATTGTAATTTTATTTTTGAATTATGTGGTCCTGTCCCACAAAGCTCTTGTCACACTTTCCCTTGCCTATAGTTAGATGCTAATGAATTGATGAAGTGTTCCAAGTCTTAGAATACTGAACTCAGGAAGATAGAAAGGTTTTACCAAAATGTTGGCAATCCTATCACCTTCCTTAGTATTAACTAGTGGATAGATTTTTAGGATGGCTAGCAATTCTCGCTGATGAAGACTGAAGCATGTTTGCAAAAAAAGATAACAAAACCAAAAAAATGATTGAAAGAGAAACTACAGTGTTTTTGATAGAGCCAGCTGAAAGTAACCATAGAAACGAAACAATATCCACAGAAACTCTGTGGTTACTTAATTAATTAATGCTAGAGGCTTAACCATACATATGTACTACTTATAATTAAATAAAACTGCACCTATGTTAAACGTGAAGGAGAAGGCACTGCTGTATTTCCTTATGTTTTGTAGAAAATTGTTTGCTTTGCTGATTTTCTCCACAAATAGTTCTTACGGTGTTTATGGATACTGAAAGTGGTGACAGACTAATCTTGCCATTGTAGAAAAAGTTCAGTGTCATCATATTAGGACATTAGCCTAAGGTAGAAGTTTCCACTTCTTCTTGCCAGTTTCTGCCTTTCTCTGTTCAACTCTCTCCAGACCTTGGCTGCTAATGCTGCTCTTGCTAGTCTCACCTTTCTCTGATTAGATTCTTCTGGATATTTCTTTCCTTGTGTGGTAATGGTGTTTTTCTCTTTCTCTCTCCCTGTTGAATATTCTGATGCTTGCTCTTACAGCAGCAGTAACTCTATCTCAGATTTTGAGGCGTTAACTCCTTAACTTATTATTAATTAAAACAGCATATGAATAAAGACACTAAAAGGTATGCATATTTTATAAGCAGTCCTATATACTGTCCCAGAACATCAGAGCGAGCTGCTTTACTCTGATCACAGCTATGCCTCTCGCTACCCATTCAGACTCAGTAAGCAAATGAGCAGTAAAATAATCTTGGGCACATTCTGTCGTGCCGCCAGCTAGATTGGGTAGCGCATAGCTCTACAGAAAGTGCGGAACATCTATATGTAACTTCCTCAATACTGCCTAGGTTCACAATTTCTGCCGTTTCTTCCTAAATAGTTGACTAGCCAAGAATCAATTACCGCCGCCTGAACTGGGAGGCAGTTACATTGCTGCGTGGACAAGGAACAGGGAGTAATGATCACGCCCACTCCTCGAGAGGTGGGCAAGAATGCAATTGAGAGAGGGGAGAAGAATCAATCTGATTCCTTACAGGACAAAGCTGCTTTGCAATGCTCTAGCCATTGCCTAGCCTTAGCATAGCTGAAGGCCTATATTATAATCCAGTACTGATGTCTGCCATTATTATGGATTGTGATGTGAGTACCAATAGAGGGTGGAGTCTTCTCTTGGCTATTGTCGGGCTGGGCTTGGGGAACTGTTGGACTGCCTCGAGTCTTAGCTTCTCATTAAGGCTAAGGCATCTGGCAGGGAATTGTCGAGAGGATATTACAAGTAGATGATTGTTGTGATATATAATTCTTGGCTACTTCCTCCATCTTTGACTACCCAGTGTCGTCAATGCTTGTGGTTAAATGACCAGCGCACTAGCAGTGATGAGTGTTGCTTGACCCAGTCGCCCGATTTTTACTTAACTGATCTCTCCTGTGGTCTCCGTTTTCTTGTGGACACTGGTGCAGAAGAGCTTAATTCCTCCATCAGGAACCGAACACCTTGAGTTTCCTGACCTTGCAAGCAGTTTAAAGCCCTATTCCCCCCCCCCCACTTTATAGCTCCAGAGATTCTGCTCACTCATGGTATGGACTTGATATATAGCTCAAAAGATAGTTCGGTCTCTGTGTGCTCTCTTTTGATAATAAAACATGCTAAAGTGGGGGTTCAAAACCTGAGTGCCTGATTACTAAGTGCTAGAGAACTGAAATTAGCACCAGTGGCTAGAGGAGGCCCTACTGCATACAACCATATGGGTGGAAGATAACATTTTAAGGAATTTGAAAGATATTCATTTTCCAACCGCGTGCTTGACCGCGTGCTTGACCTCGTACTCAAGTTTTAGCGCCTAATGAAAAATCATTGCACTTGGCAATCTGCAGAAAAATGTGTTGCACTGACTCAGGTTTTGAGTACCCTCACTTTAGCTCCAGTATCTTGGCTATAGTTTTAACCTAAAAGAGAGCACACAGAGAGACCTATCTCTGGCGCTATAAAGTGGTATATAACCGCAATTTTGTTAGCGCCTACTAGTTTATGGTAATGTTCCCCCTTTTAAACAATACCCCAATCATCACTAATGACAGCCATTCGCTGACCCTCGATCTCGGCTTTCGACACACTTTCTATTGGGTTTTCATCCTAGCCGACATTGAGAGACCTCCTCCTAGGTGCCGATTTCCATGACACACACACCTTGTGGATGCCCAGTCCCAGTTGAGAATATAGGGCATGTCTAATACAGGAAGGAACCATACCCAGTCCATCCCTTCTGCCATGAGCACCCATCAATGAGTTTGAAGGTCTACTCTTCAATTTTCCCTCGCACACTCGCCCCAACTGTCAATCAGCCTCTTAAACATCACATTGAAACTACTGGGCCTCCAGTCTCTGTGCGAGCCCGTCACCTTTCTCCAGAGTATATATGCATTGCTCGCCAAGAATTTGAAAACATGCAGAGCTGGGAATAATTTAACCTTCTTCCAGTAACTGAGCACTGCTCTCCACATGTTGCCCAAGAAGACCCCTGGTGATTGGCTTGAAGTACTGAGCTTTGAACAAAGTCACTGTACCCCCTACAACCAGGATTTCACTTCTTCACTACACGGATCTCACATCTTTTCCAAACTTGATCTGGTCAAAGGCTTATCACCAGATCACTGTTGAACCTTCGGGCGTGCCCAAAACTGCTATCACTCCCCCTTTGGGCTTATTCAAATTTATTCGCATGCCTTTTGGTTTGCATAATGTGGCCAAAGTGGTTTATTGACCAGGTTCTTCAGGGATTACACTTTTGTTTGATGTTGTCATCACCAGCGCTACTGCAGAGGAACACAAGCACCACTTGCGACAAGTTTTTCAGCATCTCAGTGAATACGGCATCCTCATCAACCCTTCCAAGTGCACATTCAGAGTCAACCATTTAGCCTTCTTAGGACAGCAAGGTTGATGCTGTTGGGCAATTCCCATGGCCTATCTCGGTATGGCAGTTACGTGAATTTTTAGGCCTCATCAACTTCTACCATCGCTTCATTTCCCAGTGTGCATGGACCGTACAACTACTGAGTGCTCTGTTGTCCACTCCAAAACACGAGTCTCGTCAACTGGCCTGGACAGACAATGTATCGGCTTTCACAAAGATAAATGAAGCCTTTGCCCAAACTACCCTCTTAAATGGTGTTCCCTGCACAGTCTCCATGGATCGGGGAGCTCTGTTCGAGTCAGCACCGTGGGAGTACTAGTGACAAGTGTATTCACACAATTGCATACCATCCAATCTCTAATGGATTTGTTGAGTGTTTCCATGCCAGAAAAGCCACCCTGAAGTGCCAATCGATGCCCATCAACTGGGTTAGTTCATTACCACTAACCTTTAGGTTTCTGGACGACACTCATGACCTTCAGTGTTTTTCAGCAGGTGTGGCACCACACTCCATTCACCTAGTAAATGTTTTAACATGGCTACCAGCAAGCCCTCATCTGACCCTACTAGATACAGTGTCAAGCTTAAGGTTGAAGAAACCAGTCTAGAGTCAGCTCTGCACCTGGTTTCTGATTTGAGTGTAAGCTTTAAGGCTTATCGGCAAAAATAATAGGTGCACATCGGCAATTTTAATAGTCACTTCCAAAATAGTTGCATGATAAACTAGCATGCAATGCAACACCTCCGAGCCCCATAAACTCAGTCCCCATGCAAAGTGAGCCCCATAAACTCAGTCCCCATGCAAAGGAAGGTGCACATGGATGATCTCCTTTTTGTTCGGCATAATGCTTCACACCATTGCAGCCTCCCCTACGATGGTCACTACAAAATCCAGCAGTGCCAGGGTAAGTCTTGGGTCCTGTACATCAAGGGTCAAGATTGTACCATCTCATTGGACTGCTTCAAGCCTTGCAGACAGTGACCTTCCACCTGCGGTGGTTGACTCCACCTCCACTTCCTTTCATGTCACCTCACCCATGCCACTTAGCTACCAACACTCTACTCGGGCAGAACAGGTACACTGGCCAAAGAGATTATGTGACTTCATAACTTAATCTTCACTGGAGGATGAGACTTTATTTTCCCTTTACCAGCTAGTTAAGAATCCCTTACCAGTTAGTTGTTAGCTAAACATGTGCTGTTCTGAAGATTTTTTCCACCACACAAGTGTGGTTCTACAGGTGTACTGCCACCTAGTTCATATATAGGGACAGTTGATATCAACCTAGTAGTGAGTAGCTGGCAATGTGAGAGACCAAACTGTGGGGGTTCAACTGTGAGGGTTCTGTCTCCTAAATACATTAACAAACCACAACTACATCACTTTAAAAACAAGACCTCAACATCACTGACCACATGCACACAATAATAACATAACTACATACTGTACACATGGCCAGCTACTAACATAATTATTGTTCACTAAATGTAGTCCAACTCTCACAAGATATATTAACAGTAATCACAAGTCAGACAGCTTCCCAAGTTTATAATCTCTTGCATTCCATCCACCATCTTCAAACAGATGTGTCACTTGACAGATCTATTGGAGCATGAGAAAGAGCATTGTGTTCCCATTACATGTTCCTGTTCTGTATACAATGTCAAAAGAAAACTGCTGCAGAGCTAAACTCCACCTGGTCTGTTGTTGTTCCCATTCACATAATCTCCCACACCAATGAGCGATAGTTGGTACAGTAAATTATCTTCCTAGTGAAAAGTTTCAATTCACAGTTTAATATATAGGAAGACACTTCTTTCATATTGTCGAATATCATTCCTCGAGGAAGTAAATTGCTGCTGTGATAATCTACAGGTCGATCTTTGTGGTCGGTATCCAATTGACACAAAACCTCCCCCACACCTCGGTCTGAAGCATCTGTGTGTAATATAAACTTCTTCTTGAAGTCGGGATTCCTCAACACAGGAGAACAGCACAGAGTTCATTTCTAATTGGTTAATCCCTTGTTGCATTCTTCCGCCCACTGGACTTTGTCCGCTGATGACTTCCTCTTGTTAAGTCAGTGAGTGGTGCTTCAATATAATTAACTTTCGATAGTATCCAGTAAATCCTAACAATCCTTGAACTTGAACTTGCTTCTTCGTAGCAAGCAAAGGGAAGTCTGTAATTCTCAATTTCTCTGGATCTGGCTTCACTTGTCCATTTCCCACGACATGTCCTAGGTACATGCATTCCTGCCTGCCAAACTGATGCTTAGCTGTGAGATTATTTTATCTCAGTCTTCCCAATACCTCCTTAACATGCATTATGTGACTCTGCCAGGTCTCACTAAAGATCATCTAAGTATGCTGCCACATAGTTCTCCGTTCCTCAAAGCAGCTTATCCATCATTCGTTGGAGTGTGGAGGGATCTCGAATCACTGTAAATTGAAACAGTCCTCTAGGAGTTGAGAATTCTGTTTTGGCTCGATCCTGTTTTGCCATTGGTATCTGCCAGTAACCTCGAGAAAAATCTCAAGTAGAAATATTTAGCTTTTCCTAACTTATCTATCATCTCTTGCAGCCTAGGCATGGGATATGCATCCATTGGTGTCACCACACCAAGTCATATATTTCCATCTTTCTTCTTGACAACAACAATCGGTGATGATCTCTATGAGATGGCTCAATCATCGCAGTCTCTCACATCTCCTCCAGCACCTTCAAAACCAATGGACTGAAGGACATCTCTAAAACTTGCAATCATTTCCCTCACTTCCTCCCTTGAAAGTTGTCTCCCTAGTGCCAGTTGCTCCTTATCTCCCCTCAGAACTGAATATCTTCCTCGCTCATTTCTTCATCTAAGTAACTTCTGTGATGGGCTTCTCCCATTTTGTCAGGAGGTTGACATGGTAGGTCCTGTTCCATTTCCAACGGTCCTGCATATCAATGAGGTAGTTAGCTCAACCCACCTTCTTGATCACTCAATGTTGCACTTGTCACTCAGAAGCAGACTCTCTCTTGCTAGCATTCTGGTCATACCATATTTTTTTTGCTTCTGAGCCACTTCTGGCAACTGCTTCATTCCCTTTCTCTAATGGGAAGTAACAAGTGAGACAACACTTACACGTCACTCTTGTCATTGCTCTGCCAAAATATTCCCAGGACATCCAATGGCTCTCGCAAAGTGTAGCCATACAACAGCTCAAAATGGGTAAATCCCGTAGGAGACTGAGGCACCTCTCTATAAGCGAATAGGAGGTAGGTAGTAGAGTATCCCAGTCTCTCCACTGTGAGTCCCAGACCATACAGTATCCAGGAGAATGTCTCCAACTGACTCCCTCTCCCACAAAATCTTGCTTCAGGACACCTGGCTGATGAATAGCATGCCATCTCATAGGAAGTGCAACTCTTCTAGTTCATTCTCTCTGTGCAAAATAATGCCATTTCACAGTAACAGTGCCCCTTCTGGTGACAATTAAAAGACTCTATATCCTTGTATTGGAGTCCTTCTTGGTTTTGCCTGAAGAGTGGAGCATCTCCAGGTCCTCTGGCTTCACCTTGACTTGTTAATCCTTTACCAAATGCTCTAGTTTGCTACATCAAAGACACCGTCTCACTGACTTGTCTCCCTCCCTCTTATGCTTCTCACCAGCTTGATCCTCCTTCCTTGCTAGAGAAAATCTTCTGCTAGAGCAGCAGCATCCACACTAATTTTGGGATGCCGCTCTTGAACGAACACTCATACCTCATCTGGTAGTGTCTTTAGGAACTATTCTAACACCCCCATATCCAACAGCTCCTCTCGGGTCAGACAAGCACTTGTTCTAGATCCATCATATGCAATAGCTCCCTCTCGGGTCAGACAAGCCTTCAACCACTTGTTCTAGATCCACCATATGCAATAGCTCCCTCTCTGGTCGGACAAGCCTTCAACCACTTTCCAGCAGAGTCATTCAATCTCGCCACTAACTCTCTGTTTGCTTCTTCACCCCTCTTCTTTGATGTCCTAAACTGCTGCATATTGTAATATCAAAAATAGCTTCCTTTACCACCTCATAATCATTTGTCTCTTCTGATGTTAATGCAGTATGTGCATCCTGTGCATTCCCAATCAGAGCTAGGGCTAGGGCTAGGTCTAGGGCTAGGCAGGTGTGATGCCAACTTGAACACACTTCTTCTTCGCCTCATAAGAACATCAGTCTTTCAAATGTAGTAAGGTATGACACAATGTCATCTTTCTCTGTCAATTTAAACACCTCTACTTCCTTCCCCTCTCTGCTCGTCCCATTGCTACCTCACCCTGCAAGTGTATCCCTTTCATCAAGGTCGGCAACGTCTCCATCTGTCCTCTCGTCTGCTCTTCCTTTGCTATTTCTTTCTCTCTCTGGTGCCTCTCCATTGCATACTCCTCTTCCCTCGTTTGTCTTTCTTCCTCCCATTGCCTTCTCTCCTCTAAATGTTCCATCTCTCGCCATTCCCTTTTGTCCAGCATCAGTGGCATCATTTGCAGTCCACTAGCCCTGATGAATAAACTCTGCCCATCCCATCAGCTCTGCCTCCATTTTTCAATGCGAGCAGTTCCACTCTGGATTGTCACAAACTAAAGATTCAAGTATTCGAGTTCTTGACACCAAACAAGTTGGTGAAATATTCCACTGCTACCACCGTACTGTGAGGGACCAACTATGGGGGTTCAACTGTGAGGGTTCTGTCTCCAAAATGTATTAACAAACCCAAACTACATCTCTAAAAAAAACAAGACTTAAAAGACCTCAACATCACTGGCCACATGCACACAATAATAACATAACGTAATGGGCTAATAATTTTTCTAACTTGTTTTACATGTAGTCCAGCTCTCAAACATATTTTAACAGTAATTGCAAGTGAGACAGCTGCTCCGTAATCTCTCACCACATGTCAAGGATCTGTTGAGCTCATTCAAGGTGAATGCTTGGCACAGGATAAGTGTGTTGTCAGTTTTGATGTCTCCCCTCTTTATATATATATACCAATGTTCCCATAGATGAGGCAGTGGAAGCCAATTTTGGAATGTTGGTGCAAAACAGACATGCATGAGAAGACTGCACTAGCGGCTGACAGGATTTCTGAACTGTTGGAGTTATGCCTAAAATCCACCTACTTCAGGTATCAAGGCAAATACGACAAGCAGAAAGAGAGTGTAGCAATGGGCTCTCTATGGAATTTTTTGTGGAATTGGCACTCACAAATGCTCCCCTGAAGCCAGGTTTTGGAAGAACTATGTGGAAGACACCTTCTGCATAGTGATGGAAGAAGGGAAGAGAACAGGACAATCTGAACAACATCAGGCTGTCCATAAAATTTACTATGGAGCTTGAAGTGGATGAATCGCTTTCTGGATTGCCACCAACCAAGGAAGATGGAAGGCTGACTGCAACCATGCACACCAACCAGTTACTTGTTATACATAACACCATTATTCATGCCAGAATAGGAGTAGTGAAGAGTTTGTATATAATTATGAGCATGGAGATTATGGAAGGAAGAACATCATTTGAATAGGGTTTTTTATTATATCCTCAAACTCATTAATATACATCTAAATGCAGGGATGAAAATGTGCACTGATACAGGCATAGGTCTGGAAAGAAGGATCCTATGGAAGTAATTCCTTATGTGTCAAGGATAAGTGAGGACATCAGGATGGTCTGCAGGAGGTTCAACATCAGGGTGGTTTTTAGATCAGGAAGTATATACTCTGAGGGCACAGCTAAGCAGAGTGAGGGATACCAGCTAGTATGCACTCATGCGACAGTGGAAGTGAACCCCATCAGTTCAATTCAGTGAAAGTGTACTATAGATAATAAGCCTGTGATCTACATCTGGTAAACTTCAAAATCACTTTGAAACTAAATAGATTCCATCAGTAAGTGTCAATGGAGAAAGCTTATGAAGGCAACAAATAAGAAAGATTTCAAGAGTGAAGTTAGTTTCAAAAATGATGTAGACCTTGAAGAGTTAAAGCATTTCTACCTGACATCACCAAGAAAGGTACACCAGACCATCATCAGTAGATACTGTGTGTGAAGTCATAAACAGCAATGAACTAAATGTTACCTGCTCTACACAATTTCTTTGCTTCTATGCCACCATATCACACCTGCTCAGCTGAAATCCATCCTCAAGTATCTCTTTACTTACTTACGTTCAACCATGGCTAAAAAAAAGTTGAAAAACTGTTTAATACTTCACGTACACAAAGAATTTACTTAATTTCTGTGGCTAAGGAATTCATGTCAGCATATATATGATCGAGTGTAAAAAGTATTTTTGTACTTATGAATAAACTTATTTTTCACGTTCAAAATACAGCTCCTCTAGGCTGTATAGGAAAGCATTTTTTTTGTTGCTTCTGTGCTATTGTACAGCCAATTAGGGACAACCCAGTAGTTATGAATATCAGTGCAATACCTTTATTCCTTATTTGAACATCTGCTCTTATTCCTTATTTGAACATCTGCTCTGATCCTGTAAACTCACTTATGCAGTATTGAAAGATAGTTTACATTGGCCCTCATAAATTAATTACTTAGGAAGCCACCCACATTCCTCCCATTAGAGACCTCCAGTGCATAGTTTTGTCCCTCAGAGACTAGCCACTAAGGATGCCACCTTCACGTGTATAGCTAGATATCTCCAGCCCATAGCTCTGTCCCTCAGAGACATCTATCTGAGGACATGCTCTGCGAGTCATCTAGCTGAGGACATGCCTATAGAGCTCTGCTCAGAGACATCTAGCTGAGGACATGCCTATAGAGCTCTGCTCAGAGACATCTAGCTGAGGACATGCTTATAGAGCTCTGCTCAGAGACATCTAGCTGAGGACATGCCTATAGAGCTATGTCCCTCAAATAATAGTACATCATTCAACCACAGCCACTATGCCAATAACATTAAATTTTGCAAGCTCTTCTCCCATTCAAACAAACATCCAAATTCTAGATTTAGCAGAATGCAATCAATAACATAGCTGTGATTGCAATCTGATGGAGTGTGCCATCATGAAATGCTGGGATTGCTTGGAATGTTGAGAATGTGAGACACCTCCAAGAATCATGCAAATTCATTTCTATAGTTTGCCATAATGTTATTATCCCAGACCCATAGTTGGTTTCTTCAAGACCATTCAGCAGAAGTATATAGTGTATATATCAGGGCTGCATTTAAAACTCTTCCCCAAAAATTAATCAGAGAGAGAGAGAGCAATCTTTGAGCTGTGCAAGCTACTCTCGTTGTAGAAGTTACAAACAGTTCCCGAGTCCTCCCCGTTATCTCTATCCTCAGTTTGTTCCCAGACATCTGCTAATATTCCCATGGGAAGACATCCACACACATGATTTGTTGTCAACTTGACTCTATGTTCATGTTTCCATCTTAGCAGTTCCATCTGGCATGGTGGCTTCCTCCCATGTGGAATTAAAACAACAGAAGTCACACCACTATCACCTGATGTTTAAGAAATTAATTGGTTCTGTTTAGGAAAATGTCAATGTTAGTTTTCTACTTCTTCCTCTCCTTCCTCAAGCTCATCATCATCAATGGTAGCATCTTGATACTGCTGGTATTCTGAAACAAGGTCACTCATGTTGGACTCGGCCTTAAAGATAAAAACAAGACAAAAACATCACTACATGATCCATTGTTTAACATGTTTAATACAACTCACCTCTGTGAACTCCATCTCGTCCATGCCTTCTCCAGTGTACCAATGCAAGAAAGCCTTGCGCTTGAACATAGCAGTGAACTGTTCGCTAATGCGCTTGAAGATCTCCTGGATAGCAGTGCTGTTTCCTATAAAAGTAGCAGACATCTTCATCCCACGAGGTGCAACATCACAAACAGCTGTCTTAATATTGTTAGGAATCCATTCCACAAAGTAGGAGCTGTTCTTGTTCTGTATATTCAGTATCTGTTCATCTACCTCCTTCATGGACATGCGTCCACGGTACATGCAAGCGACAGTGAGGTAACGACCATGGCGAGGGTCGCAGGCTGTCATCATGTTCTTGGCATCAAACATTTGCTGAGTAAGCTCAGGAACAGTAAGGGCTCTGTACTGCTGTGAGCCGCGGCTTGTAAGTGGTGCAAATCCAGGCATGAAGAAGTGAAGACGTGGGAAAGGTACCATGTTCACTGCAAGCTTGCGAAGGTCAGCATTGAGCTGTCCAGGGAATCTGAGACAGGTGGTGACGCCACTCATGGTGGAAGAAACAAGGTGGTTGAGATCCCCGTATGTGGGGGTTGTGAGCTTAAGAGTACGGAAGCAGATATCGTAAAGAGCCTCATTGTCAATGCAGTAAGTTTCGTCTGTGTTCTCAACAAGTTGATGAACAGAAAGTGTAGCATTATAGGGCTCTACCACAGTGTCTGATACCTTGGGAGAAGGCATCACACTGAAAGTGAGCATAATCCTATCAGGGAATTCTTCACGGATCTTGGAAATGAGGAGTGTCCCCAAACCTGACCCAGTACCACCGCCAAGGGAGTGGGTCAGCTGGAAGCCCTGAAGACAATCACAGCCTTCTGCCTCTTTCCGAACTACATCCATCACACTATCAACCAACTCTGCACCTTCTGTGTAGTGTCCCTTAGCCCAGTTATTACCTGCTCCACTCTGACCTGCACAAACAAAATAAGTGCAAACAAGTCAACAACCACGTTCATTCATCAACCACAACACCATGTGTCGGCTATTGACCAAATTTGCTTAACAACCCGTAACAGGAACCTCATTTCCGAGCTGACACATAACGAACATGGCTTACCAAAAATAAAGTTGTCCGGTCTGAATTGTTGCCCATATGGTCCAGATCTCACAGAATCCATAGTTCCAGGCTCCAAGTCCACCAGAACAGCTCTGGGGACATATCTGCCTCCTGATGCTTCATTGTAGTAGACTTCAATTCTTTCTAACTGCAGGTCAGAGTCTCCACAGTAATTGCCAGTGGGGTCTATGCCATGCTCGTCAGATATAACTTCCCAGAACTAGAAAAGAAGAAACGTATGTAGAGACAAGTTGAGTAACCTGGGAACAAAGGGAGATTTGATCTCATTAGAGCAACATAGAGCAACATAGAGAAGATTCTTAGTGGTGGTGTCAAGGTGATTTCTTCGGATTAAATTCAGAGAGAAATAAGCATTCCTGCAAATTTTGTTGATATGATCTGACCAGGAGAGATTTGACTTGAGAACAACACCCAGGTTCCTCCAATTTAGCACTAGTCACATTATTGGGGGAGCTATCTAAACCATGCCCTATAAGTTCTCAAACGGAATGTTTAAAAGCATACATCAATGAATTATGGTTTCAGACCCACAGGAACTCTTCACAAGCTTCGCTAGACTACCTGTACAAGGTGTAAAGTTCACTTACTTTAGCACCTATCTGGTTGCCACACTGACCAGCTTGAAGGTGGACGATCTCACGCATTGTGATAACGCCAGTAGCACAGTAGCAGCAGAGCAGAAATAAGAAATAGCGCAAAAAGAAGTTTGAACTGACACTGGGGTCGACCACAGTGACGTCAGAACCGTTACACGTGGACTAACGAACATGCGCACTAGTGATTGCCTTCTTCCTTTGGCGCGTAAACCTGGTCTGCCTAGTCAGGTTTCATATGGAGGAGGGGAATTCCCCCCATCCCAGAGAATTTAGTGAGCCTATTAATTATTATAGATTATTATAGACAGTCGTTAATAATGAAACAAAAATTAACAACACTGAGAGAAACAACACTGAGAGAAACAGGCACAAATAAGTTTATGTAAACTAACTGCGTCTTATATTTGAATTTGATGATTTTTCTCTTCAAGAACTTCATCAACTATTCTCTTGAGATAAACAGGTTAGCATCATTCAAGCGTAGTCTTGTTTTAATTTTCTTTGTGTGGCTGAATGGCCTCTTGACTGTAGCCAAGAATAATGTTGAGAACCTTGAACATCTCTGGAAAGATTTCCAGGTGCTTCCATGTGAACTTTTATTTTTACAAGGTTGGCTGTTTGGTGGTCTTCTTCTCTTCCCTAACGACTTTGTTGCTTGCATAAACTTGCTTAAACAGGGCCACTCAACAAGAATTTCATCCTTGTTGCTAAGATGTGGTGAAGAGAAAGTGACACCTCCAACATCAACTGTTGCCTCGGTGCCATAAACTTCAGCCAAAGTCGCAACTTCCTTTTTACCATGTTCTGGTCAAACTCTTGAGGATACAAGGAGAGCTTCACCTGAGAATCAGTCATGTATGTTGTGTAGTAAAGAGTTGATGTAAGGAAGAGCACGTTGGCATGGTAACCAGTTAGAGTTATAGCACCTCCCATGCAGCTATGAGCTTGTGACCATGATTCCATAATTGTTCTCCAGTTTGTCAACCAGAGTAATCACTTCAGAACGTTCAAAAGAGAGCTATTTGAGCTATTCATGTCAAAAAAAAAGCAAAGAAGGAAGAAGAAAAAACACCACTCATTTATCTTGCTCAAGCTCTTTAAGGATGCTTTCAAGAACCTCAGGTAACCTACTGAAGTCAGCAGTCTCCCTTTGCATGAGGCAACTAAGCCTAGCAAGGAGGTCAAGCACTTGCAACAAAAGAATAATGCTGGCTTCTCCAGAAAGAGAGCTCAAGACAAGTGAATTCCATACGCTTCAGCGTCTCCTGAAGTCTGGTCGAGTGGCTGTAGAGTAATGATAATTAGCAGGAAGATCTTTACGGATTGCATGCAGATGCATGCCACCTAGTGCTGCTCGGATTTACTACTTTCAGATCAGGTAAACTGAGGACCTGGACATCCTTGAGGGTGTGCTTTTGGGGGTGAGTAGTAGAACAATTTCAACAGGTTGATCATTCAGTAAGTACCAAACATCCCCCCCCCCCCCCCCCCCCCAGATTGCAATGAATGTAAAATCCTGAAGTAGCTTCAGCACTATTACTACTCCCCCCCAAGAAATAAAATCATTATCAAACCGTGCTTGGTTGTACATTTTAGCTATTTATTCCTCTCACTCTTTCTTGAAGATCTAGGTGCTACACTAACAAGGACCTGGTATGATGAAACAGTGGCTGCTGGGTGGCCAAAAATATCTATTGGTTTCTCAATGAACTCTCAGTTGACATAATAGCATTGCAATAACCTAATTAACTTGAAATTGTACTCTCTCGACATTTCGACTAGATGCTCTAGCTATTGGATTGATCTGTTAAAAAATAAAGGAAGGGAACAACACTGCACCAACGTAGACCACAACCTATAGTTTATCACTTAAAATTATCTGGTATTATGTTTGGTATTTAATGGTAAAAGGTTAATCTAACTGGTTGTGGTCTGCACAAGTACAGTATTGTTAGTCGATCCAATATAGCATAATTATTTGTCTTTAATCAATAAGCAAATAGATGACTGCTACATTTTCAGATGCATATATATATATATATAAATGTATTGGACATTATTTAGGTACAGGTCAAAATGTTTTTTGTTATTGTCCTTTGTGTTGTTAATGTACTATACCTAGATTGGATAGCGGACCGGTACTAGCAAATTTGTTTCAATATTATTGTTAATCGAAATTGGAGAAAGTATTGGGAAAATTCATTTTTGCTCAGAACACATGTTAGGAGGATTATGGTTCCCACTCATTTGACTTATATATGTAAAGGACATTTACTTCTTTGAAAGAGTTCCCTCCTAGGCAGAATAACTGGCATGGCAGGTATGGCTCTAGCTGTACCAACTTTTGGAAGGTGCCTTATAATATCACTCAATCGACACTTGAACATTCTCCAAAAACTGTTTCAAAATTAACATATAGACAATGATTTTGGCATTTGTAAGTGGAAGCTCACATGCTGATATAAGTCCCACCCTAAATCTACTTGTCTGGTCCTGTCTTCCTATATAGTCCTTTGATACTTGCCAGCATCTCAAATTTAGGTTTCACAAGCCATGAAGTAGAAACTGTGTTCTGTTCATCCCAGAGTCAGTGGTGGAAGCTGGCCCTTCCTCTTTTATTTCACATTGTTAATTAGAGATAGATATTTCCTGCTTCAGAGGATTCAACCTGACTGCTTCAAATCAGGTGGCTACAGCTCTGCACTCATGTGAAACCACCGATGTCAAGGACAGGATAAATGCTGTACTCTTTTCACTATTCATTGATAATACCCATGGTAGAACTCACAATACCCACGTCATATCCAGTTACAGAGGGTGAAAGAAACCATCTCCTACAACCTTAGACCACTACACCGATTGTTGTTTACAAGAGGTTTTTGCAACAAAACACGTGATGTGTATTGTGCTGTCAATTAAGGCCTTCTTCTTCACGTTACAATCTTAGTCATCATATTATAGTGTCGTGACAAAGTTGTATGCCGAAGCATCAGTGTAATGCCCTTATTCTAATCAGTTTCTTATTTTCAATCAGCTGCTCTCGCCCTAATTGGAATTGTGTCACACACAATGTGGTCAGAATCACTTATTTTGTTTTTGCTTTTTAATCCACAAATGAGTTTACAGAGTTAGCTAAAGACTAGCTAACTTAGAAATCCACTTGAGTGTTTATAGCTAGAGACATAAGTACATTATAACACTGCCTTCAGAGTATATTTAACTTTCCTATTATATATATACAAGACATGCCTATATACATAGAGCTGTTCCTCAGAAAATAGCACAGCAATCTCCGAATGTCCACTGCACATCCAGTCCCTTTCCACTCCCAACCTGACTAATTTCCCCGCAACTCTGATTTAGCAGAATGCATGACAAAAAATGAGCTTGTCTAGTTGACCTCATCAGATTATGCCCCAATTACACATGTGCCCATGAGTCGTCTCTCTCTCAAGAGAATGTAATAGTATATTCCAAGAATGTTAATATCCTGCTCATTGTGAATATACTCCCTCGTTGAGAATACACCCTCTCAGCATTAAAAAAATACACATTGAGATATCCCCCAGTTCCCATTATTTTAAGAATGAGATTTTGCAAGGTCACTTCCCATGGTGACCTTAACGATAGCTGTGATTCAATGATGTGCCAACATACGTAGATTACTTGGGAGTGTCAAGAATGCAAGACAATGCAAGAAGTTGTGTAAATTTCTATAGTGTGCTGCATTCTATCCCAGACCCATAGTTAGTTTCTTCACTACCATTCAGCAAACAGTACATATGTATGTTGGTGGGTGCGTGAATATCCATCATGGCCAATTTAAGTCACAGGGATGTCCACGATCTCAGATGTATAGTTTTGTTTTCCTTATTGGACACTTCTCACCCCAGCTCTTGTTACTGAATGGGGTAATCCTGTTGAACATGGAAATTGAAATCTGGTGTCAGGACAAAGTTAATTAATCAAGAAATTAAGAGCTTACGGCTTCTACATACTCTGGACTTGATGTGCTGGCTCTCACTACCTTTGGTCATAGTGTTTAACCTTTTTTCTTCAAGATCACTTCATTTCTCTACTCTCTTGTCTTGGTTTGTTGAGTAATACCTAATTATAGTATGAGACTAAACCTGTATTATACAAGTGCTGCGGTAAACACTCCCTTCACACAAGATCCAGGATCAAGTGGACGAGAAATGGACTAAAAAATGATAAGCCCGCCATGGTCACTCCCAAAAATAAATCAGAGAGATCGTTTAAATTGAGTGCAAGCTGTGAAATCACTCTAGTTATAGAAGTTATGAATGAGTACAAATGGTTCGATACTCCCTGCTATATACTTCTATGCACACTTTGTTCAGAGACATTGCACTGCTAATATTCCCATGGGAAGACATCCACAGTTGAATAGATGAGATATCCCTGTCCCTACTTGCATGCTAGGATAAATTGTGGCAACTTGTAGTTAACTCAACTCCAAGCATGTTCATGTTCCCACTCGTTCACCATTAGTTTTACTTCCCTTTGTTTTGTGGTAGCAACTTCACCAGTATTGCTTGTGTAGTTCAGGAGTATGGCCAATCTGTCTACATACATATGTATATACCCTTTTATAACAAAGGGGCCCAAAATGGAATGAGATGATATAGTGGTGTGGTTGTGTCAATTGTGACTTGTTGCTCACGCTGAGGAAGTTTGTCATTACCAGGATGATGAAAACAAACCAGTTTGTGACTCCAATAATTCTATTGTCATTATGTGGTCATTCATTGATAACTTGTGAGCGTTCTTCCAGGTTTGAACTTCCTTCTCCGACCAGCTGAATGTGGCAAAGAATATTTGGCAGCGAGATTCTCACCTGCCACATGGGTGGCCTGGCAAGACCTTCAGCAGGTGAAGCATTGGCCCACTAGATATGCTTTGATGGTGATCACTGTGGTTAGTGGCAGGAAAAGCATTGGCACCGATAGATAGCTTTGATGGAGTAGCTATTGATCGCAGGTGAAGCATTGGTGCCACCCCAACAACAATGATCTGATGGTAGCCAAGTGGTTAAAGAGAGAAGTATACATCTCATCAAATACCCAAACTGTCAAAATATGACAAGCAGGTATATACATATCTAGGCAGCATACAGGCAGCATACAGGGCACAAGCACCAGGAAGCCATGAATGTGAGGTTCCTTCAGAGGATTAGTGAAACAAAAACAGTACAGAACTCACAATGTTTAAGAAATGAAATCACAGTAAATCAGTAAATCAACCATTTATTTGCACACAAAATGTGACTTAACAATCTTGGAGCATTCTTCGACTGTATATCCTCTTTAACCATCACCAAACTCGAACAGCAATGTGCATGCATCTTGTGCTTGACTTTACATGTCCAATTAATCTGATAACTTGAAGGATTATATATACTAGAGACAAACACTGAAGTAGAAACTAAAAAAATTAATACAAGAAAAAATTTGATTGTATTTAGGAAAATGTCAATGTGCTTGACTTTACATGCCCAATTAATCTGATAACTTGAAGGATTATATATACTAGAGACAAACACTGAAGTAGAAACTAAAAAAATAAATACAAGAAAAAATTTGATTGTATTTAGGAAAATGTCAATGTTAGTTTTCTGCTTCTTCCTCTCCTTCATCCTCAAGCTCATCATCGTCATCAATGGTAGCATCTTGGTACTGCTGGTACTCTGAAACAAGGTCACTCATGTTGGACTCGGCCTTCAAGGGGAAAAAACAGACAAAAAAACATCACTAGATGATCCATTGTTTGACAACATGTTTAATACAACTCACCTCTGTGAACTCCATCTCGTCCATGCCTTCTCCAGTATACCAATGCAAGAAAGCCTTGCGCTTGAACATAGCAGTGAACTGTTCGCTGATGCGCTTGAAGATCTCTTGGATAGCAGTGCTGTTTCCTACAAAAGTAGCAGACATCTTCAGCCCTCGAGGTGCGACGTCACAAACAGCTGTCTTGATGTTGTTGGGAATCCATTCCACAAAGTAGGAGCTGTTCTTGTTCTGTACATTCAGTATCTGATCATCTACCTCCTTCATGGACATGCGTCCACGGTACATGCAAGCGACAGTGAGGTAACGACCATGACGAGGGTCACAGGCTGTCATCATGTTCTTGGCATCAAACATTTGTTGGGTAAGCTCGGGAACAGTGAGTGCCTTATATTGCTGTGAGATGCGGCTTGTAAGTGGTGCAAATCCAGGCATGAAGAAGTGAAGACGTGGGAAAGGTACCATGTTCACTGCAAGCTTGCGAAGGTCAGCATTGAGCTGTCCAGGGAATCTGAGACAGGTGGTGACGCCACTCATGGTGGAAGAAACAAGGTGGTTGAGATCCCCGTATGTGGGGGTTGTGAGCTTAAGAGTACGGAAGCAGATATCGTAAAGAGCCTCATTGTCAATGCAGTAAGTTTCGTCTGTGTTCTCAACAAGTTGATGAACAGAAAGTGTAGCATTATAGGGCTCTACCACAGTGTCTGATACCTTGGGAGAAGGCATCACACTGAAAGAATTCATAATCCTATCAGGGTATTCTTCACGGATCTTGGAAATGAGGAGTGTCCCCATACCTGACCCAGTACCACCGCCAAGGGAGTGGGTCAGCTGGAAGCCCTGAAGACAATCACAGCCTTCTGCCTCTTTCCGAACTACATCCATCACACTATCAACCAACTCTGCACCTTCTGTGTAGTGTCCCTTTGCCCAGTTATTACCTGCTCCACTCTGACCTGCACATCACAAAAAAGTGACAACAGCTCAATGACCTGTATTCTAAAACCACAACCATATGTCACCTATTGACCAAATCTGCTTAACAACCCAAACAGGAAACTCGTTTCCGAGCCAGACACATAAGGAACATGGTTTGTAAGGTTTACCAAAAATAAAGTTGTCTGGTCTGAATTGTTTCCCATATGGTCCAGACCTCACAGAATCCATAGTTCCAGGCTCCAAGTCCACCAGAACAGCTCTGGGGACGTATTTGCCTCCCGAAGCTTCATTGTAGTAGACCTCAATTCTTTCCAACTGCAGGTCCGAGTCTCCACAGTAAATGCCAGTTGGGTCTATGCCATGCTCGTCAGAAATGACTTCCCAGAACTAGAAAAGAAACAATTAGTACTACCTATTAAGAACTTAACAATCTGGGCGTAAGGATGGGGGGTATGAAACAAGTAATGGGCGAAATCTTTATAATGCCATTGACCGGCAGGCAAGTCAAGTTAACCTCGAGCTGCCAAGTAGTTACAAACCTCTTAGCCCTTGAACTCACACTAATCAAACATTTTATACTAATAATAATTATGGCCTAAAAGTTCTCAAACAGAATGTTTGAGCATAGATCTTTTACGAATGACTGTCCCATATGCTTCACTAGCCTACCAGTACCACATAAAGTTCACTTACTTTAGCACCTATCTGGTTTCCACACTGACCCGCTTGAAGATGAACAATCTCACGCATCGTGATCAACAGCAGCCAAAACAGCTATAGTAAAAAAAGACTCGAGTCAATTTAGACTCAAGTCAATTTTGAACTGAAGGTCAACCGCAGTGACGTCATGACCTAGAATCGTTACACGTGTACTAATGAACATGCGTACTAGTGATTGTCAATATGGGTGGGTGGCGGTCTTCTTCCTGGCCAACACCTGCTCTGTCTTTCTTGAAGATCTAGGAGCTACACTGAAAAGGATCTGATTAAGACAAAACAGTGGCTACTCGGAAAGTTGGGAAAGTTGGGATGTCCAAAAATAATAACAACTCTATTTGGTGACCTGTTAAAAAGGAAAGAAACAAAACTGAGTTGCAGTTAATTAGTTTACCATTTAAAATTATATGCACTAACATTGTAGTTCTCGGCATGTTAGCTATTTATTTGTTTTTTATGATTTTTAAATGGCCGTTGGTGATGTACAAGTACATGTACAGTCTTGTTTCCCCTTTAAATAGGTCGATCCAATAGAGTTCAATAAATCATAAGCAAACAAAAATTGATGAAAAAATGGCTGTTACATTCAAACCGTAGCTTGATTGTTATATATATAGATGTATTGGATATCTTCAGGTCAAGGCATTGTTTATCGAATATCGAAATTGAAAATCTAGATCAAAGTGGAAAAATTCAAATTCTCATTTTGCTCAATAAAGTTTGGTTTTGTTTAGGACTAAATGGGCTTGATGATTTTAAGTTTCTACCTTGGTAACTTGGTAGGTAGGGACAGGTATTTGTAAATCACTCGATGTATATATTGCTTGTGTCTGTCAGAAGGAAGTATATATTAATTGAGTGGAAGCCATAATCCTCCTAGCAATAGTAATTATTGATGCTATAGCTATGCAATAATATATGATAGTATCCAAATATTGATAGAAGGATAATTATGGCTCCGAATCAATTTATACTTCCTCCGACTATGAATGTAATTTACTTCTTTGAAAGAGTCCCCTCCATAGGCAAAGTAACTGGTAGGGCATATATGGCTATAGCTGTATATATAAACCATCTTTTGGAGAAGCCTTACGGTATTAGTATCGCTTGACATTTGAACATTCAGCATTACATGTATATATACTATAGATAGGAAGGTGGTCTCAAAATTAAGCAAATAGACAATGATTTTGGTGTTGTTAATTTGGCAACTCACATGGACTATATACCATACCACCCTTAATCTGCTTGTCTGGCCCTGTCTTCCTAGTCTTTTGATAAATGTCAGCATCCGATGGGATTTATAGGTTTCACAAGCCAAGATTTGGGAAGTAGAAACCTGCGTTCTGTTTCTTTTTTAATTTTCGCCTCATTAGTTAAAAAAATCATATTATGTATCATTAAATTGGCATCAGTTACCGATATTTCCTGCTTTAGTGGATTCAACTTGATCAGGTGGCTATAGCTCTGCACTCATGTGAAACCACTGTTGTCTATAGGACGGGAGTACTCAATGTTGTACTCTTTTCACTGGGTGCATTCATTCATAATACCCATGACAGAATTCACAATACCCATGTGTTTGAATGCTTACATATTCAGTTATACAGAGAGTGAAAGAAAGCATCGAACGTCAGATCATTACACCAAGTGGAGTTTACACGAGTTTTTTTCAAAAAGCATTATTAGGGCCTTCTTACAATCCTTTAAAGCATTTATTACCGTCATATATAGCACCATGCCAAAGTTGCATGCTTAAACATCAGTGTAATATATACCCTTAGTTCTAATCAACTGCTCCAATGTGGTCTGAATCACTTGCTATACTAATTTCGATGCACAAATGAGTTCACTACAGTAGATTACAAAGTTAGCTAAAGACAGGCTAACTCAGAAATCCACATGATTGTCTAGAGCTAGAGACTCCAGTACATATATAGCATTGTCCTTCAGAGACTATTGAACTTAGAACATGCCCATGTAGCTCTGTCCCTTGGAAAATAGCACAGCAATTTACCGAAATAAGTTAATCCTGTCACTACACAGTCCATATCCCTGTCCCCTCCCGACCCGACTAATTTCTAAGTAATCCAAACAACTCTGATTTAGCAGAATGCAATCAAACTGCTGGCATCAGTGCAACTTGGAACAGTTAACCAAGCGTGTTCATGTTCCCACTCATTCCCCTATTATATACCTCTTTGTTTTGTGGCAGCAACATCACCACATTTATCTACACTTTCTTCAATACACATTTTTTGTGGGTGGAAGTTGCTTGTATAGCTCCAGGAGTATGGACAATCTGTCCCCATATATATATAGGGTTCCAAAATGGAATGAGATGATATAGTGGTGAGGTTGTGTGTTAATTGTGACTTGTTGCTCGCACTGAGGAAGTTTGTCATTACCAGGACGATGAAAACAAACCAGGATTTGGCTCTTGCAATGATTCTATTGTATACTACATCATTATGTGGTCATTCATTAATAACTTGTGAGTGGTCTTCCAGGTTTGAACTTCCTACACTCCCGACTAGATTCTCACCTGGCACATGGGTGGCCTGGCAAGACCTCTGGCAGGTGAGCATTGGCACAATAGATATGGTTGATGGAAGCCACTGTTGTTAGTGGCAGAAAAGCATTGAGATAACTTTGATGTTAGCTATTTGAGGACAGAAGTATACATCATTGAGTACCCAAACTGTCAGAATAGGACAGGCAATGCAGGCAACATACAGGACATGAGTACAAACACCACCTTACTTATTGAGTTTCACCAGAGAAGCAAGGAATGTGAGCTCTATCTCTGCTCCTCAAACCAAGCAGAGGATGTGTAATTAAAACAGTACACAAGTCATATATACCATCACTCGATGTTTAAGCAAGTCAACCCTATGATTTACACACAAAATGTGACATTTTTTAATCGTTTATCCTTGCCATCGGCACACTCGACCAGCACATACATGAGTGGATTGTGAATGCATCTTGTGTTTGATATGCATGCCTAATTGATCTTATAATTTGAAGGATTATCACTAGTGACAAATCATTTGATTTCAACTCTGAAGATAGAGAAACTAAACAAATACAAAGGAGAAAATTGGTTGTGTTTAGGAAAATGTCAATGTTAGCTTTCTGTTTCATCCTCTCCTTCATCCTCAAACTCATCATCGTCATCAATGGTAGCATCTTGGTACTGTTGGTACTCTGAAACAAGGTCCCTCATGTTGGACTCAGCCTTCAGGGGGGAAAAAAACAGACAAAAATTATCACTGGATGATTGTTTGACAATGTGTTTAACTACAACTCACCTCTGTGAACTCCATCTCGTCCATGCCTTCTCCAGTATACCAATGCAAGAAAGCCTTGCGCTTGAACATAGCAGTGAACTGCTCACTGATGCGCTTGAAGATCTCCTGGATAGCAGTGCTGTTTCCTACAAAAGTAGCAGACATCTTCAGCCCACAAGGTGGAATGTCACAAACAGCTGTCTTAATATTGTTAGGAATCCATTCCACAAAGTAGGAGCTGTTCTTGTTCTGTACATTCAGTATCTGATCATCTACATCCTTCATGGACATGCGTCCACGGTACATGCAAGCGACAGTGAGGTAACGACCATGGCGAGGGTCACAGGCTGTCATCATGTTCTTAGCATCAAACATTTGCTGAGTAAGCTCCGAAACAGTGAGTGCCTTAAAGTCCAGTGAGCTGCGGCTTGTGAGTGGTGCAAAACCAGGCATGAAGAAGTGAAGACGTGGGAAAGGTACCATGTTCACTGCAAGCTTGCGAAGGTCAGCATTGAGCTGTCCAGGGAATCTGAGACAGGTGGTGACACCACTCATGGTGGCAGAAACAAGGTGGTTGAGATCCCCGTATGTGGGAGTTGTGAGCTTGAGAGTACGGAAGCAGATATCGTAAAGAGCCTCATTGTCTATGCAGTAAGTTTCGTCTGTGTTCTCAACAAGTTGATGAACAGAAAGTGTAGCATTATAGGGCTCTACCACAGTGTCTGATACCTTGGGAGAAGGCATCACACTGAAAGAATTCATAATCCTATCTGGGAATTCTTCACGGATCTTGGAAATGAGAAGTGTCCCCATACCAGACCCAGTGCCACCACCAAGAGAGTGGGTGAGTTGGAAGCCCTGAAGACAATCACAGCCTTCTGCCTCTTTCCGAACTACATCCATCACACTATCAACCAACTCTGCACCTTCTGTGTAGTGTCCCTTTGCCCAGTTATTACCTGCTCCACTCTGACCTGCACAAATGAAGAAGTGAAAATTACAGGCCAATGACCTGATGTATTCACAAGCCACAACCACAGGTGTCAGCTATTGGCCCTAACAAAAGTACAAGTATATAACGATTGTTGGCTTTAAAACCCAAACAAGAGCCACTGGTTTCTTTGAGACATAAAGAATATGGGTTTCCTTGCTGACACATAATGAATAAGGCACCAGTTTATAACACTTACCAAATATAAAGTTGTCTGGCCTGAATTGTTTCCCAAAAGGTCCAGATCTCACCGAATCCATAGTTCCAGGCTCCAAGTCCACAAGAACAGCTCTGGGGACATATTTGCCTCCTGAGGCTTCATTATAATAGACATTAATTCTTTCCAGCTGTACGTCAGCATGTCCAGAATAAGTGCCATTTGGGTCAATGCCATGCTCTTCAGAAATGACCTCCCAAAACTAGAAAATAATAAAGGCACGTGAAAGGCAATTTGAGCTATTCTTGAGCTTCTTGAGCTACCTGCCAAACACACTTGCAATCAGCTAGCTACATAACTGCTACTTCCCAGCTACAGCCCGCCTACTACCATGAATCTCAATACTTCTTGATATATCTACTCTGGAAAAAGTGCTCAATGATACAACAAATCTTCCTGCTTTTCACAACTAATCTAAGGCAAGTTCACTCACCTTGGCACCAATTTGGTTGCCGCACTGTCCTGCTTGAACATGAACAATCTCTCGCATTGTGATATTAAAAGTTGCTAAAAAAATAAAGTAACAAGCAAGTAAAAGCGAAGTGAAGAGAAATGAGTCAACAACAATGGAGCTAGGATGAAAATGCTCGCGGAGGTGTTCCGAAATGTCGTGAACTCATGTGACATATATACAGCCACGCGCGCAGATTTGCGTGGCTCCTAAGTAATTATACTAGTACATACTCTAGATAGACTACACGGGGGGGAGGGATAGTTTAGGCTGGGCGGAAACAAAAATGAAGTGGTCAGGTGTTGCAGTACATCTGTTTAAATAACCCCTGTCACTGTATTCTAATTCTCTGTGACTCCTGGTTACCAAATACACTGTGGGATGGAGTGGCCCCCCTTCTCGTGGATCGTTGAGGAGGCGGTTCATTTGAGCATAGCAGTGAGGGGAATAAAGTATCTGTTATAGGAAAAGTTATGCCAAGATATTAGTTGTGTCCTATCTGAAGATAGAGTGCAGTTGTGTAACGAAACAGTGATCCTTGTTCCTGACTGTGACCCCCTAGCTATCCATGATCTTCCAAGGATGCAGTTCATTTTAGATGCTATGATTTCAGCGAGGCAGACAGCATTTTAGAATAGCTAGGGGAAAATATTTGTCTGAGAATGCAGAGTGCATGAGATAACAGTGCCCACTCCTACCTCATGGAGTTTATACTCTACCCTGAGCTTGTTGTGACTTGTCTAAGCAGATATTTCAGGTGCAATGCATAACATGTGTTGCACTATCTGGTGACCCACCTTTAAATCCTGAGGGTCACTGGAGTGACCCTTATTCAATATATAGTGACCTATCTCAGGATGGAGTGACACCACTGTTGCTATTCGATGGTCGTCTGGGAGGCAGTTCATTTGAGCATAACTAGCACTAGATTTCAGTGAGCATCTGTGACTGGAGTAGTTATGCCAAGAATTTTTAGTCCTACGATGGAAATGTAGTTGCTGCTGTATCTGGTGACCTCCCTTTAAAAAAGCCCTGGGGGTTACTGTATCCTAACTCCCAGTCACCAAACACTAGAATACAGTGACCTACCGCAGGATGGAGTGATCCCCTCTTGTCGATGATCTTCCGGTCCGAGGAGGTATATAGTTCATTTTATCATAAATAGACTAGAACTGTTTATTGGAGTAGTTAATCGTATTCTACCTGAGGATGGAGTGCAGATTGTAAGGAAACGGTGACCTCTGTACTTGACTGTAACCGCCTTGCTATCCATGATCTTCCATGGATCCAGTTCATTTGAGATACTATGATTTCAGTGAGGCAGACAGCAATTTAGAATAGCTAGGGGGAAATATTTGTCTTACTTAGTTGTGACCTATCTGAGAATGGACTGCATTTGAATGAGAAAACAGTGACCCCTCCTTCCCCTGGATGGAGTACCCTCCCCAGAGTTTTGTGACCGGTCTATATAAGCAGGTGTTACAGTGCAGTTCAGGTGCATGCTTGACAGGTGTTGCAATACATGGCCATCCCCCTTTAAAATGGCTGTGGGGGCCACCGTATAGTGATCTACCGTGGGATGGAGTGACCTCAGTCTCGCTATTTTGAGGAGGCAGTTCATTTGAGCATAAATAGCCTAGATTTCAGTGAGGCAGACTTCTAAGGGTTGCATTTTAATGCAGCTAGACCATAATATTACCAAGTTGTGACCTATCTGAGGATGGAGTACATTTGCAATAACCCCTTGTGCAGTTACCTACCTCTGGATGGAGTGACCTCCCCCCAGTTTGTTGTCACCTATATATCCAAGCAGGTTTATATTACAGTGACCGGAAATTGAGCTAGGACACGCTTTGAAAGACTCGAAATAAATGGACCAGGAATGGAGGTGCAATACTTTAGAGATTATCGATCATGTCTACATAATAATATAAGCTATCCATGTTGTGTTTACCTGTCCGTCACATCGGATACTAGCTCGTCATCTGAGGGTTGAGTGGATTCCATTTCTAGTGGCTATATAGGCCAGGGGGATAAATTGTGACCGATATATATACCTGAGGATGAGTGTATTTGAGTGAAGAAACATCTGATGATTTTAACTAGCTTGGATGAGATGTTTGTCTTACATAGTTGTTAGGATGGAGTGCATTTGAGTGAGGAAACTGTGACCACATTATGTATCCGCTGTGTGCACAATGGAGTTGCCCTCAGTATTTCAGTCGCTGATGTATGGAGAATTGTTTTCTGGCCGTTCTGCACATCTAGTGACACCAAGTGTCTTGTGATATATACCTTTGACCCCTCCCTCCCCCCTTTCACTGTATCCTACAATAAACCACAGAGACAAATGGCACCCAGTTTGTAGTAGATATTTCAATAAAAGCAAACATCTTTGGAAATATAATAGCTATCTCTGCAAAACCAGTGCTCAGTGTTGTTGGTTAGAGACTCCTCACAATTGTCACACTGTATCATGTTCCCAAATGTCTCTGGCATCTTACATGAGCAATGGAGGTATAGGGATAGCAATTTTTTTTTTTTGAAAATGCTTTTCGTTTAGTAGGAAGTGACTCCCACGGATAAAACAATCAACTTAGCTTGGTGAATTCCACATCTTCAATGGTCTCATCCCTAGCCATGTGGTATACAGACACTTGCACCCTTTTTCTGTTGCACCTCTGGGCCATGACTAACTGTGTCTCCACCTTCCAGGTCTTCGATGAACATCATTGCTAGCTGATGAGTCAATGATGGGCCACTCTCCACCCACTTGCTGTCCAAGACATGTCACTTCTGTATCCCTACTGCCGGATGTAACCCAGTGGTTGCCATGGATGTTATCGATTTGGATTGAATGACTTTGTACAGTGAGAAAAAAACATTATTTAGGTTAAGGACAATCAGTGGGACTCTTGGGTGACAACGAGGTGTGGTATGTGTCAGGATGGTATATAGATGTGAGCTATGTGATGAATGTGTTGTGGAAGATGTGCATTTCTTGTTGTATTGTGGGGAGTTTACTGGTGATCGAGGAAAATTATGCCAAATAGAATGGCAAAATGCAGATGATGGGAGAGTAGGCTAACATTGGGTAGATCAGTATATAGCAGGGGTGAAGGAAGAGGTGTTGGGAAGGGTAGACAGAATTGTAATGGTAAATGTGATACCCATACAGCACATTTTATGAGGGCCTATGTGTGGGGGAGGTGGTTTAAGAAGGTTTGCGAGGGCTATTAGAGTCTTGGTTTATTTCAGGCTGGCTATCTGGTAAAGGGTAGGATTATTAACCGTGTGGCCCATTGTCACTTGCACATCCAAGCCAGTCCAGCTTCGCATCTACTGCTGGGCATTCTCTTGATCGTTCTCTTCAGTATAACAACCATACCCGATCCACACAAGCCACCATTATTTAAGATGGGCGACCCCTTCATTTATGGGTCAACACAGTGAAACATAGATAGATACATACATAGATGACATACAGATAGATAGATAGAATCACCTTCTCAATATAATCAACTTCAAATTGTATTCACTCGACGTTTCGATTAGATGCTCTAGCCTTCATCAGGAATAATGAGACGCTAAGGCTCGCATGAGCCTACTATACACCGGTACCTAGCTATCCAACACGTGTTCAGCATGTGAACCAGCACACATGCCCAACATGTGAACCAGCACATGCGCCTAGCACGTATAGATACATAGATAGATTGATACATACCTATATAGATATGCAATACTATCCAACTTCCCACTGAAGGCTCACTTCACTTGCCAAATAACCCAAATAACAATAATAAATAATAGCAATAATAGTAATAATAATAACAATAATAGTAATAATAATAACAATAATAGTAATAATAAATAACAATAGTAATAAATAACAATAATAAATAATAATAAACAATAATAGTAATAATAAATAATAATAAAATAAAAACTGATCAAATGTGTTTAGTAAAACATTCAGAGGTCAATCGTTTTCTTTTCTTTGAACTTTCTGGCAGACCGTTCGCTGGCTTTGAACTTCATATGGTCACCATAGAGATAGAAACGGTATCCCTGGAGTTCAAAGGTGAAGATGGAGTGGGATTTGGGAATAGCTGTGTGAGAAGGAATGGCATGTATTTTATGAAGTGCGAGGAGTAGCCACTGCCTTATAAGAGCACAGGTCGAAGAGTTAGTAGAGTTAGTATGACTGCATATGTCAATAATTACTATTTTGAAATGGTGCACACCAAACACACACAAAAAGACTCACAAAAAGACTCCAAATATTCCAATGCATGTTCATGACTAATCTGTTTCTCAAAAATTGCCAGGAAGGATTGTCGTAAGGGTAAATTCACAGACGATGCAATCAAGCTGCATAGTCATGTGATGTATTAAAAGCAGGACACACGACTCGCGCTCAATTCTGCTGTTTGGTTCGAGGAGTTCTCTCCCCTGGGCAAGTGTTACCAAGTCCTTGAAGGAGGGTGTCACTGACATTATACGGGCACAATAGCAACAAGATAAGGTCCAGGCAGGGTTTTATCTGGGGGGGGGGAGACCGGGGTATGTTTCCCCCCCAAGAGGACATGTTTCCCCCCCACCCTCCCCTCCCACTCATTAATTTTTTTTTATGAAGTTGCATAATGAAATACATAACTAAACATGTAAAGCTCTTGTCTTAATCGTGCTCCATATAGTCACAATTTTATCTAAGTCTTTATCAGATAATTTATCTGGTCCTTCAATGACTATTTTCATCAAATTGCTAAGGCTTGAATCAGCAAGTCTATTTCGTAGCCTTGTTTTGACAGTTTTCATTGCTGAAAAGCTACGCTCTACTGAGGCAGTGCTTATGGAAGACAAAGTAAGATTTACATTAGCTTCACAATGTTAGGAAACATTTGCCTGTAGATAGGACTTTTAAGGACTTCCTCTATCCCCTCTTGCATGTTTCGGACTCCTTTTTGTGTGTTTAAAAGGCGTCTGTACGTCATCCATTCTTCTATAACCAGCTCAGAGTCAATATCAGGATCAAACTTAACCACTTTGCCGTTGTCGTCTACTTCCGATTGGACCCCATACTGTCAACAAAGTTGAATTAACTTGTCTTTACCATACTCTCTGTATCTTTGATCAGATTCAGGTGGCAAGTGATGTGGATCAAAAATTGAAAATGCAACTAATAAATCCTTACCATCAGCAAATCTTTAATATTCTCAGTTAGATGTGTAATGAAAGGATTTATTACCTGAGTGTGGAAAGTGCTCAAGGTTTCTTCGAAGGACTCCATAGCAATACCCAACTGAAGGTCTGGAATAACTTCCTTTAGACTGGCATACCATGCAGAGTCTGTAGGAGACACTTGAATAGCATGCAATTCCTGAAGAGTCGAAGATACTGCCAACGGAACTTGAACAAGATCAAAGCCCTTTGTCTGTAAGGCTCTACAAAGCCTTGCAATACTGCCAAGCACCTCAGAAAGCATGTAAATGGATGCTACTGTTTCCAGCTTTCTGAGAAGTAGAAGTAGAGACAGACCATGAGCTTCAGCATCACCAGACTCCTCATAAATTGCCACAACTATTGCAATGTATGATCTTTTAACTGACCTGATTGTGTTTTCATGCGACAGCCAGCGGGTGTCAGTAGGTTTAAGCATTTTTAGCTGGGGCATATTGAGAACTGCTTAAATCTCCTTCAGCTGCTCTGCCTTTTTGGGGGAGTAATAAGTAATAGAACAATTTCCATAGAGTTGTGAGGTTATTGTATACCCGTTTGATGCGTGGAACTTGATTTGCTGCTTGTACACATGCTAATTATAGCAAATGATTCCTGCAGTGAATGAATATGGCATGTGGAGATAGCCTACGAAGCCGTGTCTGGACTCCTGTCTTTCTTCCTGAAAATGTGGCGGCACCATCAAAACCCATTCCTCGCATACACTTCACATTGATTCCCTTGTCTCCTAGGTAGGTGCTAATGGCTGAAGTGATGGTTTCAGCATTCGCCCTTTTGACATGTATCACCTCAAGAAAGTGCTCTTCGGGTTTGCCATCTCTTAGCCACCTGAAACAGAAGGATAGCTCTTCCATGGACGCCACGTCAGTGCATTCATCCCCCATTAGAGTGAAGTAGGGAGACTCTTTTAAACTCTGTAGGAGCCCTTCTTCTACCCAAAGAGCAATGGCAGTAACAAAATCGGTAGTGGCAGTTGTGGATGTATACATAGCATTCCTACGCACTTATCATGAACAAACAGCTGAAGATCATTAGCTCCACAAGCAATTACCAGTTCAACTAGATCAGCAAAGTTAGTTGTATGGGCAATTCTATTTTTGGCCAAATAGTAGGTGCACCGCAACAATTTCTTCACAACAGTACGATTTTCATCTCGTTGTCTTCTTGAAACAGACTGTATCTGCTCAATAATCGTACCTTCTCTCTGGTTCTAAAGCCAGTAAACATGCCTCCTTGTGCCAGTTAGACTTAGCATGCTCTTGCATTTTCTCTCTGGCCTTTTTCCAAGCTCTAAATGGCTCATGTACCCAAGCTCCTCGAACTTGAAGGGGAGGCTTTCCCCACTTCTCACAGATGGTACAGAATGCCCCATCAATTGCTGAATCGTGTCGAACCCAAGGGAAGTCATGTAACAACCTTGAATTGAAAGACATTCTTTTCTTTGATTGCTTGACTTGTTCCTTTCTGCTAGTTTTTTCCACTTTCTTCCTTTTTGGAGGATTATCCATTTCAGTGTCAGACAAACTTGCATTATTGTCAGATTCATCACCACCAGACTCAAAAGAATGCAGTCCAGCACTTACACCAGTTTCAGGCTTATTTCTTGGACTAGTGCAGGGTCAAGCACAGGTATTTTCTTAGTAAAATGTTTTCTTAGATCCATTTTAAAGCAATCAAAGAGCATGCTATAGCTTCCATGTGCTCTCCAGACAAACCTAGCCCACTGCACTTAGTGTTATTGGCATATTAAGAACCACGTGTGGCAATTAACACATTTGTCCAATGTTTCCCCCCCAAAACAATATCCCAAGATAAAACCCTGCCAGGGTTTCATTTAGAAAATTGTCCAAGGGGGGGGGGGCAACTGGAGGAATCTGGATATTTAACATGATGGTTAAAGATGTGACAAAGTTTCTAATGAATTTTAATAATACAATTTCCAAGGGGGGCGCAAAAAGGTTGAAACCCTGAGGTCTATACAGAGTTCTCCCTCCTGGGCAAGTGTTACCAAGTCCTTGAAGGAGGCTGTTGCTGACATTACAAAGGCACAATAGCAACAAGATAAGGTCTGTATAGGTCTGTGTAGTGAACAATATGCTTTAGTTTGTTGTTGCTGGACAGCACGTGCCATTTCTTGTTTCTATAGTCGACTGCACCCTATGAATACTGTGCTGTCCACTTCACAAAGATCAGCATGTACCATAACCTTGTTGATATTGTTAGCTGGACACACGTGGGGTCAGCCACAGCCTCCCTCAAGGACTAGAACTAAGCACAGCCATTCATTCCGTCTGCTTATACTTCGAGTCATGTGAAGACAAAGCATTGGCCAATTCGAAACAGCACATGACCTAGCTTGATTACATCATTGCCAACCACCTCTACCCACGCTTTTTAAACCGTAATACAGAAGTGGACAGCATTGGAACAATTGGAATCTTCTGGTGTACCAAATAAAACATTTATAGATGGACCTATTCTGAGCAAGTTTTGACACTGGTTAAAAAAGGGGGGGGGGGGGGGGAAAGAAGAGATACTAGCCCTAGCCCTATACATAGCAATCCTTGAAGATGAATTTTTTAAAGTTGCTTCAGTGAGCAAGCCATCATCAGGCAACATCCCCAAGAGTTCTTTTATGTCCTCTACAGCTAGGACTTGGTGTGCAACTTCACCATCATTTTGCATCAAGATTTCTCTTTGAATAACCATGTTTGCTGTTCTTGTTCAGAGGATCGGCACTTTTCAATTTCCAATGTTCTATATTTGCGCTGCTGGAGGATTGACAGCATGTTTGGAGTCTTTCAGGAGCTAATATCGGCTGACCATTTAGATAGCTGGGAAACTTCCAGGTGAGTTTTGATACAAGCTTTGCTTCCCCCCCCCCCCCCCATCCACCATTTTGAAATAGAATCAAACCAATATAGGGATTGCTACCGCATACCCTGTATTTCCTAGAATTGTACCATGGGTACCGGTGTCCTGACAGAGCCTAGATGCTCTAGCCTTCATTGGTATTCCTGATGAAGGCTAGAGCATCTATCCTGATGAAGGCTAGAGCATCTATCCTAATGAAGGCTAGAGCATCTAGTCATTATTCCTGATGAAGGCTAGAGCATCTAGTCATTATTCCTGATGAAGGCTAGAGCATCTAGTCATTATTCCTGATGAAGGCTAGAGCATCTAGTCATTATTCCTGGTGAAGGCTAGAGCATCTAGTCATTATTCCTGATGAATGCCTAGTCATTATTCCTGATGAAGGCTAGAGTATCTAGTCATTATTCCTGATGAAGGCTAGAGCACCTAGTCATTATTCCTGATGAAGGCTAGAGTATCTAGTCATTATTCCTGATGAAGGCTGGAGCATCTAGTCATTATTCCTGATGAAGGCTAGAGCATCTAGTCATTATTCCTGGTGAAGGCTGGAGCATCTAGTCATTATTCCTGATGAAGGCTAGAGCATCTAGTCATTATTCCTGATGAAGGCTAGAGCATCTAGTCATTATTCCTGATGAAGGCTAGAGCATCTAGTCATTATTCCTGGTGAAGGCTGGAGCATCTAGTCATTATTCCTGATGAAGGCTAGAGCATCTAGTCATTATTCCTGATGAAGGCTAGAGCATCTAGTCATTATTCCTGATGAAGGCTAGAGCATCTAGTCATTATTCCTGATGAAGGCTGGAGCATCTAGTCATTATTCCTGATGAAGGCTAGAGCATCTAGTCATTATTCCTGATGAAGGCTAGAGTATCTAGTCACTATTCCTGATGAAGGCTGGAGCATCTAGTCATTATTCCTGATGAAGGCTAGAGCATCTAGTCATTATTCCTGATGAAGGCTAGAGCATCTAGTCATTATTCCTGATTGAAGGCTAGAGCATCTAGTCATTATTCCTGATGAAGGCTAGAGCATCTAGTCGAAATGTCGAGAGAGTAGTACAATTCAAGTTGATGATTGAGAAAGCTTGTAATGTTATTATGTCAACTGAGAGTTCATTGGGAACTAATATTATGTTACTTTCCAGTTCTTCCTCGTCATCACTGTCGTTGAGGTCTGACAACGGGCCACTAGAATCCTCTTGGCATGCTTGACTTTCTAGTTGGAAGTCAGCTCAGAAATTTGCGGTGCCGTCTTCAGCTGCTACCGCTCAATCCTTTAGTCTGTGCATTTCGCCCTCTTTACTTCCATCCATTGCCACTATCATCCCACAGACCTCAGATGATTTGCTGACCGAGTCTGACATGACAGCTTCCCATGCCACCCACTCCTGGCATGCGAACTCGTCTGACATGTCCATTTGCAGCGGTTTTCCAGTGGACCCGATAAACTGACTTAATGGGCGTGTTCCAATTAATGCCAGCAGGTTATAGGAAACTGGCAAGGATCATCAGTGCTAACTGTTTTAACCACAAAGCTCCTCCCCTTCTTCCCACATGGCAACCTGCAGACTCATAGTGCACATTACTAATGCAGGTTGCAATCGCACTTCCTGTTCTTCATGTGTTCTACACTAGAGTCAACGTCAGATGAAACTCGAGCAAAAGGCTTTCTTACATATACACATTATGACTCTTGCCACCCAAACCACGGACTCGATAAAGCTCAGGTACAGGGCAAGAGTTTTCCCTTGGAACAACAAAGGACCTTTTCTGCCTTCCATCTGCCGTATGTGAGCCTCCCTTGTCATGTCCATGGTGCTAATTGGGACTAAGTGTTCACCCGCTGCAGCTACAGTTGTGTCCTCAGGGCTCGCCTGGTGTCCCATCCTGTTTCAGATCAAAGGCAACTGGCACTGATGACTTTGACGCATCCTTGGTAGCCCCCCCTCCCCGATGTACTTGGACCCCTTGTTGATTGGGTCCTATGGAAGTCCCTGCCGTACTCTCATTGTTCTTCCATGTGAGTGAAGCTATGGCACCCACAGCACTTCTCCACCGGTTTTGTTTTGTTTATATTGCCAACATTGAAAGAGATGTCGACAGTGCACCTGCCTCCTCTATGGATCACTTCCTTACTGCTACCTGACTTCTCTGCCTCTTCCGACACTTTTAATTTGAATTGCCTGCACTCTAATCATTGACATCACCTTCCTCTAGTGTTCTGCCATCATGGACATCACCTTCCTCTAGTATTCTGCCATCATGGACACCACCTTCCTCTAGTATTCTGCCATCATGGACACCATCTTCCTCTAGTGTTCTGCCATCATGGACACCACCTTCCTCTAGTATTCTGCCATCATGGACACCACCTTCCTCTAGTGTTCTGCCATCATGGACAACACCTTCCTCTAGTATTCTGCCATCATGGACACCACCTTCCTCTAGTGTTCTGCCATCATGGACATCACCTTCCTCTAGTATTCTGCCATCATGGACACCACCTTCCTCTAGTATTCTGCCATCATGGACACCACCTTCCTCTAGTATTCTGCCATCATGGACACCACCTTCCTCTAGTATTCTGCCATCATGGACATCACCTTCCTCTAGTGTTCTGCCATCATGGACACCACCTTCCTCTAGTGTTCTGCCATCATGGACACCACCTTCCTCTAGTATTCTGCCATCATGGACACCACCTTCCTCTAGTATTCTGCCATCATGGACACCACCTTCCTCTAGTATTCTGCCATCATGGACATCACCTTCCTCCAGTATTCTGCCATCATGGACACCACCTTCCTCTAGTATTCTGCCATCATGGACATCACATCACCTTCCTCTAGTATTCTGCCATCATGGACATCACCTTCCTCTACTAGTATTCTGCCATCATGGACATCACCTTCCTCTAGTATTCTGCCATCATGGACATCACCTTCCTCTAGTATTCTGCCATCATGGACACCACCTTCCTCTAGTATTCTGCCATCATGGACACCACCTTCCTCTAGTATTCTGCCATCATGGACATCACCTTCCTCTAGTGTTCTGCCATCATGGACATCACCTTCCTCTAGTATTCTGCCATCATTGACATCACCTTCCTCTAGTATTCTGCCATCATGGACTTCACCTTCCTCTAGTATTCTGCCATCATGGACATCACCTTCACCATGCATGCACTATGTGCTCGTCTTGCAGAGCCAGACCCTTTACCAACTGCTATATATGGTACCTGTGTGCTGCATAGCTAACCCTTTACCAACTGCTATATATGGTACCTACATGCACTAAGTGCTAGTCTTACATAACCAGACCCTTTACCAACTGCTATATATGGCACCTGCATAAAATTTATCTGTGCATGAGCAAGGCGAGCGCACGTTGTGAACACAATTTCAGAGTATTTGAAGGTGATACCCATTCAAGGTGATATGGCATTCCGTATTTCCTGCGCACTTGAATGGACCGCACACCAGCAGAAGTATGAAAGCTCCAGAGGAAATGCTGTCTGGATTGGGGGAAGAAAGCTTAGCAATCCTTCACCACTGAAGTAATTCAGTCGAGACTGTTGGGTCACATGATGCCAGTGATGGGTCACATGATTCCAGTGATGGGTCACATGATGCCAGTGTTCACTGTTAAAAGCCCGGGCAAGTAGCAGTGCAGCACACATCACCAGCAAGACGGCCAAACCCCACAGAAAAGGGAGAGAAACTGACGACGATCCCTTCACCAGTGACGAAGCCGACTAGGAAGAAGACAAAACTAGAATAGAGAACGACAACTGATGATGTCGTGCAACTATTGTGTGCATGGTGTTAGTCACCATTGAGCGTGCCCCCGAATAGCACGTGCAGCCTGGCAGCTCATGAAATGAATATAACATGCATTCTATTAGAGGAAATACAGTATATAAAGTAATTGCATGAGTACACGGACATATTTTAATGAGCCAAAGGCGAATGAGGCAAGGAGTAAAATAACTCGCACATTCCACTCGGACAAGTGTGAGTGATAATAAAATTCCATACTTGATGCACTCGCTGAAATATAACTGCTCCATCATCAAGGACAACTGATTCGTCCATAGCCATAAACCGTTGTGCGTTAAATAACCAGAGTGGAATAATGACTCATCTCTTCCCTGTAGGAATATACTAGTATATAGCTATGTCAAGAATAAATACTGTATAGCTATGGGTTTTTCGAGGACTTTATTACTGATTGGAGGGGACATTTTTCGCATCTAGGATAGAGCCCGCGAAAACATCAAAATATTAGCTCCTTGAAAGAAAAAGGGGGGAAAAAGCACTATAGAGTATATATATATATATGTACACATATATACTTAAGGGAGTGCATTAACACGTTGTTTGACCTCCTAATTCAAAATGGTACATGCCACACACACACAAAAAAACACAGTAGCATTATTAGCATCCTATTATTGGCATCCTAAATGGTATTATTAGCATCCTAAATGGTATTATTAGTATCCTAAATGGTATTACATGTATTAGCATCCTAAATGGTGGCATTATTAGCATCCTAAATGGTGGCATTATTAGCATCCTAAATGGTGGTATCATTAGCATCCTAAATGGCGGCCGATAAACTGGCAGACAATTTTTTTAATGTGAAATTATTTTATCACCTATCCACCTATCTTCGTCTCTTATCTCTCTCCCCTCCATAATTAGCTCCCACCCCCACAACCAATCATCCAGACTCCAATGACTTGCAATGTCTAACTTTGTTTTTCACAACACAGAAATGGTAAAGATCATCAATGCAATAGACACTTGTGTTACGAGCAATATCGAGTCGATATAGCTGAGCTCATTAATAGTAGCTACTGCAAGTTTTACGCAGCAAAGAAGTGATCAGTTGATTTATTGAGAAGCTTACTCCTGTAACACGAGCTAACAGCACAGACTTCAACATAGCCATGGAAACCACTAATGCTTCATGTATCTATGTATATACATATATCGTGTGTATCTTTAGAACTTGTAAACATGGTGAAGATTAACACTTGCAGGTAATCCTGAGTAACCTAATGCTTGAATAGGTTATCCTGAGTAACCTAATGCTTGGATAGGTTATCCTGAGTGACCTAATGCTTGGATAGGTTATCCTGAGTAACTTAATGCTTATCCTGAGTAACCTAATGCTTGGGTAAGTTATCCTGAGTAACCTAATGCTTGGATTGAGTAACCTAATGCCTGGATAGGTTATTCTGAGTAACCTAATGCTTGGATAGGTTATCCGGAGTAACTTAATGCTTGGATAGGTTATCCCGAGTAACCTAATGCTTGGGTAGGTTATCCCGAGTAACCTAATGCTTGGGTAAGTTATCCCGAGTAACCTAATGCTTGGATAGGTTATCCTGAGTAACCTAATGCTTGGGTAGGTTATCCTGAGTAACCTAATACTTGGGTAGGTTATCCTGAGTAACCTAATGCTAGGATAGGTTATCCTGAGTAACCTAATGCTTGGGTAGGTTATCCTGAGTAACCTAATGCTTGGATAGGTTATCCTGAGTAACCTAATGCTTGGATAGGTTATCCTGAGTAACTTAATGCTTATCCTGAGTAACCTAATGATTGGATAGGTTACCCTGAGTAACCTAATGCTTGGATAGGTTATCCTGAGTAACCAAATGTCTGGATAGGTTAATGCTTATCCTGAGTAACCTAATGCCTGGGTAGGTTATCCTGAGTAACCTAATGCTTGGATAGGTTATTCTGAGTAACCTAATGCTTGGATAGGTTATCCTGAGTAACTTAATGCTTATCCTGAGTAACCTAATGCCTGGGTAGGTTATCCTGAGTAACCCAATGCTTGGATAGGTTATCCTGAGTAACCTAATGCTTGGGTAGGTTATCCTGAGTAACCTAATGCTTGGGTAGGTTATCCTGAGTAACTTAATGCTTATCCTGAGTAACCTAATGCTTGTGTAGGTTATCCTGAGCAACCTAATGCTTGGGTAGGTTATCCTGAGTAACCTAATGCTTGGGTAGGTTATCCTGAGTAACCTAATGCTTGGGTAGGTTATCCTGAGTAACCTAATGCTTGGGTAGGTTATCCTGAGTAACATAATGCTTGGGTAGGTTATCCTGAGTAACCTAATGCTTGGGTAGGTTATCCTGAGTAACCTAATGCTTGGGTAGGTTATCCTGAGTAACCTAATGCTTGGGTAGGTTATCCTGAGTAACCTAATGCTTGGGTAGGTTATCCTGAGTAACCTAATGCTTGTGTAGGTTATCCTGAGTAACCTAATGCTTGGGTAGGTTATCCTGAGTAACCTAATGCTTGGGTAGGTTATCCTGAGTAACCTAATGCTTGGGTAGGTTATCCTGAGTAACCTAATGCTTGGGTAGGTTATCCTGAGTAACCTAATGCTTGGGTAGGTTATCCTGAGTAACCTAATGCTTGGGTAGGTTATCCTGAGTAACCTAATGCTTGGGTAGGTTATCCTGAGTAACCTAATGCTTGGATAGGTTATCCTGAGTAACCTAATGCTTGGATAGGTTATCCTGAGTAACTTAATGCTTATCCTGAGTAACCTAATGATTGGATAGGTTATCCTGAGTAACCTAATGCTTGGGTAGGTTATCCTGAGTAACCTAATGCTTGGGTAGGTTATCCTGAGTAACCTAATGCTTGGGTAGGTTATCCGGAGTAACCTAATGCTTGGGTACGTTATCCTGAGCAACCTAATGCTTGGGTAGGTTATCCTGAGCAACCTAATGCTTGGGTAGGTTATCCTGAGTAACCTAATGCTTGGGTAGGTTATCCTGAGTAACCTAATGCTTGGGTAGGTTATCCTGAGTAACCTAATGCTTGGGTAGGTTATCCTGAGTAACCTAATGCTAGGATAGGTTATCCTGAGTAACCTAATCCTTGGGTAGGTTATCCTGAGTAACCTAATGCTTGGGTAGGTTATCCTGAGCAACCTAATGCTTGACAATAAAAACAACAACATATCAACTTATGACCAATATTATACTGATTTTTTCTGTGTTATATTTGGTGTTTCAATAGATAAAGGCGAATGTTTGTGGTCAACAAGGTCAACAAGGGTAACCTCTTGTTACATTTCTGTTTTCTTGTTATTATATGTTTTTATATAAAACATTTGTCTCGTATGTACTGTATATTGGTGGGTACAGGAGCATTTTCTGTAATGCTTTGACCCCCTGTTTTGAAATGGAGGACAAAAAAAAGAGTTAAATCTCGGCACTTTGGCAGCTTCTTGGTTACCACAAAAACACTTCGAGCCGCGTGCCTTGGAACCTTCGCGAGGATAGTAAACTGGCGGCCCCCAAAACGTCAACCTTGAAATCCATCTCTATCAACTTCCCCATCTCTACACTTAACTTGCATGTAATGTCAGTTTGTCATAATTGTACTACCAGAAGATTCCAAACTTGCGTTGCAATGACTAAACTCTTTAGCCAAAACACACAAAAAGCAGCAAAGGTCATCAGCATCATAAAAGCACTTATATCAACATCATAACACACTTAATATCCCACACTTTAATATCCACACTTAATATCAACATCATAAATGCGCTTAATATCAACATCATAAATGCACTTAATATCAACATCATAAATGCGCTTAATATCAACATCATAAACACACTAATATCAACCATAAACACACTAATATCAACCATAAACACACTAATATCAACCATAAACACACTAATGTCAACATCATAAACACACTTAATATTAGCAGCACGTGCTCTTAACAAAACCAGATAGCCACTTGTGATGCATGTCTGTGGACTCGAATAATAAGCATGGTAAATAATAACATCCATGATTGGTTAGTGTTGGTGTTACACTGAGTAACTTCTTGCAGGTGTGGCTGCTTGACCAGATCAAGTTGAAAGACAAAAAAGTTTTATTTACATAATTAAGAAGAAAAAAGAAAAAATGAAACGAGAAGTTACCAACACAGACAACAAACACTTGCAGGACCCTTTACCCAAATCAATATTTTAATACTGCTTTAAAAAAATCTAAATTATATTGCGAGTTTCAGTTACATATATTAGTAAAGGGTCATGCAAATGTCTGTGTTGGTAACTTCTCGTTTCATTTTTTTTAAATAAAATATTTTCTCAACGAACTGAAAGTTGACATAACAAAATTACAATAACCTTCTCAATATTCAACTTGAAATTTACTCTCCCCACGTTTCTATATACTTGCCTTCATCAGGAATAATTGAGAGCATCTGTCGAAACATCGAAGGTGTAAATTTCAAGTTGTTTATTGAGGTCATTGTAGTGAAATATTTTTTGTCTTGTGTCTACATTCGCCCACCCACCCACCCCCTCCACACACACACAACATGCATACAGCATGCCAAAAATATTCAGGTAAAGTGTCATCACTGTTATAAACAAGTCTCATCACTGTTATAAACAAGCCTATGTACGTGCGAGTCTAACTGAGCGGAGTTAGCTGCACATTTTTGTACTACACATTTTTGTACTAAGAAACATTTTCTTACTAAGAAATGATCAGTTTGTTTCTTCTAAAGTTCCCTCTTGTGACAATAGTTAACAGCACATAACACCAGACAACTACTTATGAAGCATGTGTGTATCATGAATACATAGGCACTGGGTGTATACTCGAGTAGTAGAGAGCATACTGTAACAAGTAAAGAACCCTTTCAGCTGAAATTATGCAAAGTACATGCAACATTAATAAATAATATGAACAGAATGTATATACTCACTTCTGATTTTGTTGTCCTTGGCGATTAGTCTCAACGTGTTCTGGGTCTCCTGAAGCATGATGCCCTCTGTTCCCACATACGAGGGACACTTGGAACGCCACACCCTGAGCATGCTACCGTGATAATCTGCCTTGCTCACTTTCTGACTGAGCTGGGTCATCTGCTTCTCATCCCTGAAGAGATGAGGAGAAAGAGGTACTCTTTTGTGGATGACAACAGGGAAATTATTAGCCACTCCCTAATTATCATACCCCCCCCCCCCCCTCAAAATCTAATCCTCCCACTACAGCATTGGAACACTCAGTTATAAGCATACAGATTACATACATTTACATAGTGTACAGCAATATCATGACCTGTAGTTACATAGTACAGTAATATCATGACCTGTAGTTACATAGTATACAGAAATATCATGACCTGTATTCTATTTAGAAGAATCCCTATATATATTTACCCATCAGATCTTATCTGAAGCAACTGCCTGACGTAGCCCAACCATAGCTCATGCAAGCAAAGAAAATCACTGTAATTATATTCCCCTGAAGTAATATGGAGAAGACCCAGTTTCTTCTTAGCTTTATTCGAAAGCCTCTTGGGAAGTTTGGTAGCAGAAGGTCTGTTGGGGAACTTGTAAGAGGGAATCAGCAATTGTCTCTTACGCACTAGAGCACACATAGCACTCTCTTGAACATGATGCACATGCTCCCTAATTAGTAACTGAATCTCGCTCTCTGCTGCGGATCTGCTCACAGACACGTGCTGGGTAGAGAAATAATATTGAAAGCATAAACTATATGGGAGGAAGAGAGAGCAATAAGATGAGAGTTAAAGCACATCAACCTCAGATCCAAGAATTCTGCTGTTCTCCTTTTCCACCTTAATCGGCACTGACTTGTAACAATCAGAAGCCATTCCAGCTTAACAAACCAGGAACGGGACGTCACTGGCGAGGGACGAAAGTGGGCTTGGCTGGATGAAACTGGGCGTGCGCAGATGACTGCCTCGGTAAAGGTCGTTGTCGAAGGATCTAGTTGAACCGCAGTCAGTACTCCCAGTCACTGAGTACTAGGCTCCTTTAAGATTCTGTGACCCCCCTCACCTTCCCGGGAAAACCTCTTATCCTTGTCTTGACGAGGTAAAGAGCTCGAGAAGGGACACCTCTAGTGACAGCGACTGGGGCTCTACTAGCGGTATCCACTTGCTACTTCTTCCAGAGTTTAGCTTGGCCATCGCTGACTTGATACAGAGGACAAATATAGATTGTAAACCCCATGGACACTGGTAACAAATCTCTCTGGAGACTTGTGATAGCTCCACTAGCTCTTTGTGTCTGTCCTTCAACTTTCTAAATCAACACATCACTATTCCACATTGTCAAGATAATAAATGTGAAAGAAAGTTTCAACAAGTAGCAGGTTTACACACTTTATTATAGTATTGCTAGCTAGGTTGTTTTTGATCTTATTGTATAATATATACTATTGACTGAGATTGTATTCTTCTCAACAAACTTCAGTTGACTTAATGTCACTTTCTCAATCATCAGCTTGAATTTTCTCACTGATGAAAGTTAGACCATCTAGCCAAAATGTCAAGTGAGAAAATTCAAATTGATTATTGAGAAGAGTATTGTTTATGGTTAATAAACAAATGTGGATTTCCCCCTAAAGATGGTAGTTATCACCAAAATGACTGTGATAACCTAGATTTTGTTAGGTTCACTATTTTAAGCAGAAGTCGACTGCTTTCTGGCATTTGATATGATGCAGTTAGCAAAGTCTGAAGGATTGTTTATGGATATATAATAAAACAACAAAAGCATAAATGCCATCTATTAACATCTTTTCCTTGCTCTTTCTAACCAAAGTACTATTTGTCCAATGTCGATCATGATTTGGCCTTCATCAGGGTGATGCATGATAAATTATTTACTTCTGCCATGGCAACAATGAATATGGGTGTGGTTGTGCATAGTCTTGATAGTTGAGATCCATCAACTACAGGTAGTCAAGCCCTACATCTCTGCTGAAGCTCTGATCTCTGGGTTTGAGGTGGATGTGCAGAGCTTCCTTCACAAGAAAATCCCTCCATTTGAAGTCTTTCTCACAACAAGATTGGGTGGTAGTGGTTCCATGAATGTTTAGCAATGGCAGACTTCTTTACTTTTCCTGTATGCATGCATCCATGTGTTACTTTTATTCTGGTCTCCAACCTCCTCTGTTCTCAATGTATAGACTTTCCCACAGCTGCATGGAATGTGATATATATATATTATTCAAAATATTAGTTCCTGATAAGATGAACACTTGTGATGTTTGTGGAGAGCAGGCTTTCAAGGTATTGGATCGTATGCCCAATCATTGAAATGTCCCTAGACTCCCAAATGCGAGGTATTTTCAAGGAAAAGAGATAAGATGTTTCCTAAATAGAGTAGTCGTTATGAAATTAACCTCAGGCAGGCAGAAGAAGATGTTTCATCTGTAAAAAAATAATTCAAAGCTTATCAAATTTATCCTGTCAATGGCAGCTGCTGTGATTTGTCTTGGACAGGAAGTAGTATGAGACTCATATCTAGCGATGTTCTATTGTTGAGATGGTAATAAAAAATTTTAAAAAATTGAAGTGAGTATAACATTTTTATTATTTATATAAAGAGCAAACATAACATACCAAGTTCATTAACACCTAATTAACACATGCCAGTTATATAATAATCAATTACAAAAATACCACTAATTAACAATAAATACATAAATAAATAACTAAAAAGCTAACGACAAGTTCAACTGGTTATTAGCAAAATGACTGTGACTGCATTTTCATTCCACATGGCCAGAGGTAATGCTATTGAAAAGATGGAAATCAGGTGAAGCCAATTAATTAGTGGTGAAAATTCACTTCCATTCCTTGTAAGAAAATTATGCGATGTCCGAGACATATGGACATAATACACTATATATGACAATTACTTGGAGTGTATCAATAAAGTATGTAATATTATTTGTGATTTCACTAACAAACACTACTCAGTATTTAAACATTAAACTTACATTTTCCACCAAAGATAATGCTTTAAATGCTTATGTTCACGGTATAGATGCTGGAGTCTTTACTTTTCTCTGCTGCTTGCTTTGTGGAGTTCTCCTGTGCAACTCATAGCAATTCCTTGTGGGAGGCTGTATGATGTATCTTTGACTGTTTATACAAGTGGCTTTTGGTACTCTGTGTTTTCTTGGTGCTGGATTCTATGTCATCAGTTTTATTTAAAAAGTCCCTGAATTATCAACAGCCATGCATCACGCATTAGCTACTAGTGCAGTTAATTATATAGACCACCTGTTGCAATCCTCTCAACAGGCCCTCATGACAGTTTTCCCTTTTGTACAGTGTGATGCATAGTTGCAGTTTTTACATACCAGGAAATTCTCTACAGACCATTGGAGGGTTACAATCAGTGGATGCATGTGTAAGGGAGAAGACAGAGCTGCTGCAGTTGATGGGTGATAGACTTTGTCATTTGCAATCACATGATGCTATCACATTGTTGCGTCACTCATTTGCGATCCCTAAGATGATGCACATTCTCCGCTCTGCTCCCTGTTTCTCTTCCAGTCATCTCCCAGCCTATGACCACCTTCTCAAGTCAATCCTCAGCAATATCACTAATATAGATTTTCAGAACAATGACTCTTCTTGGCTACAGGCCACCCTTCCAGTGAACCATGGAGGAATTGGAATTAGGAGTGCGGTTCATCTTGCTCCCTCTGCCTTTTTGGCTTCTGCTGATGATCGTCCAATCTCATTCACCATATTATCCCCCCCCCTCGGTTTAGTGCTGTCCAGTACCCTGAGATTGAGGTTGCCCTTTCACTCTGGGGTGATGACCTTGTCTTGCCTCCTCCAGCCCCACCTGCTTCCCATCAGCAGAAGTCGTGGGACATCCCTCGTATTTTGGAAAGGGCAGAGTCACTTTTGCGGAATGCTAGTGACCCCAAAACCAGAGCTCGTCTCCTCGCAGTGTCTGCATGTGAGTCAGGTGCCTGGCTTAATGCCCTGCCAATCTCCTCACTTGTTCTCTGATTGAGCGTGATGTAGTTTCGAATGGCAGTTGGGCTACGTCTTGAAGCACCCCTGTGCCAGCCACACTCTTGTAGTTACTGTTAATCGGATGTCAACCAGTTTGGCACGCATGGGTTGAGCTGCAGGCACAGTCAGGGAAGGCTTTCTCGCCATGGTGCTTTAAATGACATCATCCACCGGTTATTAACTGCTGCAAATGTCCCTTCCTGGCTGGAGCCCTCTGGTCTGCTTCGGTCCGATGGAAAGAGACCTGATGGCATGTCCATCATTCCATGGTCAAGTGGTAGACTCTTGGTATGGGATGCAACCTGCAGTGACACCTTTGCCCCATCCAACCTTTTGGCTGCAGTCACTGAGGCTGGTGCAGTGGCAGCCCAGGTGGAGATTTTGAAGGGTGAGAAATATGCCCACCTGGACTCGGCATACAAGTTTGTACCTGGGGCGGTAGAGACATGTGGATTCTTTGGGCCTCAAGCAAAGGCATCTTCAGGGAGTTGGGATGCTGCCTGAGGTCAGTGACATACAAAGAGAACTCCCATCAACATCTTCTTCAATGGATTTCTGTGGCTGTGCAGCATGGGAATGCAGCCTCAGTATGGGATCTTTGCCATCAAGGTTGGGGACGAGCCATTTCCCTAGTCATCATTTGAACATTTGAACTTGAGGGGAAGGGGGTTCTATAAACTATATGAATAAGCATGAACTAATAACTAAATGAATGAGAAGGTGATTTCAATGTAAAAATGACTCCCTTGGTTACTGTATCCTAGTACTTGGTGACGGGGGTCACTGTGAATCAACTAGGGTAGAGTAACCGGACAACACCGTAACTGAAGACACGTCGCATGCCACTTAAAGTATGAATATCTGAGAAATCCTAAACAAGCTAATGTATGCATTCTTTTCTGAGCAGCACTCTAAAATCAGGGCATATCTCGGCTTCCATGGCAATGTATAAGTCTAAGTTTCTAATAAATGCACACCATTTTTTAAGTCTAAGTTTCTAATAAATGCACACCATTTTTTTGTACGCACTGCAGTTTTTATATGGTAATGCAGTTACGAGGCAGAGTGAGGCTCAGGGACAGATGCAGGGGGGGGGGACGTTGCAACCCCCCCACTTTTGGTTCCAAAGAAAACATTTTTGTTAGTTGATAACAATATTAATCAACAACAAAGACATAATTTACACTCTAGGTAGGACAGGCCACTAAAGACATGTTTAAATTTACACCGACTCTGTTGCAGCTGTAAAATTTTTGTATCAAAGGTCACAGTGAGAGTGGGCTGTATATCTGCTTTTGTGCATGAAAATGTCAAGCAAGAAGGATTCAAGAGGCTGCATGAAGGAATGTTAAAAAGGTAACTAGTTTAGTAACAATTTATATACTAGGAATAGGATGGGTTATAACATAAACCTATAGGTCTGTTGAATCCAATTCTGTGGAAAAGCCAGCACCAAAGAAAACATGCCCTGCAGTGTTTACCACAATGAACTCTGGTCCAGGTAGTAGTGTTAGTGATGCTATGATCATCTATCAAGTGATCCAGACACCCCAATCACTTCAAGTGAAGTTCTCAGCAGTAATCTATCCAGATATCCAACCCCAACCACTTCAAGCAGTGAAGCTATTGACTTGGGAGCAATGATCACAGCAGCATGTGGTTGTTTGAGAAAACTGGGGGAAAGTGTTGATGACACCAATACCTCACTTCGCACACTGCACCAGTTCTTTCTGATACACCTCACTCTCCTCAAGTCACTAAGCAGGAAAAATCCTGGACAGTGTCTTTCCAGCATCGCTGGCTAAAGTTTCCAAGGTTGTCTTACAGTCAGGTACTTGAAGAGGGGATTTGTCGCTATTGTGTCCTTTTTCCAGAGCAACCCAATAGAGGAGGTTGCCAAGGGGCAAAAACTGATTTGCTAGTGCTTTCAGCATACCAATACCCCTACACCAAGGCCCTAGGAAAAGATGGTATTCTTATTTGTCATGAGCAGAGCTCTATGCATCGTCACGTTGCAGAATGGGCAGATCTCTCCAGGCATAATTATTGCAGTCCTGTAAGTAGAGTAGATAGCAACTGAAACAACAAGAAAAACATGCAGAGAAAAACAGAGAAATTCTTCGCCAAATAGTATGTTTTTAGCCTTACCTTTTAGAGGTCATAGGGAAGACAAAGTGGATTTTTCAGACTGCTCTGTTAATAGGGGAAACTTTGTAGCGACATTGCAACTCCTTGGAAAAGGTAATGCTACTCTACAAGAGCATCTTTTTTGTGATAAAAATGCAAAAGTATACAAGCAAAATGATATCATTTGTGTGTATGCTTGTAAATTACGTGAAAAGTTAACCAATGAACTGAAAGCTAACACCTTTCCCTTTTACCATCATAGCAGATGAAGTAACTGACCCTCATGCAAATCAGGAAATCCTTTCTGTGTGTGTTCGGTTTGTTGATATAACTACTCCACAAAAGCCCTAATTATCTCATTAATGTTGAGAGAGCAAATGCCTCTACAATTGCAGAAAAATCTTGGATCCATTTCACACCCTTATCTCCTTAAATGCTCGTAATATTCGTGGTCAGGCTTATGATGGAGCAGCTGTGATGTCTTCTGTAATAGCTGGTGTCCAAGCAAAGATCAAGCAAATTTCTCCTCTGGCTTTGTACACTCATTGCTTTGCTCACTCCCTTAACCTTTCTATTGCAGCTTCATGCAAAGTCCAAGAAGTAAGGTATATACCTCATTGGCATGATTAACGAGTCGTATTTGTTTTTGAACAACAATCCTAAGAGACAAAGTTTTTTTAGCGAGCTTTGGATGTATATTTGCCAGCATCTTGACATTCTAAGCTTCCTGGTCTTTGTAAAATACTTGTTTTGAAATCTTTTTGGAGATGTATTGATGAAGTGAAGCCATTGGCTTCAAAATTACAGAAGCAAGATCATGTAGTCAACGCTTACAAGATAGTAGATTCCAGTAGATAGTATTGATGAAATATTCAGCTCCTGGTACAATTCTGAGATCCTTCCACTTGCTGATGCCATTGGTGTTTCTGAATGTGTTCCCAGAAAGATGAGCCTTCAGCGGAACCGTACTAATGTCCCAAGTTATAGCCCACAGGAGCACTACAAAAGAGCAATTGCCATCCCTCTCTTGGATTCTCTCCCGGGTCAAATGAAGGACAGATTTTCAGAAGATCAGTGTCATACTAACAGCCTGCTCCACCTTGTACCCTCTATTATAACAAGAAGTACTTCTGTGACAGAATCTGTGACCATTATGTGTTTGAAAGTTTACTTCATTGGGAAGGTGACCTTCCATTTCCAATGTCACTGCTTAGGTGGAATATTCTCTAGCATAGCAAGAAACATGAATTTGATTCTTCTGATATGGAAACTCATCTACCAGATAATCTGCTCCTAGCTCCTATATAGCTCGTGATAAGGATTCATTCCCTAATATTCACTGCCTCCTAGTAATTGCTTGCACACTACATGTATATACCCATTTCTAGTGCTGAGGCAGAAAAGTCGTTTTCTCTTCTGAGAAGAATAAAGACCTATTTGAGGTCCACTATGGGTGAGGAGCGTTTGTCAGACCTTTCTGTTATTGCCATGCACTATGGGGAACGAATACCTGTAGATAAAGTGTCAGGCATTTGTTCAAGCCAATCCAAGAAGATTGTTTCAAGCTTTTGTTGACAACCGATTTATTACAACTGATTTATTATATCATGATTATATGATCTGCTGAATTGTGGGTGTTGATTATTTTTTTATAATGATATGTATAATGATATGCTGACGATCTGAATTGTGTGTGTTGGTGCATGGCTACTATATATGGATGTGGTTAAGGATGTGGCCACAATGTGTAGGTGTGGTTAAAGGTATGGCCACAACAATCCCCACTTCTAAAAATTGCTGGATCTGCCCCCCAAGGCTGTAGGGTGCCATAGGGAAGGTGCAAGTGCCATCACGTGTGCAGCAACTGGCAGTAAGCCTGCAAGACTGGTTTATCGGATTTTTTGTCCCAGTTTTTTTTTTGTCGTTTGCAGGTAGCGTCTATTGAACCTCTGAGGTTTTTCTCGACATCTTCATCAAAATGAGTGGGTCAAGTCATGTATCCACGTGCACAAAATATACAATTACACACTCGGTCAGAAAATTAGGAGATGAGAGAAATTAAGTTTGTCAAGATGTGTATATTATATATATTTACAAAACAAAAAAATCTGGTGTGTGTCTAGTAGTTAGTGTCTATGCAAAGTTGATGGTAGTGGCACTAGGTTTGGTATTGCTGGACCAATTCAGCCAGTAATAGTCGTGCAAATACATCAATAAAGCCACAGGCTGGCCGAGCACAATGCTGCACCACACAATCACATTCCCTATCTGCCCTTCAGTAAAGGGGAGAGCCGTCAGCAAGCCTAGGGGGATCTGTAGAGACAGAGAATAATAAAAAGCAGAGTTACGTACAATGGAAGGTTTTTGTTTTATTCGAAGACAATAATTAACCCTCTGACCCTAGACTTTATATATGGGCGTGTCCCCATCAAAAGTGCAAAGTTTGGAAACTGGGGGAGACCGCTCTGACTGCTTGCTTCTGGCACAGGTATTTATCCCGAATAGTTACTACGGATACCAAACATCCCTACACTCAACGAGTGCAGGGGACGTAGACAAACAATCGAGCTTGCACTTGGTACGTGCTTGCAGATTTAGCCGGCTCCATGTGCCCTGGTGCCCCGCCTCCTCCTATCATCGTTTAGCTCATGCTCGACAGATGCACGCACACAAAAAGATTGAATAAGTGAAAATAGCTAGTGCCCGAGCAAGAAGGTTACAAATAGAGTATGCCAGTCCTCTTTTGCAAGTGGTGGACTGGTTTCCGGTTCTTTTCCTTTGTGGTCATCGACATCATCTCATCGTCAAGGTCAGAGAAAGGGTTGCCAGAATTTCTAGCTTGGAAATCAGCCATGCAATCTTTGGTCTGCTCTAGCTGCCACCTCTCCCAGCTTCACCAGTGAATATTATCTTCACTGTCATCTGTTGCCACTGAGACCTCACAGACATCAAGTGCCCGACTAATAAAATTAGCACATATGGTGAGAAGGCACACTGCAAATACAATTAGGGAAGAACACATCATTTTGACCTTAAAAAAAATAAAATAAAAAAATAAATAATTGTTATGGGTGAACACTATTGAAGGGCAGTAAACTTCAAGCAAATAATACGGTACAAGAATAACCGTACCAATGACGCATGAACCTTTATAAGTCGAGATCTAAAGCTCACTCAATAATTTATGAGGATATTAAATTCTGACCATCCTACATGTATATGCAGAAGGTGGTCATGGACATTTTGTGTGTGGATTTGTGTTGCTAAAAGTTTCATGATCAACAATAGAAATCGGCCAAAATGTGCGATTGAAATTTGAAACCTGTTCTATCCTTCTGCCTATCTTTATTCCTGTTTCACCCTTTACCTATCTGTTGCATCCATCCTTGGTACATTCTTTCTGTCACACTTTCTTCACACTTTCTTCTATCATAATTAAAAAAAGAAGATTTTCTACTTATCTTTCATTTTCGGGCCCCGCCTTCCCGGCTGACTATTGACACATCGATCCATTTTTTGTACACATCATACAAGTGCAAAGGAATTTTGTTGGTAAAGTGTCATCATACCTGCGAGAGCATTCCCACAAATGCCCAGGGACGAATCATCTGAAGAGGAAAACTGACGAGGTACTGGCAGAGAGAGAGAGGAGAGAAAATGGAGGAATGAAGAGGACCAGACAAGACAACCAAATTATCAACTTACTTCATGGAAGAAAGCCGACAGGATAAAGACAATAATCTGGCTGAAAAACCTGTTGTAGCCAATGCTTGTCAGTGGTTTATAGAGATGTCTGGGAAGAGAACACACACACACATTTCTAGGTAAGTATATGTAAGTAAATGGTGGCACTGGTTTCTTTCTCAACCATCCTTCTTTCCCCTGCACACACACACACATATTTCTAGGTAAGTAAATGGTGGCACTGGTTTCTTTCTCAACCATCCTTCTTTCCCCTGCACACACACATATTTCTAGGTAAGTATATGTAAGTGAATGGTGGCACTGGTTTCTTTCTCAACCATCCTTCTTTCCCCTGCACACACACATATTTCTAGGTAAGTATATGTAAGTAAATGGTGGCACTGGTTTCTTTCTCATGGGACAATGATTTCAGTGTGCATAGTTAAGTGATTACTTTAAATAAAAACCTCCCGGTTATAAATAAGCTGTTGGAAGTGCTCTAGCTGTAAACCCCAGCCCCACCCCAGCCCTAGCCCTTAATGTGAGTGCCCAATTTGTATCCACCGGATCCAGCTTATAAGTTTAATTAAACCAACCATCCTTCTTTCCCCTTCACACACACACATATTTCTAGGTAAGTATATGTAAGTACATGGTGGCACTGGTTTCTTTCTCAACCATCCTTCTTTCCCCTGCACACACACACATATTTCTAGGTAAGTATATGTAAGTAAATGGTGGCACTGGTTTCTTTCTCAACCATCCTTCTTTCCCCTGCACACACACATATTTCTAGGTAAGTATATGTAAGTAAATGGTGGCACTGGTTTCTTTTTCAACCATCCTTCTTTCCCCTGCACACACACATATTTCTAGGTAAGTATATGTAAGTAAATGGTGGCACTGGTTTCTTTCTCAACCATCCTTCTTTCCCCTGCCTTTGGTACGCTCCCACTACAACCTCTACCTCCTAAAATTCAACCTCATCTCTAACACCTCCCTTCTCTTCCTTACCTTGCTGCCCAGCGATGGACCATTACGTTCCACGTCTTCCAGAATTCTCCGATAGTCTGTGCATTCCACCAGTCCCCATAAAACTTCCTATCTGCAAAGCAAAGAATCTCTCCAGCAAGATTCATGGTGGAGTGGAAGAGTAGGTAGAAGCCGAGCAGCCAAAACAGATGATTGGGAAGCTACATGTGTCATTTGTGCGTGTGTGTGTGTGTGCGTGTCATTTGTGGCACCAAGTTACAAAGACAAACACGTGACACATCATGTGATCACTCACCGCTAAGAGAAGCACTCTTTCGATCATGCGTGCCCAGTCCATGTCTTTGAATGGCTGGAGAGAGTTGAGAGCCGTAGGGATGATCCATTGTTGCATGATGGCTAGGTTCACATTGAGTATGAACACCTAAGCACAGAGAAGAGAGCGTATATTACAGGAGGGAGATTAGTTATGGCAAGAGGCTCCCAGATAGGAAGGGAAGTTAGAACCAACCTACAAAAGACCATCAGGGTTTCATTTAGAAATGAGGGTGAATCACTTTGGAAATCATACTTCTAAAAATATATTATCAATGTTGAGTAAAAAACAGAGTGGGAGCAACATATATTGAGATCCCCCCCCCCCCCCCCCCCCCCCCAAGGATGAGAACTTTCTAAATGGAACCCAGCCTATTAACTGATACCTATCTGGAAGCTAAGCCTAATGCAAGAAGTACTGTAAGTGCAGTAGACCCTTGCATATCTGAACACATTGGGACCCACCTTAGTTCGGATATGTAAAAAGCCCGAATATCATTTATATACTTGATCGTATTTCATAATTGTCAACATGATTTTTATCTGCAGGGTCTTGGGATGTGAGTAGCTTACTCCCTGGTCCTAGCTTTGTCCTTATGAGCTGCCATGCTATCTTATACACATAGTCCATACATTAACTCCCTGGTCCTAGGAGAAGCATCTTTGTCCTTATGAGCTGCCATGCTATCTTATACACATAGTCCATACATTTAATTTTCAAGCAATTGTTGATCACAACTTGGTTCACGACAAAGGTAAGTTGTTTGCTTCAGGTTATCATGCCTCTTCGTGCATGCCGGAGATCTCACTCCTTTAAGGATCATCAGCGATTCTGAGAGGATTCAGCTTGCAACACTTGGTGGTCTGTCTCATCAGTAGTCAGCTTGCATTGTCAGAAAATGGCGGTGCTTCTGATTATCGTTCATGTAACTTTTCATGGAAATCTGCTTCCTTCTCTCTTAGCTGACTGCAGTGCCTTCCCTTTTTTCTGAATGAACCAGAGAGATGTAGAGCACTTCCAAGCTGGTTGCCTTCAGCAAGACTGTCAAGGGCAGAGAGTGCTTGCAAACTCTCAAAATTTGGCTTCACCTTCTTATCTCTGCTGTCTTTCCAATGCCCTACTCTTCTGTGAGTCCAGTTCAAGTGGTTTCTTAGGAAATCTTGCCTAAGATAGATAACTACGACTATATAAACAAAACTATGCTCGTCCTTTTGCTACCCCCAACAAACTGATTCAGCTTTCACTGCAAATCTCAAGCCCACCCCACCAAACTAATTTTCCTGTCAACGATTATTACCATGCTTTACCGCATTCTGATAATAGAGGTATAAACACACAAACAGATGTGAGGAAGTGCCCCAAAAACTCACTGCCACCTGCTGCCAGGATTCAGTGGTGCGCATACATAACGAGTTTTGATAACCTTCCTTGACAGCATTCTCTCTCACAAGCCAAACTGTTCATTTTGTGCAGGCTCTGCACGAGCTGTGTATACCTGAAGTAGGTGGAGTGATGGACTAGTTTTACAGGTCTTGCCTGTTGGACTGAAGAGGGATGAACGACCTTTCAGCTAGTGTGTTGGCAGAGAAATGCCATAGGGACCTCCAAGCATTCCATTTGCAGCAAACATTACACAATAAGAGTGCAATGAGAAGGGGAATATAGGAACCTGACTGGACAACATATACACACATGCACATCCTATTGGCCAACAAGTGCTTCCTCTAACATATACACACATGCACATGTATACATCCTATTGGCCAACAAGTGCTTCCTCTAACATATACACACATGCACATGTATACAATCCTTTGACCAACAAGTGCTTCCTCTTGGAAGAATCCTAGTCAGATTTTAATACACTACTTATAGATAGATAAGCACTTCAGCTGGAACCTATCTTGTAACAGGGTACATGTACTTGAAGTACCCTCAGAACAAGTTTGAAGTTCTGATCTTTGGAGATGACGCTACTTGGCCTGTCAGTCACCCAATAATACACCCGCCTACTCACATTATATACCACTTGAAGCTTATAAAGGTCTTAGAAAACACAACCTTGTTTAACCTTCAGATCCCAACCCTCCTAATGAAGGTAATTATGTGTGTGCATTTAATCCTAGGAGCTTACGGCTTCAAGCAATCTTCGGAGTATGAAAATCTTTCTCCTTCCCTTGTTTCTCGGGAAGTTGAGTTCATAGCAAAGTGTCGGTGCGCACAAAAAGTACAACAGGTCTAAGCAAGGAAAAGCATGTGCGTATCCATGGTGATGACCTTCCAGAATATTTTGACTGACCTCTGTAGTGGAGATTGTCTGGATAGTGCACGAGAGAATCGCTGGATCCTGAACGGGAAGAGATCATAGCCACACCCATAATGCTGCTACACACACTTCACACAATATTCCTCACTTAGTGCTGATGTGTGGGGCGCGTTTCTGCACCACCAGTTCACTTGCACGTAAGACATCAGCTTGAGCCAGACGACAGTATACCAGAATAGAGCTAGAAAAGATCCACCTATGACCAAGAGGAGAGCAAACCAGTCGTGCGTCACATGCATGGAAGGACTCTACCTCAAGTCTGCACACGCACACAGTATGGCTACATCACATGCATGGAAGGACTCTACCTCAAGTCTGCACACACACACAGTATGGTTACATCACATGCATGGAAGGACTCTACCTCAAGTCTGCACACACACACAGTATGGCTACATCACATGCATGGAAGGACTCTACCTCAAGTCTGCACACACACACAGTATGGCTACATCACATGCATGGAAGGACTCTACCTCAAGTCTGCACACACACACAGTATGGTTACATCACATGCATGGAAGGACTCTACCTCAAGTCTGCACACACACAGTATGGCTACATCACATGCATGGAAGGACTCTACCTCAAGTCTGCACACACACACAGTATGGCTACATCACATGCATGGAAGGACTCTACCTCAAGTCTGCACACACACACAGTATGGCTACATCACATGCATGGAAGGACTCTACCTCAAGTCTGCACACACACACAGTATGGCTACATCACATGCATGGAAGGACTCTACCTCAAGTCTGCACACACACACAGTATGGCTACATCACATGCATGGAAGCATCTCTACCTCAAGTCTGCACACACACACAGTATGGCTACATCACATGCATGGAAGGACTCTACCTTGAGTCTACGCACACACACAGTATGGCTACATCACATGCATGGAAGGACTCTACCTCAAGTCTGCACACACACACAGTATGGTTACATCCATGCATGGAAGGACTCTACCTCAAGTCTGTGCACACACACAGTATGGCTACATCACATGCATGGAAGGACTCTACCTCAAGTCTGTGCACACACACAAAGTATGGCTACATCACATGCATGGAAGGACTCTACCTCAAGTCTGCACACACACACAGTATGGCTACATCACATGCATGGAAGGACTCTACCTCAAGTCTGCACACACACACAGTATGGCTACATCACATGCATGGAAGGACTCTACCTCAAGTCTGCACACACACACAGTATGGCTACATCACATGCATGGAAGGACTCTACCTCAAGTCTGCACACACACACAGTATGATTACATCACATGCATGGAAGGACTCTACCTCAAGTCTGCACACACACACAGTATGGCTACATCACATGCATGGAAGGACTCTACCTCAAGTCTGCACACACACACAGTATGGCTACATCACATGCATGGAAGGACTCTACCTCAAGTCTGCACACACACACAGTATGGCTACATCACATGCATGGAAGGACTCTACCTCAAGTCTGCACACACACACAGTATGGCTACATCACATGCATGGAAGGACTCTACCTCAAGTCTGCACATGCACACAGTATGGCTACATCACATGCATGGAAGGACTCTACCTCAAGTCTGTACACACACACAGTATGGCTACATCACATGCATGGAAGGAAGGACTCTACCTCAAGTCTGCACACACACACAGTATGGCTACATCACATGCATGGAAGGACTCTACCTCAAGTCTGCACACACACACAGTATGGCTACATCACATGCATGGAAGGACTCTACCTCAAGTCTGCACACACACACAGTATGGCTACATCACATGCATGGAAGGACTCTACCTCAAGTCTGCACACACACACAGTATGGTTACATCACATGCATGGAAGGACTCTACCTTGAGTCTATGCACGCGCACATTATAGTTAATAATTCACTGTAAAAAAGCCTGGTCGTTAAGCAGATGGGCAGACAGTTGATAAAGCAGATATTTAAAACAAGCTCTGCCCCATGTGCAGATGTGATCAGTTTATTGAGGTACGGATCGCTGAGTATATGTACCGGACTAGTTAGAAGGGATGACGAACAGTTGAACAGAGCAGAGCCTGGAGAGTGTCACGCTGGGACACACCCTTCTACACATTTGTCCAGTCACCAGAAACGGAAGGAGTGACTCTCGAGCAAGAGGTGTGACACTTGTGACGATAAATGCTTAACAAATGATGCTAGAACCGACGGTCAAGTAGAAGCTTCAAGAACTATTGCACGCTGTCTCACACTGTCTGCATCTAGTTGAGGAGCTCGGACAAGGCTCGGTGCTTAGTCTACGCTGTCTCACACTGTCTGCATCTAGTTGAGGAGCTCGGACAAGGCTCGGTGCTTAGTCTACGCTGTCTCACACTGTCTGCATCTAGTTGAGGAGCTCGGACAAGGCTCGTGCTTAGTCTACGCTGTCTCACACTGTCTGCATCTAGTTGAGGAGCTCGGACAAGGCTCGGTGCTTAGTCTACGCTGTCTCACACTGTCTGCATCTAGTTGAGGAGCTCGGACAAGGCTCGGTGCTTAGTCTACGCTGTCTCACACTGTCTGCATCTAGTTGAGGAGCTCGGACAAGGCTCGGTGCTTAGTCTACGCTGTCTCACACTGTCTGCATCTAGTTGAGGAGCTCGGACAAGGCTCGGTGCTTAGTCTACGCTGTCTCACACTGTCTGCATCTAGTTGAGGAGCTTGGACAAGGCTCGGTGCTTAGTCTACGCTGTCTCACACTGTCTGCATCTAGTTTTTGAAGAAGTTGCTAAAAATCAAGTGACCTCTGACCTTGCCAATTGCTCGACTCTACGTTGGCCGTTTGCAAAGTTTCTTGCTTGCCTGCAACAAAATTGGTTAGAGCACACTCCGTACTGGCCCAACCCCCAAAACAATAGGCAAACTACCTACCAATCTTGTTCTGGGTCTAGAGTTAGCGGGATTATAATTCTATGAATACCATTAAACACTTCCTATAGTAGTATACTATTATAGTAGTATACTAGACATTTCCTGTAATTTACTGGACACCGCATGATAGTTCCTTCAAGAGAAAGTAGGTGCACAACATTCATACCTGCTTAACCAGTATTGTAATTACCAGGGCCAATGTTCATCAGGTACGTGTAGGAGGCAGGGAAGAAGATGAGCAGAAAGAAGAAGAAGCAGTAGAGAGGACAAATTACTTTGTCCGAGAAGAGTCGCTGGATAAATGCAAATATGCAAGTAAAGGGACACTCTGATTGGTGGGTGTGTGTGGTGAGAGTGTTGCATATCATTCAGTGAGCTCAACAATCAGAGAGAGCCGACAAAGGGCTTACCTTGGAAGCCATTTTCTCCACATTCAAGACAAATATCGGGAATGCGTAACTCACTGGAAAACAAAAAAGATGATTCGCAATGTGAAGCTGTCATCAACTCTGGACAAATATGACATCCAAAGTTTAACTGATAGCACGCCACAAACATCCATCATCTCCCAAAGCATACCATCATTGAAAACAGTGGCAGTTTCTACTAGGTGTGGGTGTGGCAGTGTGTGGGTGTGACAGTGTGTGGGTGTGGTAGTGTGTGGGTGTGGCAGTACACTTAACCCCTTCCCTCCCTCTCATAGTGTACCCACCTAAAAAGAGAGCCCATAGTGACCAGTTTGTGTTGAGAGAACTAAGACCAAACTGCAGTGGGTTCACCAAGAAGCCATACCTAGAATGCACATGAGAGATCAGAGGAAAACAAAGATGGACCCAAGAGAGAGAAAGAAAGACTTCAAGGAAAAAGACAACACAACAACAACACAACAACAAGCCTGAGAAATTCCTATATCTCACACAGCTTTACAGCCCTGAGTTCCATGCCTAGTGGACTAGAACCAGAATGGCAGAGCATCTAATCCTCCAGGAATTCCTGATACAAGTTAACCTTGGACCAAAAGCGGGCAATAGATCGGCAGCGGATCATGCGTGCCGTATAGTTCCAGCATTGAAACGATGCACGTTATCAGAATCTGTTAGAATCCAACAACAGCAGAAGAATGGGGCGCGGTGAAAATAAAGTGCTGTAAGTTGGTTTCCAACGTTCAGGAGTGTGCAAATTTATCACGCAAGATTTGTTAAACCTCGAGTTGGTAGTGGTGCAGAAGGCGAATTAGAAAGAGCAACTGTTCTGTGATTGCTTTATCGAAATTGCAAATCTTTTACGATCAGCTTTAAATTGGAGGGACAGTTGCATTTTTGACCCACGTGTATTTTTTTCTTGTGGTTACCACTTTATAACTCCATAGATTCGTAAACTTCATGGTATGGACTGAAAAGATAGGTCTCTCGGTTGGAAAATAAATTTCGTTAATAATCCATAAAACTCATTTTCCACCCACGCGCTTGACCACATACTTAAGTTTTAGCGCCTAATGAAAACACTCTTTGAATAGAGTAGAGCTTCCTCTAGCCACTGGTGCTAATTTCAACTCGTTATCACTTTGCAATCTGGAGATATTTATGCGGCCAATTCAGGCATTCAGGCTTTGAAGTTCCCTCCACTTTAAGTCTAGTAACTTGGCTAGCGGCCAATTCAGGCATTCAGGCTTTGAAGTTCCCTCCACTTTAAGTCTAGTAACTTGGCTATAGTTATACTTATGAAAAATATTTTAGTATCAAAATAGAGCACACAGAGAGACCTATCTTTTGAGCTATATATCAAGTCCATACCCATGAAGTTTACAGAATCTACGGAGCTATAAAATGGTAACCACAAGTTAAAAAAAATGTTTAAAAATGCAACTGTCTCCCCTTAAAATCACCAATTTAATCTAATTGGAAGAGAAATCTGTTTGTACTTTGTTGCACCTTATAATCACAAGGCAAGAACAAATAATTATGTTAAAATAATAATAATATAAAAGCTTCATTGGATCGACTTGTAAAAAATTAAAAGGAAAAAAAGGGGGGGAAAGTGACTATCCATGTAGACGACTCGTTACCACTGGTGATCAGACACACCCATCATTATAAAGAGCAGTGCAATGTTGGCGTGGAGGTGTTGTCACACTGCACATTCCCTGATGCTCACTCATGAGATACGGCATGGGGATGCTCGGCCCTGGATAAACGAGAAGCGAGCATCACTAGCTCTGGACTAAATAATTGAAAACAGGTGATCTAATTCTGCACCATCCACAACGCAAAACCTGGCCTGGTGTGTACGACACAATTAATACAGCGCTAAATTTGTTGCGAGGAGCTGAACATGTGTGTCCTTATTCTAGACAGATGCAATATGTACTAGGTGGAGAAAGGAGTCAGCTGAGTCTTGAGAGATCGCCAGTTAGAGTGTGGCTGGTTGTAGCTAGAGTAAGGGGAGACAATAATTTTTTTAATTTTACTTATATGGTTACAGCTTTAGAGCTCCGTAGATTCTGCAAACTTCATGGTATGGACTTAATATATAGCTCAAAAGATAGGTCTCTCTGTGTGCTCTCTTTTAATACTAAAATATGGTATAACTATAGGTAGACCTAAAGTGGAGGGACCTCAAAAACCTGAATGCCTGCAACCTCCACATAAATAACTCCAGATTGCTAATTGGTACCGGTGGCTAGAGGAAGCCCTAGGCTATTCAATGACCGTTTTCATTAGGCGTTAAAATGTAAGTACGTGGTCAAGCGTGCGGGTGGAAAATGGATTTTTAATGAATTTTGGAAGATGAACTGGACACAATGACGATGTCTGGAGGGAGAGTCGGACATCCTCAGCTCTCTTTAGTAATCCTCTCTCAACCATCTTGAGTTATTCTCAGTCATCTTGAGTAATCCTCAGTCATCTTGAGCTATCCTCAGTCATCTTGAGCTATTCTCAGTCATCTTGAGTAATCCTCAGTCACCTTGAGTAATCCTCAATCATCTTGAGTAATCCTCAGTCATCTTGAGTAATCCGCAGTGACGATGTCTGGAGGGAGAGTTGGACATCCTCAGCTCTCTTTAGTAATCCTCTCTCAACCATCTTGAGTTACTCTCAGTCATCTTGAGTAATCCTCAGTCATCTTGAGCTATCCTCAGTCATCTTGAGCTATTCTCAGTCATCTTGAGTAATCCTCAGTCACCTTGAGTAATCCTCAATCATCTTGAGTAATCCTCAGTCATCTTGAGTAATCCGCAGTCATCTTGAGTAATCCTCAGTCATCTTGAGTTATCCTCAGTCATCTTGAGTAATCCTCAGTCCAGTCATCTTGAGTAATCCTCAATCATCTTCAAAGGTGTGGTCTAGTATACATAATCAACACTCACTAGGCGCTAGCTAGCCTCACTGCTGATCATAATTAGCTGTAATCATTAACTAGCTGGCCTCACTACAGTCATTAGATAGCTGGCCTCACTGCAGTCATTAACTAGCTGGCATCACTGCAGTCATTAAATAGCTGGCATCACTGCAGTCATTAAATAGCTGACATCACTGCAGTCATTAAATAGCTGGCATCACTGCAGTCATTAGCATTAGCTAGCTGGCATCACTGTAGTCATTAGATAGCTGGCCTCACTGCAGTCATTAACTAGCTGGCATCACTGCAGTCATTAGATAGCTAGCATCACTGCAGTCATTAGCTAGCTGGCATCACTGCAGTCATTAACTAGCTGGCCTCACTGCAGTCATTAGATAGCTGGCATCACTGCGGTCATTAACTAGCTGGCATCACTGCAGTCACTAACTAGCTGGCCTCACTGCAGTCATTAACTAGCTGGCATCATTGCAGTCATTAGATAGCTGGCATCACTGCAGTCATTAAATAGCTGGCATCACTGCAGTCATTAAATAGCTGACATCACTGCAGTCATTAAATAGCTGGCATCACTGCAGTCATTAGCTAGCTGGCATCACTGTAGTCATTAGATAGCTGGCCTCACTGCAGTCATTAACTAGCTGGCATCACTGCAGTCATTAGATAGCTGGCATCACTGCAGTCATTAGCTAGCTGGCATCACTGCAGTCATTAACTAGCTGGCATCACTGCAGTCACTAACTAGCTGGCCTCACTGCAGTCATTAACTAGCTGGCATCATTGCAGTCATTAGATAGCTGGCATCACTGCAGTCATTAAATAGCTGGCATCACTACAGTCATTAAATAGCTGACATCACTGCAGTCATTAAATAGCTGGCATCACTGCAGTCATTAGCTAGCTGGCATCACTGTAGTCATTAGATAGCTGGCCTCACTGCAGTCATTAACTAGCTGGCATCACTGCAGTCATTAGATAGCTGGCATCACTGCAGTCATTAGCTAGCTGGCATCACTGCAGTCATTAACTAGCTGGCCTCACTGCAGTCATTAGATAGCTGGCATCACTGCAGTCATTAACTAGCTGGCATCACTGCAGTCACTAACTAGCTGGCCTCACTGCAGTCATTAACTAGCTGGCATCATTGCAGTCATTAGATAGCTGGCATCACTGCAGTCATTAGCTAGCTGGCATCACTGCAGTCACTAGATAGCTTGCCACCCTGCAGTCATTAGCTAGCTAGCCACACTGTAGTTGTTAGTCACAATGCAGTCGTTAACAAGCTAGCCACACTGCAGTCAATAGTGACACAGCAGTTATTAACTACCTCACTGCAGTCAATAGTTACACAGCAGTTATTAACTACCTCACTGCAGTCAATAGTTACACAGCAGTTATTAACTACCTCACTGCAGTCAATAGTTACACAGCAGTTATTAACTACCTCACTGCAGTCAATAGTTACACAGCAGTTATTAACTACCTCACTGCAGTCAATAGTTGCACAGCAGTTATTAACTACCTCACTGCAGTCAATAGTTACACAGCAGTTATTAACTACCTCACTGCAGTCAATAGTTACACAGCAGTTATTAACTACCTCACTGCAGTCAATAGTTACACAGCAGTTATTAACTACCTCACTGCAGTCAATAGTTACACAGCAGTTATTAACTACCTCACTGCAGTCAATAGTTACACAGCAGTTACTAACTACCTCACTGCAGTCAATAGTTACACAGCAGTTATTAACTACCTCACTGCAGTCAATAGTTACACAGCAGTTATTAACTACCTCACTGCAGTCAATAGTTACACAGCAGTTATTAACTACCTCACTGCAGTCAATAGTTACACAGCAGTTATTAACTACCTCACTGCAGTCAATAGTTACACAGCAGTTATTAACTACCTCACTGCAGTCAATAGTTACACAGCAGTTATTAACTACCTCACTGCAGTCAATAGTTGCACAGCAGTTATTAACTACCTCACTGCAGTCAATAGTTACACAGCAGTTATTAACTACCTCACTGCAGTCAATAGTTGCACAGCAGTTATTAACTACCTCACTGCAGTCAATAGTTACACAGCAGTTATTAACTACCTCACTGCAGTCAATAGTTACACAGCAGTTATTAACCTCCTCACTGCAGTCATTAGCTACCTAGACCCACTGCAGTCATTAGCTAGCTGCCTCACTACAGGTCATGAGTCAGCTAGGTCATTGCTGATCACGTATCTGGCATGGGTAGTTAGCTAGTACACTAAAGTTCTTTTGTAGCTCTATTGCTAGGTTGCTGTAGTCTGAAACGCTACTCTCCCCCCCACCTCACCTCAATCTCTATTACACATATCTGAACAACTCACAAACTCTGTTACTTCTGCTCGGACGGCAGAAATCCCGGGTACTATGCGCCAAACCAACTTAATCCACCAGTTAGGCTGTTCAGTTGCTGCTTCTGCCTAGATTCTCGAATAAAATACTTCCCTGGCTGCTTGCTTATCATTGCCAGAGAAGGCTGGCTACACACCCACCTACAGGCCATCGAGGTCAAAGTTCACAATGCTCACACTGCACGCTCAAATTTGTTATAAACTGCGTGTAAAGATGGCCTCCATTGATGGCCTCCATTTCCAACCAGTCCACCTACCTTTTAAAGACGCGCTTCTTATCAATCGACATTTCGTTTTGGTCACCAAGGTTACCAAGTACTTAGAACACATTGCAAGCTCACATAGCTCACTCCTTAAAAAAACGAAACAAACAGAACCAACACTGAACTCCACATCAGAAAGATCACGATCAAAACCATCGTACGAGTCTAGAGGTTCATTCAGCTTACGTGATGAAATTGTGAATGATGTTTCTGGAGTTGGACAGTACCTGCAGGACAATCACAGCAATTCATCACACTTATTACTAATTATAGCAACGAATATTTTTAGTGGGTTAGTATTCGTAGTTTCAAGGTTAAAATTCCGTGGATATACGGTGAAGAGCAGCAGAATGGGGCGTGGCTTCCACTACAAGCTACACAATCCATGGATATTCTCCAGAGAACCTTTCACTTAGCCCCCTTCACTTAGTCAACATCTGCAAATATTTAGCCCCCTTCACTTAGTCAACATCTGCAAATATTTAGCCCCCTTCACTTAGTCAACACCTGCAAATATTTAGCCCCCTTCACTTAGTCAACACCTGCAAATATTTAGCCCCCTTCACTTAGTCACCATCTGCAAATATTTAGCCCCCTTCACTTAGTCAACATCTGAAAATATTTAGCCCCCTTCACGTCACCATCTGCCGGATATTTAGCCCCCTTCACTTAGTCACCATCTGCAAATATTTAGCCCCCTTCACTTAGTCACCATCTGCCGGATATTTAGCTCCCTTCACTTAGTCAACATCTGCAAATATTTAGCCCCCTTCACTTAGTCAACATCTGCAAATATTTAGCCCCCTTCACTTAGTCAACATCTGCAAATATTTAGCCCCCTTCACTTAGTCACCACCCGCAAATATTTAGCCCCCTTCACTTAGTCACCATCTGCGAATATTTAGCCCCCTTCACTTAGTCACCATCTGCGAATATTTAGCCCTCTTCACTTAGTCACCATCTGCGAATATTTAGATATTTAGTCCCCTCATTTAGTCACCATCTGCGAATATTTAGCCTCACGAAAATGTTTAGCTGTGCAGATATCACAAGAGCTAGCCCAAGAAGTCCGTTCATAATAAACTATATAGTCAACTAAGTAGACAAAAAACTATTACCACTAACGAACCATTACAAGTTCACAGTTACTTTCAGCCCAAACACACCACGAACTGACTCTCTGTTTAATGTCCCTTGGCAGGCTAACTCACTACAACGTCTGCCAGATATGCACGCACGCACACACACACCACACCAGATGTTGAGGGGAAGGGGGAAACACTAACTACACCAAATTACTCGCTCGTACAGTACAAAGTCTCAACAGATTTTTGGTAAGGGGGAAATGTTTGGTGTGCCCTGAATATTATTTTCTTAGTCTCTAATTCTTAGTCTCTAATAATAATAATAATTTCATACACCTTGGGTGTGAGTCAGGGTGGGGAGCTGCGTGTACTTGGATGTAGGGGGGCTATTTATACCTGGTGCAGAAGGCTATGTATGCCTGAGGGTAGGATGGGTGTGTCTGGGTGCATGCCTGGGTATAGGATGGGTGCATCTAGGTGCAGGATTGTATTTGCCTGGGTATAGGATGGATGTGCCTGGGTGTGCATGCCTGGGTATAGGATGGGTGCATCTAGGTACAGGAGGTTGTATTTGCCTGGGTATAGGATGGATGTGTCTGGGTGCAGGTTGTGTTTGCCTGGGTGTAGGATGGATGTGCCTGGGTGTGCATGCCAGGGTGTAGGTGGGTGCATCTAGGTGCAGGAGGTTGTGTTTGCCTGGGTGTAGGTGGGTGCATCTAGGTGCAGAAGGTTGTGTTTGCCTGGGTGTAGGATGGATGTGCCTGGGTGTAGGATGGATGTGCCTGGGTGTGCATGCCAGGGTGTAGGTGGGTGCATCTAGGTGCAGGAGGTTGTGTTTGCCTGGGTGTAGGTGGGTGCATCTAGGTGCAGAAGGTTGTGTTTGCCTGGGTGTAGGATGGATGTGCCTGGGTGTGCATGCCTGGGTGTAGATGGGCGCATCTAGGTGCAGGAGGTTGTGTTTGCCTGGGTGTAGGATGGATGTGTCTGGGTGTGCATGCCTGGGTGTAGGGCGTGTCTGGGTGGGGTGTATTATGTCTGGGTGGGAGATGTGTGTCTGGGGATGGGGGTATCCAGCATGGCAACCCGAGTAGCCACACCTTTGGCCTATATCTCCCTCCCACTGGGCCTGCGATAACTGGCCCTTGTCTCCAGACCTTTCTTCCCTTCCCTCCATCAACAAACACCAGATGAAGTTTGCTGCAGCTGCCCTCGTGAACGCTCACCATCTCTGACAAACAAGCACCATCAACATGACCATGAACCATACACACCTGTAGTATGTGGAGCCATATATATCTATAATTAGAATGACCTAGTTTTACAGACCTAGCCCAAGGATTGAGAGAGGGCTAAGTGACTTCCCAGCGCGTGGCCAGCTGCTAAGTTCCATAGAGATGTGGCCATGTGTTTGTTTGTTTTACTGCAGAGATGTAAGGCCCCCAATAGAGATAAAATGTCACGATTATTAACTAGCTTCCACTTTTAAATCTTTGTTGAGATACAGATGGAAGACACGTGTCCTGCTACCATCTCAGCATGGCTTCTGTAGAGGGGGGTGTTGGGGAAGAAGTTTGCACCTACTTAAAGAAAACGTAATTAAGCGTGAGATTGCCACATTTCTGCACATATGCCCTCCTATAATTTCACCTCACCACCCTGTTACCACAAGGAATTGAAGCAAGTTGTCCCAGTCAAGTGCATAGTAATTTTGTTTGAAGCCACGTGCATACCCCTACCCCAAGCCCCCCGTAACACCATGACAAAGATGGTGACCATAAATATATATTTTATATTTTATAGCTCTAATCTTTTTGAGGAACAATCTCTTCAAACTCTTTGTATCATTGTTAGCGTGCAGTTTAGTGCAGAAGAACTAGCTCCATTGAGGTAGGCAAATAAAAACTGTAGCACCATATCATGCCTCCTAGGTCTACAGCAAAGAATCTATCCAGGAGCGCTCCTTTGTCAAGAGTGAAGGGATTCCAAGGGTTCCCAGAAAGTTTGCAGCAGAACGGCTCCAGAAACAGCAATAAAGGCCTGAAATGGACAGGCCATGACACGGATAAAGTGGTTACGCATCCAAAATGAATCATGTTATTGGACAATATGATTGTTATTCTCTTTGGCATATATAATAGAAGGTTCTTCGTTGGAGAAGAACCAGTGGGAGCTCTCAATGTATAAAAGTGTCGATAGTTCCCAACTTTATCTCGACTAGTGTATAGTTTGTATATCATCAGTTGCGATCGCCGACCACCAAAAAATAAATTAAAAAATCCCCACCCCCTCACACACAAAAAAAGGCGTACACTCGTCTCTATTATCTCTATTATGCACTAATTGGAGTACCAACTCATTTTCTAACTTTGCAAGTGCCCACATACTCACTTCGGCTGATTTTGAAGGTGCATGTTTAGTGTCTTGTGAGTGCGTAACACCTTCACTACAGTAACCCCTTTTCAAAAACTTCACATTCAGTCTAATAGAGAATGTGGTTGCTAACTATAGATGGAGGCAATTCTGCTAGGCAAGAGGATATCTCTTGCACAGTCTGTTTCCGTCTGTCACATGGTACACGAGCATGCAGCGACCGTCCTCCTTGCCACGCTACTTGCATATACATAAGAAGCTGCGTAATTGGATGGTGTGCTTAGTAAATGAGGTATTGAGTTGTGAGTTTTAGTAATAGACACATGGACGTGCACATTTTAAAATGGCAATTATGCATCTCAGGTGATAAATCCTCACCTGGTGCGTGCATTGAAATGGAGCCGAGTCTTTGCCACTACACTAAGCAAAATGAGTCTTTACTATTACTTTAAGCCTACTAGTGGAGCTCCTACACGTACCGAGATGAGTCTTTACAATTTACTTTAAGCCTACTAGTGGAGCTCCTGTGCTATCAAGATGAGTCTTTACCACTACTTTAAGCCCACTAATGGAGGTCCTACCCACCAAGAATGCAAGAAGAACCAAATCTGGAAGACCAAGAGCTCCTACACGTACCGAGATGAGTCTTTACTATTTACTTCAAGCCTACTAGTGGAGCTCCTGTGCTATCAAGATGAGTCTTTACCACTACTTTAAGCCTACTAGTGGAAGCTCCTGTGCTATCAAGATGAGTCTTTACCACTACTTTAAGCCCACTAATGGAGGTCCTACCCACCAAGAATGCAAGAAGAACCAAATCTGGAAGACCAAGATGTTAGTAACTTGCTGATTAGTGAGACAATTGCATGATATACATATTGACTAGCACTTGTATATACTTGTTTTTTTTATAATACAAAAAAAATGCAAAAAGAAATGCAACGCAATTTGGTCTGAACTTTGTCTAATCAAAACCCGTCCTACAGTGCTTTATATTCAATGTTGTGTGAACATCATCACGGCCATCTGAGGGTGATGACCACTTAGGAAGCATCCCCAAAATATGGTAGATACTTATTTAATAAGTACGGATAGCCAGAGCAAGCAGCTCGGCAACAAAGGTTTATCACACAAGGTCAAAGGTTGTTTTGTCGTGCATACGCAAAACTCGCTTTTCATTACACATGTTGGGCCTTCACTGAACTTTGAACTACACTGATGTTCAAGTTGCTAGCTGCATGAACCAGCATAGTGCCATGTGTCCTCCTAGCTGGATGGGTCAGCACATTGTCATGTGTCCCTGCACACTCCTAGCTGGATGAGTCAGCACAGTGTCATGTGTCCCTGCACACTCCTAGCTGGATGATCCAGCACAGTGTCATGTGTCCCTGCACACTCCTAGCTGGATGAGCCAGCACAGTGTCATGTGTCCCTGCACACTCCTAGCTAGATAAGCCAGCAAAGTGTCATGTGTCCCTGTGCACTCCTAGCTGGATTAGCCAGCACAGTGTCATGTGTCCCTGCACACTCCTAGCTGGATGGGCCAACACAGTGTCGTGTCCCTGTGCACTCCTAGCTGGATGAGCTAGCACAGTGTCATGTATCCCTGCACACTCCTAGCTGGATGAGCCAGCACAGTGTCATGTGTCCCTGTGCACTCCTAGCTGGATGAGCTAGCATAGTCTCACATGTTCATGCCTAAATTTACCACACAAAAAAGTGAGGAACAGAGAGCCCAGACCTGCATGAGCAATGGCTGGGGGGAAAAAGACAACGCCATCATCTGGATTTGTGTAGGATAAAAGAGAGAGCTCCTATACAGCAGCAGTGAAAGAAAGGAAGTCCTGAGAAGTCAACTGCACATGCAGCAAACATGCAAGGAGAGAGCAGGAAATCCTTGAGCAGCAAAACATCAACACCAGCCGAGACATGCCAGGAGGGAGCATAGTAATAAAACAATAGCGAATAGAGCACTCCTTAATAGCTTCAACAGCATTTAAACAATAAGAAACTAAGTGGCTATGTCAGGAAGGAGCAGGAAAGTTGAGCAGCAATCTTTGATAAGATGGTGAACAAAGTGAGATGCCAGTAGAGAGCACATGCATAGTCATATACAGTGATGCCAGGAGAGACATGGCAATATATATAATATATACACTTCCTAGACTGTAGTCTCTTTGAAAGCAATTCTTGTTATTCTTGAACTGCTATGGTGAAATTTAAACTGATTTGCTCTACACTACAAGCAACATGAGCCACACTAAGGTGAAGACAGTTTAGCATGCAGTACAGAAAGAGAGAGAGAAAGGAAGAGTCATTAGAACACAGTTTATGGCTGGAGATAAACTATAGCAGCAACTAGGAATCATAACCTTGCCTAAAAAGAAAGAAAAAGACTAAAGGGTCCAATTCCCTACCATGCTAACATTATAAACGTGGTACTGTAGCTATAAAACAAACCACTTACCAGCAAGAGAATGCAGTTGTTCAAGATACCTCTGTAGTTATGAAAACCACTGTCTGAAGAAAGCAGAGACTCACATTGGATGTGGCAACTGTAGAAAAGAAAACGAAATGTCATGCACCAAAATTTGCTCGTTCTATCTCTCGACATGGACTTACGGCTGGTCGGGCCTCGATGGTGTAACCTCGACTTTCTTTTCATGGCTGTTTAAGTCTTCCTCCTCCTTGGGAGGTCGGATACGTCTCTTTGTATCAGTAGCAGACATTTTTTGCAGTTAATTAACTATGTTGCTCTTTATTAATCCCAGGTACAATTACGGGGTGGGGATTCATTAGCCACCGCAGCTCAGCTAGAACACGCTTGACTGGTGCTTTCTATTTAAAGTACTGATAAGTTTTTATCAGAGAAGTAATGGCAAGTGCTGAACTCCCTCCTGAAGATGATTTGGTAAGGCAAAGCGTGTGTTCCAACTTTTCTGGCTCGTTTATCCCCGTTGTCGACACAGCTTGAGTTGCTGGGTGGAAAGAAGAAAAAAAGAAAGAAGAAGAAGATCGATGTAGAGAAACTTCTCCCTGTCTCAGATGTACGTTATAATTGACCATCATCTCCAGTCTAGAAATGTAACTTCGCTGTATTTACACATATTCAGGCCTTGGAGGGCCCTCCTTTGGATGCTCCAGATGAAGTAACGGAGCTGGCTATACAGCCGAAATTCTCGGATCCCACTCATGAGGATCGGCAACCAGTTATGGAAACAATTGCTGTAGTAGTCACTGACGACTATGACTTATCTGTCAGAAAAAAGAGAAAGATTCGGGTATGCGTGTGATGGCTTCATGGCCTGTACTGAGCATGGATGTATAGTGTGCCCGTGCTTCTAGCTCTGGATGTATAGTGTGCCCGTGCTTCTAGCTCTGGATGTATAGTGTGCCCGTGCTTCTAGCTCTGGATGTATAGTGTGCCCGTGCTTCTAGCTCTAGATGTATAGTGTGCCCGTGCTTCTAGCTCTGGATGTAGTGTGCCCGTACTTCTAGCTCTGGATGTATAGTGTGCCCGTGCTTCTAGCTCTGGATGTATAGTGTGCCCGTGCTTCTAGCTCTGGATGTATAGTGTGCCCGTGCTTCTAGCTCTGGATGTATAGTGTGCCCGTGCTTCTAGCTCTAGATGTATAGTGTGCCCGTGCTTCTAGCTCTGGATGTAGTGTGCCCGTGCTTCTAGCTCTGTATGTATAGTGTGCCCGTGCTTCTAGCTCTGGATGTATAGTGTGCCCGTGCTTCTAGCTCTAGATGTATAGTGTGCCCGTGCTTCTAGCTCTGGATGTAGTGTGCCCGTACTTCTAGCTCTGGATGTATAGTGTGCCCGTGCTTCTAGCTCTGGATGTATAGTGTGCCCGTGCTTCTAGCTCTGGATGTATAGTGTGCCCGTGCTTCTAGCTCTGGATGTATAGTGTGCCCGTGCTTCTAGCTCTAGATGTATAGTGTGCCCGTGCTTCTAGCTCTAGATGTATAGTGTGCCCGTGCTTCTAGCTCTGGATGTATAGTGTGCCCGTGCTTCTAGCTCTGGATGTATAGTGTGCCCGTGCTTCTAGCTCTGGATGTATAGTGTGCCCGTGCTTCTAGCTCTGGATATATAGTGTGCCCGTGCTTCTAGCTCTGGATGTATAGTGTGCCAGCTCAATCAGCAAGAGAACTAGTGCCTAATAGGTAATGGCCCTTACGATAAATAATCTAAGGTAAACACACTAGTTGACTTACATGTCGTCCTCTGATAGACAGTGCTTCCTGGATGATAGCAATTGCACGAGCCACTGTTATAAAGCTACCCTTGTTTAATTAATGTGCCTTCAAAGGAAACTGTTGTTATGGTCACTTATTTAATTCCAGCAATGACCTGTATTGCGCACGCACACACACATGCACACACACACATACAAGAAAAAACAAAAGAACAAGATGAGTCTGCCAATAGTCAAAGGAGCTGTTTGATGCAGCCTTCAAATTCCGAAGATGGAGAGGTTCACTGCCTTGACTGCTTCACTTCTGTAGACGCCATATATGGCATATGTTTTTATTTTTATGACACATGACAAAAATAGCAGCTAGGTAACTATGATGTTAAACTTACCTGCTCTGGCTCTGAGGCTAAATGTGAACAATGTTTGGTGATGCTGGATAACGACAATTTTGGACTCTTTGAAGTTATGCTAGAGACATACTGGTGTGAAATTGTGGATTCATAACCTGTTTTTCTTCCAGGGCAGAGAAAGTTGTTATATCCCTCTTACTCAAGGTTCCCAGTTGAATCGTGGATGGCATTAAATAAAAAATATTTCCCCCTACCAAACATCAGGAGATCGCTCAGTGAACGCTCAAGTTAACATAGAGACGCTGTGACCTTCTCGATAATGAACTTAAATTTGCTCACTCTATCTGGGGACCGCTTCAATATCAGCAGCCATAATGGATAGCTATGTCTGTCTATGTGTTTAAACATATGTATATATACCAGTAACCCTAATGGATAGCATATATATATATATATATATATATATATATATATATATCAGTAGCCATAATGGATAGCATATATATATATCCCAGTAGCCATAATGGAGCATATATATATATATGTAGCCATAATGGATAGCATATATATATACCAGTAGTCATAATGGATAGCATATATATACAGTAGCAGCAATGGAGAGCTATATATATATGAAGTTCGAGACCACCAGCATGAAAGTACTCCTCAACGGAGTGGGATACCTCACCTTCCTATATCAAGTGGAAATTCTGTGGGTTTGTTCTTTTGTCTGTTTCCTTTGGTAGGACCCAAGTCGATTCCAAATGGAATCATTCACTTCCTCCCCTTCCCCCCTCCTGTTCAAGCGACCAGTTTGATCCTGGATTGAATCATTTAATTTTCTCACACCAACAAACCAACTGTGGGGTGTTCCTTGACAGCTTTCATCCCAAATTATTTTTCAGTAGCCATAATGGATAGCTATGTCTGTTTGTATATGTAACGTGTGTATTTAGAGTCACGGGATGCCACGCGAGCTTGAAAGCACCCCAGCAACAGAGTGCGTGGGCTAGGGCTAGGGCTAGGTGGGTCTCAACTAATATCGTAATGTTGAGTGGAGTACATAGCAAATGGTGTGTGTGTGCTATCCATAAAGGCTCTGAATAAGCATCATCATTGTTTGTGGGTGTTGCTAAGCAACCTACTGTTGACCACAATGTTTATCAACACCAATGCTACAACATCAACCATGCCTGATCTAATAGGGTAACAATTTTTATAGAAATGCTGCGTAAATCCAATGGTGGAAGGGTGAAAGTCCATGGAATGGCCGTCTTATCTGTTCCATTTATCACAGAAGCTCCTCACCAGCTTCCAGCAAGAGCTAGCATCAGTGGAGAAGAAGAGAACTTAAAGGAGCTGTCGCATGTTAGTGCACACTGTCCACACACTTAGTCGAATCTTGACAACTAGTTGCTAAAAACCAAGTGAACTTGATCTGACCTTGCCTCTGCATTGTCAATCGCTATGGTTTCCTTCTTACCCCAGACCAGCACAATAGTTAGACACTAGCAGATGTTGCTTGATCACCATAAGCTTCAATCTCTGCATCAGCAGAAAGCTGCACTCCACTCTCACCAGCATGCTCCATGATGCTGGCTTGATCACCATAAGCCTCCATCTCTGCACCAACAGAAAGCTGCACTCAACTCTCACCAGCATGCTCCATGATGCTGGCTTGACCACCATAAGCTTCTGTCTCGGCACCAACAGAAAGCTGCACTCCACTCTGCCCAGCATGCTCCATGATGCTGGCTGGCTTGACCACCATAAGCTTGGCACCAACAGAAAGCTGCACTCCATTCTGCCCAGCATGCTCCATGGTGGTCAGGCTGTAAAACAATAGGCAGAGTATAAGTATGCTATGTATGCTACGGTCATTTGGCTCTCGGGTTTTTTTGGCTCTCGAGTTGTGTGATCTTTACTTTTTATAGTACACTAGACCTAGACACCTCCTGTGGTATGCTAGACACCCCCTGTGTTATACTAGACACCTCCTGTGGTATGCTAGACACCCCCTGTGTTATACTAGACACCTGTGTTATACTAGACACCTCCTGTGTTATACTAGACACCTCCTGTAGTATACTAGACACCCCCTGGCCTGTGGTATACTAGACACCTCCTGTGGTATGCTAGACACCCCCTGGCCTGTGGTATACTAGACACCTCCTGTGGTACACTAGACACCTGTTTAATACTAGACACCTCCTGTTGTATACTAGACACCCCCTGGCCTGTGGTATGCTAGACACCCCCTGTGTTATACTAGACACCTCCTGTTTTATACTAGACACCCCCTGTAGTATACTAGACACCCCCTGGCCTGTGGTATACTGGACACCTCCTGTGGTACACTAGACACCCCTTAAGGTATACTAGACACCCCCTGTAGTATACTAGACACCCCCTGGCCTGTGGTATACTGGACACCTCCTGTGTACACTAGATACCCCTTATGGTATACTAGACACCCCCTGTAGTATACTTAACACCCGTGCGGTGGTTCTTAACTGAACAGAATGAAGCAGTGCTCTGCTGGCCGAGATTTGTGTGCCTGCCAATGAGAATTTGCATCTTATTATGCCCCAAACAATGGGACGTGGCACCTTGACATGGCACCTTGCTTGCTCAGTAAAAAAAAAAATCTTGTACGCACTACACATTTGCTCTGCATTTTTGGAAGCAAGTTGTGAGTCACTCATCACTTGTGAATTGTGAAGATGGTAGATTGAATTGAGCCACTGTGTTCTCTATTCAGATATTTTTACAGTGGAGTGGGTACTCTGTACCACGAGTTAGCTATGGCCTCACAACATTCAGCTGTTCTGGTGGACTGCAAAATGTCTTCCAAAGACATCTGTAACACAGTCTTGTTACCTTTCAATGTGAAAGGTGACATGTCTTGAAACATGATGCTGTTTGATATTTCATTGCACAGAGTTTGTACGAGAATAACATACTTTACAGCTAGCTGCTATGCTGGCGTACAGCATCCGTCAACAAGGAGATGGCCGCTTTACATCAAGCAGATGCTGAACAGGCAATGCTCATGTACAGACATAACCAATTTCTTGTAAGTATGGATCACTGAGTGTGTGTACTGGGCCAGCTAGAGGGATTGGCGAACACTTGAGCTGTTGCAGAGCAGAGCCTCTACAAATTTTGTCTAGTTACTGACTTTTGTACTGGGCCAGCTAGAGGGATTGGCGAACACTTGAGCTGTTGCAGAGCAGAGCCTCTACAAATTTTGTCTAGTTACTGACTTTTGAGCATGAGGAGATATACTGTATCTCCTGATCAGTTTGTGCCATTGAAAGGACTGCTCCCTAGCTCCAGTCTTCAGTTAAATAGTCCACCCCCTTGAATTCAATTGTGCACATGCAGCAATAGTAAAACTGTGTGTCTGTGTGGTGTAGTTCATGGTCTAGTTTATGGCCTAGTTCATGGTCTAGTTTATGGTCTAGTTCATGGCTTAGTTCATGGCCTATTTTGTGGCCTAGTTCATGGTCTAGTTCATGGTCTAGTTTATGGCCTAGTTCATGGTCTAGTGCATGGTCTAGTTCATGGTCTAGTTCATGGCCTAGTTCATGGTCTAGTTCATGGCTTAGTTCATAGTCTAGTTCATGGCCTAGTTCATGGCCTAGTTCATGGTCTAGTTCATGGTCTAGTTCATGGCCTAGTTCATGGTCTAGTTCATGGCCTATTTCATGGTCTAGTTCATGGCCTAGTTCATGGCTTAGTTCTGGTCTAGTTCATGGTCTATTTCATGGCCTAGTTCATGGCCTAGTATGACCTAGTTCATGGTCTAGTTCTAGGTCTAGTTCATGGTCTAGTTCATGGTCTAGTTCATGGCCTAGTTCATGGCCTAGTTCTGGTCTAGTTCATGGTCCAGTTCATGGTCTAGTTCATGGTCTAGTTCATGGTCTAGTTCATGGCCTAGTTCATGGCCTAGTTCTGGTCTAGTTCATGGTCCAGTTCATGGTCTAGTTCATGGTCTAGTTCATGGTCTAGTTCATGGTCTAGTTCATGGCCTAGTTCATGGCCTAGTTCATGGTCTAGTTCATGGTCTAGTTCATGGTCTAGTTCATGGCCTAGTTCATGGTCTAGTTCATGGTCTAGTTCATGGTCTAGTTCATGGTCTAGTTCATGGCCTAGTTCATGGTCTAGTTCATGGCCTAGTTCATGGCCTAGTTCGTAGTCTGGTTCGTGGTCTGGTTCATTTCCTGGTCTAGTTCATGGTCTAGTTCAGGGTCTAGTTCATGGCCTAGTTCCTGGTCTAGTTCATGGTCTAGTTCATGGTCTATTTCATGGCCTAGTTCATGTCTAGTTCATGGCCTAGTTCATGGTCTAGTTCATGGTCTAGTTCATGGTCTAGTTCATGGTCTAGTTCAAGGTCTAGTTCATGATCTGATCTGTCTTGTAGTTCAGTCCCCGGGAAAGCCTGCAGCATGGTCACTCATGATGTAATTGTCCATTCTTTCCAGGCGTGTGGGATTTCCAGCAGCACTGATGGCTAAGATGATGGCTCCATTCACTGCCTGAAGTAGCCCACAGTGCTGCAGAGGCCATTGCCACAGAGACCATTCTCCTTCAACAACAGATGGTGACGATGATCCTTTTGTCAGCAGCAGCGAGGCAGAGTTTGAGGCGGGCCTAGAACAGGATGATGCTGATATAGATAATAAATGACTGGTTAACAAACTTAACAATGGCTATCTTTGTCACAATTGTAACTGCCATTAAGCTACACTGCTACAGTAGTCTAGTCAACTGTAACTGAGGGCACGCCCCTAAAGCTTAAGCCCATGCTTGTCTCAGCCCCAACCAGAAAAGAGATTGGCTTGACCAACTGTTCCATCTGAGTGAGGATGCACCATTTCACCATGCTGGCATTCGGTGAAATAGGACGTGCCCTTGTCAGCTAGTACCCTCGAATATTATGTTGTGAGTGTTTGAATGAAGAAATCGAGCAACGTCTATTCGAGGAAATACGGTAGTCGCGATCGAATAAAGCCTAGAACTGCTAAGGTAGATGCTTAACAATAAGTGGCTGCTTAATATAATAGACACCTGCTCAACAATGAGCTTGTACAGTGTGGTTATTAAGCCGTGCTTAACAATAAGTATGCATGGTATGGTTATTAAACATACACTTCTTGTTAGGCATCTATCTACCTATCCACTCCTAAAGGCAGGCTTCTGGCATGTACTCAATACGCTGAACCATCGAGAGTGACGTTTAAATTATTGTCCCAGAAATTGGCAAAGGATGCGTCTTTGCTTGGGCAAGCGAACGCTAACAAGCTCCTCCCCTCACAGGAAGAGGAAGAGCTAATGAAGGACACAAAGCTGAAGTTTGTAAGTACCGAGGTGACTTGACTTCAGAGTTGACACGACTGAGGGAGAACATGTGGATGAATAGCTGACTAGATGGTCACATTGCTATTGCTTACTGTCAGTGTTCTTGTAGTCTTGAGAAATAGTGATCAAGATAAAATGACCTCTGTCTGACCTTGCCAATTGTGTATGCTGGCTGTCGCACGTTTTCCTGCTTGACTTCTCCCCACAATTGGTGACTTGCAGCTGCTGCTTGATCACCATAAGCTTCCATCTCTGCACCAACAGAAAGCTGCACTCCACTCTCACCAGCATGCTCCATGATACTGGCTTGATCACCATAAGCTTCCATCTCTGCACCAACAGAAAGCTGACTCCACTCTCACCAGCACGCTCCATGATGCTGGCTTGACCACCATAAGCTTCCATCTCTGCACCAACAGAAAGCTGACTCCACTCTCACCAGCACGCTCCATGATGCTGGCTTGACCACCATAAGCTTCTATCTCTGCACTAACAGAAAGCTGCACTCCACTCTCACCAGCATGCTCCATGATGCTGGCTTGACCACCATAAGCTTCCATCTCTGCACCAACAGAAAGCTGCACTCCACTCTCACCAGCATGCTCCATGATGCTGGCTTGATCACCATAAGCTTCCATCTCTGCACCAACAGAAAGCTGACTCCACCCTCACCAGCACGCTCCATGATGCTGGCTTGACCACCATAAGCTTCCATCTCCCACCAGTACATTCCGTTGTGGCGTGGCACAGTCTTAAATGCAATAGGCAAATGGCAAACTTTGCGTGTGTACATTTTTACAATAAGCAGCTGTATGTGCTGGCTACCAATTGCAATACCAAAAAAAATATTTTTTAAATCTAGCATTTTCAACATGGGCAATGAGCATGGCCAGAGACAAATGTCATGTGACACTCACCATCCTGACTGTCATCCTCTTTTAGCTTTGGCCACTGATGATGGGGGTTACAGGTTTGTGAAATTAAAGAGGGAGGGAGGGATGTACGATAATTAATCATCTTTAGTCGTTTCTAAGGCAGAGCAAACCAGGGCCATGGGGTCATCTCCCCCCCCCCCCCCCCCCCCCCCCCCTTCCCTTGAAAGAAAGAATGCACTCTAGTGGTGTAAATCTGTAGTCGCTAACTTGTCACTGAACAAAGCATGGGTGCACATGTGACCGTTGTGTGTGGGCGTTGGTTGTCGGGCTCGTGTTCCTTATTAGGAGCCTAATTCACCATTGCCAGCTGAGATAAGCTTATACAGGCTGAACAGGCAGCTTGTATGGTGGGGAAGTGAGTCTGTTTGTGGAATATTTACACACTTCAGCAGCACTATGTGGTCCAGTGAGTAGTCATTTTTGCACTGTGACAGGTCATTCTAGGTGCAGGTGACAGGTCATGCTGGTTGCGCGTGACAAGTCATGCTGGGTGCAGGTGACAGGTCATGCTGGGTGCAGGTGACAGGTCATGCTGGATGCAGGTGACAGGTCATGCTGGGTGCAGGTGACAGGTCATGCTGGATGCAGGTGACAGGTCATGCTGGGTGCGTGTGACAGGTCATGCTGGCTGCAGGTGACAGGTCATGCTAGGTGCGTGTGACGGATCATGCTGGGTGCATATGACAGGTCATGCTAGGTGCGTGTGACAGGTCATGCTGGGTGCAGGTGACAGGTCATGCTGGGTGCAGGTGACAGGTCATGCTGGGTGCACGTGACAGGTCATGCTCGGTGTGTGTGACAGGTCATGCTGGGTGCGTATGACAGGTCATGCTAGGTGCGCGTGACAGGTCATGCTGGGTGCACGTGACAGGTCATGCTGGGTGCATGTGACAGGTCATGCTGGGTGCATGTGACAGGTCATGCTAGGAGTGCTTGGCATGGTTATGTGGTGTTGGCTCATCACTGTATTCTACACAAATCTGAATGTGATGTTTTTTTTAATTTCTCACCATAGAGTGATGCGAAATAGAGACACTTGTCTATCTATCTACCTATCTATTTATCCATGCCGCAAAAAAAATTACGGCAGGAAAAATCGTAATCATTCTGTGACAATGGAACCTAACGACTCACTGCACGTGTCAAGGAATCACTGCACGTGTCAAGGAATCACTGCACGTGTCAAGGACTCACTGCACGTGTCAAGGACTCACCGCACGTGTCAAGGACTCACTGCACGTGTCAAGGAATCACTGCACGTGTCAAGGAATCACTGCACATGTCAAGGACTCACTGCACGTGTCAAGGACTCACCGCACGTGTCAAGGACTCACTGCACGTGTCAAGGAATCACTGCACGTGTCAAGGAATCACTGCACATGTCAAGGACTCGCTGCACGTGTCAAGGAATCACTGTACTCATTTTGTGCTCCCCTGCTAGATATTCCCGGGCAATGCCGGGTACCTCTGCTAGTTTGTGGATAAAGAGAGAGTAGTAAACCGCTGACCAGCACCACAAGCATAAGAAACCAAATAATGTTTAGATGATGAGCGTACAAGGAGAGAGAAGGAAGTCCATGAGTAGGTCAACAACATCGAGACAAGATGGACATACCGGGCGGGAGAATAGTGTAACACGAGTGATTTAAACGACTGCGGTCTAGTCAGTGTGTATATATAGTGCGGTCTAGTCAGTATATAGGTGAAGTGTCTGCAGCCTGTCTGGATGCTGCTGCTGGTCTAGTCAGTATATAGGTGAAGTGTCTGCTCCCTCCTGCACTCTGTCTCACCAGCCTGTCTGGATGCTGCTGCTGGTCTAGTCAGTATAGGTGAAGTGTCTGCTCCCTCCTGGCATCTCACTTAACTTGGAAATGGAGCATCGAATGCCTCTCAAAGTTTGCAAATGGTTAGAGGATAGATACAAGAACAGTTTGAAAGAAGGGGGGGGAAAAGAAGGCGGAAAAAGTCTAGTTTTTGTCGTCCAGTCCTCCCTTAATGTACTCAACTAGAGGACAAAATTCTTCAATGTGTCCTGTCTCATCAGCCTGTCCGGATACTGCTGCTCAGCTTTCCCACTTAACAAGCAAGAGCAATCAGCGACTGTAAACATCCACCCACCCACCCCCGACGTGTAACAAAAATAGTGGCTCTGGGGGTGGGGCTTAGCCTTGCCAGCAAACTACTTCGATTGTGTCAAAGCGAGCTGTAAGGTAGCTAGTGTAGTTTGTTGTCGCCATTTTGCGGAACTTGTGAGCAACCGTTGCCGACGGGAAAGGTGCATGCGCAGGTATAGTCCTAAACAAAATGGCGTATGACTCCAGTGTCATGCGGCGATGTTGGCTTCTAGCAAACATGTAGCACCATCAAAGTTTAATTATGGTTTGGTCTTTGACCCCATGGTTAACCTGGTTGGTGCCTAACCTAATTATCTAATGGCTAATCTAATGGGTTAGCTAGTGCCTAACCTAATGGTTAGTGCCTAACTTGTCCATATAATTATCTAATGGGGTTGGTGCCTAACCTAATTATCTAATAGGTTAGTCTAATGGGTTAGTGCCTAACCTAATTATCTAGTCTAATGGGTTAGTGCCTAACCTAAGGGTTGGTGCCTAACCTAATTATCTAATAGGTTAGTGCCTAGCTGATGGGTTAGTGCCTAACCTAATTATCTAATGGGTTAGTGCCTAACTAATGGGTTGGTGCCTAACCTAATTATCGGGTTAGTGTCTAACCTAAGAGTTGGTGCCTAATCTAATTATCTAATTGGTTGTTGCCTAACCTAATTATCTAATTGGTTTGTTGCCTAACCTAATTATCTAATTGGTTGGTGCCTAACCTAATTATCTAATTGGTTTGTGCATAACTAATGGTTCGTGCTGTCCATATAATTCCATGAAAATCATTCCACAAGCTTTTGTGCAATCCTACTAAAAGACAGAGAAACAAACCCGAGGTGAAAACTAACCTCCATCAAGAAGGTAACACAAGAAAGTCTGTGTGGCCATGCAAGGCTACAGTTTTGAAGCTACTGTAGGAAGCTGAAGCTAGCAAAGCAGTGGAGTTTACACTGGGACATACATGGGCTATGTTGCTTTAGGAGCTTTCTAACTCCAGACGGACTGGAAACCATTGGCCACAAAAACGGTTGCGAACGTCGGCCATTTTGATTGAGCACCAACTTTATTTGCAGTTTGTTGTATATTTTTTTTGCTAATTTTACTTAATTTTTAATTTTTTAAATATATTTATTATTATTATTCACTTCCCAAACTGGAAATACAATAAGCTGCAGTTGGGACATACATGGGCTATGTTGCTTTAGGAGCTTTCAACTCCAGACGGACTGGAAACCATTGGCCACAAAAACTGTTGCGAACGTCGGCCATTTTGATTGAGTACCGACTTTATTTGCAGTTTGTTGTATATTTTTTTTGCTAATTTTATTTTATTTTTATTTTTTAAATGTATTTATTATTTATTTTTTTAAATTTTATTTGGAATAAACTTCCCAAACTGGAAATACAATAAGCTGCAGTTTGTATAAGAATCAGCTCCGATGAAGTAAGCAAACACATGCAGCACTACGTCGCTATATGTCTACAATCAAACTTACAGCAAAGAAATCCATCCACGAGCACCTCCTTGCTCAAGAGCGAAGGAATTCAGAGTGGTTCCTGGTAAGCATAGGTGCCTGTGCAGCTTTCCACCAAAGAAAAACTTCCAGAAACTGTAGCATAAGCCAGGAAGAAACCGTTCACAAAGGTGGTTGCGATGTCGGCCATTAGAACTGTCTTTAATTTTTCTCACTCATCCCGTCCAACCAGAAGTCATTTTTATAACAATAGAGCAGTCTATTGGCCATGTGCATATGATGAATGGGTGCGTAGTTCAAATTCTTCAAATTGATATAATTTTTTTCTTCTCGACAATGTCCGACTTGGTGCCATTATTGCATTTAATCGGTTAGGAATATACTTGCCTGCGCATGTGTTTAAAACATGGCGGAGTTACCAACAAACACACTAGCTACTCCGTCTGCCATTTCTTGAAGCAGCTGCATGCAGTTTCCAATCCGCCACTTCTTTGCCACCCCAATATCACATACCACATTAAAGAATTTTTTTTAACCAGGGAAAATATATCGCGTTCAGCTTAGCTGCGACAAGAAAAACTCTGGAGCAGAGGTTCAACAACTGCACAATTCTCGTCATTATTTAATTGGAGGAGTGGGCGAGACAGTGAAGTGCACCTTATTTGACCTCTACAGCTGCATGCTGGGGGGGGGGAGGCCTTGATTTTGTCAGCACCAAGAGCTTGGCTCTCAGTTCAGATAGCTGAGCTAAAGACTGAGAAAATCGTGGTGGCAGTTTTCACTGGCTTGTAAATTGTAAGACGCTCTCTCCGTGTTGTGCACGCTCTCTCTGTGTTGTGTGCACGCTCTCTCTATGTTGGACGCTCTCTCCATGTTGGACGCTCTCTCCGTGTTGGACGCTCTCTCCGTGTTGGACGCTCTCTCCGTGTTGTGCACGCTCTCTCTGTGTTGGACGCTCTCTCCGTGTTGTGCACGCTCTCTCTGTGTTGGACGCTCTCTCCGTGTTGTGCACGCTCTCTCTGTGTTGGATGCTCTCTCCGTGTTGTGCACGCTCTCTCTGTGTTGTGCACGCTCTCTCCGTGTTGGACGCTCTCTCCGTGTTGTGCACGCTCTCTCTGTGTTGGACGCTCTCTCCGTGTTGGACGCTCTCTCTGTGTTGTGCACGCTCTCTCCATGTTGTTTGACCTGCTTTTCAAAATGGCTGCAGTTCATGTCTTGGAGCACTCTCTCTTTGACCTGCTTTTCAAAATGGTTGCAGTTCATATCTTGGAGCACTTGCTCTGTTCCTTTGATCTGCATTTCACAAACACGCCCAGTAACAATGCTTACATCTCGGCTAAAGCTCACTTTGGCAGCTTCCGAGGGGCTTCGGCAGTTACTACTTCTAAAAGCGATTTTAGCGAGTGTCAAGATCTTTGCTAAGGCAGTAGACTGGTCTACCTAAAGCAATGTTGAAGCCGTGGTATTCATCTTAAGGACCTTCTGCCTATCTCTTCTCCCATCCCCTTGCCTTGAGCATAAAATATCCATTCATAATAATTTTAGCACTAGGAGACTACAAATGACTGGACACGATTCTCAGTTCAGTAAAACACGAAAATATTCAGTAAAGCAATTGTGTTCTTTTGTGTGATACCCAGTGGCAAAGAGTAAGGCATGGTCTATGTTTTGTATGTGTGGTAAAGGGTGGCAAAGAGTAAAGCATGGTCTATGTTTTGTATGTATGTGTGGTAAAGGGTGGCAAAGAGTAAAGCATGGTCTATGTTTAGGACAGAATACTATTACAATGTACGTCATGATTAGCAGTGTTGTGTTGTGGACATATGAAATCCTATGCTGCACTCTGTGAATCAACTATTGAGAGTAGTGAATAATGACCTGGTAATATTCTTTCTGTCTCCAATACCTTAGCCACTTAAAGCCACATTGTCAAAACAACAATAATAAATGATTGCAAAATGTTTGGAAGCAATGAATTCTTTTAAAACGAAAACAACTGATTATTGCGCAACAAATGTAATGATATTCATAGTTTGTGGTCTGGGTGCTGTGTTCGTCAACAATAATATTATCCTGGAGTATCTCTAACATTGAGAGTGGACTGGAGTAGCTCTAACATTGAGAGTGTCTGGAGTAGCTCTAACATTGAGAGTGTCTGGAGTAGCTCTAACATTGAGAGTGTCTGGAGTAGCTCTAACATTGAGAGTGTCTGGAGTAGCTCTAACATTGAGAGTGGACTGGAGTAGCTCTAACATTGAGAGTGTCTGGAGTATCTCTAACATTGAGAGTGTCTGGAGTAACTCTAACATTGAGAGTGTCTGGAGTAGCTCTAACATTGAGAGTGGACTGGAGTAGCTCTAACATTGAGAGTGTCTGGAGTAGCTCTAACATTGAGAGTGTCTGGAGTAGCTCTAACATTGAGAGTGTCTGGAGTAGCTCTAACATTGAGAGTGGACTGGAGTAGCTCTAACATTGAGAGTGTCTGGAGTAGCTCTAACATTGAGAGTGTCTGGAGTAGCTCTAACATTGAGAGAGGACTGGAGTGCAGCTCTAACATTGAGAGTGTCTGGAGTAGCTCTAACATTGAGAGTGTCTGGAGTAGCTCTAACATTGAGAGTGTCTGGAGTAGCTCTAACATTGAGAGTGTCTGGAGTAGCTCTAACATTGAGAGTGTCTGGAGTAGCTCTTAACATTGACAGTGTCTGGAGTAGCTCTAACATTGAGAGTGTCTGGAGTAGCTCTAACATTGAGAGTGTCTGGAGTAGCTCTAACATTGAGAGTGGACTGGAGTAGCTCTAACATTGAGAGTGTCTGGAGTAGCTCTAACATTGAGAGTGGACTGGAGTAGCTCTAACATTGAGAGTGTCTGGAGTAGCTCTAACATTGAGAGTGTCTGGAGTAGCTCTAACATTGAGAGTGTCTGGAGTAGCTCTAACATTGAGAGTGTCTGGAGTAGCTCTAACATTGAGAGTGTCTGGAGTAGCTCTAACATTGAGAGTGTCTGGAGTAGCTCTAACATTGAGAGTGTCTGGAGGAGCTCTAACATTGAGAGTGGACTGAAGTAGCTCTAACATTGAGAGTGTCTGGAGTAGCTCTAACATTGAGAATGTCTGGAGTAGCTCTAACATTGAGAGTGTCTGGAGTATCTCTAACATTGAGAGTGTCTGGAGTAGCTCTAACATTGAGAGTGTCTGGAGTAGCTCTAACATTGAGAGTGTCTGGAGTAGCTCTAACATTGAGAGTGGACTGAAGTAGCTCTAACATTGAGAGTGTCTGGAGTAGCTCTAACATTGAGAATGTCTGGAGTAGCTCTAACATTGAGAGTGTCTGGAGTAGCTCTAACATTGAGAGTGTCTGGAGTAGCTCTAACATTGAGAGTGTCTGGAGTAGCTCTAACATTGAGAGTGTCTGGAGTAGCTCTAACATTGAGAGTGTCTGGAGTAGCTCTAACATTGAGAGTGTCTGGAGTAGCTCTAACATTGAGAGTGTCTGGAGTAGCTCTAACATTGAGAGTGTCTGGAGTAGCTCTAACATTGAGAGTGTCTGGAGTAGCTCTAACATTGAGAGTGTCTGGAGTAGCTCTAACATTGAGAGTGTCTGGAGTAGCTCTAACATTGAGAAGT